>RCWM02000063.1:2652500-3397500 GCA_003667255.2 Euschistus heros
CCCTCTCCGTTTGTCCATAACTGTCATGTAAAAAAGTCTTTTGTAATTTATTAGGAGCTTTGATAGTTTGACTAGTAAATGTTGAAGTAGTCGGAAACGAAAGAGTAGTCTTTCAAGTCTGGTATGTATCTTGAATTTTAAATTTGTATTTCAAACCAACCTATGTTTCTAATAGCAAAATGTTCACATGTAAAATACATCTTTAGAATCTTGATTGGTAGTTATTTAGAATCTATCGCATTCTCCTCCTCTGAGTGTTGGAAATTTAGATTTTTTTTCAGCTCCGATTGTTCTCAAGCCAATTCCCCGACTATTACATCACAGGCCGGAGTTCTAGAACCGCCTGGACGGCTGGAACATGGACACCGCGAAGTGCTCCCCCCCCTGGAAGGTCACTGGAGCACACCGAAGAATGCTGTATATTGATGCGGTTCGGTCTCTATTAAATCGAAGAAAGGCAGCGATAAATCTAAGAGACTGGTCTCCTCCTGACCTTAGGGTGCCCAGGTTCGATGCTTCGTCAAGGCTAACTGCGTTTTTCCTAGCGCCCCACCCCCGCTCCTACTCTTTTCTTCTCTGTCCAGTTCAGGGCTCAGTTATCTCTTAGCTTCAGGGGCTACAATTTACTGTTTATATTTAAACCATAGTTATAATAAAATAATAAATTATATAACTAATAAAACCCTCTACGTTAAGGTAAAAATTGCAAAAACAATTTTCGGATAGGTATATACAGAGGGTGTTCGGAAGATCGGTGGCCAAAGAGGTATCTCGGGTAGGGAGGTTCATTCTGAACCTATTTAAGGTCACTTACCTATATACAAAGCCTTACGGGTTTTTTAATGATTTTTTTTGAAAAAAATGACAAAACCAAATATTTATGCCTTATAACTTCGTTGTTTACTGATTTACCAACGCCTATTTTTTTTTTTTTTTTTTTTTTTGCTGTAATTACTAATACATTGCCCAAGTAAAATAAAAAATATATGGTGCAGAAAAACAAATACAAAAAAAACAAAAAAAAAAACGGGAGATCGTTAAATCTTGTTCATAAAAATAAAAAAAATAACTTCAAGTTTAGGTTAAAAAAAAAAAAAAAAAAAAAAAAAAAAAAAAGGAAGGGCAACAGCCAAATCCAAATTATTTTAAAAACATGTTTTTTATGCAAAGCGTAACAAATAGTTGTGCCTTTTTCTAGCACAACTTAAACAACATGTTGCCTCTCTCTTAATTCTTAGAATGTTGACTTAGAACCGATATGGACCGATACATCGTTTCAGTCGGAAATCTGACTCCGCTATCACTTGTGACAGTGCTGTGCGCGCTGCTTGCAAGCATTCCGTTTTCATTGTTGTTACCTTTGTTAAATTGTTGACTGTTTTCGTTGTTAATTTGTTAAACTTTTAGTGAGTTGAAAATTTGCAATGACATCCTTTACCTTTGAAGAATATGCGGATATTCTGGTCACACACTCTTAAATTCATTTTAAAAAAACCTAAGACTTTGTATATAGGTAAGCGACCTTAAATAGGATACCTCTTTGGCCAACGATTTTCCGAACACCCTGTAATACTATCAGGTAGACTCAGTATGTACAATCATTTTTCGGTTAAAACAAATATAGATTTATGATAAGTAAAGTAGAAAATGTAGTTCTTACTGCTGAGGTTGATATTACGTCCTAATTTAATTTTTGATATATTGTCAATTAAATTGTCAATATCATAAATGGAAATCTTAATTTTTCATCGACAGCCCTTCTTCATCCTCTCACAGCCAGAGGCAAAAGATCGTCTTCTAGATTATTATTTATTTACATTGTCATTTATGTGCAACAATAATAATTGTTACTAGTCCTGACAGTTGCATCTTAAAAAGGCGGAGTTTATGGGCTCAAATATAATGACTTTAAAGCGAAATACAAGCTATCAGTTTTTTTGGTTACATAGTTCTAATTATTATTTATGATTCTATAATTATTCGAACTGTTCAGTTTGTATCGTCAAAATTATATTTCGAATTCCAAAACAACTATGCATTCGATTGAAAAGGCATTTCAGAGATTGAGGCTGCCGTAATCATGACAGATGCAGATGGAACCAGAAAAAAAAAAATTGTATAAAGATAAAAATCGTATTTTCGTTTTTATTCGGCCACTGTTGTTCATATAATTAATATTTTTGTTTCGCTAATATTTATAATTTATTATTGCACATCTGCCTATAACCTGATTTTTCTTTATAAAATACTAGAAAGTAGTTATTTTGAAACTAAAAATGTAAATATTAGAAATATGGGCTTACAAACCAAGTTTCTCAAATTCTTTGAAAATATGGAAGAAAGAAACAATACAGAACCAAAATTGTATGATTCGTTGAGATTTGAGGAGGAATCTAAATTTAGTTCATTTTGGGACACTGCGTGGTAGAACATTTGCTACTTCAGAGGGGACATTTAGCCTTAAATGAAAGTAACTATAAATTCAACAAATACTCGGATGTGAGACTAATACATCAGGTATAAAAGTAGTCTAAAATTAAATATTTAAGTATTATTAGAAATAATAAAATATTTTTCAAAATCAATCCCAAATAGAACATAAATCGGAGTATTTGAATGAACTTTCCCTTTTTGTGGTTTATTTTATCCAGTTTTAAGATGTAATAAATAAATAAATAAATAAATAGATAAACAAAATATTAGCATCATCTTTTATTTTGAAATCCTCTGTTCAAAATGAAGTAGGCCCCAAGCAATTACCTGAGAGCGGTCCACAAGATAAGCTCCACCAGATAGGCCTGACCCGCACTACACCGACCCTCTTGGATTGTGTTGTTTAGTGTGTTATATTGATATTTAGTTTTCTTAAATGTAAAAAGGTAAAACAGAAGTTAGCAACGTGAGTTTCATAATGGATTTAGTGTTTTATATATTTATATTTGTTATATCGACATCCTGCCTAGGACTCCACTTGGAATCCACATACAAGACTAAAACGCCAAGAAACTGCCCGTCGTTACAGACTACTTCAACATTTACTAGACAAACGTTCAAAGCTCCCAATTAATTACAAAAGACTCATTTACATGACTGTGATTAGACCTATTTTGACGTACGGAGTTGAGCTTTGGGGCTCCACTAAACCATCCAATTCTTCCCGTATCCAACCGTTATAACCCAAAACCATTCGATAAATCCTCAATGCTCCTTACTCTGTCACAAATAAACTTATCCATAAAGATCTTAATGTTCCAAATGTTACCGATTTATCCCAAACCAGATATCTATTCTTTCATGTTAAGTTCGTAAACTACTCAAATCCACTAGTTTCTCAACTTGCTTTCCACTCCATCCCTGATAATCCTCCGAGGCGTCTGAAATGAAGTCTTCTACCTTTTAGTGTAGATTTTATTGAAGTACTACTAGTGAGTAGTTCTTCACAAGTTATTTGCATGCCATTGTATTCACTGTCAACACATTTACTTGTTGTATATTATTTTGTACAGTTCTAAATATCAATAAATGAAAAAAAAATATATATATATTTGTTATATCAACTCAAGTGAGAAATTTTCAGTATAAATATTTTGTGAATGGATCCTTTGTCGTCCATATTACTTATTGCCCTAAAGTGAGACATATTGTATAATTAATTCAATAAAACACATCGATATAAAAAAAGATGTGAGGAAGTATATCACAGATTTCATATTTTCTTATTTCCACTTCCCTTGAGAAAATATAGCAGAAATCAACAACAACCTTTCAACATGGATTTTGTGTTTTATATTTAGGTATTCTCTTATTTGTCATTTTAATATGAGAAGGTAAAACAGAAGTTAATATTAGTTTCAACATGAATTTAGAGTTTGTGCGTAAATGAAAAAGCATAATGTTTCTTCTCGAAAAGTAGCGACTAAAATACAAAAATAAATCAGAAGAAGGTTAGAATCGATAAAAGGTATTCTCGGCGCGTGATAAGGTTGTGGAGCGGTACCTTGCCTGATTAAGAGTAAATTTGAAAAAAAGATTTCCCACAATATATTAACGTTATTTTCCCCTATGTTCTTGTTATAAAATATGGTAACGGTTCGGATCGGCGACACCAACCCCTAAACCCCCTCAGAATACCTTTTATCGATTCTAACTTTGTTCCGATTTATTTCGATGTTCTAGTCGCTGCTTTTAGAGGGGGAAGGTTATTCTCCTACATTTACTGAGAAACTCTAAATCCCTGTTCAAAGTAATATTAACTTCTGTTTACCTTCTAATATTAAAATGAGAAATAAGGAAATATTAAAGTGGAAATTAGGAAATATCGAAATATAAGACACTAAATCAATTTTTAATTAATATTAATTTAATCAACAATTAATATACTACTGAACCACCACTAAAGTTAATTCCTGATGAACTTTCTGCCAGAGAAGTGAAAATAACAAATTATAAATATAAAAAAGACAAAATCCTTAAGTATTTATTTGGCATAACTCCTATTTATTTAACATTTGTAGCTACATGTTTCGGAGATAATGTTTCATCATCAGGCTTCTAATTTTTTTTAAAAACACATTAATCTATAACATTATACCAATAGTTCTACAATTATATAGTGATGTGTCATTTACCTCTTAATCTGTGATTATTTTCACATTGTCAATTCTCCATGTTAAAGCCATTATATAATATAAGACAGAATCCTAGTTGAAAGTGAAGATGTTAATTTCTGCTATATTTTCTCATGGGAAGTGGAAATAAGAAAACATAAAAAACCTGTGATATACTTTCTCACATTTATTTATAAACTGATATGTTTTATTGAATTAATGATACAATCTGTCTCACTTTAGCACAAAAAGTAATATGGATGACAAAGAATCCATTCACAAAATATGTATACTGAAATTTTATCACTGAAATTGAAACAACAAATACAAATATATAAAACACCAAATCCATGTACAAATAAATCTTGTTAAGTTTCATAACACTTTTACAAGTTGTAAATTTTATGACCTAAATTGATAGAACAAATATAAATATGTAAAACACCAAATCCATGTACAAATTAACCTTCTTAAGTTTTATAACACTTTTACACATAAGATTAGATGAAATAAGAAAACATGAATTCATAAAACACTTAATCCTTTATGAAACTCATTTTGTGAACTTCTGTTTCACTTATTTACGTTTAAGAAGTCTAAATATCAATATAACAAACTAAACAACACAATCCAAGTTGAAACTGTAGAAGTGATTGTTTACATGTGAGGTTATAGGAAAGAGCTATCGATAAATGTAAACATAAAGTGAAGCGTAAGGATCGAACTGGTCGGTGTAGCGCGGGTCAACCTAGTTTGGTGGTGTCGCCGATCCGAACCGTTACCTAAAATATAATAAAAATAATAATAATTTAAATTTATAGAAATAAACCATACAATACAAAACCGAACAGACACAAAGAGGCCCTTGCCTGCCTAAGTTGAAGAGGATTAGTGAAGAAGTACATTCCCAGAAAATGGTAAACCCAAAAGTGAGAACAAAAGGTAGCAGTGAACTATACCACAAGAGATTACTGCTACTTGGAACTATTTCATTCCACTCTGGAGTTCATTATTCTCTAAAATTATATGTTAACATAAATTTAAAATTCCATTGAAAAACATATTCCCTTATATTCATATTAGTTTTCCGCTCGAAATTCTGGATTATTACAAAATCCAAGTACTCTTATTCGGAGATATATTTATGATTTTTTGGTGCGGTTTGTTAACTAAGTGATTAATAAACGCCCGATATCATGTAACTGAAAATAAAAACATGTTTTTATAAAGAAATCTGCTGGTAAATATTTAGAAATTGTTAACTATTGATGTAACGAAATTGAAGACCACTAGAATATCTACTGCTAAAACAAAATGAATTCCAAGTTGAAACTACGTCCGTCGTATACTTAAGACTACCTCCCCCGTAATAGATTGTTTTAACTAATTTTGTTTTTGAGTTATAAGCTTTTAAAAATTCAAAAAAACTACTGTTTTCGGTCCTCACTCAATATATTCAAAATTATGCCATAAAACTATTGCATCTAGAGAGTTCAAATTTACGGCATTTTTTCCCAATTGAAATTCCCTTTAATTCGATATATTTTCCGTACATTTTTCGAAACTTTCAAAAACGGTTTTTGCAATTCCTCCCTAAAAATGCATAGTGTACAGAAAAGATATCGAGTGATATATCAAATTAAAGTATATTTAAATGGAAAAGAATGCCGCAAATGTGAGCTCCCTAGGAGAAACCATTTTTTTATTTTCGTAATTTTTAATATACTGTGTGCGGGATGGAAAATAGTAAATTTTTTCACTTTAGGTATACATGATGGTATAGAAGGATCAATATAATTAAGATTGATGAATTAATTGCCACTTCTATTGAGATTATTTTATTAGAAAACTAGTTTCGAATACTAAACATTCATCTTCAGTTCTAAAACATACAAAATTTTTTTTCAACACATCAGAACTATGTTATATTTATTATATACACTAAAGTTTTCAAGAATTTAAGACCAAAAGTCCAGGTAGGTTAATTATTTTATTTTTTTTTTTTTCTTGGGGGGGGCGGTAGGGAGAGGAGTTTATCATGGGATTTACACTATCACTCATTGGATTTTTACGGTCGTATTGGAAATAAATTCAAAAAACAAAAAACGGGGCAACTGAAATGCTTAACCTACCAGCTCCTTCATTTTCTCCTAATGGATATATTTCAGATATCTGTTTGATCACCTCAGGCGAATACCAATGTTGGATTTCTTTTCATTTATTTTTGAAAACTTCAGTATGTATAATCCATGTAACATAGTACTGATATGTTGAAAATTGTGTTTTAGAACTGAAGTTGAATGTTTAGAATTCAAAACTAATATTCTAATAAAATAATTCCAATAGAAGTGGCAATTAATTCTTCAATCCAAATAGTAGTTTTTTTTGTTTTTTTTAAACCAAAAGCCAGAAAAATGTAATATTTTATATTTTAACTAGTCTTGATAGGTACAATTTCTATACCAAAAATCATAGAAATCGGAGAGGTATAATGGTCCAAACCATTGGTTGATTTGACATGGAATGACCCATCAGTATGTTCTAGGCCATGATACTTTTAAAATCTCTTCCATTATATGCTATTATAGTTCGAAATGACAATAATAATGTTTTGTTGTCCTTCTACTGTTGCGCGACAGAGAGACATGAGAAGTGTAACTTACCTAGGACAAGCGATCGGGAGCCACAAAGCTGATGTCTAAAGATCGACCTTACAGATTGGGCCTTCTATTCTTCAAGAGTATTGTTTTAGTTTTTGTGAAGCTTGTTATTGTTGTGTCTCCTCACAGGGCACGAATATTTTGTCTGCCTCATTTTTTAAATGTCTCTCGTTTGGTGTTTTAAAAACATATTGAGATTCAAAAGCATTTTTAAAACCTAAATTCACCGTCTACCTAGACTGATGGCACGAGTGTTATCAGTAAGTAATAATTCCCTCATTGTATCCCAAACACTACCGCCTCATACTACAAATTCTTAATGCCCCTTATTATGTCACAAATAAACTAATTCATAACGATCTAGATGTTCCTTATGTTTGCAGATTTGGTCCAAACAAGTCAACTATCCTTCCATGACAAGCAAGATATCCACTCGAACCGAAGAAAATGAGGTAGTAAAGGTAATTTATAATATAGAAATTTTTTTAACCAATTGAGGTACACCGTGATGGTATAGAAGGATCAATACAATTAGGATTTATGAATTAATTGCCACTTCTATTGGAATTATTTTTTTTTAAAACTAGTTTCGAATCTTAAACATTCATAATCTGTTCAAAAGAGACAAATGGATTCTGAGTAATTATAATGAGAATAGCCATTATTAAATGAACCTTTACACAAGCATGCCTCCACGAAATCTACCTGAACCGCACTACACTTACTAGTTCGATCCTTACGCTTCACTTCGAGTTTACATTTATCGATAACCTATGTAAACAATCACTTCTACAGTTTCAACTTGGATTGTGTTGTCTAGTTGTTTATTGCTATTTAGTCTTCTTAAATGTAAATAGGTGAAACAGAAGTTAACAGAATGAGTTTCATATATAAAAATATAGCAGAAATTAACATCATAACATTCAACAAGGAATCTGTCTTATATTATGTAATCCCTTATAACATGGAGAATGGACAATATGAAAATAATCACAGATTAAGAGTTAAATGATGTATTATATAATTGTAAAACTATTGGTATAGTGTTATAGATTAATGTTTTAAAAAAATTTTTAGAAGCCTGATGATGGAGCATTTTGTCCAAACATGTAGCAACAAATGTTAAACAAATAGGAGTTATGTCAAATAAATACTTAAGGATTCTGCCTTTTAAATATTTATAATTTGTTATTTACACTTCCCTCACATCACGAAGTTTATCAAGAATTAACATTACTGGTGGTTTAGCATTATATTAATTCTGATTCAATATAATATTAATTCAAAATTGATTTAGTGTCTAATATTTTGACATTTTCTTATTTCCACTCCAATATATTCTTATTTCTCATTTTAATATCAGAAGGTAAACAGAAGTGAATGTTACTTTGAACAGGGATTTAGAGTTTATCCGTAAAAGGGGAATAACGTTTCCTCTCGAAAAGTAGCGACTAAAAATCGAGGTAAATCGGAAGAAGGTTAGAGTCGAAAAAAGGTATTCTGGGCGCGCGTAGGGGTTGGCGCCTCTTAAGCCGACCGTTACCATATTTTGTAACATAAATTTATTTTTATATCGAGGTATCTGAATCGAAAATCCAAAAATATCGACAGGCTCACATCACTATTCATTCTATCTATCATTTATACATTTCGATGATAACCGCCTTCTGGTTGGTAGGATTAAAACTTAATCCCAACTATTAGAAAACCATTTGCGGTGACATTTCCTCGTTCATAATCTCTACCTATATAAATATGACGTTATTACACAAGTGTTCCTGGAAATATCTTTTAATTATTGTATTATATAACAATTAAACATGAGCTAGGCACCTTGACTCAGCTGGCAGATCAGCTGTTCAGGAATGTATGTCGCAGGTTTGAAATATTCTTATTTCCACTTCCCTCGAGAAAATATAGCAGAAATAAACAACATAACTTTCAACTAGGATTCTGTGTGTTATATATTTATAATTTGTTATTTACACTTCCCTAACATCTGAATGTTTATAGTTTAAGTTAACTTTACTTGTGATTTAGCATTATATTAATCCTGATTTAATATAATATCAAATCAACATTGATTTAGTGTTTGATATTTCCTTATTTCCACTTCATCATTTTCTTATTTCTCAATTTAATATAAGAAGGACAAGACTAAAACGACAAGAGCCTGCCCGTCGTTATAGACTACTTCAACATTTACTGGAGAAACATTCAAAGCTCCAAATTAATTACAAAAGACTCACATACATGACTGTGATTAGACCTATTTAGAAGTACGGAGTTGAGCTTTGGGGCTCCACCAAACCATCCCATTCAGCTCGCATTCAACCCTTACAATCCAAAATCCTTCGAAAAATCCTCAATGCTTCTTACTTTGTCACCAATAAACTTATCCATAAAGATCTTAATGTTCCATGTACTGCTGATATAGCCCAAACCAGATACCTATCCTTTCATAGTAAGCTCCATAAACACTCAAATCAATCTAATTTCTCAACTTGCTTCCCACTCCATTCCTGATGTTCCTCAGAGGTGTCTGAAAAGAAGATGGCCTAGAGACCTTCTAGTGTAGAATTTTTATTGAAATGCTACTGATGAGTAGTTCTTTTCAAGTTTTGTCATGTTATTGTGATCGTTGTCAATACATTTACTTCATGTATATTTTTTGTACAGTTGTAAATTTCAATAAATGTATATAAAATATATATATATATCAGAAGGTAAACAGAAGTTAATATTACTTTGAATAGTGATTTAGAGTTTCTCCGTAACCTTTCTTGAGGTTCGAATGGATAAAAGGTATTCTGGGCGCGCGTAACGGTACCTTTATTTCTACTATACTGGTATACTTGATAGAGACTGATGTTAATGTTGAAGATTGATATAAACAGCATATACATAAGGGTAAGAAACACTAACACAATGTATATACACATATATATAAGAGTAAGAAACACTAACACTATGTATAAATATACACATATATATAAGGGTAAGAAACACTAAGGCCTTCTAGATCCGCCTTACAAAGCATGAAATCCTCTTAGGGCCTCCCCCCCCCCCAAACCCCTCCCTTATCAGCAGCTGATACCAGCCACGTCAGGTGCGCTTTCACACGCTGGTGTCTACTTCTGATAAGGCTATAACTCTCTTCCAACTACTTAGAGGTAATGTTATTAGTTCGGATAACATGAGAAGATAAAAATCAATTGATCAAAACAAGGAACCAAGTGTACACAATTTTTTTTTCGGGAAAATTTTGTTAACTATGTTCTCACGCTCCTCTCTTCATACAAGAATTCAGGTTTCAAAACGGACAGTAATTATATTATAGAAGCTGAACATATGAGAAAACTTTACAATCACTAAATCGAAGAATGAAGCAATATATAATTGTCCATTCAATGAGAGCTGAAATAAGGGGTGTAGAGTGAATGGAATAGGCGATAGTTTTGCACTTCACAGCTTCGATAGGAATAGTTAGAAGGTAACCATACTAAAAGTCTGTTGAGTTAACAGTGGGGGGAGGACAGATGGTCCCAATTTTTTTTTCTCGATTATATCTCGAAAACGGTGGACTCTAGAAAAATATGTAGCAGATCGAAATTAAAGCTCATTAAATTTTCTATAAAATTAATTATATACGTATTCGTAGAAATTCTAACCGTTTACGAGATATTCGTTATTTAAAATCGGTGATTTTCGGGAAAAAACAAATACCACCTCACTTTTTTTCAATTATTTGCTTCTAGTACCTTCCACAATCATTTCTCAGAAAAAACCTCTAAATAAAAATTGTAGAGCTTTAAATTTACTTTAATTTCATATATGCGTTTCTAGCATTTGAAGCAAATGATTAACAAAAAGCGGGGTAAACATTTTTTTATATTATATCTCGAAAACCGTTAAAATTTCTACGAATACGTATATAATTAATTTTATAGAAAATTTAATGAGCTTTAATTTCGATCTGCTACATATTTTTCCAGAGTCCACCGTTTTTCGAAAAAACATAATTGGGACCACCTGTGGTGTGGTGGTTAGCGCAACCTACTAAACCCAAGATTTCGCAGCCCGGAGATGACCGTAGGATTTTTTCGTAAAAAAAACTTCGGAAGGGAAAATGGGGGTCCCGAGCCTGTGCGATGTCAGGTACTCGTTAAAGATCCCTATCTGACCTGGATAGGCAAAATTTAGGACTCCCACCCCCCAGCATAAAGTGTCACCGAAATAAACAAATTCGCTCCCCCTCCCTTTCGCTCACTCCCCAGGGGCGGGGACTTTTAGTATAGTTTAACTTCTAACTTCTCCTAACAAAGCTGTGTTGTCAAAAATTATCGCATATTTCATACACTCTACACCCCTCATTTCGGCACTCTTTATCTGGGGTCGCACTTCTCTGAAAAAACACGTTTATTGATACTCATTCCGAAACTGATAGTTCGATCCAAAATTTCTATATTTTATCTGAAAGCTACTTAAATTTTTTTCGATTATGTAGCAAAACAAAATTAAAGCTCATTAAATTTTCTATAAAATTAATTGTATACGTAATCGTAGAAATTCCAACGGTTTTCGAGATATACGTTATTAAAATTCGACAACTTTAGAAATAAAACAAATGTTTACCTCACTTTTTGTTAAATATTTGAAACAAATACCAGAAGCGTATATATGAAATTAAAGTCAATTTAATGCTCTACGATTTTTATTCTGACGGTTTTCTGAGAAACGGTTATCGAACGTAATAGAAGCAAAAGTTTGACAAAAAGTGAGGTGGCATTTGTTTTTTTTCCGAAAATCACCTATTTTCAATAACGTATATCTCGTAAATGGTTAGAATTAGGACAAATTTATATATGTTAAATTTTATAGTAAATTTAATTAGCTTTTATGTTTACTTGAAACATATTTTTCTAGAGTCAACAGTTTTCTAGATATTATGGAAAAACCAAAAAAATGGAACCCCTCCCCTCCCAT
The DNA here is from genome assembly GCA_003667255.2 of Euschistus heros. Lineage (NCBI taxonomy): Eukaryota > Metazoa > Arthropoda > Insecta > Hemiptera > Pentatomidae > Euschistus > Euschistus heros. The sequence goes on from RCWM02000063.1 coordinate 2,664,754, forward strand.
ATTTACACCTTTTCATCTATAATCTATGTAAACACGTGCTGATATTTTGAAAATTATTGTGTGTTTTTAGAACTGTTGAATGTTTAATATTCGAAACTAGTTTAAAAAAAACAAAAATAGAATTAGTAAATAATTCATATATTGCTAACTGTATTGAACCCACCATACATCAACAGAGTATTCAATTTACAAGTATTTTGGAAATATCGCCCGATGGTGTGTGTTACAATTTTATTATATATCATCAATCATAACCATTACAAATCGATGTTTATACTTCATAGTAATTAATATTAATTACACTAGTATATGAGTTGATATGATGTCAGGTTATGATATATTAAGATGTCTAATGATGTCAACAAGGTTATATAATTAAAGCTTTAAGTTCATACTTATATTTTATATTTATAAACACATTAAGTGGGGACAATATATACTTATATACACAATTAGGAAGGACATATACTTATAGTGGACTCATTGTTTTGATAGGAATATATAAACATATACACCAAGCATATAAACATATACACCTAGTATATAAAGAGATCATTTCAAAGCCAGCCTTGAGAGATGAGGCCCCATTAAATGGCTATATTAATATAATATTTAATGTCCTTTAAGGAGCCGTTAATAATTGCCTTAATTAATTATTTAAATTGTAATTTGTATTCCCTTCAAGGGAGCCTTCAGTCATTTAATTATATTATTTATTGAAAATTATATTGATGAAAAGTTGTAAATATGGTCACCCTATTTTTGTTTTGTTTTTTATTTCAAGTTACAGTTTTCGATTTTTGTCTTTTATTAAGAACTATAAGAATTTTTTTAAATGCGAGAAGGCAAAACCATGATTAACATCAATTATTTCATTCCAAAAACGACAACTGAACGGGTCCGCAGAAAAACGTTCTGAGCGACAAACATAAAATTTTGAGTAATCAATGAAAGAAAACAATAATTTAAAGTTTTTGTTAGTATTGCAGATTAGATTTTATATTCACATATTAATTTGTTCTAATTACATGTATAATAACATAATGGAGTACTATATAATACCAAGATGTACTATTGTACATTTTAAAAACTTTAAAATCGCCACATCAGAAAATTTGTCGCTTAGAACGTTTTTCGGCGGAGCCATTCAATTTACTAAAAGGTTTCAAATAGCACCAGAAAAATTTGAATGTAAATTTGGACACTCTTTAAAAAAATCACCAATAGTTTAAAACAGGATAAAACCATTCAAAACTGTACAGAGTTTATTTATTGCAGGAAAAAATTATTTACATTACTCGCATTCATTAACTGGCTTTTTCAGCCCCAGTACGATCTATGTTCTTATATTTGGGAACATTTTAGCCACACCTCTCCACGGGTGTCTTCAGAGAACTTTCCACCACAAAAGATACAAGTTGTGATCTCTAACAAGAGATATGTCGAAGTTCCCGGGGAAATGGCGGTCCATACTTACCCCAACTCCACCTAAGAAAGATGGTCACTAGCACATATAACCTAAAAGCGTGCGTGATTAAAGGTGTGCTTCAAAAAGTAGCATAAGATCTCCGCTTTCCAGATATCATTGTAAAATTATTTTTAAATAAACATAAGAACTTGAAACGAAAACGATTTCACATGTTTCTTAAAAATTTACAGTCCAGAATGAACACAGATTTGCACAATAACTGAAGCTGCATCCACGCTGGTTGAAAGAATGATTTCAACTTCTCACTGCTATTAGAAATTAATTACAAATCAGGTTATGCACAAAATAATGATTTTATTCTTAGAAATTAAGAGTAAGGGAAGATGTTCAAGAAGAGAAAGTATGATGAGGTGAACATGGTTTTTTGGCAAAGGCAGGTAGCGAGGGGTGTGCGTGGCCTCTGGTTGATGGTACCTGCAGCGGGTACCCTTCTACCTCTGTACCTGTACCTGGGCCTAACTAGAACCATCTCAGATAGTCGAGAAGTACTAATTGATTCTTCTGTCTCTTCAACCGTTCCGAATCTAACTAGCAACCAATTTATGGCTATTAAGAAAGTTGTAAACTCAATTACCATAAACTATAATAAAAATGTAGGAAAAAAAGTTTTTTTCATGTTGCTTGAAATTTATAGTACACGATCGTAAAAGACCTAGTTTCAACGTACATAGCAAATTACAACCATAGGAGGAAAAAAAAAAGGATGAGAGACCTGCTGAACTAAGTTACAATTAGGATTGAAGAATTATTTGCCACTGGATTGGTTTTATTTGGAAACTAGTTTCGAATGTTAAACATTCATCATCAGATGTAAGAACATACAAAAAATTCAAAATATAATTGCAGAAAGTATATATTATGTGGCAAACTTCTAAAAGATATCAGGAGCTTGAGCAGGCTGATTGTAAAGGAACGAAAGCGGAAGTTTGGTTGTTAGCTCAATACATTTTGATCCTACATTTATTAGTAAGTTAAATGGGCAGTCCTTTAGGTTTTCCCTATGACTTGTCGGTTTTTATGTTCTGAATTGGTTTTGAACAACTTTATTATTTCTAATTAATCCATAACTATTTTATTTTAGACTATTTTCTACTAGATGTATTAGTTTCACACCTTTTCCAGCCTCCACTGGATAATGAAACCAGTTACGCAGCTAACAGAGCAGCGATGGGATCTGTTAGTTCGGACTTGTCCTCCGATAAGTGGAAGGACAATCTTGGTTCGGTGTTCACCGGGACGCTTGTATATAATTTGTAATTATTTTTTTTTATCAATTTATTGAAATTCTAGGATCTAGAAGGCCTTAGTGTTTCTTACCCTTATATATATGTGTATATTTATACATAGTGTTAGTGTTTCTTACTCTTATATATATGTGTATATACATTGTGTTAGTGTTTCTTACCCTTATGTATATGCTGTCTATATCAATCTTCAACATCTGTCTCTATCAAGTATACCAGTATAGTAGAAATAAAGGTACCGCTACGCGCGCCCAGAATACCTTTTATCCATTCGAACCTCAAGAAAGGTTATTCTCCTTCATTTACGGAGAAACTCTAAATCACTATTCAAAGTAATATTAACTTCTGTTTACCTTCTGATATATATATATATATATATATATATTTTATATACATTTATTGAAATTTACAACTGTACAAATTTATACACCGAATAAATGTCTTAATAACGATAACAAAATGTCAAAACTTGAAAAGAACTACTCATCAGTAGCACTTCAATAAAAATTCTATAGTAGAAGGTCTCTAGGCCATCTGCTTTTCAGACGCCTCGGAGGATAATTGGGAATGGAGTGGGAAGCAAGTTAAGAAACTGGTGGATTTGAGTGCTTATGGAGCTTACTATGAAAGGATAGGTATCTGGTTTGGGCTAAATCAGCAACATATGGAAAATTAAGATTTTTATGGATAGGTTTATTGGTGGCAAAGTAAGGAGCATTAAGGATTTTGGATTGTAAGGATTGAATACGAGATGAATTGGATGGTTTAGTGGAGCTTCAAAGCTCAACTCCGTACGTCCAGATAACGGACTAGTCTAATCACAGTCATGTATATGATACTTTTATAATCAATTGGGAGGTTTGAACGTTTGTCTAGTAAATGTTGAAGAAGTCGAAAACGACGAGCAGTTTCTTGTCGTTTAAGTTTTGTACGTGGATTCCAAGTTAAACGTTTGTCCAGTTGAAGTCCTAGGTAGCGGATCTGTTCAACAGGGATTAATGGAATATTATTATAGGATACTGTAGAATAGGAATTATTATTTTAAAATTTGAAAATGCTTTTTTAATTTTTATTATATATATTGTTTCGCGCTTCGTGGCTGGGAGGCACAACCTGAGACATACCCAGTTTTTATAACACGAGTACCCTTAATTGGGAGAAAAACCTGGCGGTTGGGCGTGATTTATGCAAAATCTCCTCCTTTCACCACCGTTGACCCATTAACAGTTTATTCTTACCTAAGTACTGAACCCAAAGAGCCATTTCTATCTAAAAGATTTAATATTGGCTCAATAAAACAAGAACAATGTAAAATTAAACAAGACAATTACCAAACCCTAACCAGGGACCAGGTGCTCTTCCTCTGCCCCGAAGACAAATCGCCATTAGAGACAATTCATCTCGACTGGTCTCGCTACTAATTGTCTCAGAGTCAGCATCAATTACTGTCTCAGCCCTCACTGTCTCAGGAATCATCAACATCATCTAAATTATCACCGATAAACATTATTATTATGATAACACCGCCAGGGGTTCGATACCGACCTTTATTAGTTACTATTCATAGCTGAATCCTGTTGTAGAACTGTAATGTAACGATTGCAGGCTGCATCGATAGTGACTGTCACAGCTCAGTCAAAACATCGCCTTAGATAGCAATAGAGATGTCAGACAGCAGACGTGTTCTCGGTATCAACACTAAATTTCTTATACCTCATCTGTCATAATTACCTTGTCATATTTGACATAGTTTTTAAACCTAATTTCATTAGGTTATTTATTTTAGCGTTCATTTACATACTAAAAGTTTTTTTATACAAAAAAATAAATTAATAAAAACAACTAGGTTATACGATTCTGCAGTTGGGCATAAGTTTTAACAGTGCAAATATGAGATATCATCTAAAATCTATTATATATTTGTCAAATACCACTCACTCACTTAACACGAAATCTCAGAAACCACCGAACGGATTGGAATGAAATTTAACATGTAGATTCGCCTAGGGCCGTAGGTGCTCGCTAAGAAAGGAATTTTAAAAAATCGGCCTGGATCGCGGCTAATTTGCGAAAAATGCGATTTCAATTTTTATTGGGTGAATAATAAAAGATTAATTATCATATGGTATTTGGAGATAAGCTAAGTTAAAAAATAGGTTAGATCTTTAAGCCGCGCTGACCACAAATTTGGTTCCTTATAGTTTTAAACAAACAAAAATACGATCGATGTCGAAACCTTATACTATGGTACTTTCTGCAAAATCATAGTGGCTGCAGAGGTGGACCCTTACAAGTTTGAGTTGTTTCGTGACGAGAAGCTATTAAAAGACTTATGTTAAAGAGGAGGTTAAATGACTTATGTTCTCTGGTGATGTCATGAAAGGCCAGTTCGATGTAGGGACAAAAAACTGATAAGAATCAGTGAGTTCTATCAAGTGTATGATTCTCTTCAGTATCGGCTCATGTTCTGCCATGGAGAAGATGGATATAGTATTAACATCCCTCAGCGTGACCCAAACACCAATACACCACTTAAGAAAACTGTGTCTGCAGCTGATTTTTACGCCTAATTGTTAGTGGAGCGAGGAGGTGAAGAACCTTATTTACTTTAATTTCGTAATCTCCTCAACTAATTTATGCTTGATATGTACGCAAAAATAGAAACTGAAAGACTAAACTTTATTCGAAAAAGTTGAGAAGTTGAGAATATATTCACTTAAAGTATGCCATAAGAAAAGCTGATGGTCTGGTATCAGAGCTGGGTAAGATGGTAGTGCTGCCTCGAAGCTTCACTGGAGGAATATCAAAATAATATAAAATTAACTTTTGCAAATTGTCAAATTTACTTATTGAAATTATTCTAAGAATGGAATTGTTCAGGTTTATTTAAGTAATAATAATTATCAACGTTAAGCTTAATTTTTACTAATTTAAGTTGTCTTCATCCTAATGATATTAAACCGTAGCGGAGCGGGGTACTTTCAGCTAGTAGTTAAATAAATGTAAGTTATTTTTAAGATTTAATTTAATTTTAATTTTTTTTTTATTATACATTTTTATTTTTATTATTATGATTTTTTTCTCCACTTTATGTATTGTATAGTTTGAGGTACTTTGTTTATTTAATTATTTTTTGTATTACATAGGTATTATGATATTCTTTACTTATTTTTATTTATTATTCACTTTTATTTATTGTTCACTTTCTTTGTTTTTATTGCATATTGTACATATTGTGTGAATGGATACAGTTTCATAAGCCATCCATATTAATTATTGCCCACATTGAGGCAGATTGTAATAATTTCTTTAAATAACAGTATGTTTTATGCTAAATAATTGTTTTTAATGTCTTTTCTGTATATTTCAAAATTTTTTAAAGAGAAATTGTCTGTTATTTTAAGATGTGTCTCTTGAAGGGCAATACAAAACGGGTCGGTGTCACGTATTAACATTTTTAAATCATTGAAGTGAGTTTTTAAGCCATTACAGTTCCATTGGAGTATTGCCATGTTTGAAGGATAAGAAAAGAAGAGAAAGAAAATTATAGAATGAATTAATTAATTAGACCCAAATATTTATGAATTAATTAGCTGAGGAATTTTTACTTTTATTTGTTGAATTTTCTTTTTTAACTTTTCCCTTTTTATATGTTACTTCGGTATATCCGTCTGGTAGATCTACCTCAATAGCCTCGATGCTGTCCTGGGTTTGAGTTTCTTCTGAGAATACCCGGGTATTAGAAGACGTTGAGGATATGCTGGGAGTCACGGAGGAAGAGGGGAGAGAGGAGGCAGGAAGGACTGAGGAGGTATAGGGAAGAGAGGAGGTAGGAAGGAGTGAGGATGTAGAGGGGAGAGAAGAGGTAGAGGAGAGAGAGGAGGTAGAGGAGAGAGAGGAGGTAGAAGGGAGTGAGGAAGTAGGAGGGAGTGAGAAAGTAGGAGGGAGGGGAGATGAGGGGTGGTGAGAGGTTGCCGCGGTAGCGGATCGAGTCACCACTGTTCTTTGAGTTTTTGGCCCACTAGAAGGGCTCGAAGGAGAGAAGGAGTGATCAGGAACTATGTTTCTTGGTTGATTTATTGACGCTTCAAATTTGAAAAATGAATCCGTCTGAACACCTATTTCCTGTGTTTTACGAGATTTAGTTATTTCAGAAAAAGATCTATTTAAATTTTGAGGATTTTCTAATTTATATATTTTTTTAGCTTCATTATACGAAACTTTCTTAGTAAACTGAATACTTTTAATTTCTTTATTCATTTTATAAATAGGACATGATCGATCTAAGCTGTTGTGTTCACCACCGCAGTTGATGCATTTTGGTTCTTTAGTGCATTTGCCATCAGTGTTTTTTCCTCACCACATTGAGAGCAGATGGTCTTAGTGCTTGTACATTTTAATGTATGATGAGAAAAACTGAGACACCTAAAGCATCTTAACGGATTCGGGGTATATTTTTGAACTGGAATGTTTTGGTAGCCTATTTTGAGAATTTCTGGAGGAAAAGGTGTAGGAAAAGTTACTATGTAGGAATGTGAAAGTTTTTCGATTCCGTTTATTTTAATTTTTATTCTTTGTATGTCATTTATTTTTCCATCTAGTTCGGTTATTATTTCATTTTTTTCTAGGAATTGTAGATCATAACATCTTATAACCCCTTTACTGGAATTTAAAGTAGCGTGAGGTTTCACGGATACGTTGAATCTATCAGCAAATTTCGTGACTTCTAACAGTTTTAGTGATTGGTTGTTATTTTTCGTTTCAATAAGCAGATTTCCATCTCGTAATTTTTTAATGTTTTTTACCTCGCCTGTCAGGTTAGTGATAAATTTATATATTAGAAATGGAGATATCGTTTGAAATCCCTCATCGCCCTCTCTAATCATTATTAAATAAGTAGGAGTGTTTATTACAGCCTCTTTAAATTGTGACGGATCTGGTGGCGTTTTTTATTCTACCCCTTTTTCTACGTTTATGTGAGCTAAGGAGTGGCTCATCCATTTTAACCTATTACTTATATATAATAGAATATATAGAAGAAAATAAAAAAAATAAAAGATTAATGTATTGACAAAAGGAAATAAAATATATTGACGTAAGTAAAAAATAAATCAAAAAAGAAATATAGATTAAAAGAATATAGTAAAAATAAACTAGAAAATTCTTAGCTGGTGCAGAAGGTAGCTCTTTAACCCCAGGGAACAGTAAAAACGTGAGGTCTCGTAGCTAACTTGGCTTGTTTTTTACAGAAAAAAAAAGAAAAATCCAATAATATTCACAAATTTACACTAAATATAACCTAACTTAGGTACGCACTATATGATACCATATGATCATATGTTTAAATAATTGTTTTTAAAATAATAAAAAAATAAATGAAAAATAAATGTAAGTGAAAAACTGAGAATAGTGCAAAACTTTCTTGGCTTTTCGAGTTATGAGAAGCAGGTTATGAGGGTTGCAAAATTGGATTTAAACTACCCTTATAGGTCCTAAAAACATATTTAGTTATATTGTAGAGTGCATGAAATATGCGATTATTTTTTTCAGGGCTTCGTTTGGAGTAGTTAGAAGGTAAACACTCTGGGAGGGGGGGGGGGGGGGGTGAACTATCGGGGGGGAGGAGGGGAGAAGGTCCCATTTTTGGGAAAATTATCGAATTTTAATAACGTATACAGATCCTTTCCTCCAAAAACTGACAATAGCCACTTTCTAGTTGTTATAAACTATAAACTATAATTATAAACAGTTTATATTTAAGAAATCTTTTTTTTTTTTTTTTTTTTTTTTGTAAAAAATTAATATAAATTTTCTGTTACTTTTTTTTAATATCTTCTTTCTGCTTTTTTTTTTTTTTTTTTTTTTTTTTTTTTTTATTATTATTATTATTATTATTATCTGTTACTTTGTTATGTAAATATTATTTTATTTTAAGGCTCTGAAGGCCCTTGATTGTACATTATTTTTTTATTCTTAAGGGACTTAAGGTCCCAGAATAAATAAAGAACTTTATTATTATTATTATTATATCTCGAAAAAAGTTGAAATTTCGACAAATGTGCATATAAAGAATTTTCCTAGAGTCGACTGTTTTCGTGATATTTTTAACAGTGGGCTCTTGAAAATTATGCTACACCTCAAAATTAAAGCTTATTAAATTTCCTATAAAAATGTTTATATACATTTTTGTCGAACTTTCAATGGTTTTCCAGATATGCGTTATTAAAAATTGACAATTTTCGAGAAAAATTGTTTGTCAAACATTAATCAAAACCAGAAATGTAATGCTCTACTATTTTGATTCTGACATTTATTGTGAGAAACGATCGTGGAAGGCACTTCAAGCAAATGTTTGACACAAAGTGAGGTAAAACTTATTCTTTTGCGAAAATTATCGATTTTCAATAATGTGTATCTCGGAAACTGTTTAAAGTTCGACAAATATGTATATGGACAATTTTATAGGAAATTTAATTATCTTTAATTTTTAGCTAATACATAGTTTCCTAGAGTCTATCGTTTTTATCGTTGTAGCTTTAATTTTTATTTGAAACATATTTTTGTAGAGCCCACCGTTTTCGAGATGTAGTCGAAAAACCCCAAAATGGGATCTTCCCTCCCTTGATCGTTAGCACACTCCCAAAGGGCAGGGACTTTTAGTATGTTTACCTTCTAACTACTCTTAACGAAGCTATGAAGTCAATAATAAATTCGCATATCCCATGCACTCTATACCCCTAATTTCAGGACTCATTGACTGGACTAATTTTTTTTTTTTTATTTTTTTTTTTTTTTAAATTATTTTATTGAGTAATTATTACAATCTGCCACACATGTGGGCAATAAGTAATATAGATGGCTTAATGGTTACATTCACACATTATTTACAGTAAAAAAGAGAAAAAAAAAAAAAGATATATACTAAAAAAAAAAAAACAATAATAATAAAAGAAATAATAAAAAAAATATAATAATAAAATAAATTAATAAAGAAAAAATAATTAAAAAAAACTATGCTATACATAAATAATATAAAATATACATCTGGGTGAAATATATAAATTAAAAAAAAAATCAAATAAAATTAAATAACAGTAAATGAAAATAAGACAAAATTAAATTAAAGGTTAAAAATACAATTATACTTTATTTACAATTTACATTCATTCTAGAGATCCCCCGACCAGACCCGTCCCTCCACTTATGGAAGGACAAGCCAGGTACAGAGAATTCCCAGCTCTTCTCTCTCAGCTGCACCACTGAAGTAAAAACCACTGGGTGAGTTTTAGGCTGAGTGAGAGCGCTATATACATTCACTCAGGGCATGAGTGGAGAAGCTGGCCATTGCCAGAACTCCAACATTAGTAAATTTTACAAAAGATCTCGGGGCCACTGCCGTTTTAGTCTGCGAGGGGGGGTTATCAGGATGTATGGAAGCAGATAATGATTGAGCCAGAGGGTTAGGATGAAAGGAAAGATTACTATGGAATTTCGAAAATTTAAGCGGTATGAGGTCGAGGACATATGGTATATTGAGATCATTATGTAGGGTTTTGTTGGAGACATAATAAGGAGCATTTACAATAGTTCGGAGGGACTGGACTAATTAAAAATAGTAGATGCAGGTAGTTTGGCGAACTTGGTTGTTTAAATCGAACGGGCTTATTTCGCTTCTATCTTATCGCATACAGTGATTGTTCAGTTTTTACTATGAATTGAACTTCTTCAATTTATTTGTGAGGCTTGAAACGTAAACCTTCTTCAAAAATTATTTGTTTTCAAGATCTAAGCTGAAATACTGAGTGGACTGTAGACAATAATAGTACCATCGCAGCCTCAAACCCTACCAACAAAACGTGATGTTTCCAAAAGCTAACACTCAATAGTATTAACATCTTTATGATACGAAGAAGAATCCTATTAAATATAAAGGAGATGGATAGGAATAGACAGAAAAGAGGACCACCTGCGGACGGGACAGACTGGATAGAAGTTATAATCGGCGGGGGAGAGACGGATAGACAATATAGAAGCGACCGTAAAAGAGGCGATAAAGTAGCTAAAGAGAGGGGAGGTCTTTATGGCTCGTCTTGGCCTAGCGAGGTCACTCAGCTAATTTTTCACTCGTCCTTTTCTCCTGCACCAGACCAAAGGGTCGAGTACCGCTGAGGGTGAAGTAATATCATGAGAAGATTAAGATGGTGAGAAGGAACCAGACAGTGATAGGAGAAATAGGAACAAGATGGGGAGAAGGGACGGGGGAGAAGGATTGTTCTAAAAGCAACTTATTGAAAACCAAGGTTCTTTCACAAAATAACAGTGATATATATATATATATATATATATATATATATATATATATATATATATATATATATATATATATACTTTAACATTTACTAGACAAACGTTCGAATTTCCCAATTAATTACAAATGACTCATATACATGACTGTGAGATTAGACCTATTTGGACGTACAGAATTGAGCTTTGGGGCTCCACTAAACCATCTAATTCATCTCGTATTCAATCCTTACAATCCAAAATCCTTCGAAAAATCCTCAATGCTCCTTACTTTGTCACCAATAAACTTATCCATAAAGATCTTAATGTACCATATGTTGCTGATTAAGCCCAAACCATTCCAATCACAGTAAAATGCACTCCTACACGAATCCATTAGTCTCCCAACTCGCTTCACATTCAATACCTAATAACCCACCGAGATGTCTGAAAAGAAGATGGCCTAGAGATCTTCTAGTTTAGAGCTTTTATTGAAGTGCTACCAGTGAGTACTTCTTCACAAGTGATTTACATGTCATTATAATTATTTCCTCAAATTTACTTGATGTATATGTATAGTTGTAAATATCAATAAATAGTTTAATATATATATATTAAATAAGAAAATTATGATAGCATTGTATCGTTTTTTTGCCCGTTCTTACCCTGCACTCTTCATATGTGGACGTAAAAACCAAAAAAAAGAATGAAAATTTTAGTAGATAAAATAGAAAAATCCATTGGGTTGTCACTGTCAGTGTTCCTGGAGTTTCGGCAATGGCCAGCTTCTCGACTCAAGTCCAGTGCGCCTGCTGTAGGCCTCTCACTCGTCCTCCACTGAATTTAACCACCAGTGAGGCAGCTGAGAGTGGAGTGTTGTTAAGTACCACATATCTATATATTATATTATTTTTTGTAGCTCTTATAATGTTGTAATGATAACATGATAATAAAAAACCAACTACATTCCTTAGGACCTAAGACCTTACCAGCTAGCAGATGGGACAGACACACTAGACCACACCACTCCACCACACCACCACTACCTCCACCACCACCTCCATCACTACCAGATGGTGAGCTACTAATCAATTTGTGCCGACCACTTTCCTATTACCGCTTCCTCCGAGACCAATTAATACCACCCAGCTGACTAAAAGTTTTCCCAAGAAATGAAATATTGTCTGTCGGAATAGAACACTCTGTCGGTTCTCCGATATTTAGAGGCTAGATCGTAAAATGTGTTCGTGAAGTGTGTTCGGTTACGGTTTTTGACTAACAGCCAGGATTTACGGGGTCTAGAGATCTAGAAACTATTAGCGGGAGAATTGAATTTTCTTGGTTTCATAATTTTTTGATCGACTTACTTAGTAGCTCTTCTTATTACACATTACGCCCCTTCAAGATTAGTTATAATATTTACGGAGAAAGATAAAAGCGTTGTTTAGTGCTGTGGTTGTGTACTGAAATTCAGTTTTGGACATTGTAGCGCCACTGCACAGTAGGGCAAACGCGGGGGAAAAAAAAAAAATCTAAAATCCGACATTTGATATGGGAGTTCAATTTGATTGTGTTTGAATGTTGATTAGGTCTTCAAATTTGCTACCTTATGGGGACAATCCAAAAAACCTAATGATAACAAAATCGGGGATACAGTTTGGCGTTGTAGTTTCGAATCTATCCACTACATCCAAAATTAAATTATACCACTGGATAGCTAAAGAATCAAAGAATTCATTACGATAAGAAAAAACAGTGACGCATGGCGCGCGGCGGTAATGAAGCGCCGCAATTTTGAGGTTATTTTACTGCGTATCAAGATTTGCAATTAGTATAACCTTTGACTCGGAGAATGTGTTCATTTAAGTTTTAATTGTCAGCTGTCTATCTATATAATCTATAGATCGTATATAGTACATTAGTTTAAAGTAGTGACAGAAAATATAAGAAGGTGTTAGAACGACAAAATATTATCAAAAATATATAAAGTCGGCCTATACGCGTCGAAAAGCCAAAATCAAATACAGAGATCGTATACGGTTGGAAAGGGCTTCTCTTGAACAATCGAATGGAAATAATAAAACACCATATGATAAAGTCAAGCAGAGCCGGGAACGTAAAAGTTCCTCATCAGCATTGTTTTATACTTGTTACCGCCTTTAATGCACAAAGCTTGATCGCGCACTCAGAAGACATCTCTACCGATACAATCATCAACCGATCTGATTATTTGGCAATCAGCGAAACTTGGATGGAAAATTCCATGCCAGTGAATGTAGTCTGGCTTTGAACTGAGATCATATTGTAATACCGCTAAGAACAGACAAATTGCAAATACATCATCGGTAGTGGTATCATCATCATCAAGTCGCATAGCCGGTGGAGTCGCCATATATCGCAACATCAATACCTTTACAGATTGTAATAGAGTTAACATTAATAAATCGGAAATTTATTTGGAAATGAAAGATGAAAAACCTGATGATGTGTAGTAAACGCTTAGTCCAATGGCATCTTCAAATTGTTACTCGGATGTGTGTATATCCACCCGGGCAAAGCGTTAGCAGAAATTAAACTCTTTATGTTACGATTGTTGTTAAAATATTCTAAAAACATCGCTAAAATTATACCCGATTACGAGCCTGATCTTACTACACCAGTTATGATTGTTGTAGACTTTAATGGTGGTGTATCACAAAATCGCTCATTGCCAGACTTCATGCTCAGCGAGTTCGATTTGTCTTATATTGAAACGTCTCCAACAACATTAGGCAATACCTGTATTGATTTAATCTTTACCAAAAATCTCGATGTATCTTGTTTGCCATTTGTGTCGTACTTTTCGTATCACAGATCTATAATACGAGAAGAATTGGATGGTTTAGTGGACCCCAAAGTTCGACTCGGTGTGTCTAAATAGGTCTAATAACTGTCATGTAAATGAGTACTTAGTAATTTATTGGAAGCTTTGAACGTTTGTCTAGTAAAACCTAATTTTAAAATATAATATAACTTCGAGATCGGGAGACCCTCCTGGGGCAAACTCAGCCTCTATGAAGTTGATTGGGGGAAAACCTTGCAGTTGCGCGTGATTTCGACTAAATCTCCTTCTTTCACTACCGTTGGCCCAGTAACAATACGACATTACTTAAGTACTGAACCAAAACCCTTCAGGGTTTTTTTAGTGGTACAACTTTATGAACAAATGTAGAAGTTAACTTATATCATTGTAGACGCCGAATATGAATCTATAAAAAACAGAAAAGTTAATAAACTGAATATCTAACTTGAAGCAAGGTTATAGGCCAGAAATTAACACACCTTAAGTTAGATTTTATTTTATTATTATCGGGACGTATCAGAGAAAATATCCTAATAAATTCATCCGCATATTCTTGTATATTAGGTAGTTATTGTACTTGGACATTTGGCATTGTATACCGCCGCTCGTTAATTGGTATCTTCAAAAGCGTAAAAATTTTCGACTTTTTCTACGTTTATCCAAAATATCTTATAAGCGATTGGTTCTAAAGGAAAACTTGTTATAAACTTTCAAAATTAAACTAGACTAAATTTGCTTCAATTTGAGCGAAAAATATAAACTCCTCAGCTTAAATGGGGACTGGGTTACTCAAAAAGTTGCGGAAATTGTTGAAATTTTTATTAGGCGGACGCTACCAACCATTCAATAGATATTTTGGGAAATCGTAGATGATTGATACATCAGAATCGATAGTATTGAGAAGCGACTCTTGGAATCGATTATTCCAGGGAATATTTCAATAAAAAACAATTTTTTCTTTCTCTGAAGCAGAATACCTAATTTGGCATGCTTCTTCTCTTTTTGAAAATGTTAAACAAGGAATTTATTTTTATGTATGTTTGCAAAGGTGAGCAGGACGTCACGGTTCTCTTGTATGTGCGCAGCTGTTCGCATTCAACAACTTGGACTTGTTGAATGAAGAAGGCTTCCTTTGAACTGGGTGAATCAATAGCTAAATAATGCAGAACCAAGAAAATGGCCAATAGTGACAAAGGTGACGAGCAAAGGTGCCAACTAAACAATGGGATTTACCTGGGCTGGTCCAAAAAACAGCTGCAAGCAGCCAGTCCAACAGAACAGAACTCTATGAATGAGGCCATCGTATGTCCCTTAAAGGAAGTCAAAGTATTCTTAGAAATTTAGAATAAATTTTAATAACAACTAGATTATTAGCATAGGTCTTTAACGTGTTAAAATTATACAAAATATAAATATGATTCGTGTTTATTTATTTAGGTTTATACTAACAAGGGGACGTTTTGACTTGTAACTCAGGGTGGAATGCCGATTTTTTTATAGGTAGTAGGGACCTATAATAGTGCAAATCTAGAGTTATAGCCGCCAATTAGCATTGGGAGCCGAGAAAAAAAAAATGAAAATCACGTTTTTTTCTTAGCTATCAGTCAAGATAGAGAAATGATTTTTTCACGCTAAATTGTAGTTGTGTATGCTATTTGAAATAAAAAAAACTTTAGTTATGCTCAAAACTTAATGCGGCTTTAGGGTGCTCAAAAACTCCAAAAAAGTGACATAATTCCAAGAAAAACCGCTGTAAATCAGTGGACAATTTTTTCATGAAAATCTGACCTAAAATTTCCACTAAACGCACCAAAAAAACCTCATATGTGCAATTATATCAAAATAAAAAAATATTTTTTCCCCTTTCGTGGACATTAAAATTTTAAAGTTGAGATTTTATCAACAATTTCTAAAGGCCATAACAACTGCTGTGTTCAACCGATTACAATAGTAATAGCATCATAAGAATCATTCTGCTTTTTATCCATGCGTATAACATTGGATTTACTCCAGATTTTAGTGGACAAAAACTGATATGAATAAAGCCCCCGATGTCAACTATAACTTGAGATAACTAATTAAGGAGAAACCCTGCGACCTCCAAATTTGGGCTAAAATGTGCAGTTTTACGGATTCTAAATGCCCTTAAAATTTGGTTTCAATCGGTGGCGAAATATGTGAGATAGCTAAAATTATTCACGTTTTAAGTTTAAAAAATGTTTTCACCTAAATTTTTTCAACCGACTTTAAAGAAAGAGAAGGTTCTTAATTCGTCTGTATTTTTTATTTTTTTAAATGTATTTATTTGTATCTGGATTTTTTATTTTATTTTTTTGTATGTATGTTAGTTACTCAATTACTCTGTTAATTGATTGTGAAAAATGCGTAACACATTTTGAAGGTGAAAAACTGTTGCAAAGTGACTATTTTCATTGAAAGCAATATAGCTCCTAAAAAGTAGGTCCTGGTGACAAATGTTTTATAGCAAAAAATATTATCCATTCGATTGTTGACTTGGAAACTCCAACAGAGCTAGACTGTGTTAAATTGTTACATTTTTGAATGTGAAAAAAATGTTTGAACAAAAAAATACAGAGTCATGTCAATACAAAAAAAGGTCATGTAATTTAATAATATTCTGATTTTATCCAGACAATATAATTGAAACAGTTTCAACTCAATGCCAAAGCCAGGGAAAGTACTAAAATACTTAGGAACCATTTAGAATAATTTAGCCGGAATTAGGGATCATTACTATAATTTAACTGATTGACACTGATTGATATAATTTTATTAATTTATTATTATTATTTTTTTAATTTCGAAGAAACAATAGATTTCCATTCTAAGAAGGCCGATTCAAAGACTTTAAGAGGCCCTCCTTTCTGGGAACTTCCAACAAAAGAACGGAGCCAGAGACCCAAAGACCAGTTGTCCAGTTCTTCCCTAACGATCTCGAATATTATTTTATAGCCACTGGTTCAAAACATATAACATTATATATAACACGATATAATATAAATTTGCTAAAATATATTGCTTCTCATTATAAAGAGTTAACGACTCTAGAAAATTAAGTACCGGGGTTATACAAGAAACTCAATTTTTTTTTTTACTCATAAAGTAGGTTACAGAAAGGACGATCTTAAATCTCGGTTTGTTGAAGATTATCAAGAAATATGAAACAGATTTTTATTAGCTAATAAAGAATCGACCACATTCGCCATATTGTGGTCGGGTCAAGGACTATGAAGTCTTATGAGCAAAAGAAAATATCTATAGATTTTATTTACATATAAAATTAGTATAATTTGCTGATAAAGTAGATTCAAATTTACCAATCTGTACCACTAGAACTAAGGTTGGGAGATAGTCGATAGTAACTATCGATACATCGATAGGTCATGCCTATCGATGGTCACTATCGATAGTGTCGACTACTCTCTTTTTTTTCCCCTCAAGTTTTGAAACTTTCGGAATTGTGCTGATCTGTCTCTATCCAGAGTCGAGTTTTTTTGAAATTTAATTCGGAATTCCTAGAGCTCAAGGGTTCTCTCAAAGATTAAGCCAAAGGAAAGCAGAAATGCTGTTTTTTCTTTCGGGAAATATGTGGCTCAAGGAGCACACTTGGCTCTTGAAATTAACTATTTTGTTATTTTTCTTTTCTGAAGATTTGATTTGTTCATTATTATTGTAACCATGTAAATTGTATATACTTTTTTAAAATTCAAATAAATTACATTTTTGGTATAATCTTATAATTGATAACCCTGCAAAGTTTAAATAGTATGTAGATAATTGAATTTAAATAAATTAGTTGAAATTCTTTATTGAATATCTTTTGGAAAAAAAGAAAGCAACTATCGAAAAACTATCGATAGCAATCGATAGTTCTCAACCGATAGTATCGGCCTATCGATAGGGCTAACTATCGACTATCGTCCAACCCTAACTAGAACCCATATAGTCATGGCTTCAGTTGTTAGGTAAGTACCATCACTGGGCCAACGGTTGTGAAAGGAGGAGATTTGACTGAAATCACAATCAACCGCTAGGTTTTCCTCCAATTAAACGTACCCACTTTAAAGAGTCTGGGTGTACCCTGTGATTGCTGATATAACAGAAAATTAATGTAGGCCCATGAATAATTTTTTTTAAATATACAATATCATAAAGCAAAGGATCGAAATTTCGATTTAGTAATTATATTTATTCGGCAGAAATAATTTTGTTGGTTTCATCTGGTTGGATTAATAATCTTGAGAATGTATACAATAGTGTGGCAAACTTCGTTTCTACCAGTTTTTATTATTGTAAATTTTACTAACAAGCAGGACACACACTGTCTCACAGATCTTGTTGGCAATGTTTTTGAAGGTTCCTGGTCAAAAAATATTAGACAAGTATTTTGCCGTTTCGTCTAATGGGGTCTAGAACCCGAGGAAAAAAATAGAATTAAAATAATTTATTTTATATCTCGAGTATTTAAATATTTAATTTAATTTAATAAATGATATCGCCATAATTCTTGCACTAAAATTTTTATTTTCGATTGCAGATTTTAGATAAAATGCAACCGCTTCAAAGCTTTTGGTTTAGGTTAATTAAATTCTAAAAAAAATATTATATCTTCTAGAAAACTACCTTTATAGATTTGTTCACACAAAAACGACATCGGATTCTTATTAAAACGCTTATTCAAAAAAACAAAAGATATGATTTTTTACACTTCTCAAGGGGGATGATACCTTTCTTTAAATAGCCATTACTTTTACACTGTTATACTCCAAATGTATCTCTTTTACGAATTGCATTCTTTTGATGTATATAAATGCAAAATTCGATGAATAAAGGGAAAGAAAATCCTATATGAAAAGTTTATACATATAAATTCCTTTTGATTTTTAAATTGAGTTCTAAGCCAGGATAGGAAGATGAAACCAATGACATTTCAGGCATATTAGCACTCTATAATTCGGGTAAAAATATGAAATTGATACGTTCAATGGTCTAATCATAATTCAATTTTTCCCAATTAAAAAGTTAAAGTTGCTTACCATTTGGTCAGAAATATTTTATATTTGGATGGAACTTCGTATTTAAAGGTTCTTTTGAATGCCGAATTTGAATCCGGTGTCGGTTTTTGTGGGAAAAGTTAATTAAATTAAAAAAAAAAATATTAGACCTTCAAGCAGACTATCATTATAGTTTTTTTTTGTTTTTTTTGTTTTCACACTCAGAAACATTGAAAAAAGTTTATTCAATAAAAACAAAAAAATTCATTTTTCGACGCTCTTCAAAAAGAGTATCAGCTTTCTTTTGATGTATATAAATGAAAAAAGAAGAAGAAAAACCAATATGAAAAGTTGAAAAATCCGAAATATGTTTTGAAAATAAACTTGCGTGATTTTATTTGTATATCAAATGAGAAAATTATATTTTTTTTCGGTTTTTAAAGTAAATTTTAAAATCGAAACCGAATCATAACTTTCAACATATCATTCAAAAGCTGATTAGATTTTTAAGTTATTGTGAGATTTGACGTTTTGTGGATAGCTTTTTCGAAAAACGGTGAGCGTTGAAGTAATATAAGACATTGTGACTTCCCCAAATAAGGTGAAGATCAAGCTGTTCTTTGGATACCAAATTTGTAAAATTCAAGGTTACAGGTACCCTGCTGTTATAGAAAATTTAATGCTAAATCAGAAAACGTGGTCAAAATGGAGATATTACAGCTTTTATAGAAAAACACGTGGTTTCCTCAAAAAAGTTTTTTATTTATCGTATATCTGCAACGGATTGGAATGGAAAGGTGACGTCTGCGGCATTTTTCTACATTTTTGTTTTAGTTTCACCCATTTTTTTTTTTTTTTTTTTTTTTTTTTTTTTTTTTTTTTTTTTTTTTTTTTTTTTTTTTTTTTTTTTTTTTTTTTTTTTTTTTTTACAGTAAGAGATACTCATTTTGTATATAATCTATGTAACAAAGTGCTAATATTTTGAAAATTTTGTATATTTTAGTACTGAGGATGGTTGACATTCTCTAGTGCATAGTGTAGTATATCTGCAATATTGTATTTATACTTATGGCAGCGAACTCTCATTGCGTTTCCTGGAACTAAATCTTGTTGTAGAGATGCTACATGATCCCTCTTAGACTATGAGAGGACTTTGCATGCCCTAACTGGGCCAGGCATGTCTCTAATTGTCACTTACACCTGCAAGTCCTCAGTTGTGGAGACTCCTTCCTTCTAGTAAAGTGTTCTTATTTATTTTTATAACATCCATTGTGTTTTTTTATCAAATAAAATTTCAGCGGCTTTTCCCAAGATATGTAGTTTGTAGAATATCAATTAGGGCAAAATTATTGTTTTTTATTATCGAGATAAATCAATTTTTAGTTATGTGCAACATATTGTATATTATTAATTAAAATGGTTTGTAGGTTTTTCAGTATTTTTCTGTTAATAACCTGACCAAAACATATTCAAAAAAATTTATTAGAATAAAATAGAAAAAAATCATGCACTGAAGGGTTAAGCCTAAAGTTTATTCTCTTCTTCTTCTTCTTTGTCCTTGAGGGAAAATAACGGAACTGTGTCTAAGGTTTTATTTGATAATTTGAACGTTCCTTTTGCTTTGCTCGGTTGAGTAAAAAAGATAAAAAAAAGAAGGAATTGAATAAAAAGAGTGGTAAATTAATATCAGTAATTTACAAGATAGCCTTGATAGGTTATGACACTGTTAAAAATTATTAATAATTAGTCGACAGAGACGTATATAAGTTAAGTATAGTGGTATAGTGGGAGAGGTGCAGTGAGGTGCAGTGTAGGTCGTTGGCTCTCTGTCCAGTTCACGGCCAAGGTCTCTTCACCTAGCACGTTCATATTATTCTCTTACATACGTAATATATATCTACTGTTTAAAATAAGAATAAAAATAATATAAATTAATAAATCGGCATTGTCGAAACTTTTTGTGTTCTGTCAGTGTCCGAAATTACATAGATGACGAAACAGGCAGGTGTATTATGACAGCCAATCGAGATGCTATTTTGCTTTAGATCAGCACTTTGCAACCTTAAATTGGGGGAAAAACCTTATTTTTTGACGGTACTTACAAGACAATCGCTTTGAAATGCCAATTAATAACAGAAAATTCTCAATGCTACTTATTATGCCACAAATTGATATTTCTAAAATGCCTTGTACGTTGAGATACTTAACACTTGAAGTACACCATGATGGTATAGAAGGATCAATACAATTAGGATTGATGAATTAATTGCCATTTCTATTGGGATTATTTTATTTATTTATTTTATAAATTTATTGAAATTTACAACTGTATAACATATATACAAGTAAATGTGTTGAAAGTGAGTACAATGGTATGTAAATAACATGTGAAGAACTACTCACTGGTAGGACTTCAATAAATTCTACACTAAAAGATCTCTAGGCCATCTTCTTTTCAGATGCCTCGGAGGATTATCAGGAATGGAGGAGGAAGCAAGTTGGGTGACTAGTGGATTTGGAGCTTACTATAAAGGATAGGTATCTGAGTTGGGCTAAATCAGCAACATATGGGATATTAAGATCTTTATGGATAAGTTTATTTATAACTAAGTAAGGAGCATTAAGGATTTTTCGAAGGATTTTGGAATGTAAGGATTGGATACGAGAAGAATTAGAAGGTTTAGTTGAGCCCCAGAGCTCAACTCCGTACGTCCAAACAGGTCTGGTAACAGTCATGTAAATGCGTCTTTTGCAAAAAATGGGGTTTTGAACGTTTGTCTAGTAAATGTTGAAGAAGTCGAAAACGAAGAGCAGTTTCCTGTCGTTTTAGTCTTGTATGATGATTTGTTACAAGTTAAACGTTTGTCCTGTTGAAGTCCTAGATAGCGGATCCGTTCAGGGGGGGGGGGGTCAGTGGAATATGGAATTAGCTTAATTTAAAAACTAATTTAGAATTTTAAACATTCATCACCAGTTCTAAAAACATACAAAAGTTTCAAAATATGAGCACTTTGCAACGTAGATTATACTCGTATATATTAATTGTTTTGAAAAAGTAAGATAAGATATCAAACATCTTGATACTTACCGAAGGAGGGATAATGAAAAGGCCTTCTGGGAGGTATCAGGAGCAGTGCTGCCGATTCTGAAATAACATTTTTCCCCTGCGTCAAAGCACAACTTCCCAATTTCCTCCAAATGACAAATGAGTAATGTTGCTTTAATTAACTTTAATAATGAGGCATTAAGTTCATAAATATCTTTATGTATCAATTAGAAATTAAGATATTCTTCGTTTATTTAATGTAATTTATGTAATTAGATATTTTTTATAAGATAAAAAAGAATACTTATTATAGTCAACTTATACGCCAGTATATTAAACGATTTTATTATTCCAAATAATGCATAAATATTTTTAATTTTAGAATATTAATTCATCAATCCCAATAAGTAGTCATTGATATGACTTTAATTCAAAGTTCCACTAATTTACGTATTCAACATATAGTTTTACAACTAATTTAATTTTATATATTTGTATTATTATTGAACAAAGACAAAACAAATAAATTATGGAATTCTAAGTTATACATAGCTATATATGAGAACGAGCAAACGGTGACATCATAGAACATCCGGTCGCAGTCAGGGCTAGCCTTGTGCCCCTGTGTACATATCAATAAGCCACTTTCTTGATATCGATAAAATATATATATTTACTGTTAGTTTCCATATTATTCTCATGAGTTTCAGATGTTTATTCAATTTACACAACTTCATCACGATATTCCACCTGAAGTTCGGCGAAATATGATTTTCCAACACCATGGTGCTCCTCCAGATTTTTCGAAACCAGTACAGATATAAACCAAGGATATACATGAATAGGTACAGAAATAAACCAAGGAGTGTTGAAAATCGTGGTTTACATGAATGAATACAAAGATTTGTTACAAAATATCCTACAACAACTTCATCACGATATTCCACCTGAAGTTCGGCGAAATATGATTTTCCAACACCAAATGCCTTCCATGAATAGGTAGAAATGCCTTCCCCTGTAAAATCAGACTCATCTGCCCATAAAATTCACCTCAAAAAGTAGTATTCTTCAACACAATCTTCATTCAGAAGCTAACGGCAAAATATATATAAAAAAAGAAAGAAAAATATTTGAAAAAAATGGAGATATTACAGCTTTTATGGAAAAAAGCGTGGTTTCCTCAAAAAATTCTTTGATTTATCGTATATCTGCAACGGATTGGAATATAAAGGTAAGGTCTGTGGCATTTTGATACATTTTTGATCTAGTTTCACCCATTTTTTTTTTTTTTTTTTACACTAAGAGATACTCACCCTGTATAATAACATTTTTTTTTTTTTTTTTTTTTTTTTTACACTAAGAGATAATTAACCAGTATTTGAAAGTAGAAATAGTCAAATATGAACTTTGATAAACTTTAAAGGTTTAAAAATGAAATAAAAAACTGTAAAATTTTTTATTAGGTATTTGTTAGTATTATAATGTACATAATATTTGTATTTCTTGGTACATAATAAATAACCGATCTCCTCTGTATAACAGAATAAATAAAGAAATAAAATAAATTTCAAACATTGCCTACTTTTTGACTGATCCCTCTCAACATAATATTTTATATAATACTCATCCAATCACTCAACACATATTTTTTTTTTAGGTTTTTATTTTCTCAATGCTCCAGATATTATTCACAACTACGTATTCTCCCGTTATGCCGTTACCTTATTTGAAAGAGACTATAAACACCAAAGGAGACCTCTTGCATATTTACGCCAGATGACATTATTTCCTAAACCAGCTTTAAGACGTAACGCTCCCCCCTCCTGTCCATTAGCGTCACGATATCCTCCAGGATAATGGCATTGAAAAGAATTAGCTCCTCTCCTGGAGCTGGAGGCTTATCCATAACCCGGTCGCCATTATGCTCCATTATATATGAAGACATTATGTTAATACAACTCCCAGGTTTTGCTATAAAGGCCATTTATTAGGCTTGAAGCAGCTGTAATCCTATATCGATGATAAATTTCCCATCGATGTAAAGTAATCGATTCGGTATGAATCAATACGCATCCGTAAATACTGGATCTTTGTGAAGATGATTTGATGGGATCGTGATAGTTCATCTAAGGCACAAATAATTTGGCGATTTGGAACTCTATTGAATCAGAAATGAAAACGTGAGTTGCACTACCTTACAGAGGTTTGTACATTTTAAATGTTTTTAGGGACTAGTGGGATTGACAAAAAAAAAAAATTAAATATTTCATTATGAAATGAAATTTGACTCTGGCGATGCGGAAAAAGCAGCTCTGAGATTTCCTGCTTCTGGTCATCCATGTGACCCATTGCCCTTGATTGAGTGCAAATCATATTTTGTCAATAAAAAAATAAATAAATTAATTGAATTACATAGATTTCCAAGTGTTGAATATTATAATAATATGTGGTTTTTAGGAGAAAATATGTTCAATATTTTATCATGCCGATAAAAATATATGCTACTTTCATAAAGTACTTTCTAATTAAAATTGCCTTCCCATGTAGTTCTGAATGATTTTGCATTCTGTCCCTTATACATGTAATATGTAATAATATATATGTAAAGTTAATATGTGATACGAATTAGAAGTAGAGAAGCCCAGACTTGTGCCGCCGGAACCGATGGAATCCAGCTGATGTAACACGAGTTTCGGTGACAAGGCCATAAAACATTCTGGAACGTTTCCAACAAAATGTCTACGAATAATATTAATATTAGCAAGACAAATAAAACTAGATTATTATTTTATTATAAAGCTACTGAAATTTACAATTTTTTGAATTTTTATTTTTTTTTATTAAGGGCCTATTTACCTCAACCAGACTCAACAAGGACAGACATATGCTACAGGCTACCTTATTTATTTTAGTGAAGGGATGGGAAGGTCGAGATTTATTCCAAGGATCAATCACGAAACAAATTTTAACCCACCTAGGAAACCAACTGTCCTACAGAATCCTTTAATGATATTCCACTAATCCCTGTTGAACAGATCCGCTACCTAGGACTCCACTTGGACAAACGTCAAACTTGGAATCCACGTACAAGACTAAAGCGACAAGAAACTGCCCGTCGTTACAGACTGATTCAACATTTACTAGACAAACGTTCAAAGCTCCCAATTAATTACAAAAGACTCATTTACATGACTGTGATTTGACATATTTGGACGAACAGAGTTGAGCTTTGGGGCTCCACTAAACCATCCAATTCATCTCGTATCCAATCCTTACAATCCACAATCCTTCGGAAAATGCTTAATTCTCTTTACTTTGTCACCAATAAACTTATCCATAAAAATCTTAATGTCGCATATGTTGCTGAGTTAGCCCAAACCAGATACCTATCCTTTCATAGTAAGCTCCATAACTACTCAAATACATTAGTTTCTCAACTTGCTTCCCACTCCATTCCCGATAATCTTCCGAGGCGTCTGAAAAGAAGATGGCCTAGAGATCTAGTGTAAAATTTTATTGAAGTGCTACTGGTGAGAAGTTCTTATCAAGTTGTTACATGTCGTTGTAATCGTTACCAGATCATTTACTTGATGTACATTTACTTGATATATATATATATATATATATATATATATATATATATATATATATATATATATATATATATATATATATGAATTTATATGAGAAAAAGTGAGAAACTTACGACTGCTTCCATTTTGCCGATGTATTACAATGAAAACAGCATATGGAGGACCAAGTGTTATAATTGTGCCATCTGAACAGAACTGGCTGTAGCAGTATTAGCTTTGTTTTTTCTAATTTTTTAATTTTTCAAAATCTGACCTCGAAAATGGACCCCTTGCAAAATTTGACGTAAAGGATATGATTTAACTAATATTGGTCAAAAGGCTAGGCATTATAAATTTACCACTAGATTCCTAAAATAATCGTTTTGCCTTCCCAAGTGTTCTTTTTAGAGGCATAAATATTAATCGCTGTTAATGCAAATTATGGTGACTGCATTTTTAAAAACACAATCAGTAACAATGGCTCTGTTACACAGCTCTTGAATAAATAATTTGAAATTCTATTGCAAGTATTCCGAGAAGCCCGGACGAATATAAACTGAAGCATAACCAGGATTTCTCATACAAATACCATTCTCCTATAAATATATAAAGGGTGAACCAGGCAGTTATTGGCAGTTATTAAGGAAATATTTATATTATAATTATAGAAATAATAGTTCAATAAAGTTGAAATTTTCAAACATTTTTACATAGTTACTATATTTTAAGCTAAACAAGAGAGTTTATACCAAACATTATTACTGAAATGTATTTAACAAGATAGTGACAATAAATACTTTTTATATTTATATATCAATTTATTGAAATTTACAACTGTACAAATATGTACATCAAGTAAATGAGCTGATAACGTTAACAATGACATGTAACAACTTGAAAAGAACTACTCATCAGTAACACTTCAATAAAAATCCTACACTAGAAGATCTCTCCGCCATCTTCTTTTCAGACGCCTCGGAGGATTATCGGGAATGGAGGAAGCAAGTTGAGAAACTAATGGATCTGAGTGGTTATGGCGCTTACTATGAAAGGATAGGTATCTGGTTTGGGATAACTCAGCAACATATGGAACATTAAGGTCTTTATGGATAAGTTTATTGGTGACAAAGTAAGGGGGCATTGAGGATTTTCGAAGGATTTTAGATTGTAAGGATTGGATACGAGATGAATCGGGTGGGGAAATAAAAATATTTCACTAAATTAGTAGATATCAGGATCCACTGATATTGGTCTGGATGTTCTGTAAGTAATGTACTAGGGCTAAATACCCTGTAAGAGAATGTAATGAAATAGAAAATAATGTTTATTCTGGGATAAAAAAAAAAATTTAAGGTATGAACAAAAAAAAAATTAAATGTCTCCTTGATTGGAAAAAACAATAGACTTAGCAATATCATACACCTATTTTAATTTTTTTTTTTTTTTTTTACTGGAATCCACTAGCCTCTTAGCTTGCTTTCCATTTGATTCTTGATTTAATATTTGCTGACACCGCAGTGCTATATATTCTGCTTTCGCTCGGTTTCAGCTGACTCAGGTAAAGAGGGACAAAACCTGGACAGTATAGCTCAATCAAGGTGTCCTCTACCCGCAGGTGATATACTGGCTCCCTGCCTCCCTTAACTACCTACAGAGGTCACCAGCGAGCAGGGGCAAGATATACTCGCAGATAGCTTGAGATATATATGGTATGTCCTTCTGCCCAGCACAAGATAAGCAAACAATTAGTTCTGTACAAGTTGAGATAATAACGTTTGATAATGATGGAATGCACTCAATATTGTTATTTATAAATCAAACAAGCTAAAAAATGCTTATAACTTTTTATAAGCAAAACTATTCAGTTCGCATCTACTGTCCCGATTCTTCATTACTCATTAAATAGGTTAGAAAAAAAGGTACCTGTCGGTAAGCTAGCCACCACCAAACTGGCTTGACCCAGTTCGATCCTTACGCTTCACTTCCAGTTTACATTTATCGATAGTTCATTCCTATAACCTCACATGTAAACAATCACTTCTACAGTTTCGACTTGGACTGTGTTGTTCAGTTTGTTATATTGATATTTAGTCTTCTTAAATGTAAATAGGTGAAACAGTAGTTAACAAAATGAATTTCATAAAGGATTAAGTGTTTTATCAATTCATGTTTTCTTATTTCCTCTTATCTAATGTGTAAAAGTGTTACTAAAGTTAACAAGATTAATTTGTACATGGATTTGGTGTTTTATATGTTTTTATTTGATGTTTCAATTTAAGTGATAAAATTTCAGTTTACATATTATGTGAATGGATTCTTTGTCGTTCGTATTGCTTATTGCCCTAAAGTGAGACAGATCGCAGTATTAATTCAATAAAACGCATCGATCTAAAAATGGATGTGTGAAAGTATATCATAGCTTTCATATTTTCATATTTCCACTTCCCCTGAGAAAATACAGCAGAAATTAACATCATCACTTTCAACATGGATTCTGACTTATATATTATATAATGGCTTGTAACATGGATAATAGACAATGTGAAAATAATCACAGATTAAGAGGTAAATGACATATTATATAATTGTAAAACTATTGGTATAATTTTATAGATTAATGTATTTTTAAAAAAAATTAGAAGCCTGATGATGGAGCATTGTCCCCGAAAAATGTAGCTACAAATGTTAAATAAATAGGAGCTATGTCAAATAAATACTTAAGGATTCTGTCTTTTAAATATTTATAATTTGTTATCTACACTTCCCTCTCATCAGAAAGTTTATCAGGAATTAACATTACTGCTGGTTTAGCATTAAATTAATTTTGAATTAACATAATATTAATTCAAAATTGATTTAGTGTCTTATATTTTGATATTTTCTTATTTCCACGTCACTATTTTCTTATTTCACATTTTAATATCAGAAGGTAAACAGAAGTTAATATTAGTTTGAACAGGGATTTAAAGTTCCTCCGTAAATAAATGAGAATAACCTTTCCCCTTCGAAAAGTAGCGACTAAAACACCGAAATAAATCGGAACAAGGCTAGAATCGATAAAAGGTATTCTGGCGCGCGAAGGGGTTGTTGGCTGGCTTGCCGACAGGTACCAACAAAAAAAAAATATATATATATTCGAAAGTTGAAAACATTTTATATATCATAGAAAATAGTCTGGGATACATTCAGGAATAAGGGACCCGTTTAAGTTCAAACATTTTCAATGCAATGCTGACATTTCGACCTGCCTTGTGAAATGAACAGATACGAGGTGTGATCAAAAAGTTCCAGGACTGAATTTTTATACATTTATTCATACAACATACAGGTTATTCAAATTTGTCTCCTTCGAAGTACTCCCCTTGGGAAGCTACACACTTTTCCCACCGGTGTTTCCACTGATCAAAGGCCCCAGAAAACTCTTCTTTTGTAAAGGTGTTTAGTAGCTCCGTTGTTTTTTCTTTAATTTCGTCAACTGTTTGAAATTTTCGTCCTTTCAGGTGTCTCTTGAGCTTCGGGAAAAGAAAAAAGTCGGCTGGAGCCAGGACAGGTGAGTGGGGGGGCTGAGGAATGACAGTCATTGCGTTTTTTACTCAAAAGTTACGGATAACTAATGCAGAGTGAACAGGAGCATTGTCATGGTGAAGGACCCAATCACCAATTTCCTGACATGACCCAAATGAAATGTTACACTCTTCTGCCATTTCACGGATTGTTAGTCGACGGTCTGATCGTACGAGAGCGTTCACTTTAGCAACATTGTCATCATTGATTGACGTTGTAGGGCGTCCGGAACGAGCATCGTCGTCTGTGGATGTTCGGCCATCTTTAAACCTCTTGAACCACTGATGGCAGCATGATCGGCTTAGACATTCTTCACCAAAAGCCTCTTGTAACATCAAAAAGGTTTCAGAAAACGTTTTGTTTAGTTTCACACAAACACGTTGCTCTTCTTTCACATTCATTTTCATAAAATAGCCAAACTCTATAAAACTAACCTCAAACAAACTGTGCTAATGTTACTTTCAGTGATGTTATGATTGATCTGCAAACACAGCTGTGTTCCTGTTGAGTCAGGCAATACAATGCTGCCAACCGCATCGCTGTGAGACATTGCATTCCCATAGTATATAAAAAGTCCTGCAACTTTTTGATCACACCTCGTACTTTATTTCACCTCATAAATGTGATATTTTGACACGCCCTAGCTCTGTTGGTGTTAATCGGATCGAAAATTTTATGCCACTCTCCCTATTAGAAATTAAATGGAGAATATATTTTGTCATATGGCATTCATCACTATGACCTCCATTTTAGGAGCTATATTGGTTTGAATGAAAAAATTCACGTTTTGCCAAAATTGTTTAAGTGTTGAGGCATTTTTTTTTTACTCTGTTCGTTTTGTTTGGTTCAAACATTTGCCTACAGTTTCCTCATCAGAAACAGTATATTGTAGATAGACATATGCCATGATCTATCGTTTCAGGAATTTTTTAGTAAGCTTGATATAAAGAAACGAGTTGAGTATGCTGATTTTTAGTTAATTTTAGTCCTAAAGAGCTTGGTCGAAACTTGATTTGAGTCTGCCGGCTAAAGGAAGAATAACACGGAACATGTTTTAGCGGTTGTCGTCTTGACTGTCCATGTTCATATGTTTTATATCTTCTTTTTTTTCTCTTACCTTATTTCATTTATCTGTAGGAGATAAATTTTATAATTAAGTAGCTTAATCCTGCTGACCGCTTTTACCCTTATGTTATTTATTTTTTTCCACTTACCTGTATGATTTTAAATTATTTAAATTAAATTTACAATTAATGATTATTCGAAATTTTAAAAGTCGAGAAAAAAAAATAGGGTTTTCGAACGTTTGACTTTTTTCATTCAAAGCAATACGGCTCCTAAACGGTAGGCCCTAGTGACAACTGTTATTTAACAAAAAATATTCTTCATTACATTTCTGATGAGGAAACTGTCAGAAATTTTTCGAACACCAAAAGAGCTAGAACGTGTCAAACTACGCGTTCATTGTTGCGTTCACCTAAAACATATCACTTTTGACTAAAATGCTGCTTTTATAATATACCTTTGATATATCCACTATTTTCTAAACTTATGCCACGCTACTGGTAAGAACCTCTATTGGTAGTTACAGTAGTGACAGAGACGTGACACTGACACATGCCATAGAGCCGTAGAGGTATAGACTATATGAGGAGCGGCCCCATCACTCACTGAGATAGCATCGGCTCACTATTTATCGCTCTCGAATTTATGTCCGCCCTTCGTGCATTCCAATCTCCAGGCAGAAAAGGGAAAAGAAAAAAAAAAGGAATCGAAAAAGCAGTATATGGCGCCTCTATACATCACATCCTTTGTATTAACCTATGCACGGAATAATTACAAGAAATATTACATTTTAATAAAAGAAAAAAATTATTCGTGTATTTCTATGTATGATTGGGAAAAACAATAGATCATAGATATGTCTATCTACAATATAATCTACTGCTTTTTTCCAATTTACATTTTCGAATTAAAAGTATCGAATTATTTAAATAAATAATTGAACAAAATTAACGATTAATAATTATTCGATATAAACAAAATTATGAGAAAATAAGGGTTTCTAACGAGACATTACAGTGAAACCAATATAGCTCCTTAACGGTAGGTCCCAGCGACAAATGTTAAATACAAAATAATATATTTCATTAAATTTCTGTTTGAGAAACTGCCGTTATTTTAGATTCGTGAAACATCAATCATGAAAACGGCAGCAATGGTTTTTCTAACACAAAAATGGATGATATTTTAGGTTAGCTATGGTTTTTTTAGGAGACCTATCGTGACAGGTTTCGTCGACTCCTAGACTATATACCAGTGATGGGCAAAGCACGGCCCGCGCGCCAAGTGCGGCCCTTCGGGCTTGTCAATCCGGCCCGCGATATGATCACACCCAATTATACAAAAGACAAAATTTATTTTCTGCAAAACTAGAATAGATTTATTGTCTTCTTCTCGTAGCGTTCTGGATCTTCTACCGTTGAACCATATTAGTTGAGTGTAATTAGATAAAGTCAAAAATAAAGTTTAGTAATTGTAAAACTTTGTTTTGTCAAATTTTTTCGGCCCGCCTAGATGTTTTTCTATTTCATCCGGCCCGGCCCTTAAAACGTTTGCCAATATCTACTATAAAATGAATGTCCTAGCGACTTAAATGTAATGTAACAAAAATATTTTCCAATCAATTTGTGATCTAAACTAATAGCAAATGTTCGGTGAGAGCAACACCAACATAGAGCGTGTCAAAATCAGAGTGTGGAAAAAAAAGTTGCCTACATGTTTTGAGGGGAAAAAAAGTTACACAAGTAAACTATTGAAACGTAGCTAAAAGACTATATAAAAAAAAAATCTATATTTATTTTATGGATATAACTTATTATTTTTTTCAGAGATAGATTTGTTTGTTACTTTTTTTATTTACTTCCTCTTTTCCAAAAACGAACATTTTTTTTTCATAAACCCTGTAACTATATGAAAAATAGGTAACAGGTATGATGTACTCTATATATGTATATACATATAGAGAAAGAATACTGTGCGTTTTACTGTAACTGTGTTATATTCTAAGGCAGGCTGGAAGGATTGTAAAAGGGTGTTAGTAGACATTTTTAAGAAAGATGTTGGGGCACATCTTTTCTCTGATTTGTTCCTTAATATAAAATAACTTGTAGGACTTTCTTTCAACCACTTTGGCCTTGCTGTAGCAAAATATACAAAACAAAAAAAAACGAACATTTCATGCTGGGCAATCCAATATAATAAACTGACTGTAGTCTACAATTGAAGCCATTAGTGGAACGTGTTAATTCACTTTTATTAAAATGTTCAGGAGAAGCATTTTCCGCTACTATTTGTTACTTTTTAGGACTTTTGTATTTTCTCAATAAAATTGTTTATATTTATCGTCTATTGTAAATTTTGGTCATATGACTATCCTTTCTCTAATGTTTATAAAAAAATCTGTTGATAACTCGTCGCATAGAAATAAATTCATTCTTTTGAGATGGCCCTTCTTTTAATCTGCAATTTAAGCTAATTCCTCTTATCTATTGACATTTTTGTGAACTAAAACGATGACTGCAGGTGAAACGTGAATAAACAAAAAAAAAAAAATTTATTTTTGAAATAAAAATACTCACTAGGAGATGTTTAGACTTGTAACTCTTATATTTCAATGCCTATTTTTGTGTGGGTAGTAGGGACCTATAATAGTGCAAAACCAAAGTTATAGCCACCAATGAGTGTCAGGAGTCCAGAAAATAAATAAAATATGAAAATTTTGTTTTATTTTTTTTTCTCCCACTCCCATTTTCGGTTTTTTTTTTTTTTTTTTTTTTTTTTTTTTAATTCAAAAATATAGGTGAGGAAAATTTTTAAACTAAAAACTGATATAATTTTCAGATTCCTCATCTCAAAAAACATTGAATCGACATGACGTTTATAGACGATTTCAGGACAGACTTCATGGACATAACAACGTACTCATTAATGACATGGCCACGACTGACATACCTGGAAATACTCTCAGAAGGCTTAAAATAAGCTGGATGAGAGATTTGCTCAAATAAATCCATGCCAGGATGAGGTACTGTTGAGTACTAGTCTCCCAAGGCACTGTATTATTACAATTCCATCATATTCACTGATTGTTACCCCAATAACAGGTGTGAATCAAAATTTGAAAGAGAAAAAAAAAAAAAAGAAGAAGGAATCATTTTTACTAAAGTAAAACCAATATAAGAAAAAATTGTCGTCCTTCCCTGAGATTCGGATTTAACACAGCCAATTATCGAAGACCTATCCACTTTCGGTAGCCCCCTACCCCCGAAGCACCCTCCTAGAACAAGATTCCCTAATCGATTCCCCTTCCTCCAAGAAGATCGATAGTACAGACCTCAACTGCATGACCTCATCCTCCGAGTTCGAAGAACTGTTAATGCGGTGCATATTTCTTGGCCAACAACTACCGTCAGCGGAAGTCTTCCTTTTGCTCTTCTTCCCTTCCTTTTGTTATTTTTCAGCTGCTTTGGATTCCATTAGCTCCATGGCTCCTAGTTCATGTCGTTTCTTTCTTTGTTATCTCGTCTCTCGATACTTCTAAGAAATAGGGTATTATTAAGGAAATATTTGAATGGTAATTGAACTAATTATATCAAGGAATCCACATTATTTATTTTTTATTTTTCAAATTATAAACATTTCTCAGAGATAGCAGGTGTTAAAGTATAAAATAAAAAATATTTAGGGAACAGAAAAAATCAAGATATATATCATTTCATTAACTCAATTTGTCCCTGATTGGGAAAAACAATAGATCATGACTAGAGACCAGATTTCTGTGTTATTGCACATTTAGTTCGCTTTGATTTAGCGCTCTCTAACCCAAGTAGTTATCTCATTCATAGCCTAAGGATTCTTATTCTTAAATTTTATTTTGCACGAAATTGCACAAATTTGACTTTTTTTGAGCTTAATTGCACGAATTCGGGTTTTACTGCACGAAATTGCACAATTGAACCAAATTCATTTAATTTTATTCACTTAACCATTTATTTTTTGAAAATTTTACTTTCGATTATTAGGCAACATTTATAACAATTATTTATATTAAATAGGTTAATTAGTTTTAAATTGAAAGTAAAAAGTCGCTTAAATCAAATGTATTTGTGACCTACTACTTTTAAATGATCGTTTTGAATCGGGAGCTTTGAGGATTTAGGCAAACATTGAGGATCGACGTACTTCCTAGAACTAAGACGTTTCCTCAGAAAATTTAACTCCCCGCTTCCCATTTCATTCCCCACTTCTGATTTAGCACAAAGGGCCAGTTGTTGAAATAATTTTAAACTATCATTTTTGAAAATGCTAAAAACGTCCGCGAGTGTTTCTAAAAAATTAAAACAATGAACAAATGAACATTCAGAGCTGATATTTGTTTGAAACTCTCGCAGAAAGCTTAAAACGAATTGAAAATGAAAAGGGAAGATGCTTGTTTTCGAAATTCGAGTAAATCCTTGAGAAAAACTACGGCTACATTCGTTAAAAAAAATTAAATTATTGTATTAACGGAAAGGAAATAGAAGCTGATAATCTGGATCCATCCACAACCGCACGCTAAAAAAATTGTCCTGTTACGTCCATAGATGTAGAGCGTTCCTTTTCTTTGCTAAAGAACATTTTATTAAGTGACAGGCGGCATAATTTTACTGAGAAATATTTTGAAATTTATAATGTCGTACATTTTCACGAAACTTTTAAAAACTAATTTATTTTTCAAAAACATTTAATTATATTTTGATTTCACGTAAAAGGAAATTCTAATAAAGATATTTTATGTTTCTTTTTATTAACAATTTTTTTCCCCAAATTTTAAAGTATTTCAGATTGAATTAACTCTAAAACGAAACGTTTGTCGAAATGTGCTTAAGTTTATTCAAGGCTGGTAAAGATTTGCATATTTGTATAAATAAATGGATTGCTGCATGTGTTAAGTTTTTAAATTCACGTTTTTTTTTTTTTTACTCCACGATTTTGCATATTTTGAGTTTTTTACTGCACGATTTTGCATGTTTTGAGTTTTTTACTGCACGATTTTGCATGTTTTGATTTTTTACT
Organism: Euschistus heros; assembly: GCA_003667255.2. Taxonomy (NCBI): domain Eukaryota; kingdom Metazoa; phylum Arthropoda; class Insecta; order Hemiptera; family Pentatomidae; genus Euschistus; species Euschistus heros. The sequence continues at coordinate 2,699,926 of RCWM02000063.1, forward strand.
GCACAAAAATCCGGTCTCTAATCATGACAGTGTCTTTCTACAATCTACTGCTTCATATAATAGTCCAGTCAATGATTGCTGAAATGAGGGTGTAGAGTACATACATACAGAAATATGCGATTATTTTTTATTTCATAGCTTATTAAAAATCGATATTTTCGAAAAAAAAAAATCTAGTTAAAAGGTAAACGTACTAAAAGACCCCGACCCTTGGGTGTGAGGTAACAGTTGAGGTGGAAGGGAGAAGGTTCCATATTTGGGTTTTTCTATTATATCTCGAAAAAGGTGGACTCTAGAAAAATATGTTTCAAATAAAAATTAAATCTAATTAAATTTCCTATAGCATTGTTTATATACATATTTGTCGAACTTTCAGCGGTTTTCGAGATATACGTTATTGAATTGAATTTGCTTCAAATGCCAGAAACTATGAAATTATATGAAATTATAGTAAATTTAATGCTCTTCAACTTTGATTCTGACATTTTTTTTAGAAGCGATCGTGGAAGCCATTAGAATCATATGTTTGACAAAAACTGAGGCAAAAATTATTCTTTATCGAATTTCAATAACGTATATCTCGAAAGTCGTTGTAATTTCGACAAATATGTATAGAATCAATTTTATAGGAAATTTAATTAGCTGTAATTTTGATTGGTAACATGTTTTTCTGGAGTTCGTCGTTTTCGAGATATAATCGAAAAACCCAAAAATAGGACTTTCTCCTCCACCACCAATGGTAGACACCTCCCAGGGGCGGGGCTTTTAATGTGTTTACCTTCTAACTATTCCTAACGAAGTTATCAACTCAAAAATTATCGGATATTTCATGCTCTCTACAATGTGTTCATTGACTGGACTATAGCGAAAACTGTCGGCAAATTTTCGATACGAACAAAACTAACTAAGGGCTGGGACACACACAGCGATTTCTCCGACGCGATATCCGCGCGGTTTTACGGCGCGGAGAGTCATCAATGTGTTTATAGTGGGACAGGACAGACACGTCGGTGTCGGATCGCAGGTGGTTTTGAAACCGAAGCGGATGGTGGTTGGAGCCAAGATCCGCGCGGTTTTGAGAACCACGTGGCGTATAGTCATTGCATTGAATGAAGTGAGATTGAACAGACACAGCGTCGGATTTTGTTACTTATTCTTTTACTGTTCCAACTATTACTTGTTTCAACTTTTCTTTTTCTTTTATTATTATTAAACATGAGTAGAATTGACATCGACAAATTAATTATTGACGTCAGGCTCTGTGGGATATGAGTACTGCGGAATTCAGTGATCGTATTCAGAGGAAGAAGTGCTGGGAAGAAATTTGTGAGGTGTTTGGGAATGAGGAGATGACAGCAAGCGAGAAAAATGAACTTCGTAAGTTGTGTACTTATGCAATACAAATTTCAATTCTTATTTTTATAACATAAATTACGTATTATGCCTCAAAAAGGAGAACAAATTGTTAAAAAAATTCGGCCTCAAAAAAACTACAATAAATTAAAATTTAATTAACTAATAGGCATTTGTTTCAACACAGACAATAATTTAATAAAATAACACACAATTAAATTAACTAATACAACTACAAATGTTGTAAAAAAAAAAATTATACATATTATATAGGTAAATTAAACTTCATTGGAAAATGTTTTTAAAAATTTATCTCTGGCTGTTAGTGATCTAGGATTTCCCCGATGCATGCTCTCGGTCGAAATTAGTTGCCATTGGAAACCATCTTCATCCTCATTGGGTAATTGGAATCCATCCCTTGTTCTGACAAAATTGTGTACTTTCCGCCAGATCTATATCCATATCGATGGGTCGGTGAAAGATAAAGGATTCCAAATGTGCTTTCAATGTATCGTCGGGCTGTAGATAAACTTTTGTTAAAGTTTTGTTTATCTTGATTAAGAGAATGAATCCGCTTATAACATCGCGATGTCTGACCACTATGACAAAATCCGACTCGAAGATCTCGTCGGAAAAATCGCTGTGTGTGTCTCAGCCCTAAGCTAGAGCGTGCCAAAAAAGCAACATCACTTAACGAATCTAAGCAAAACGTGACTTTTTTCATCCTAACCAATATAGTTCCTAAACAGAAAGTGATAGCGAAAAATGTTGTATACCACATTATATTTTCCATTAAAATTCTCATCAGTAAAATGTTAAAAGTAGAAGAAGCAGCAAAAGATGCTTTTAAAAAAGATGTGTCAAACTTAGGAATATAAGGCGCAAGTAATAAAAGAATTTTCAAGAAGTGGTAGGAAGAGAGAAAAATAAAGCTCAATTCCTCCCTGATTGGAAAACTAGTAAGTTCTGGATATGTCTATCAATAATCTGTTTTTATATCTACTGCTTCTGATAAAGAAACTGTCGGCAAATTTTCGTTTCGAGCAAAATTAACAGAGTTAAGGCATTCCAAAAAAGCCCCATTACAAAAACTGTTGGCGAAACGTGACTTTTTTCACTCAAATCACAATAGCTCCTTAACGGAAGGTCCCAGCGAAAAATGGTATATGCCATAAAATATTTCGATAGAATGTCTGAACAAGTAGCTATTGACCAGAGCTACGCAACACTAATAGAGCAAGAACGTACGAAAATGTTACATTTTCGAGCGTGAAAATAAGTTACACAAGAAAATTATAGGCTTTGTCTAAAAATAACTTTAGGAATTGAATTCTTCAATAGCTTAAGGAAGCATTTCCGCTTTGCCTCTTATCAGATCTGATAATGAATGCTTAATATTTGAGACTATCCATTCAAATAAACTAAATATTGGGTTGTTTCACATGAAATGTCCGTTTTCAAGGTAAAGGGATTTTAGTAAAAATACAATATGAAAACAATATAATTTTATTCGAAGTATTTACCTTCTTTTTCTACACATTTTTCCCAACGTGACAACAACTTTTTTTATCCCGGATTTGAAAAACTCTGAGCTTTGAAGTGAAACAAAATCTGAAAACGCACTTTTGATTTCAGCATCATTTGCAAAAAATTTTTCCTCTACAGAAGTTGTCTAAATTCCTGAAAAGGTGATAATCTGTTGGAGACAAGTCGGGAGAATATGGTGGGTGCGGAAGAACTTCGTACCCCAGCTCTTTCAATTTATGCATGGTAAGTTTTGAAACGTGGGGTCTAGCGTTGTCGTGTAGGAGTATAGGGCCCTTCCGATTTACCAATCCAGGTTGTTTTTTCAATAATTTTTCGTGCATTTGGCCAATCTCATTGCAGTAGGTTGTAGAGGTAATGGTCTCACCTCTAGGCAAAAAGGAATAATGTATGATTCCAGCCATGGACCACCATACTGTAACCATCAATTTTCTTGTTTTTTTTTTCGGGTGCAAATTTGGTTTTGGCATTTGTCCTGGGCTTTCGTCGATGTCTAACCTCTGCCCTGACCGACGCTGATTGTCATAAGCAATCCAGCTGCCGAACGACCTAGTTTAAACTCATAAAAAAATATTACACGAAAATCGCGTATTTCCATGTTCATATTTGAAGGTATACTAAACAGTGTGTAATTGATTGGGAAGCTAATGTTTATAAAAGAAAAGTAGAGGATTAGTAACTGCTTGATTATGATATGTGAACTTTGGAAGTAAACAACAGAGACTCGCAAAATCCTCTATGTATTTCAAATATTATAAAATCGGACATTTCATGTGAAACAACCCAATACCAACAAAATTGACAAATATGTCACCGATTCCTTGTCGTATTGATCCTTCAATTCAATAATGCGTACCTCAACTAATTTTCTTACCATTAAAAATATTGTCATAGTAATTAAGACAGATTAACCGTTATCGAATAGTACTTTATTCATTCAATCAACACCATGTTTCTAAATCAAATTTAGACCCTCAAACCATTGGTGCTAATACTGGTACAATAATCAATATGAAACAGCTGAGATCCCTAGAATAATCCTTTGCCCAGACGACACATGGTTGCTTCCACTGCATAGCAATAACTAAATAACATGTTCTAATTGACTCCCTAAACCTTTAAGACCGTAAGCCTTCAAAATCTACGGGATGACTAACTAATTGGTTCCTGGCATCAATTATTACCATCAACCTAAAATTACAGGAAATTAGCTTTATCCTTTGGCGATAGATAGCGCATCCTGTGGTACACAAACTGCCTAATCGGCGATACCTTCCTCAGCTGTCCGCTGTCAAGGACTCAATCACACTCGAGTGGCTAACGATATCGAACAATCGAAATCGTCAAACACGCAATGCATTGACACATCGATAGCTACTTTTATAATTTCACATCCATCTTTCGATCTTTCATATAAACTTATCGTTGGAAATCTAGTTATATGAATAAAATATAACGACAATAATTGGCTATAATCTCTGAGTAGAAAAACAAAATTATATAAGCAATAATAAGTGTAAAAATTATCAAAATAAACGTAACTACCTACTGTCCATCCAGATTCATGAAAACTGTCATTAGCCACATAGTTATATAAAATATAAAAGTTTTGTACACGAAATTTTATTGTTTTTACACAATTGATTCACAAAATGAATCAAAATATTTCTGTTTTCTTTAATCAATATTTTAAGTTTAATTTTGATTTGTTAACGCTATTATTTTACCATTTTATGATATTTAATAATATTTTATAAACATCTTGAGGCTCTGAGGCCCCTAATTGTACATAATTTTTTATTCTTAAGGGACTTGCGGTCCCAGAATAAATAAAGAACTTTTTTTTTTTTTTTTTTTTTTTTTTTTTTAAAAAAAATTACACATGTAATAATAATAAAAAAGAATAGCAATCAAATACAATTATTAGAGGGACATTAGAGTAGAGTGTAACATTACGATTAGCTCATAAAGTATTTAATTTAGCTATGTAGTCGAGTCGATGAGTGCTGAAATGAGGGATATTTATTTATATTGATTTTTATATAATTTATATTAATTTTTATTCAGATATTTATTCAATTTATACTAACAACTTTGGTCTCAATATTTTGAGATTTGTGATGGATATCGTTTAATTTTAATAGGTATATCTAGTTCGAACAAAATATATTATATATCAAAACTATATAATATTTTATAACAGAGAGGAAACATCGAAAGATTCAAAGTAAAATATTTACAACCGTATAGAACATATACATTTAGTAATTGTGTGGGAAATGAGGGGTGCAGTGTGCATGGAATATGCGATTAATTTTGGGGGGAGGGTGAGCTAACGGTGGGGGGGAGGGAAGAAGGTCCCATTTTTGGGTATTTCGATTATATCTCGAAAAAAATGGACTCTGATAAAAAATATTACAAATAAAAATTAAAGCTAATTAAATTGCCTATAAAATTGTATATACATATTTGTTAAATTTCCAACGTTTTTCGATATATACGTTGTTTTAAAACAAAAAAATGTTTACCTCACTTTTTGTCAAACATTTGCTTCTAGTACCTTCCACATTCGTTTCTCAGAAAAAATGTTAGAATCAAAGTTGTAGAGAATTAAATTAAATTTAATTTCATATATACTTTTCTGACATTTGAAGCAAATGTGGGGTAAACTAAAATTATTGATTTTTAATAACGTATATCTCGAAAAATGTAGTCATTTCGACGAATATGTATAGGATCAATTTTATAGGAAATTTAATTAGCTTAAATTTTGATATGGAACATATTATTCTAGAGGCCACCGTTTTTGAGATATAATCGAAAAACACAAAATTGGGACCTTCTTCCCTCCCCTAACCGCAAGCTCACCCCCCCAGAGGCGGGGACTTTTAGTATGTTTACCTTCTAACTATTATTAACGAAGCTGTTAAGTCAAAAATTATCGCATAATTCATGCACTCTAGAATGTGTTTATTGACTGGACTACATGATCTCTCTTTGGTTGTTAGTCAATTTCATGTTTCCCCAACTTAAACATCTTGTCATTGGGCGTGAAATTGAAGATCGTGATATGTTCTGGAAGTTCTCTTCGTCTTGCCTGGTTAGGTGAGTACCAATATATTTGATTTCTCGTTTTACATTCAAATATACATAATATACGTAGCAATATAATGATGTTTTACATTATTTCTTTGTTTTATAACTGATGATGAATGTTAAACATTCGAAACTAGTCTTCAAATAGAATAAAATACTACATAAGTAACAAAGAATCCATCAATTACTAGTTGTATTTATCCTTATATAATGTCAAGCGTACCTAAACTGAAGAGTTCGATTAAGAAAAAAATTAGCAGGATTTTTCAGTCAGTGTCGCTACATCTAGTTATATATAGATAAAAACAGTTGAATGAGTTCAAAAAACTCCCAGCCACAACTCATCACAGCGCGCCATGACTCAACACATGACAGCACTACAAAATGACTCATCAACATTGATCATGGGCTCCGATCTTATTATTCCCCCTCTCATGTTAACTCCATTAAAATCACCCCTCAGCTTTCAAATTAACAAAATCAATATTGAATTATCTCCAACAATAGAATTTATTTTTAAGTACAAAAGTGTGGTGGATGAACAACTTCATTCTTTCTAAATATATATCCTAGAGAGGTGTCAATATCGGCACTAAGCCTCTCTTTACCGGACATTTCCTGGTATGGGGAATCAGTTGAGAGGTCATTAATTACAAAAAAAAGAAGAAAAAAAAAAGCTCAAATTGTGCGATAATATTAGGGAAAAACATGAGTAAATTTAGGGAAAAAATGAATAAATTAAAAGGTAAAAAGGAAAAAAAAAAAAAAAAAAAAAAAAAAAAAAAAAAAAAAGTCTATTTCCCTGTAACTGGGGAAAACAATAGATGATGGACATGTCTGCCTACAATCTACTGCTTTTCATGATTTACATTTTCGAATTAAAAATCCTTCTGATTCTTCCCGTATCCAATCCTTGCAATCCAAAATCCTTGGAAAAATCCCTAATGCTCCTTACTTTGTTAAAAATAAACTTATCTATAAAGATCTTAGTGTCCCATATGTTGCTGATTTATTTGAATTAATTTAGCCCAGACCAGTTACCTATCCTTTCATATTTAACTCCATAACCACTCAAATCCACTAGTCTCTCAACTTGCTTCCCATTCTATTCCCGATAACCCCGAAGATGGCCTAGAGACCTTCTAGTGTAGAATTTATTGAAGTGCTACCATTGAGTAGTTCTTCACAAGTTATTTACACGCTATTGTATTCACTATCAACACATTTAATTAATGTATATTATTCTGAACAGTTGTAAATATCAATAAATGAAAGAAAGAAAAAAAAAAATTAATTAGTCCACACACAGGACTGATACGACAAGAAACTGCTCGTTTCTACTTACAACAGACTACATATACAAGAGAAAAGCTTCCAAATAATTACGAAAGACTCATTTAGTGACAGTAAACGAACCTATTTCGACATGAGTAGAACTTTTATCCTTACAATCTAAAATTCCTTTTAAAAATCGTCAATGTTTCTTACTTTGTCACAAATAATCTGAATGCTGCTGGTTGATAACGCCACATGCTTCTGTTGCAGCCAAAACCAGATACCCATTCTTCCTTAGTAAACTCTATAAAACCTAAATCCATTAATCTCTCAACTTGCTTCCCACTTGATTTCCGATTTCCCTCCGAGGCGTTTGAAATGATGATGGCCTAGAGACCTAGTGTAGAATCTTTATTGAAGTGCTACTGATGAGTAGTTCTTTTCAAGTTAACATGTTATTATAATAGTTGTCAATACATTTACCTGATGTATATATTTTGTACAGTAGTAAATTTCAATAAATAGATAAAAAATAAAAAAAAAAATTAAAAAGATTACTTCAATTAAAAATAAATTAATCATTCAAAACAAACAAAGTTGTGAAAAAGTAGGGATTTCAAACGTAAGTTTTTTCATTCCGAAATGATTCGAGCCAGTATATCACCTGCGGGTAGAGGACACCTTGATTGAGTTATATGGTACTGTCCAGGTTTTGTCCCTCTTTACCTGAGTCAGCTGGAACCGAGCGAAAGCAGAATATATAGCACTGCGGTGTCAACAAATATAAAATCAAGAATCAAATGGAAAGCAAGCTAAGAGGCTAGTGGATTCCAGTAAAAAAAATAAAATAAAAAAATTAAAATAGGTGTATGATATTGCTAAGTCTATTGCTTTTTCCAATCAAGGAGACATTTAATTTTTTTTTTGTTCATACCTTAAATTTTTTTCTTTATCGCAGAATAAACATTATTTTCTATTTCATTACATTCTCCTACAGGGTATTTAGCCCTAGTACATTACTTACAGAACATCCAGACCAATATCAGTGGATCCTGATATCTACTAATTTAGTGAAATATTTTTATTAACATTTTCAAATCCTAAAGTAATATACATATATATAGGGTAAACCAAACGGTTAGTTATTGACATCCCAGACATTTATTGACACTCAATCTTAAAAATTAGAGAAAAAACTATTAAGAAAAAAAAAAAATTATAAAATTACTCCTTTTAAATCCTATAACTCAACTATGTAAAAGTGCTTTCAATTCTGTCCGTATTTTAAAAGATATCCATAGGGTGTCAATAACTGATTTTACATTTCGTATTTATTGTCAGACTACTCCAACATTTACTAGACAAACGATTAATGCTCCCAATTCATTACAAAAGACTCATTGACATAACAGTAATTAGACCGATTTGGAGTTTGGGACTCTTCTAAACCATCCAATTCATCTTGTATCCAATCCTTACAATCCAAAATCCTACGAAAAATCCTAAATGCTACTTACTTCGTCACAAACAAACTTATCCACAAAGATCTTAATATACTTTACGTTTCTGACTTAGGTCAAACCAGATATCTATCCTTCCATAGCAAACTCCACAACCATTCAAATCCATTAGTATCACAACTTGTTTCCCATTCTATTCCAGACAACCCTCCGAGGCGCCTGAAAATAAGATGGCCTCGGGACCTCCTAATATAGTACTTTAATATAGAACTTTTATTAGTGATACCAATGGGTAGATGTTTTAAAATCAAGTGACCTGTCATTTTTATCATTATCATCACATTTCCTTGATGTATAATATTTATATTGTTTGCAGTTGTAAATTTCAATAAATAGCTAAAAAAAAAAAAAAAATAAACTGTATGCATCTGTTCATATCAATTGTCATTTAACTATTATTGTATTTTTCAGCTATATTATGATATATATGTCATATTTTACTATGTTATTACGTCTTAATATAGATAGAAATTTGCAATTTAGTTTATCTGTACGTTTTTATTTATAAACAAGTCTATTGTTATTAATTGGGAACTTTAGACGCTCCTAGTAATAATCGGAAACGACGTGCGGTGTCTTGTCTTTTAAGTCAGGTTAATAAAAAAAAAAAAAAATTTTAAATTCATTTTGATACGATCAAATATCACTATATTCATAACATCTAAAAAAAAAAATAATTATAATGAGGGGTAATTTAGCTTGTTTATAAAATGAAAAATATCGAATGCCGGGCTGTCATGATACGTCAATCTATCAAATATCCAAAACATACGTTGGCATTACAAAAGAGTATCGTATCGGGTTAATGAGCCAATAATATGGCAATAAAGTATTCAAGAGGAGGCAAAAAATAAATAAATGAATAAATAATGGCAAGAGATAAGAGAAGGGGCACCTTCAACTTGCCAATTAACAACATATTGGAATCAGACCACCTACAAACTCACCTTGAGCAGTTTTTTTGTTTTTTTTTAAATTTAAATTCATTCAATTGAGTAACAATAATGGAATGACTACTATCTATATGGTAATAATTATGTACAGTGAAATAGTATAACTATGAAGATTTAAAATATTTTGTTTTTTTTAGCTATTTATTGAAATTTACAACTGTATACAATACAAAATAGAATACATCAAGTAAATATGATGATAATGATAAAGATGACACGTCACTTGTTTTTAAAGCAACTTCCCATTGGTAGAAAATAGAAAGTTCTGTATCAGAAGGTCCCGATGCAATCATTTATCTCGAATAGAACGAGACAATATACAACAAGTAAATGTGTTGACAGTGGATACAATGGCATGCAAATAACTTGTGAAGAACTACTCACTAGTAGTACTTCAATAAAATCTACACTAAAAGGTCTCTAGGCCATCTTCTTTTCAGACGCCTCGGAGGATTATCAGGGATGGAGTGGAAAGCAAGTTAGGATACTAGTGAATTTGAATAGTTAAGGAATTAACAATGAAAGGATAGGAATCTGGTTTGGGCTAAATCTGCAACATATGGGACATTAAGATCTTTATGGATAAGTTTATTTGTGACAAAGTAAGGAGCATTGACGATTTTTCGAAGGATTTTAGATTGTAAGGATTGATACGAGATGAATAAATGGTTTAGTGGAGCCTCAAAGCTTAATTCCGTATAACCAAATAGGTCTAATCACAGTCATGCAAATAAGTCATTTGAATTTATGGGGAGATTTAAACGTTTGTCAAGTAAATGTTGAAGTAGTCTGTAACGACGAACCGTTTCTTATCGTTTTAGTCTCGTTAAAATATTTTTAAAGTTTATATTCGAACTTTTTAGTTTTAGTAGCTTTGTAATTTTGTAGTGAAATCTTTTATCTTTTCGATAACATGATGTATAAAACATGATATATTCAGAAAATAAATATTAAAAAATTGCTAGTTATGTTTCTTAGAGGATTGATTCCGATTTTTTTTTTTTTTTTTTTTTTCATTTATTGATATTTCCAACTATAGACAATAATATACATCAAGTAAATGTCTTGATAGTGAATACAATGGCAGGTATATAACTTGTTAAGAACTACGCACTAGTAGTACCTCAATAAAATCTACAATAAAAGGTCTCTAGGCCATCTTCTTTTCAGACGCCTCGGAGGATTATCAGGGATGGAGTGGAAAGCAAGTTAGGATACTAGTGAATTTGAATAGTTAAGGAATTAACAATGAAAGGATAGGAATCTGGTTTGGGCTAAATCTGCAACATATGGGACATTAAGATCTTTATGGATAAGTTTATTTGTGACAAAGTAAGGAGCATTGACGATTTATCGAAGGATTTTAGATTGTAAGGATTGATACGAGATGAATAAATGGTTTAGTGGAGCCTCAAAGCTTAATTCCGTATAACCAAATAGGTCTAATCACAGTCATGCAAATAAGTCATTTGAATTTATGGGGAGATTTAAACGTTTGTCAAGTAAATGTTGAAGTAGTCTGTAACGACGAACCGTTTCTTATCGTTTTAGTCTCGTTAAAATATTTTTAAAGTTTATATTCGAACTTTTTAGTTTTAGTAGCTTTGTAATTTTGTAGTGAAATCTTTTATCTTTTCGATAACATGATGTATAAAACATGATATATTCAGAAAATAAATATTAAAAAATTGCTAGTTATGTTTCTTAGAGGATTGATTCCGATTTTTTTTTTTTTTTTTTTTTTTTCATTTATTGATATTTCCAACTATAGACAATAATATACATCAAGTAAATGTCTTGATAGTGAATACAATGGCAGGTATATAACTTGTTAAGAACTACGCACTAGTAGTACCTCAATAAAATCTACAATAAAAGGTCTCTAGGCCATCTTCTTTTCAGACGCCTCGGAGGATTATCAGGGATGGAGTGGAAAGCAAGTTAGGATACTAGTGAATTTGAATAGTTAAGGAATTAACAATGAAAGGATAGGAATCTGGTTTGGGCTAAATCTGCAACATATGGGACATTAAGATCTTTATGGATAAGTTTATTTGTGACAAAGTAAGGAGCATTGACGATTTTTCGAAGGATTTTAGATTGTAAGGATTGATACGAGATGAATAAATGGTTTAGTGGAGCCTCAAAGCTTAATTCCGTATAACCAAATAGGTCTAATCACAGTCATGCAAATAAGTCATTTGAATTTATGGGGAGATTTAAACGTTTGTCAAGTAAATGTTGAAGTAGTCTGTAACGACGAACCGTTTCTTATCGTTTTAGTCTCGTTAAAATATTTTTAAAGTTTATATTCGAACTTTTTAGTTTTAGTAGCTTTGTAATTTTGTAGTGAAATCTTTTATCTTTTCGATAACATGATGTATAAAACATGATATATTCAGAAAATAAATATTAAAAAATTGCTAGTTATGTTTCTTAGAGGATTGATTCCGATTTTTTTTTTTTTTTTTTTTTTTTTTCATTTATTGATATTTCCAACTATAGACAATAATATACATCAAGTAAATGTCTTGATAGTGAATACAATGGCAGGTATATAACTTGTTAAGAACTACGCACTAGTAGTACCTCAATAAAATCTACAATAAAAGGTCTCTAGGCCATCTTCTTTTCAGACGCCTCGGAGGATTATCGGGAATAGAGTGGGAAGCAAGTTGAGAAACTAGTGGATTTGAATGGTTTTGAAGCTTATTATGAAAGGAGAGGTATCTGGTTCGTGCCAAATCAGCAAATATGGGATATTAAGGTCATTGTGGATAAGTTTATTGGTGACAAAGTAAGGATCATTTAGGATTTTTCGAAGGATTTTGGATTGTATACAAAATGAATTTGATGGTTTAGTGGAGGCCCAAAGCTCAATTCCGTACATCCAAATAGATCTAATCACATATAAATGAGTCTTTTGTAGTTAATTGTTAGCTCTGAACGTTTGCCTAGTAAATGTTGAAGCAGTCTGTAACGACAAGCGGTTTCTTGTCGTTTTAGTTTTGTCCAAGTGGAGTCCTAGGTAGCGGATTTGTTCAGCAAGGATCAGTGGGTTTATTATTAAAGGATAGTGTAGGACAGGAATTCGTAGGTTTAAGGCGAAGGATTTATTTTAGGATTTTTTTGGATATATTTCAATTCTCCAATTTCGACACCATTCTTGAATGTTAGTAATATGTGATTGTAGTGAATGGGATGCAATGAAAGGAATATTATTTACTGATAACACACGTGTGTCATTGGCTAATTTGTGAGGACAGTGGTAGATTCCGAATTTAAAATCAATTCTTAAAAACATTCAACCAATTTACAAGAAAGGTGATTCGAAACAAATATTGCATATAGTCTTAACTTTAGTTTTAAAAAGCGTTTCTACATTTTTTTTTGTTATGTTTTTTATTATAATATAGTTTAATAAATTTTAGTGTTGTACAGTGTATTAGGATATATATAAGAAGTAAATTTTGAAGGTCTCATAATTCAATTTGGCATATCAAGTGTTGAAACACGTGTGAAACAGATGTCACTCCTAGCGCCAAGTCACCACCGAGGCGCAGATGTTTTAAAAAAAAAAGGCTTCATGTATCAGACTACAATCAGAACTCAAAAACTATTTGGAACATTATTATTTCAGGCTCATTTCTTAATAAAACTAAAACAGAAGATAATATTTATCCAGCAATATCTGTTAAGCAGAAATTTTGTTTTGACATGGAAATGTTTTTTATGCTGGGTGTCTATAGTTCTCTTGTGTAACGTTTTATCATACTCAAAAATTTATCATTTGAGCAGCTCTGTCTTTTGGTTTTGCTCCAATCTAACTCTAACGATGGGTAGTTGCGTTTAAAACAAGTGACGCGTCATTTTTAGAATTATCATCATATTTACTTGATGTTTGTTTACTTGTTTACTTCGTTTAACGTCACTTTATGCTGCTATGGCTAATCGGACGATGCTACGGTGGGAGTCCTAAATTTTGCCTATCCAGGTATAATTAGGATAGGATTCTTTAACGAGTACCTGACATCGCACAGGCTCGGGACCCCCATTTTACGTCCCTTCCGAAGGACGGCATAGCTAAGGATTTTTTACTCCCTTTAAAAAATCCTAAGGTCATCTGCTGGACTGCGAACCCGCGATCTTGGGTTTAGTAGGCTGCTATGCTAACCACTACACCACAGGTGACCCCATATTTACTTGATGTATTATATTTTTATATTGTATATACAGTTGTAAATTATAATAAATTACAACACCTATCCTGGAATCACCATATCAACCAAATTTCCAAAAAATCCTTCATAATCCTTAAACAACTGTATAGATCTCGAGATTCCTTTTCACAGAATACCCGTCAAGTTCTAGTGTCCTCTCTTGTTTTCCAAAACTTTGATTACACGAATACTTGGTTTTTGGGGACTGTCTAGTGGTCTCGAGATGAAGCTGGGGAGACTGATGAACTGTTTCATTAGATTTATCTTCGGGATCCCCAGGCGGCCACACGTTACTTGCCGATATTCTGAGCTTGGGTGACTATTTCCTAAATTCCGACGGCAATACTTTCTGGGTACTTTCCTATTCCAATCTCTGCGCTCTTCTATCCACCTCATAAACACTAGATCCCAACCTTTTAACCTATATATCCCCTCACATAAAACCGCTTCCTTTGACAAAGTCTTCATCATTCGTGCTACCTCCTTCTGGAATTCCCTACTCACTTCTATTCGTAAAGCAGCTTCCTTAAATTACTTTAAAGTAATTCATTTCTGTATCTTTTAGACAATCAATCAATAAATACTTTGAATTACTTTTTTCTCTTTCTTTCTTTTAGGATTGATCCTTCTATATCATCATGCGTACCTCAAGTGTTTCTTTCTTTTATATGTTCATATATATGCGATTGCAACACTCCTTCCTAGCTCGATCCACTACCCTCTGGAACTGTATACCTCCTGAAATTAGACATGCTCCTTCCGTAAACGCATATAAAACTCTCCTATTCCAATATCTACTTAAATCCCAGTTAGACGCCGCCAATATGTGTAATAATTAAAAATCCAGTCAGTCAATCTCACCTATATCCGATGTCTAAAAAATTACTTTTTATTTTTGTCTCATATAGCTATATAATATAAGAGGCAGTAAGTAGATGTGTAAATATATATTTTCAGGTATTTTTAAATATTTTGTCTTTTTAACATTCAAATAGTAAATTTTTTCTCTATATATCTTTTCCTTTCTATTCACTATATTTGTTTTATTTCATTGATTTCTTTTTTATATTTTTTATCTTTCTGAATGCATTGTGATTATTATATTAGCATATTAGTAGTATTATTAGTATCTTTCTCATGTATATATTCATAATATGGTTATATTTTAAAATAGATACATATATCATCTTTTGTATGTATGTATATATATATATGTTTGTATGTGTATATATATATATATATATATATATATATATATATATATATATATATATACGATGGTATTTTAAGCTATAATTATTATTTCATATGTACTTTTATTTTTTTTTTAATTAAATTTAATGTTATTATTTTTTTCCCTATAAAAAATGTATGCAGTAATTACTGATGCATTTAATTTGTAAATAACATACCAGACTATTGTACTTTTAACTGTGCATTATTTTTATTCTTAGGGGACAGTATGTCCCAGAATAAAGTTTATTTTTTCATTTCATTGTATTTTATGTTATTATTATTTCATGTATATAGTATATATATATTTTTTTTTTAATTTAATTTTTTTTTTTCTTGTATGCTGTAATTACTGAAGCATTTAATTTGTAAATAATAGGCCAGACAATTGAACTGTGCATTATTTTTATTCTTAGGGGACAGTAATTCCCAGAATAAAGTTTATTTTTTCATTCATTCCATTTCATTCATTTAAATATCTAAATAAAAAAAATTTTAAAAAATCTTTTCTACGTAATTTATTAGTTTCACTGCACTAGATCTTCGTTGAATTCGTTTTTGTTTTCATTCTTTTTAAATGTTCTTTTTATCTTTCATTTAGTGATCGCCCAGTTTTTTTCCTGTATTTTGCTTTAAAGTTTAGCTCGAATACAGTCAAAACTCAATAAGTCGAAGTTGAAGGGTGAACAGATTCACTTCCAGCTATCGATTTTTCGAGATATCGAGTGCACAAAACATACTTATTCGAGTAATCGAGTTTTTCCTATGTATGTATAACGGTAATTAATTTTTAACTTCATGTTTTAATGTTTAAAACCATCCAAGGATTGCCCCCACCAGTCCAAAGGAGTTCCCAGAGCTGCTCACTAAGTTTATTATATCCAGTGGAGGCTGAATGAGAGCGCTATAACAAAACCGCTTTGTAAAGAATTTTTTTTTAAACTAAGAAGAATATATTCAACTGTTAGTCTATTTATCTAAACAGTACAGCTCTAGTCAAAATCGATTTTTAAACAGCTCAATTACAAAGACTGACACGTTTGGAAATATTATCCAAGGAAATCATTTAAATTCTATTGCTTTCTGTCTCAGGTCGAATTGACCCTTGCCTTGGCTCTGCTTTTTATTCAGCCGCCGCCAAAGGACTATTTGGTTTTAGAAGGAATGTTTGATTTGCATGTCAAAGAGGATCAAGGGGAGAAAAAACTTGAAGGTGAAATTCATTTTGTTCCACCGCCACATTTTTCGACCTTAGTATAATGGAGGGAGGTGGGGGGGGGGGGGTCTGGTTGAAGAAACAGAATTTATATTTTTCTAAATCTTTTTTTGCTTTACTAATTGTTTATTTGTTCTGTCAATGAGCAAGGTCTATTTGATTAATGGCTCGAAGAAAAAATAAAGTTTTAAAAAGCGTTCGAACCTTACAAACGGATTTTTTTTTTTAACATTGTTTATTGTTTAAGATGTTTGTAGATCCATATTTGTAACACGATAAAAATTTCATTACATGGTAAATGGACATATTACAGTGCGTCCAGAACTCAGATTTAGATCGGGTTGCGTATTAAAAATAACAGAAAAAGAATCATTTTAAAGACTAGGCGAACATAAATAATTAACTTCACTTGAGGTACACCATGATGGTATAGAAGGATCAATACAATTAGGATTGATGGATTAATTGTCACTTCTATTGAGATTATTTTATTTGAAAACTAGTTTCGAATGCTAAACATTCATCTTCAGTTCTTCGAGGTAACTAAAACACCTTAGTTACCTTGTGTTTTAGTTACCTCAAAGAACTGAAGATGAATGTTTAGCATTCGAAACTAGTTTTCAAATAAAAACAATTCCAATAGAAGTGGCATTTAATTCATCAATCCTAATTGTATTGATCCTTCTATATCATCATGGTGTACCTCAAGTGACTCTGAAGCCAGCCAGGCTACTACGTATATTCGATAAATAATTAATATAACAAATCTTTATTGCTATTCTTGGCTATAATGATCATATATATATATATATATATATATATATATATATATATGGTATATATATATACCATATGTCTAGTAAATGTGTTCATAACAATTAAAATCTAATGTAAAAACTAAAAAAGAACTACTCATCAGTAGCACTTCAACTAAAATTCTACATTATAAGGTCTTCAGGCCATCTCGCCAATTTCTCGTGGAATTAGTTTTCAGTATTAGACATATTGTGCTTTTTTGTGTTCCATATGTTCAGAAACATATCTTTACTTTATTTATATTTTTATTATTAATTTTGATAATATGCTAATAAAGATTTATCATGATATTTATGATAGGATTATTATTAAAAAAAAAAAAACAACAACATATCATCATAAGTTACCTGCTGATGTTTCATCAAGTTAGGGTCCTTTGTTCGAATCCGGCCGCAAAAAAAAACGGACTGTTATTGTGAAAGCCAATCAACTCACTGATAAAAATAGGAGATGGGAGCTTATCGCATTCACACACTGGTAGGTCACAATACTCCGAGGGGGGGAGATAACGAGATGAGATGACTGCGTTGGCTATACCATGGTATACCCCCCTTGATATACCCCCTTGGTATAGGGTTTACATAGAGTGGAAGTTTAATTAAGGAAAACAAGGGGGTTGGAAGGTGGGCTACATATCATCTTGGAATGAGAGGCTCTTGTTTCGGAGGTTTCGCAATAAAGATGCGTCAGATTGTAGAAATATACAAGAAAGTTTTATCTACAACAAAGCAGAATCAAAAAATTCTACTTAAAAAAAAAATTCACAAACAAAGTGAACTAGTAATAAAAAAAAAAAAAAAAAAAAAAAAAAAAAAAAAAAAAAAAAAAAAAAAAAAATCGGAAGTTATTTAAAACGAGCATAAGCAATGAACTTAGATAGTTTTAACTAATAATTAAAGTTGTATTCATTTATAAATAATTGTAGAAAGCAAGCAAAAAGGAAAAAATAAATTTATAAGGCATCCAAATAAATTATATTTCGAGTTTTATCTCCTGATATTATGAGAATTATTTGAACCTTTGAGTTTCTAGTTCAGTGAAACAGAGATCCAATACAAGGTTTTTGTAAGTCTGGTCTTGTGATTTGTAAGTTTTAATAACAAAAGAACCTTTATTAAAATGGAGGATTAGTAGGAATTATTTGGATTCAATGTCAGTCCAGTATTGACTATTGAAATTATTGAAAGATGTAGAGTCCATGGAACATTCGATAACTTTTGACTTCATAGCGGTGGGGGAGGGGGAAGGTCCCATTTTTGGGTTTTTCGATTATATCTCAAAAACGGTAGACTCTAAAAAAATATGCTACAAATCAGAATTAAAGCTAATTTAATTTCCTATAAAATTGTTTTTATATGTATTTGTCGAGCTTCCAACGGTTTTCGAGAAATAAGTTATTGAAAATCGATAATTTTCGCAAAAATATAATTTTTATCTCACTTTTTGTCAAACATTTGCTTCTAGTGCCTTCTACGACCGTTTCCCACAAAAAATGTCAGAATCAAAATTGTTGAACATTACATTTCCTTTAATTTCATATATAAGTTGCAAATTCTTGCCACTTTAAGCAAATATTTGACAAACAGTGAGGTAAACATTTTTTTCTCCTCGAAAATTATCGATTTTTTATAACGTGTATCTCGAAAACCATTGAAAGTTCGACAAATATGTATATAGACAATTTTATAGGAAATTTAATAAGCTATAAATTTGATGTGTAGCATATTTTTCTAGAGTCTACTGTTCAAAATATATTAGTCTATGACAGAATAGGGATTAAAATTTTATTTCAGCATGTAGCTTAATATAAAAATGGGTTTTAGTAAGGTAACTGTGCCAGTTATGGGTCTGCATAAAAAAGAAAAATTCTTGTGCCACTTCTTAAGAGAAATCCTGCTTGAAAAAGAAACGCCTCTCAGAGGCAATTCAAAAAAATAAAGGCACATGCAAGATTCAGAGACAATGTATTGGAAAAAAGAAAATGGCCTCAAATCAATATATCGCAGGCCGCCAAAATAAAAGGCACCGACTGTTAATAACAGATTACCCAGCAAGGACTCAAAGACTTTTGGAAAGAGTGATTTCAATTAGCGTGAAGTTACCTTGGGGAAGTGTATACGATAGGAGGAGGGGAGAGACCGGCCGTATTTATAATATATAATATATAATGAGAGGAATTATATTGATTGGCAGTCATTATACTGATAATGGACTCTTCCAGTATACACGCAGCCCCCCGACACCTTTTCGTATTCATATGCTAACCACCTTTCGTGAGAACACTGTCACAGCTTCCTCCTTAGTACCAAAACTCTAATGAGCCGAATCTTCCAACAAATTGGTCCATGCTTCTCCATAACCTATTTATATATAACCTAAAGTTCGAGTCTGACTGAAGCAGAAAATTTATTTTCTGTTATTTCGGTTTTAGCTCGACTTCGAGTTCGGGAGACCCTCCTGGGGTACACTCAGCCTCTTTAAAAGTGTTTACCTTTAATTGGGGAAAAACCTGGCGGTTAAGCGTGATTTAGGCCAAATCACCTCCTTTCACAACCGTTGGTCCAGTAACAGTACATCCTTAGCTAAGTACTGAACCGAAGACCCTTCATGGGCTGTTATATATTAGTGCTAGAGGTTTTATTTTTTTCTTAAAATCCTACAACTTTGTGGCAGTAAGAATAACATATACTATTACTGGGAATTTCAGTTTTTTTTCCTACAGGTTACAAACCTATTTTAGTGTATGAAGACCTATTATAAAGTGGGAATACCTTGGATCAGTCCTATGCTGCCGTGCAAAAAGGCCGTGTCAAGCTAAGTTGTCATAAAGAGAAAAATGGCCTCGAAATTTCGATATCGTTTTTAAGATTTCTGTTAAACCTTATAAATTAGAATAGATTTTTTTCACTGTTTAGGTTTTACATATGAGTTCTCCAATGAAAAATGTATAGAGGAAAATGTGTAAAAACGGGCACTGGTGTAAATAGAAGACTGGCGGCGAGGACTGTCTATGAGCCATTTGCTAATATAGCAGTAAGCAGTTGGAACCATTCTTTATACTAGTCTGGGTCCTGTTTGAGTTATTGTGCAAATTGGTGTTCATTATGGACTGTAAGCTTTTGAGAGACATGTGAAAACGTTTTGTTTCATATTCTTAAATTTATTTTAAAATAATTTCACAACGTTATCTGGAAAGCGGAGACATTAAGCTAATTTTTGAAGTACACCTTTAGTCACACGTGCTTTTAGGTTACATGTGATAGTGGTCATCTTTCTTAGGTGGAGTTAAGTTAGTGTACACATTTTATTTTAAATCAACTTCATAATGTATAGGAATCGATTAAAATATAAATCTCGGTTTTGACCATTGGTAGATACGGCGTTCTTTATTAGCAGAGCAGGCTCTACCGTGAAATAAAATCAACTGGCATTAGTGGGGATCAAACCTATACCAAGCTTTCAGAAACACAAACACATTACAATAAATACTAAACATGAATCCACTTTTTTTTTTTACTTAATGCACTTGAGGAGTTATTGTGAAGAAACTACCCATTTGGATAGGCCATCGGAGGGTTATCGGGAATCGATTGTGAAGCAAGTTGGGGGACTAGTGGATTCGAGTGGCTATGGAGCTTGTCATGGAAGAATAGGTATTCACTTTGGGCCATTTCAACAAAATATGCAAAATGAGGCATCAAAATCATTAAAATCATTATGGATAAGTTTATTCGTGGCTTAATAATTATTCTTGAGGATTTTACGAAATTTTAGTTAGTTAAAATTGGACAGGAGAAGATTCGAAAGGCTAAATGCATAAAATATAAATACTAATTGATTTTACATTTCAAATAAATATTACATACCAGATAGTTTGTGAATTATCGAACGACCTCATTTTAAGTTAAAAATTTGCTTCAAGTGCCAGAAACATAAATGTGAAATTAAAATAAATTTAATACTCTACAACTATGATTTTGATATTTTTTCTGAGAAATTATCGTGGAAATCACTAGAAGCAAATTTTTGACAAAAAGTGAGGTAAAAATTATTTTTTTTCGAACATTATCTATTTTCATTAAGGTAAAACCATTCAAAGTTCGACAAATATGTATAGAATCAATTTTAAAGGAAACATAATTTGCTTTAATTTTGATTGAAAATATAGTTTTCTAGACTCCACCGTATTCTTATAATCGAAAAACTCAAAATTGGAAACATCTCCCCCTCCCCCACCGTAAGCTCACCCCACAGGGACGGGATCTTTTAGTATGTTTACCTTCTAACTACTACTAACGAAGCCCTGAGGTAAAAAATAATCGCATATTTCATGCACTCTACACTCCTCATTTCAGCACTCATTGACTGGATTAAGAAGTTGGAAAGTACCTGTCGTTTACATTTACTAGATCAGCGTTCAATAATTAAAACTATTTGGACATACGGAGTTGAGCTCACTAAATGACTCCACTAAATCCAATTCTTTTCGTATCCAATCCTTACAATGAAATATCGTAAATGCTCTTTACTCCGTTACTAATTAACGGATCCATAAAGACCTTAATGTTCTATATTTTGCTGATTTATCCCAAACCAGATACCTATCCTTTCATAGTAAGCTCCATAACAATTCAAATCTACTAGTCTCCCAACTTACCATTATATTCAAAATATTCCTCCCAGGCGTCTGAAAAAAAAGATTGTCTTGGGACCTCCTAACATAGAATTTTATTGAAGTGCAACCAATAGTTCATTTAAAGCAATCGACATGTCATTATGAGAATTATTTTCACTATTATTATTGAATTTGAATAATGAGTTGGAATATTACGATAATATTAATATAATTATATAATTAAATATAATATACTAAACCAAGAAGACAGTCATTATATAATTAGGCGAAGGCTGGAACACTAATCTGGTTGACGACTCCAGTGAATATAGCCAGGATAATTTAATTTAAAATTCTAAGACAAAATGGAGGCAACAGCTTGGGAAATATTCTTGGTGGGGGAGGGGGCGGGAAATAAGGCGCCATTAAAGATTTAATAAAGGCAAACCACCTCCAGGAGTTGGGGCACCGCTGGCTGTAAACTGCATCACTTGCAAAATAGTTCACTGTCTAACTTCTACTATATCCTTGGCTTATATATTATAGGTTTTTAAAAAACATTTGAAATCTATATATCTACATGTCTTACTTTATACAACACGTTACAAAGAAATGTCTTATACATTAGTGATAAAATATGCGATAATTTTTGACTTCACAGCTTCATTGGGGATAGTTAGAAGGTAAACATGCTAAAAGTACCCGCCCCTGGGGGTGAGCTAACGGTGGGGGAGGGGAAAGGAGAAAGTCCCGTTTTTGGGTTTTTCGATTTTATCTCGAAAACGGTTGGCTCTAGAAACATATGTTACAAATAAAAATTAAAGATAATTAAATTTCCTATAAAATTGTTCACATACATATTTGTCGAACTTCCAACCGTTTTCGAGATATACGTTATTGAAAATAGATAATTTTCGCAAAAAAATAATTTTTACCTCACTTTCAGATTTATCTTAATCAATTCATGTATTTTAAATTTTATTGTTCTGATAATAATTATTATTTTGTAAATCCAGATCTTTAGTATATTGTTTTTTAAGTGATCAACTAAAAGTTTTCTTTAAAAGACCGTTTTAAAGAAATTGAAATATGCCGATTTGATATTTTTTAAAATGATATATGTTTATAAATTTTCTTAATGACTTTTGTCTACTTCGACCAGCGCCTCACTATGCGCCGTGGGGGGAAAATTTTTGGGTTTTTCATTTCGAAAAAACGGTGGGCTCAAGAAACATATGTTACAAATCAAAATTAAAGATAATTAAATTTCCAATAAAATTGTTCACATACATATTTGTCGAACTTTTAACCGTTTTCGAGATATACGCTATTGAAAACCGTTAATTTTCGCAAAAAAATAATTTTTACCTGACTTTTTGTCAAACATTTGCTTATAGTTCCTTCCAAGAAAGTTTCTCAGAAAAAATGTCAGAATCAAAGTTGTAGAGCAATTAATTTACTTTAATATCATATATACGTTTCTGGCACTTGAAGCAACTGTTTCACAAAAAGTGAGGTAAAACTTATTTTTTTGCGAAAATTATCAATACAGTATATCTCGGAAATCGTTGGAAGTTCAACAAATGTATATATAATCAATTTTATAGAAAATTTAACATGCTTTAATTTTTATTTGTAGCATATTTTCGTTGAGTCCACCGTTTTCGATATATAAACGAAAAACACAAAATTGGGACCTTCTTCCCTCCCCCACCGTAAGCTCACTCATTCCCCAGGGGCGGGGACTTTTAGTATATTTACCTTCTAATTATTCCTAACGAAGTTATAAAGTCAAAAATAATCGCATAATTCATGCACTCTACGTCCCTCATTTCAGCACTCATTGAATAAACGCAATCGGAAAATGGGTCGACTTATCTAATCGACTTACCGATGTTTTTCGAACTAACGAGTTTTTTCTTATCGAGTCTTCACTGTATCTAATAAGACATTACTACACATAATTTTTTATAATAATACTTAAATTTTAGTAGCAATAGCGATACAACATACATACAGACCCAAGGAGAGCAGACAGAACGGACACACTAACCTAGACCTTGGTCTGGCCGTAGTCTAGTGGCCGTAGTCTTGTTGAGATAATTATCGACAAGTGAGTCACCAGGAGGACTTCCTCTTCCTCCAAGTCTATTATATTGTCTCCAGCAGGTGTCCCCGTCGCTAAGGCCAATGGAGGATCAGCAAGGTAACTGAGTATTTATTTGTGTTAGTACAACTGAAGGAGGTAGGAGAAATATAGTACAGGCGAGGTACAACGCCATCAAATGAAACTTTACCAAATCTATCGAAAATATTTTTAATTTCGATAATGTGCAACTATAAGTAAAAATTCATGATGATGGTTGTATTGTTGACTGTGAGTTTTTACTAAGGAGATGAATTTGTCAGGGGTGCAGTCAAGGTTGAATAAACACAGCCAGTTTTTAAATGAAAAACTTATATTTTGGCGTGCCAACGTTTCGACCTGCCTTGCAGGTCTTCATCAGGGCTAAAATAACAAAAAATTGGATGTGACCAAGATGATACTAACATTAAAAAAATAAAAAAAAATAAATAATAAACATAATTTAAAAATGAAAAAGAAACAAGAAAAAAATTTGCAGTTAACTAGATAATTGAATACAAAATAGTAGTGAAGTTTAGTCGAAGATACAGTTGTAACAGAGTAATTAAATAATTTAAATTGAATAATATAAATTTAAAATTTTGTAAACTAATACAACAATACAAACTAATGTAACAATTTTATTAACAGATGTTTTTTATTAGGAATTAAAAAGGTATAAGGGATCTATATGAAAAGGAAAATGATAAGATAGAAAGGTAAGCAAAATAATAAAGTTGGCATAACAATAAACGAAGGAAGAGGTTGAGAAAATATGAGAAATTAAAATAAATGGACTTACTTTTAAATTTTAATTTCTCATATTTTCTCAACCTCTTCCTTCGTTTATTGTTATGCCAACTTTATTATTTTGCTTACCTTTCTATCTTATCATTTTCCTTTTCATATAGATCCCTTATACCTTTTTAATTCCTAATAAAAAACATCTGTTAATAAAATTGTTACATTAGTTTGTATTGTTGTATTAGTTTACAAAATTTTAAATTTATATTATTCAATTTAAATTATTTAATTACTCTGTTACAACTGTATCTTCGACTAAACTTCACTACTATTTTGTATTCAATTATCTAGTTAACTGCAAATTTTTTTCTTGTTTCTTTTTCATTTTTAAATTATGTTTATTATTTATTTTTTTTTAAATTTTTTTAATGTTAGTATCATCTTGGTCACATCCAATTTTTTGTTATTTTAGCCCTGATGAAGACCTGCAAGGCAGGTCGAAACGTTGGCACGCCAAAATATAAGTTTTTCATTTAAAAACTGGCTGTGTTTATTCAACCTTGACTGCACTCCTGACAAATTCATCTCCTTATAAGTAAAAATGCTCTAGTATAGTATATTTACAATCCAAACAGAGAAATAAAAATATGCTTACAACATAATAGAAAGAAAAAAAAAAGAACTCGCTGACATAAAAAAAAAAAAAAAATAATCGATAGGTTATTATCTACTGCTTTTCCCAATTTACATGTTGCAATTAAAAGGATCACCTTTTTAAAATTAATAATTAAATTATTCTGTTGTTTTTTTCATCTATTTATTTTTTAATTTTTCTGAGTGTACATAATGTGTGAATGTAATCATACGCCATCTATATTACTCATTGCACACATTTGTGGCAGATTGTAATAATAACTCAATAATAGGTTTAAAAAAATAATAATAATAAGATTAAATTAGCAATTAATGATTAATGAAAGGTTACTTTTTTTATTCATGCCAATATGGCAAATATTCTCTGTTGAATTTCTGATAAGGAAACTGTCGGCATATTTCGATTTAACATTTAACAGACA
The DNA here is from genome assembly GCA_003667255.2 of Euschistus heros. Classification (NCBI taxonomy): domain Eukaryota; kingdom Metazoa; phylum Arthropoda; class Insecta; order Hemiptera; family Pentatomidae; genus Euschistus; species Euschistus heros. The sequence continues at coordinate 2,725,713 of RCWM02000063.1, forward strand.
CCAACAGAGCTAGAGTGAATCGAACTACACGTAAGTCCCTTGCGTTCCCAAAAACTTAATCATAGCTAAAAAATAATCAAAATTTAATCATTAATATTTGACAAATAATTTCCTGGAATCAATCATTTACTTTAATGAAGAATAAATATTTTAGTGAAATTATCAGTGAATGATTTAATCATCATTAATTAGTTATTAAATAGTAATGATTAAATTTTTCCCAACTCTGCTTCTGATCACTAGGCCACGGGTAAAACATGTTCCATGTTAAAAACAAAAATGTTTAAAATCTAGTTCGGACAGTTTTTACTTAAACCGATCATTTCTTACTTGTTTAATAATCGCTTTTAAAGATCCATCTAAAAAATGAAAATTTCCAATAAAGTGAAAATTTCAATCAGGTAATTGTAGACTGAAAACTATAAAAGTTCATGCTCGTTTGATGGAAACTTTTTGAAACGTTCATGTGTCACACAGTAGTGTTTTAGTAGTGTTTCTTTACACCTAAAATTAAACAAAGTAATTACAATATATATATATATATATATATATATATATATATATATATATATATTTTTTTTTTTTAATATTTCTTTTATTAATAGAAATTTACAACTGTATTTAAAAAACACAACAAGTAAATATGTGGTATATATAAGACATAATGACATGAATAAAACTTGTAGAGGAACTAGCCATTGGTAATACTCTAATGAATATTTACAAAAGAAGATCACGGGGCCATCTTCTTTTCAGACGCCTCGGAGGATTGCCTGGAATGGAATGGGAAGCAAGTTATGCAACAAGTGGATTTGGATGAGCAGTGAGTTTATTATGAAAGGAAAGGTATCTGGTTCGTGCCAATTCAGCAACATATGGGATATTAAGGTCGTGTGGATCAATTCATTTGTGAGAAATTAAGGAGCATCTAGGATTTTTCAAAGGATTTTGGATTGGAGTGATTGGATGCACAATATATATATAAACATTCCTTTATGTTATTATTTGTTCTTTTTCTAATTAATATTACAAATCTCCTGACTGTATAATATAAAGTATATTATTTTTAAAATTAAAGTTATTTCAATGACGTTCAACAAAGAATAAGGAAAATTCTCTTTCAAGGGAGTTTTTATTTTTCGGTGAAATATTAAATAAGAGCAATCAGAGAGCAAAAAAGAAAGAAAGAACTGGCAAAATCATTAAAAGGATGTTTTTTGTTTTTTTAAAATAAGCTCAATCAATAGGAGATACGTGCGGTATTATTTCTCGTATAATAAGAATATAAATTTATAAAAGAATACAAAACAATTTAATTTCATGCTAAAATTATATTAAAATCAAAAGGGCGATTTAACAGAAAGAAATCAAGAGAATAAAAAACATCGTTCAAGAGAAACAGGTATAATAAACATGAAAGAGTCAAGGGATATATCAAACCCTGGTATAGGAGAATAGGTAGAAGCTATGGTATTGGTTCCGTCAGCAGTTCTCGAACCATAGCAGCTTCGAGATAGACCAAACAATAAGAAATAATAAATTTTAAAAATAATAACAACCTCAGAAAATAAATAGACGCTACAACCTGCCGCTATGAACAGCTGATTCAGCTTAGGAGAGGAATGTTATCAGCTTTATATCATCTTCTCGTCCTCAGGATATAAAGTATGGCAGAACTTTATGGCTTTGTGTAATAAAAAGTAGATAAACATAACAGATAATAAATAATAGTAACGTGTCATTTAAGATCTGCAAACATGAACGGAATGCGTGGCTAGTTGAGAAGGTCGATAAAGATTAAGTAGCGATATGTTCCAGATGTATCTATATAAACATTTTTCAATTCCTAAACTTATCGATACCTCGATACATCGAACTGCATTTTTTAAATTTTGATCTAACAATTACCTGAATACCTACCCCCCTTTAACCTTCTTTCAATCACATAATTTTTATCTTGAGGTACGCATCATGCGTACTTTTTAAAGATTTTAAGTACACCAATATTCTTGGTGGGGGGGGGGGGGTAGGGGCGGGAAATAAGTCGCCATTAAAGATTTAATAAAGGCAAACCACCTCCAGGAGTTGGGGCACCGCTGGTTGTAAACTGCATCACTCGCAAAATAGTTCAGCGTCTAACTTCTTCTCTATTCTTGGCTAATGCATTTTAGGTTTTTAAAAAACATTTGAAATCTATATATCTACATGTTTTACTCGATACAACACTTTACAAAGAAATGCCTTATGTATTAGTGATAAAATATGCGATTATTTTTGACCTCAGGGTTTCATTAGGAGTAGTTAAAAGGTAAACATAACTAAATGTACCCGCCCCTGGGAGGTGAGCTGACTGTGGGAGGGGAGAAGGTCCCATTTTTGGGTTTTTCGACTATATCTCGAAAACGGTGGGCTCTAGAAACATATGTTACAAATAAAAATTAAAGATAATTAAATCTACTATATATTTGTCAAATACCACTCACTCATTTAACACGAAATCTCAGAAACCACCGAACGGATTGGAATGAAATTCGGTATGCAGGCAGCTTCCTCTAGGGCCGTAGGTGCTCGCTAAGAAAGGAATTTAAAAAAATCGGCCTGGATCGTGGCTAATTCGCGAAAAATGTAAATACAATTTTTGTTGGGTGAATAATAAAAGATTAATTATCATATGGTATTTGGAGATAAGCTAAGTTAAAAAATAGGTTAGATGTTTAAGCCGCACACTTTAACTACAAATTAAGTTCCTTATAGTTGTAAACAAACAAAAATAGGATCGATGTCGAAACTTATAATATTGGTACTTTCTGTGAACTGTGATGGTGGCTGCAGAGGTGGACCCTTACAAGTTTGAGTCGTTTCGTGACGAGAAGCTATTAAAAGACTAATGTTAAAGAGGAGGTTAAAAGACTTATGTTCTCTGGTGATGACATGTAAGGCCAGTTCGATTTAGGGACGAAAAATTGATAAGAATCAGTGAGTTCTATCAAGTGTATGATTCTCTTCAGTATCGTCTCATGTTCTACCTTGGAGAAGATGGGTACTGTATTAACATCCCTCAGCGTGACCCCACTTGAGAAAACTGTGGCTGCAGCTGATTTTTACGTCTAAATATTAGTGGAGCGAAGAGGTGAAGAAGCTCATTAACTTTAATTTCGTAATCTCCTAAACCAATTTATACTTGGATATGTACGCAAAAATAGAAACAGAAAGACTAAACTTTATTCGAAAAGATAAAAAAAAAACGAGAAGTGGAGACTATATTCACTCAAAGTATGCCATAAGAAAAGCTGATGGTCTGGTATCAGAGCTGGGTAAGATGGTAGTGCTGCCTCGAAGCTTCACTGGAGGACTATCGAAATAATATAAAATTAACTTTTGCAAAATGTCAAATTTACTTATTGAAATTATTCTAAGAATGGAATTCTTTAGGTTTATTTAAGTAATAATAATTATCAACGTTAAGCTTAACTTTTACTAATTTATGTTGTCCTTCATCCTAATGATATTAAACCGTAGCGGAGCAGGGTACTTTCAGCTAGTCTATTATATATTTGTCAAATACCACTCACTCATTTAACACGAAATCTCCGAAACCACCGAAGGGATTGGAATGAAATTCGATACGTAGCTTCCTCTAGGGCCGTAGGTGCTCGCTAAGAAAGGAATTCGCGAAAAATGCGATTACAATTTTTATTGGAAGAATAATAATAGATTAATTGTCATATGGTATATGAAGATAAGCTAAGTTAAAGAATGTTTATTATATGAGCTTCATACTCCTCATCAAGCTACTTACAATGTTACTGGTGGATATGGTATATACTAACTAAATTCTAACAATTCAAGTACACATCTGGCTTGAAGAATTTTGAAAAAAGTGTAAAGGTTGGGGGGGATCTTCCAATACTGGTGGTATTCCCAGATGCAGGTACAAAAATGTTTTGTAATTATATGTATTTAATTATTTTAACGCATGTTGTTATATATTTATATTGTAGCTAACTATATGTTTTGAAATAACCTGTATAACTTATATAATTTTATTGTAACCTATTTTTTTGACTGTAGGGCATGATTATGAGAACAATATAGTCTCAAAAAGTCGCCAAAATAGTTGTTTTTATTTATTGACTGAACCTCAAGAAGAATCAATACAATTAGGATTCATGAATTAATTGCTACTTCTATTGTAATTATTTTAGTAGAAAACTACTTTTGAATATTAAACATTCATCTTGAGTTCTAAAACATACAATTTTTTTTTTTTTAACATCAACAGCTTGTTAGATGGATTATATATAAGTTTAAAAAAAAGTTTTAAAAAATGCAAGACAAGAAATCAAATATTGGTACTCACCTGAGGAGATCTAACAGATATCTGAAGTATATCCATAGTTAAGTAGGGGAAGGGACAGATAAGTTAAACTTTTTGGGTTTTACCATGGGATTTTCCCAATAACTAATTGGATTTTTCCGTTCGTATCGGAAAAAAATTTAAACGATTTTATTATTTCTAATGAATTATAAATATCTAATTTTAGGCTATTTTCTACTTGATGTATTATTTTCACTACCGAGTCTTTTTGAATTAATGGTTATTTTCATTTAGATGGATAGCGAAATTGGAATTTTGTGTCTAATTATTGTATCCTCTTTTATGTTCTTTTACTCTTTGATTTACCGATCGTCCAGTTTTTCCCGTGTATTTTGCTTCACAGTCATTACATTTATTTCGTATACACCGCTTTTTTGGAAAGGGTCTATTTTGTCTTTAGGTGAAGGGAAATAAGATGACAATGGTTTATCTATTTTAAATGCAGGATTTAAATATTACTTTTTAAAATTCCTTTCCGACTTTGGTGGATATTTTATGTCATAGGTTTTAATTTTTCATCGAGAGCTGTAAAAATTTATATTACTCGTCGATTTCCTGCAGAATTGTTGGTGATGTGCTCACTGTCATGAAGTGGATAAGTCGAAATTATACACTTTTCAGTTAGAAGTATTTGACCGCTTTTCAAATTCTCGTAATTACTCTAAAAATATTGCTCATTTAAACCGGACCATACAGACTACTTCAACATTTACTAGACAAACGTTCAAAGCCCCCAATAAATTACAAAATACCTATTTACATAACAGTAATCAAACCTTTTAGGACATACGGAGTTAAACTTTGTGGCTCCACATAAACTTTAAATTCTTCTCGTATCCAATCCTTACGATCCAAAATCCTTCGTAAAATCCTCAATGCTCCTTATTATGTCACCAATAAACTTATCCATAAAGATCTTAATATTCCATATGTTGCTGATTTAGCCCAAACCAGATACCAATCCCTTCATAGTAAGCTCCATAACCACTCAAATCCACTAGTTTCTGAACTTTCTTCCCTCTCATTTCCCGACAATCCTCCGAGGCGTCTGAAAAGAAGATGGCCTAGAGATCTTCTTGTGAAGATTTTTATTGAAGTGCTACTGATGAGTAGTTCTTTTCAAGTTTTGTCACGTTATTGTAAGCGTTTTTAATAGATTTACTTATTGTATATTTGTACATTTTAATGTTGTATTATTTGTAAATTTCAATGTATAAATTGTACATTTGTAAATTTCAATAAATTGTAAATTAAAAAAAATTTTTGTTTAAATGACCAGATAAATTTGCCAATAGTTCTATTTTAAATAAATTTTAGTTGGAACAAAAAAAAAAAACCCAAAAAACTTAACAGTCTTAGGGAAACCTAAAAGACCTAATTTGCTCACCTAACAAATGTTGGGACCAAAACATTCCTTTTATTTATTCGAGCTAAGTCTCTTCTATGTCCCGATATCTTTTAGAAGCTCTCTCATTTTGTCTACTAAAGTGATCACCCACAGGTTTAATTTATTGTCTTACATTTTTAAAAATAATATACATATAATATGTGTACCAAAGTGCTGAGGTTTTGAATTTTTTGTATGTTTTTTATAACTGATGATGAACGTTTAACATCGGAAACTAGTCTTAAAATTAAAACTAGTCACCAATAAACTTATCCATAAAGATGTTAATATTTCATATGTTGCTGATTGAGCCCAAACACGATACCTATCCTTCCATGTCAAGCTACCTACCCACTCCAATCCACTAGTCATCCAACTTGCTTTTTACTCGATTATTTATAACCCTCCGAGGTCTCCGAATTTTATCTAATGTACTTTTTAATGTAGAACATTTATTTAAGTGCTACTAATGAGTAATTCTTTACAAGGTATTGACATGTCGTTGTAATAATTTTATCGCACATGTACTTATATATGTGTAGTCTAGTTGCAAAACCGGCCAACTTAATTTTGAGAAATACGTTTTTTTTTGTTTTCTGAGTCCTAAGATACATTTTCCACCTATTAGAAGCAAGAAACCTCGCAAAAACCCGTCAAATCCTTCTTAAATCTGCGTTTGAAAATCACAATGTGCTGCAAAACCAGCCAAATCCTTCCGTCTGTGAGTTTCAAAACCGGCCATCTCCACATCCGCTTGATCGCGCTGTTGTTCTAGATCAAGGAGGCCTCTTATCAGGCAACTATCAGACTGCTCCTGCTTTTCCTGTAGTTACCGTTTATGCCTTCATTGTTCATTCCTCTTTGTTTTCGCTCTTTATGGAGAAGTTTGTAGATGAAGTTCGTGCTTATTTAGCAAGAATGAGACAAAGAGACCCTGCAACATGAAGAAGAAACAAACCCCTCTCTGATCGGGTTTTTTCCCAAATTGAGAAGAAGTTAAGAAAATCGAGACTCTCGTTCAGCCTTCAGAGTTTGACAGTATTCTCTCGAAAAGTGGAATGGTGTTCAAGCCAGGAAGAGACTACACAAATCTTGATTGGAAGAGTTCCAGTAATGCCCTCCTCAAACTTCCTGCACTATGGCACTTCAAATTCACCCCAACGAAGTGATTTTTCATAACCAAACAAAATAATAAGTTGCTAGTTCAAGGAGAGGTTTTCTACAGATCCGAGGTTGTAGCAAGCAAGTGTGTCGTAAAGAGTAAGAGAAGCATCACAACCAGTAAAATTTCGGCCGGGGTTCCAGGTACTGTGGTGAAGCCTTTGAAACTTCGCGATGTCTAAAACATATTGGTGAAACATTTTGAGCCCAACTAGGAAACTGACGACCGTTTGACGTCGTTTTTAACATCAGCCTTGAAAAAGCCATCAGAAGTTTCCAAATCCAACTGGGTGGCACCATATTTAATAAAACTGTTCAGCTGCTTGGGTATGCCGACGATATTGATATCATGGGACGATCATTTCAGGCTGTCTCAAATGCGTTCCTTCTCCTTGCTGAGAACGCCACGAGAATGGGTTTAGTAATAAACGAGGCGAAAACGAAGTACATGGTATCAGGAGAGCAGACAGTACAGGGCCAAGAAGTCAGAATTGGGGATTACAAATTTGAGAAAGTTAACGAATTTGTGTACCTCGGCTGTTAAGTGAATGTGGATAACAACATATCAGGGGAAATTACGTTACGGATCAGGAAATCAAGCAGATGTTTCTATTGCCTACGTAACCATTTCCGAAGCCCCCTGCTTCCGCGAGCAACCAAGGTACAGCTGTGTAAAACCTTGGTCCGCCAAGTCCTGAGCTACGGTTCTGAGACCTGGACACTCACGAAGAAAGATGAGTCCGCATTACTTATCCACGAGAGGAAGATCCTGCGATCTATCTATGGTGGAATTATGCAGGGACAAGAGTGGCATCGACGAACCAATCAAGAACTGTATGCTGTCTTTAGAGAACTGAATATAGTAAGATATGTTTGGCTCGGAAGGCTAAGGTGGGCTGGACACCTAGCGAGGATGGATGAGGGTTGGCGTTGGCGAGATGGTGTTGCACATGATGCCCGAGATGGTGTTTGATGCCCGGACATTGCTTGGAGTGCGTAACTGGATGGTGGCTGCGCAGAACCAGGACATATGGCGTGGGCTGGTTGAGGTGGCTTTGACTCAGTGATGAGTTGTTGCGCTGCTGATGATGATGATGATGTTTGACGTCGTAGCATCAGCTGCTCAAGAAGGAGGAATCAGAGAAGTAGATGAGAGAAATGAAGAAGAACATCAGGAAGAAATGTGTGAGCCTGTTGAAGACTTAATTACTTTTAAAACATTCTCGCCATTTTTTCAGTCTAGATGCTTGAGTTACCCCAGAACATTTCAGAGTTTAATTTTTTCAAATAATATTCACTTATTCAAGAAAGTTTTGTTCATTTTCATCCAATAAAATCCAATATTTACATTAAATTTCGTGATCTTTCAGTTCTAATTCGTTGCAAAACCGGCCAACTCCAAAATGAGTTGCAAAAGCGGCCAAATCCAAAATAAAAAATTGAGTAACTCACCCCCTCCACTTGCCCCTTCCATTTCAAAAAGTGGTTTCAAACACACTACCCTTGTGCCATTAAAAACCGAAGAGATTTTGTTCCTACTTCGTTTCGGCGTGATGTAACAGAAAATCAGCTTTCCTGAATAATTTTATTTTTTGGAGATGGCCGGTTTTGCAACTAGACGACACATATATAAAATCTTTGCCAGTATGTAGATACGAAAAAGAAATTTTCAATATATCATAATCTTCAACGATCAACCATTCCTTATACATAAACAATCATATAGGTTTCTACGTTGTTTCCTTTCATTGTTTTTGTTTGATTTAATTACAGGTGATCTTGGGCTAGATATGAAGGTCATATCTGCATATCGTTAGCCCATATCGAATCATTAACCCATATGTGGCATTGCCACCATTATGTGCCATTATGTGCAAAATTTATTTCCAAATGCGGAAATAATAACTAATACAGTAAACACCTTCTATAATTAGAGCATTATTCATATCAATTTCTGTCATACTCTTTGTATATCATTTGTTTCTTAATTTAATTTAATTTGTATTAATTTTTTATATTTGATTTATTCTTCATTTAAAACAGAATTCTGCGAATGGCGGTTAATGCGCCCTGGTTTTTAAGGAATTCCCAGCTTCACCGGGAACTGGGAGTTGATCGACTTGAAGAGGTCTTTAACAGGCTCACAAGACGACACCATGAACTTCTCCACGTCGCATCTGGAGCTCAGGAATATAACTTAGGAACATCAATAACAAGAAGATTAAAGCCTAGGGCTTACCAAGACATACTTGGTTTAAATAAATAAATATTTGTTTATTTTTCATAGTTGAATATTTAATGAATAAATTATTTTACTAAATTATATATCGTGAAAAATGAAATATTTATTTTTGGTCGACATTAGAAAAGAGGTAGGTACTCGATTCACATTTTATTTTATTTATTTATTTACTGTTAAAATAAAATCATTTTTTCCATTAAATCTTTTTACAAATCTGGAGCTTTTCTCCAGTTGACCTGATTTCTTTGTTTCCCTTTTTATTGTTATTTGCTACTGTACATAAAAAAACAAAACAGATCCAGTAAATGTGATAATAAGATAAAATAATAAAATGACAACTGCTTGTGAAGCAACTAACCATTGGTAGCACTTCTTTTCAGACGTCTCGGAGGATTATCAGGAATAGAATAGGAAGCAAGTTGAGATACTAGTGGATTTGAATGGTTATGGAGCTTACTATGAAAGGATAGGTATCTGGTTTGGGCTAATTTAGTAGCATATGGAACATTGAGATCTTTATGGGTAAGTTTATTGGTGACAAAGTAAGGAGCATTAAGGATTTTTCAAAAGATTTTGGATTGTAAGGATTGGATACGGGATGAATTGGATGGTTTAGAAGAGCCCCAAAGCTCATTGGTCCATATTGGTCTAATCAGTGTCATGTAAATGAGTCTTTTTTAATTAATTGGGATCTTTTTAACGTTTGTCTAGAAAATGTTGAAGTAGTTTGTAACGGCGAGCTGTTTCTTGTCGTTTTAGTTTTGTATATCGATTCCAAATTGTCCAGTTGGAGCCCTAGGTAGCGGATCTGATCAACAGGGATCAGTGGAATATCATTAAAGGATACTTTAGGACAGGAGGTCGTAGGTTTACGACGAAGGGACAAATATTTAAAATAAAAAAAATATGTTATTTTGTTTGGTGATGTTAAGAATCTTTTAATTCATTATTCATTTATTTTTAAAATTATTTTATCTAATTTATAAAAAAATTAATGAATAGATAAGACAAAGTTAGACAGTTGCTAAATGTGATATAGACGAACAAGCTAACTACAAGACCCCTACCTGTCGGCCCACCTTAATATAATTATCATTAGCCTTGATGGATGGCCGGCTATCAGTTCTCGCTAAACTAATCGATTACGTCCCATGGGTCTACTCATAATCGATTGTTATTATATCGATTATAATATATCGTTCGCAAGTTTTACTTAATTTGATACAATATATTTCTTGGACTACAATATATGATATAAGAATTAAATCGTTTAATTTTATTTTTGGATTTACTTTTGCTGCCTCTTTGACTCACGCCCCAACGACAGAATGAACTTAAACCCATTTTATAAAAATATTAATATCTGAAGAAAAAAACTTCAATATGTTTTGAGCTGACATCCCAACTCATCCAACCACTGTCCTCACCACTTACGCTAATGACATATGTGTGTTATCAGTAAATTATGATCCCTTTATTACATTCCAAATACTCCAATCCCATATCCTAAACCTTCAATAATGGAGATATGGTGTCAAAATGAATCCAAACAAATTTCACCAAATAACCTTCACCCTTCGTCATAAACCTACGACTTCAAGTTCTACAGTATCCTTTATATTCAACTAATTCCTCTTGAACAGATCCGCTACCTAGGACTCCACTTGGACAAACGACTAACTTGGAATCCACATACAAGACTAAAACTGCTCATTGTTACAGACTACTTCAACATTTACTAGACAGACGTTCAAAGCTCCCAATTAATTACAAAAGACTCATTTACATGAATGTGATTAGACCTATTTGGACGTATAGAGTTGAGCTTTGGGGCTCCACTAAACCATCCAATTCATCTCGTATCCAATCGTTACAATCCAAAATCCTTCGAAAAATCCTCAATGCTCCTTGCTTTGTTACCAATAAACTTATCCATAAAGATCTTAATGTTCCATATATTCCTGATTTAGCCCATACCTATCTTTTCATAGTAAGCTCCATAACCACTCAAATAAACCCTGTTAGATTCAACACGAAATATAAATTTTCTGTTTGAAATATGGACATAACGGGTTTATATTGTAAATGATTCATAACGTTTGCGTAGAATGAACTTTAATTTTAGATGTTCGATATATTTATAGAATTACAGTTATTAAAATCACATATTTAACTTGTAATTTATTTGTAAGTCTTAGCACGTTTTAAGAACTACATGAATTCTCTTGTATTAAAAAAAAAGCTATGAATGCTTCTAGACTAACAAATCGCTAAATAGCTGAAAGCACCAGGATGAGAAAAAAAGAAAAGAAAAAGAATTTACTTCCGCTGTTTGGAAGGCACATTGATAGTTTGAACATCGAGGAATGGATCGAGAGGATGCGCTGAATTCGAATCGAACAGGCTTTGTCTAGGAACCGCGTAATATTTTACGACTTTTAACATACGATATGCAAAATGTATGGCACAATTATTTATTTTAAATAATATAATTAGAAAATGACCGACTCCTCGGCGACTTGTCAGTAAAGCCGAATAATCGGCCGCTTTTTTAGTCGGCGATTAGTTTAGCAAAAAGCGCAGTACGCTTTTCACATAGGTGTTTATTTACAATTACATGTAAGATATATTTCTGTTGTATAAATATACAGGGTGAGTATCTCTTGGTGTAAAAAAAAAAAAAAAAAATAGGTGAAACTAGATCAAAAATGTAGTAAAATGCTGCAGACCTCGACTTTCTATTCCAATCCGTTGCAGATATATAGTACAATAAATCAATAACTTTTTTGAGAAAACCACGTTATTTTCCATAAAGGTTGTAATATCTCCATTATTTAAATTTTTTTTTCAAATTTTAGACCACATTTTCAGATTTAGCATTAAATTTTCTATAATAGCTGAGTACCTGTAACTCAGAATTTTACAAACTTGGTATCTAAAGAACAGCTTGATCTTCACCTTATTTACAGAAGTTACAATGTCTTATATTACTTCAACCCTCACTGTTTTTTGAAAAAACTATCCACAAAAACTTGCAAATTTAATAAGCTTTCGAATGATATGTTAAACGTAATGATTCTGTTTCGATTTCATGGAGAAATTTACTTGTGAAACCGAAAACAACATGGTGTTCTCATTTGACATAGAAATCAGTTACTTGTGTAAATAAGACATTATGACAATCCCTTAATGGAAATGTGCATTTTAAACATAATGAACTCTTCATTGGATTAAAAAGCAAAGAAAAAAATTATTGTTTAATAGAAAATAAAGGAAACCTGTCAATAAAGCGACACCAGATCAGAGGATCTTATATAATTATTTATTTATTTATTAAATTTGCAAGTTTTTGTGAGATTTGCAGTTTTGTCGATAGTTTTTTTCGAAAAACGGTAAGCGTTGAAGTAATCTCTGCTATATTAGAAAATTTAATGCTAAATCCGAAAATGTGGTCAAAATTTGTAAAATATTTAAACAAAATGGAGATATTACAGATTATATGAAAAAAAACGTGGTTTCCTCAAAAAAGTCTTTGATTTTTCATATATCTGCAACGGATTGGAATAGAAAGGTGAGATTTGCGGCATTTTGCTACATTTTTGATTTAGTTTATCCCAATTTTTTTTTTTACACTAAGAGGTACTCAACCTTTAAGTAGGCTAAGGAGGCTAAATATCAATCCCAAAATTATTTTTGGGCAAAAAATAGAAAACAATACCCCTTCATATTTTCAACCTAGAAAAAAAGCTTAAGAGAAGGCCTTTCGCCTTCGATTTTCGAAATGCAAGTATTTTCAAGTTGTGGCAACCTAGGGAATGAGTAAATGCTATACATAAACGTCAATTACTCCGATTATATATGTAGATATATCATTATTGTTGGGAGTCCATAAAGCTGCAATGGGTATTTGACCATGTAAACTAAAATCAAAATTTAATGCTCAGTACAATTTTCAAAATACCTTTGTGACTTAAATTGTACCGAAATTTTGAAATCACTCATATAAAGCCGATAAACACGGTATCACACTTACACTATCTAAGCTAAGTAAAGTAAATGACTTTTGCTTTATTCCTCTAAAAATTACTCCGTTACTCAGAAAATACTCCATTATTAAATTATCAGACTATATTTTAAAATTCATATTCAAAAAGACGAACTGTGAAGAATTAGATCAATCCGCATGTTAGGACGATAACGATTTCCGACAATGGCTTGGAGACGACCTTGTGCCTTCTTTCTAATCTCGATAGAATATTCATGTTCATGACTTCCGTGTTCTCATTGTGAGTCATATCGGCTTCGTTGTTTTTTGTTATTGTTTTCCTTTCCAGGCTCTAATATAAAAGAGGAATGGCTCACAGAGAAAAATATTGACCCTTAAAATGTTTTATATATATATTTAATCAGCTTATATTAATACTTTTTAATTACAAAATATATGAAATATATAAGCTTTATGATGTGGCGGTCATATCATGACACCACAAAGAATAGAGAAGAAAAAGATAGAAGTTATGTAACCTTCATATAGACATTTGTTTTATGAATATTAACCAATTTATTCTGAGTTTGATAATTGTATTTGTTTATTAAATACTAGCTGAAAGCACCCTGCTCCGCTACGGTTTAATATCATGAGAATGAAGACAACTTAAATTAGTAAAAGTCAAGCTTAACGTTGATAATTATTATTAGTTAAATAAACCTAAAGAATTCCATTCTTAGTATAATTTCAATAAGTATATTTGACAATTTGCAAAAGTTAATATTATTTTGATAGTCCTCCAGTGAAGCTTCGAGGCAGCTCTACCATCTTATCCAGCTCTGATACCAGACCATCAGCTTTTCTTATGGCATACTTCAAGTGAATATAGTCTCAACTTTTCAACTTTTTCGAATAAAGTTTAGTCTTTCTGTTTCTATTATTGCATACATATCAAGCATAAATTGGTTGAGGAGATTACGAAATTAAGGTAAATAAGGTTCTTCACCTCCTCGCTCCACTAACATTTAGGCGTAAAAATCAGCTGCAGACACAGTTTTCTTAGTTGGTGTATTGCTGTTTGGGTCACGCTGAGGGATGTTAATACTGTACCCATCTTCCCCATGGTAGAACATGAGACGATACTAAAGAGAATCATACACTTGATAAAGAACTCACTGATTCTTATCAGTTTTTGTCCCAACATCGAACTGGCCTTACATGTCATCACCAGAGAACATAAGTCTTTTAACCTCCTCTTTAACATAAGTCTTTTAATAGCTTATCGTCACGAAACAACTCAAAGTTGTAACCTCTGCAGCCACCATGAGTTCACAGAAAGTACCAATATTATAACGTTTCGACATCGATCCTATTTTTGTTTGTTTACAACTATAAGGAACTTAATTTGTGGTCAAAGTGTGCGGCTTAAACATCTAACCTATTTTTTAACTTAGCTTATCTCCAAATACCATATGACAATTAATCTTTTATTATTATTCACCCCATAAAAATTGTAATCGCATTTTTTTGCGAATTAGCCGCGACCCAGGCCGATTTTTTTGAAATTCCTTCCTTAGCGAGCACCTAGGGCCCTAGAGGAAGCTACATATCGAATTTCATTCCAATCCGTTCGGTGGTTTCTGAGATTTCGTGTTAAATGAGTGAGTGGTATTTGACAAATATATAGTAGATAATCAGTATCTTACAGTTACATTGTAGTTATTCTGAGTACTCCTAAAATATATTGTTTTTAGATAGATTTTCAAATGAATGATGATAGATTTTTAATAAAATGAATGATGATTAAAGGACCAAAATAATCGCTCGAGGTAGGAAAGATGATTTAGAAACATAAACACAATTAAAAATATAGGCTTTGTTAACGAACAGGCTTTTTAAATTTTTTTTTTTTAAATGTTTGTATCATCTTGGTCACATCCAATTATTTTGTGATTTTAGCCCTGATAAAGACCTGCAAGGCTGGTCGAAACGTCGGACGCCAAATATAAAGTTTTTAATTTAAAAACTTGACGTGTTTATTTACCTGACTGCACCCCTGACCATTTCTTCACTTAAATTACATCTCACAGTCAACAATATAATCATCATCATAAACACAATTAATATTAATAAATTATTTGCTACATAAATTAGATTTTTTTTAATTTCTATTTTTTAATTTTTTTATTTTAAGACTAGTTTCGGATGGTAAACGTTCATCATCAGTTATAAAAAACATACAAAAAATTGAAAACCTCAGCACTTCGGTACACATATTGTATGTATATTGTTTTTAAAAATGTAAGACAATAAATTAAACCTGTTGGTAATCACTTTAGTAGACAAAATGAGAGAGCTTCTAAAATATATCGGGACATAGACAAAACTTAGCTCGAATAGATGAAAGGAATGTTTTGGTCCCAACATTTGTTAGGTGGGCAAATTAGGTCTTTAAGGTTTCCCTAAGACTGTTCAGTTTTTATGTTGTTTTTTTTTGTTCCAACTGAAAACTTATTTAAAATAGGACTATTGGAAATATTCATCTGATCATTTAAACAAATTTTTTTATTTACAATTTATTGAAATTTACAACTGTGCAAATATACATTAAGTAAATGTGTTAAAAACGCTTTCAATAACATGGCAGACAGGAGATATCTACATTTTATTTGTAAAAATCATTCTTAAAATGTTTTTTTACAATAAATTATCAAAAAAACCAACTAATTTAGAGTTGAAAATGATTATATTTGACAATAATATTGTAAATAAAAATTTATCTAGTATAATTTTTTTTAAAAATTATTTTCAATTGTAAACATATTTTATGGCCCCGGGACCTTTTACGTTCAGTATGTTTTTATGTACAGTTGTAAATTTCAATAAATAGATATAAAAAAAAAAAAAAAAAAAAAAAAAAATATGATTTACGTTCAGAATATCATTCTCTCAGGTAATATCCTGTACATATATTCTACTTTACGTGTAGGATGCTCAAAATATTTTATTTAATAGGTTTAATATGAAATGTGGACAAAAACGGATAAAGAACAGGATGTTGTATTTTGCACAACGCGCGACCGCTCGTGAAGTCTTAAATGGAAGGTTAACATTCCAAATTAGTATTCAAATAAAACAAATCAAATAGAAAAGGCCAATATTTCATCAATTCTATCTACTCTTTAACTAAAGTCCATTGTTTTTAACTATTTCCACCCATCTTTCTGTTGCTAATTGGATTTGATGCCGTTACCATTACTTTTGAGGAAAAAACTCTTACTAATACACTTGCTATATCAGCGTAATTATCAAAACCAAACTAGTCTTGGTATAAACAAATCCAGAAAAAAAACGCAAGAGAGAGATATGCTTTATTGATATAAATAACATACTCGTACTTCTGCCCAACTTTATTGGGTTGCTACACACATACTGCCTACCTATCCATCTAATTAAAGATAAAACTATAATTCATCATATTTATAATTTAGTTATAATTCTATAATATAATACCTAATACTAAATACTGGACTAACTAATAAAAAAAAATAATTTTTTTTCCTTCCTTTTTATTTCTTTTCCCCCCTTCTTTTCCTATTTCACTTCATTCTTTCATTTTTATTTTATTCCCCCTCCTAATATTCATATGTCTCGTTCTTCTTCTTATTTCCCTCCCTTTTTTCCTTTTTATTATTTTTTTCCTCTCTTCCTTTTCTCTCTCTCTCTCTCTCTACAATTAATATTACTCTTACCTACCACACAGACATTCATATACATTATGCACTTAGAATCAGGAATAAGATAAATTGCTACATATTTAATAACTATAAATTGCATTAGTCCATGCTGTGTACCATGTATGTGGTGTTGGATAATTCCCAGGGAGTCCTATATTATATTTATATTTTCGGTTATTATCGCTATATCCCTCACCTCCAGACCAAGGTCCTCCAAGAAGCTCCTTGTTTTTTCCGGGATGACTCCGCGAGACCCAAACCATAATAAAGCTTTCGCAGAGAAATAGATCCGAAAAGAACATCAATCCTAATCGTACCTAAATTTCTTTCTTCAAGTTTTAAAGCTCTTAAACAGGTTTTTAACCAATTACAAATGCCTAACATAATTATTGTACACTTTTATAAAATCATATATAAATATATATATATATATATATATATATATATATATATATATATATAACAATAAAAGTTATGATATTTCATTGAAGCTCAAGTTTATGTTTTTTTATTAGTTTACATATTTGAATGTCCGCATGTGTGAATCCGGATATGAGGGATCTGCTTACAATAAAGTCTACTGTGATTCCTACCAAAGCGGCGGAGTAGGTTCGCCTAGTTAAAATGCTATTAATGTCAAATCTATCAGATTTTTTCTCCCTTTTATTCCTTTGTCCCCTGACAGCCATTGATACCGTCACTGTTTTGACAGTGTACCCGCTGACCGAGTTCTACTCCTGCCCAGCTAGTATTTTTTCCTTTAGCATTGTCCATCCTCTCCAGAACTCCTGAGGAGGCGTACCTCCGCAGCCGGGCAGACTTTGTTGTCCGCCCCGATTTGCATGACAGTGTGCTCCGACCGGTCCTTGTGCAACACTTGACTCCTCGTTCTCAGGAAATGGGCTCACCCGATCGCGGGAATCGCAACTTTTCACACCCCCCGTTACGTAATGGACTCGCCCAACTGACATATTAACATTGTACCTGAATTTCAATAAATTTTAAAACCTCCTCAGAAGTGATGTTGATAATTCTGTTTCTGGGTCATGTAACATATCCGGCAATAGTTTGGCTTTTATAAAGATGATTTATGAAGAAGATAATATAATATATAACATATAATACAATATAATATAATATGGAGAAATGAAATTGCACTAATCTATTTTATTATAATTTACTAAATAAATATGGTTAAATGTTTGGAAAGCTATTAACAATTTCGAATTTCAACATGTTTGATTTTTTTTGTCTTACATTTTAAAATTAATATATATAACCTGTGTGTTGTATGTGAGGACTCAATGTCCTTAAACAACAGCCAGCAAAGGTAGGACTACAAGTGTCACTTCAAAAGACACAACACATCACGAACATTAGTGAATACCCTTGTGGAATGTAACTAGAACAGGAAAGTACCTGCGAGAATGGCTGGAATCCAATGTCTTCGAAGGAATAGTTCTATCATCTCGAGTCAACAAATTCTAATTGGCTTATCAATTGACCAATAACTCCTACAATAAAAAGTGCTCCTCCCATAACACCAAAATGAAACACCATAAAACAGTTATCTGTCCTGAAACCTTGTATGCATGTGAATGTCTAATATTCAAAAGAAAAGGACTCGTGGACAGACTAGAGATCCAAGGAAGGAAGATATTTATAAATATAAATTATAAAATATAAACTAAATGTTCTACTATTTTCATTCTGACATTTTTTCTGAGAAATGATCGTGGAAGGCGCTAGACGCAAAAGTTTGACAAAAAGTGAGGTAACATTTGTTTTTTCCTGCAAATCAACCATTTTCAATAACGAATATCTCGTAAATGGTTAGAATTACGACAAATTTATAAAAAAGTAATTTGATAGAAAATTTTAATTAGCTTTTATGTTTATTTGAAATTTTTTTTCTAGATTCATTCGTTTTTGAGATCCCGTTCGTTTGGGAGGGGAGACGGTCCCATTTTTGGGTTTTTCGATTATATCTCGAAAACAGTGGGCTTAAGAAACATATGTTAAAAATCAAATTTAAAGATAATTAAATTTCCTATAAAGTTGTTCATATACATATTTGTCGAACTATCAACGGTTTTCGAAATATACGTTGTTGAAAATCCATAATTTTCGCAAAAAATAATTTTTATCTCACTTTTTGTCAAACATTTCAATTGCCTGAAACCTATATATGAAATTAAATAAATCTAATGCTCTACAACTTTAATTTTGAGATTCTGAGAAACGATTTTGGAAGGCACTAGAAGCTAATGTTTGACAAAATGTGAGGTAAAAATTATTTTTTTGCGAAAATAATCGATTTTCAATAACGTATATCTCGAAAACCGTTGAACGTTCGACATATATGTATATGAACAACTTTATAGGAGATTTAATTATCTTTAAATTTGATTTTTAACATATGTTTCTTAAGCTCACTGTTTTCGAGATATAACCGAAAAACCCAAAAATGGGACCTTATCCACTCCCACAGTTAGCTCACCCCGCAGGAGCGGGAACTTTTAGTATGTTTATTTTCTAACTACTTCTAACAATGCCCTGAGGTAAAAAATAATCGCATATTGCATGCCCTTTACAATATGTTATATATTGGAATATTAGTTTTCATTTCGTTACATTTTCTTGCAGATTTCCCAGACCTAATACAATATTAAAACCACATTGAATAATTCTATATTTTAAATCAGATATATGCACGTTATTAAAAGTCAATAATTTTCGGAACAGACTTTCTGTCAAACATTTGCTTCAAGTGCCAAAAACATACACATGAACTTTAAGTAAATTAATAGCTCTACAACTTTGATTTTTTTCTGAAAAACCAACAATAAATGAACATATTATAGTAAATTTAATTATCTTTAATTTTGATTTGTAACATATGTTTCTAGAGCCCACCATTTTCGAGATAAAATCGAAAAACCAAAAAAAAAAATAAATCTCCTCTCTCCCCCACCGTTACCGTTAGCTCACCTCCACGGGCGTAGACTTTTAGTATGTTTACCTTCTAACTACTATGAAGTCAAAAATGCTATAAAGTCAAAAATTATCGGATATTTTATATTCTCTACGTCCCTCATTTCATCACTCATTAACTGGACTAGAAAGAGACGTAGCATTTCATGGACACGTCTCCAGGATGCATCACACCAGGTTCTTACATATTGGCATAACAGGAAAATGAAGTCACCATGGCTGACGGAAGTGGTTAAAGACACACAAGAACTGAGAATAGCAGGAGATATAAACAACAGAGCGTCTCTCAGGAGTATACTTAACCAAACAAGGTTCCAGGACAATCCTCCACGGAAGAAGACAGTTGCTCTCTGGACAACGAAAAGAAAAGAGGAAAACTGCCAGAGGATGGTGCAAGAAGTGCAAGAGTTGAATATCGTGGTATTTAGGTGGCCTATGCGAAAATTAAAAAAATAATAATTAAAAAAAATATTTTAAGTATTAAAGTATATATTAAGCGGATGTTTTGTATCTTTTTAGAACTGATGATGAATTCAACATAGAAAACATCGAATAAGAAATTACCAGTAAAAGTAGCAAATAGTATTATTTGATAATGTTTAAAATATGTAAACTGAAAGAAAAGTAAAGTATAAAAAATACACAAGGACTTTTGTAATAACTTACAACTTAATAACTATGAAACACAAAACAAAAGAAATCGAAAAACAAAATCATTAATATTTCTGATTTAGACCAAACCAGATACCTATCCTTTCATAGTAAGCTCCATAACCACTCCAATCCACTAGTCCTCCAACTTGCTTCCCACTCCATTCCCGATAATCCTCCGAGGCGTCTGAAACGAAGATGCCCTAGAGACCTTCTAGTGTAGAATTTTTAATAAAGTGCAACTGATAAGTAGTTCTTTTCAAGTTTTAACATGTTATTATAATAGTTGTCAATACATTTACTTGATGTATATATTTTGTACAGTTGTAAATTTCAATAAATGGATATATATTAAAAAAAATCATTAATATACATGTTTTACTTTCCAAGGCTAAGCCATGAAGGGGTTTCAAACTATCTCTGCTCCAGTTGTGAAGCAGCACTAAGCTATACTAAGATATGATTAGACAATGGAAGAGAAGACAGAACTAGATCTCGACGACCGGCCGCCAAGTTATCGTGTACTGTTTGGAAAGTGGTTGCGTGACCCCGCCGCTGTTAGCTCTGTTAGTCTACAACAGATAGCAAATACAACACTCTCTCTCTTCGTTGTCCGTTCAACAGGGGTATAGCGTCAGGGCCAGTGTTTAATAGTCCTAAGAGAGTTTTATCTTAAGTGATTTGAAACTATAACGACCCTTTGATTGGTAAAACTTCAATTAAAGTTTAATATTAAAATCTACGAGTTTATCTTTCTTTCGGACACAATATTAACGGGAATCGAATATGAGTTGAGTGGTTTTTAGTGATCAATAGAGATGTAGAATTGATTTTAATATATTTAATATTTACAACTGTATATACTATATAAAATATAATACATCAAGTAAATACGATGATAATGATAAAAATGACACGTCGCTTGTTTTTACATCAACTACCCATTGCTAGAACTTATAAAGGTTCTATATAATGAAGTACTATATTAGAAGGTCCCGAGGCCATCTTCATTTCAGGCACCTCGGAGGGTTATCTGGAATGGAATGAGAAGCAAGTTGTGATACTAATGGATTTGAATGGTTGTGGAGTTAGCTGTGAAAGGATTGATATCTCAGTCAGTCAGTCAGAGTCAGAAACATTAGGTATATTAAGATCTTTGTGGATAAGTTTGTTTGTAACGAAGTAAGGAGCATTGAGGATTTTTATAAGGATTGGATACGAGATTAATTGAATGGCATAGTGGAGCCCATAACTCATCTCCGTACGTCCAAATAGGTCCAACCAGTGTCATGTAAATGAGTCTTTAATAATTAAGTCTTAGGTTATTTCGTGAGATCTATTTGGATTTATTATGATTCGATTTATCGAAATTTACAACTGTACAAAAATACATTAAGTAAATGTGTTAAATATGCTTACAATAACATGCTAAAACTTGAAAGTAACTGTTCATTAGTAGCACTTTAATAAAAATCTACACAAGAAGATCTCTAGGCCATCTTCTTTTCAGACGCCTCGGAGGATTATCGGGAATCGAGAGGGAAGAAAGTTGAGAAACTAGTGGATTTGAGTGGTTATGGAGCTTATGAAAGGATAGGTATCTGGTGTGGGCTAAATCAGCAACATATGAAACATTAAGATCTTTATGGATAAGTTTATAGGTCACAAAGTAAGGAGCATTGAGGATTTTTCGAAGGATTTTGGATTGTGAGGATTGGTTACGAGATGAATTGGATGGTTTAGTAGAGCCCCAAAGCTCAACTCCATAGATCCATATTAGTCTAATTAATGTCATGTAAATGAGGCTTTTGTAATTAATTAGAAGGTTTAAACGTTTGTCAAGTAAATTTTGAAGTAGTCGAAAACGAAGGGCTGTTTCTTGTCATTTTAGTCTTGTATATCGATTCCAAATTGTCCAGTTGGAGCCCTAGGAAGCGGATCTGTTCAACGGGGATCAGTGGAATATCATTAAAGGATACTGTAGGACAGGAATTCGTAGGTTTAAGAAGATGGGTAAAGGTTATTTGATAGGATTTATTTGGATTAATTTTTATTCTTTGGATGGTCCTAAATTTGATTCATGTTTATAATTTTCAAATATGAAAAATAAATGATAAAACATACTATCCATAACCGTCATAACATTTTTGTAAACGAGTTAGAAAAGTTTCTCTGCTGTATGAATAAAGGTTTGAGTCTTTGTTATAAACAAATTCTATCGAGAATTGATTATGAAATTATTAATCTGCTATAAAGTGGTCCAGGTGTTTAAAAATTAGCTAAATTTCTTCATAGTTCCCATTTTGGTTGATCCATTTCATTAGATTATCTAAAATAATCCTTTTTTAAAATTAATATAATTTTATCCATAAAGATCTTATCTTAAATGTAGCTATTAGCCTAAAACGAAGTTCCTCAATCTGATCCCCGGTAATCTTTGGAATTGTCTATAAAGATAAGGATCATGAGTTGTTATAATAATGAAAAATGTTACCGAGTGTTGTTGCTTTGCATGTAATTATCATGTCCCTATATAAATAGTTAAAGAATGTAAAATGCGTAAAACTTTCGAAACATTTTTGAGTAAATTGATACCAAAAAGGAAAAGAAAAATATTTTAAAAAATAAATAAGTAATACACTCACCTTATTATTGAAGAAAGACCTTTGCCTAAAAAAAAAAAAAAAAAAAAAAAAAAAAAAAAAAAAAAAAAAAAAAAAAAAAAACAACAGAAAAAATGAGATTGGTATAAGTGATAACGTAATACAAGACTGAACATCTTTCAGAAGAATGATACTAACTGTTTACGCCATTAAATTAATCTGTATTTATATTGGTTTTATTAATTTTCCGTTTTGAATTAGAGACAATACATTATTGGTGAGGTGAGCGATTTAGGAGGTCGCTGCTGCGGCTGTAGGCTTTGGCTGCCGTTACCTAGCAACGGCCATATGATAGTTAGCCCAACTTGATAATTAGTTGTTTGGTGTGCAATACAAGATGGCGATTAGTTGGCGTCATTGCTGTTTTCATCGTTGATAGTTAAAATGCAGACCCGGGCCCACTAATTCTTCGACCGCTTTCGAAGACGTCCAGCGTTCACATCTTAGGCATCTTATGAAAGTTCTTCAGACACAGAGATCATCACCATCTCGCTGTACCAGTCACAGTCGTCCCGCTCCCTCAGCTAAGTTCTTCACCAATAATAGCATATCTCTTTATTTTATTCATTTATATTTTGTTTTATTTAGTAATAATTGTCATAATTTTCATTAATAGGTTATTTTTAGTTTTGATTCAAAAGGTTCAATAATTATTTGTTATTTAATTCATTGTTTGTAAATAGTTAATGTTTGTTTGTTTTTCTTTATTGTAAATATATTATGTATGTTTGGTGTATGGCTTCGGTTTTCTCAGATAGACACCAATATTCGGAATCTTAGTTTATTTATTTATTTTCCTTTTTTTTATTTTATTTGAGTTTTAGTTTTTGGAGCCTCATTCAAAAGACCCCGTCAACTTTGCGGGAGCTCTAACACTAACTATAACAGAAGAAGGAAAAGTGAGAAAGAGAACGGATGAAGAAATATTGGAAATCAAAGAAACATACCATGTACTTAATAATGGCCAAATAGTAGGCCAAAAATGGAGGAAATAAAAACAGTAAACAACTCGCTTTAATATTGAAGAAAGACAAATCGAAGATTTACCTAAAATAAAAATTATATTTTAAAAAACACGCTTTAATAGGAAAACGAACTAAACCTATCTTAGACAAAATTTAATGATCTAAAACTAATATTATATAACATTTTTTGATTGGATTAGCCATTTTTGTGTTATAGACTCTTAAACATAACCAAAACTAACATTTTGAGAAAGTTTGCGAAATTCGTCGATTTTGACAATCGATTATGGCTAAACGCCTGAATCAAATTCAGTTTAAGAGATGTCATTAGAAGCATAATTTAATAAACTTTAATTTTGTAAATGGCGCATTTTTCGATTTAAAGCATCTTTGTATATGTTTTTAGCAAAAATCTTTAAAAAGTGCAAAATTGGGTTTTTTTGCCCCACAAACATTTTCCCCTTATCAAATGCAGTCAAATTTTTGATATTTAATCTCAAAACCCATCTGGAACATACTGAATCATAAAACCTACTACTAAACCTTTTGCAAGGCAGACTCTATTTTAGGGGTAATTTAACTAGAGTAAGTGAGAACATTAGAACAAAGTTGTGCAATTATTGTATTGTCATTGGTCCTTGACACGTGTGCAAATTTTCAAGATGGTCAAATTGCTGGAAGTTAGTGAAAATTACAATGAAAGATTCCGTTACATACAGGTCAAGTTAATAAAAGCGTATTAAAAAGAAAAGATATCCTGCCATTACTCGAGGAAAAATGTATTTTGTTTTAAATCAGTTTTATTAAAGTTTATAGTTTTGATCGAGAACGACGTTTTCATTTCAAATTCAATTACAAATTTCCATAAAAAACCTCGGAATTTCCTTTGATCAGCACTAATCCTGGAATAACCACATTTCCCAAATTACCAGAAAATCCATCATGATCCTCAAACAGCTCCAAAGACATCGTGACTCCTTTCCCCGAAGTACCCGCCAACTTCTGGTATCCTCTCTCATTTTCCCCCACTTTGATTAGGGTTGCTTGGTGTATGGGGGGCTGTCTGTTGAGCTAGAGATGAGACTAAGGAGACTAATGAATTGCTTCATAACATTTATCTTTGGTGTCGACAGACGGTCTCACGTATCTTGCCGGTACAAAGAGCTAGGGTGGCTTTTCCCCGATTTTCGACGACAATACTTCCTCGGCACTATCTTATTCCAGCCATTAAAAACCAATAAACCTTCCTAAATCCTAGACCTACTAACTCTGCGTTCCTCCATTCACCACCTAAATACAAGATCCCATATATACCCCCTCACATAGAACTGCCTCCTTTGAAAAATCCTTGGTCATCCGTGCTACCTCTTTTTAGAATTCCTTAGCTATCCATATTCGCAAAGCCTCTTCTTTAACTTCTTTTAAACATCTTTTATTTATCCATCTCCTCGATTTTCAATTTTCCACAAAAATGTAAATGTACATAAGTGTGTTAAAATTTTTACTGTTGATTGTTTTTATTTTATTTATTTATTTTTTTACTCAAATTTTATTTTTTATTATTATTTTTTTTTTAATTTAATTTTTAACACCAATGTGCTGAGTTTTAACTAATCTCAGCCAGACAATTCTACCTATTATTGTGCACTTTAATTATTCTTAGGGGACAGTCTGTCCCAGACTAAAGTTTATTTTTCATTTCATGTTTTGAATAAGGCTGCGTACAGATGGTAAAGGAGAATAGAGGAGGGATAGAAGAGAGGAGCGGATATGGGGGCATTGTGTGTCCTGTAGTAGTAGGAGGAGGAGGTGGTGGAACAGAGAAGGAGAGAAGGAGAAGGGAAAAGGAAAAAGAGAACCGCTCTCAGGAATCCTCTCCTCGAGAAAGAAGAATAGCGAGACCAGATCAGGGGACGATTAGAATTGAGCCACCGAGGTCGACCAGCTTCTTATTGTATGTAAGATGTCCAATGTCTTCGCCGATCAGGGAGGTGTCCGGATAGGGAACTGGATCAGGCGAAGGAAACAGGATTGTAGCAAATAATTCTCCTAGTCCAGGAGCTGTCCATCATAGTCTTGTAACCCATTTAATTTGTAGTTTCGGAAACTTCTAATAAACGGAAATGTAAAATTTCCATTAATTTCCCAATAGTCCAGTCATTTTAGACGTATTAAGCCCCGATCTGCGGAAAAATTCCTGGTGAGCTGAATTTTTGTATTCCTTTATTACCGTATTTTAATGAATATGTGAAATATTGAGATTGATATCGTGGCGGCTAAAAAAGTTATAAAGGTCAAAAGGTTCAAGTACGTGTGCTTAATTTCGTAAGTAGATGTTTGTTTGTATGCGTGTTTGTCCACGAATTTCTCGAAAACTAAAAGTCATATCGAGATGATTCTTTTTGATTTAAGCTAGTTAGACTTCAACTTAGGGAAAAGTATAAGTTTCATTAAAATCAGTCCAGTATTTTCAGAGATATGGGTAAATTAAGAAAATAAAGGTAGGTAGGTATAGTTATATGACATACGGAGCACGGATTGTCAGCAAAGTCTTTAATATCATTGAGAAATGGTTCTTCGCCGTCGCTGCTGTGCTTTTTGACGAATAGTGGAAAGACGGGGTTGTCTCACTTCTTCATTTTCTAACAATCTTTGGACACGAGCGTTTTCACTCAGAGCTCTGTCACTCAATGCTCTCATCTTTAGACAGCCTCTCAAACACTCCAATCCCATATCCCAAACCTTCAAGAATGGTGTCAAAAATCAAAATAAATCCAAACAAATCCCACCAAATAACCTTTACCCTTCGTCGTAAACCTAAGACCTCCTGTCCTACAGTATCCTTTATTGATATTCCACTAATCCCTGTTGAACAGATCCGCTACCTTGGACTCCACTTGAACAAACGACTAAAACGAATCCACATACAATACTAAAACGACAAGAAACTGCCCGTCGTTTCAGACTACTTCAACGTTTATTAGACAAACGTTCAAAGCTCCCAATTAATTACAAAAGACTAATATACATAACTGTGATTAGACCTATCTGGACGTACGGAGTTGAGCTTTGGGGCTCTACTAAACCATCCAATTCATCTCGTATTCAATCCTTACAATCCAAAATCCTTCGTAAAATCCTCAATACCCCTTACTTTGTCACCAATAAACTTATCCATAAAGACCTTAATGTTCCATATGTTGCTGATTTAGCCCACACCAGATACCTATCCTTTCATAGTAAGCTCCATAATCACTCAAATCCGTTAGTTTCTCAACTTGCTTCCCACTCCATTCCTGATAATCCTCCGAGGCGTCTGAAACGAAGATGGCCTAGAGACCTTCTAGTGTAGAAGTTTTAATAAAGTGCTACTGATGAGTAGTTCTTTCCAAGTTTTAACATGTATTATAATCGTTGTTAATACATTTACTTGATGTATGTATTCTGTACAGTTGTAAATTTCAATAAATGCATATTAAAAAAAAAAAATGAATTTTGACACCGAATATTCCGCATGTATCCACTTTGAGATCGACGTTTTTGTACACCTTCATACATATTATTATTGCCAAATTGTATTGTGTCAACATTATAGGTTTATAATTATAAGAATAATTAACCGACTTCAAAAAAAGGAGGTTATCTTATCTTATCTTACTAACATTATAAATGCGAAAGTTTGTTACTCCTTCACGGAAAAACTACTGAACGGATAAAGATGAAATTTGCTACACTGGTAGAGTGAAACCTAGAATAACATATAGAGTACTCTTTATCCCGAAATTCCCACGGGAAAGGAATTTAACGCGGATAAAGCCGCGGGGCGGGGTACTGCTAGTTAATAATAAGACGAGTACGTAGGACAGTTAATGAGAATTATATAACATAAGTTATATTATGATATAACTTATTTAGATTCCCAAATATGAAAGTTTGTACAAATATTTCGTTTATAAATTATATATACATAAATAGTAAACATTATAAGAAGACTACATTAACCCAGTAACCTAGTCTCCCTATCCATATTTTGCATTTAGTAAATATTCCTTGGGTCCAGTAGTAGTAACAAAGACGTGCTACATCATTTAAAATTTTTTTTAGTTAATTAGCAATTTTATTTTTTTATTTTAAAAAATACACTAAATACATAGTAGTATATTTAGGTATTTTGTTGATATAATTTAAAACTTTTGATATTATTTCAAAGAACGTAATTAAATATTATATTTAAGACTCTAAAGTAAAACTAAAACGACAAGAAACTGCCCGTCGTTTTCGACTACTTCAACATTTACTAGACAAACGTTCAAAGCTCCCAATTAATTACAAAAGACTCATATACATGACTGTATATAGAGACCTATTTGGACGTACGGAGTTGAACTTTGGGGCTCCACTAAACCATCCAATTCATCTCGTATTCAATCCTTACAATCCAAAATCCTTCGAAGAATCCTCAATGCTCCTTACTTTGTCACCAATAACTTATCCATAAAGATGTTAATGTTCCATGTGTTGCTAAGCCCACACCAGATACCTATCGTTTCATAGTAAGCTACATAACCACTTAAATCCGCAAGTTTCTCAACTTGCTTGGAACTTCATTCTTGATAATCCTCCGAGGCGTCTGAAACGAAGATGGCCTAGAGACCTTCTAGTGTAGAATTTTTATTAAAGTGCTACTGATGAGTAGTTGATTTCAAGATTTGATATTTTATTGTAATCGTTATCAGCACATTTACATTTATCTATATATTTTGCACTGTTGTAAATTTCAATAAATGTATATATATATATATATATATATATATATATATATATATATATATATATATATATATATATGTATATATATAGTAGACCTACTTCATGCCTGAGGATGGGACGCACAACCCGAAACATATAGTGGATTTTTATAATCTATCAGTCTGAATTTAAAAAATGCCTAAAATATAACTAGAGAGTATTTTATTTAATTTTACTATTAACCGTTTAATAATTAATAAGAAAATAAACAGCCTATAAATTAAATTAACTTCCTAAAATTCTCGTTAAAGTACGATAAATTACGACAATGGAATTCAGTTACAAGAAAAGAGCGGATGTTAACAAAGAGCGAACCTGTTTTTGCGCAAGTTCATTTAAAACAAGTCGCAACCCTAAAGCAACCGTCCCCAAACTGGGTACTGGATCGGAGAACCCCTTACCTCAACCATGTGAAAATTCAATTAGCAATTCGAGAATGAGTCGTTGCTACACCTGGAAGTTGAAAAATCCTGTCGAACTTGTTTTAAATGAAAATATTATGTTTACTCAACGATAAAATAGTAACTGGAGATTTTAAAGTACCAAAACTGGTTGGAGCTACTCAGTTGAATTGTGTGATAATATTTAGCTGGATGTGAAAGTACATTTAAATTAATCTGAATCCCACTGATCCCTGTTGAACTGATTCGCTACCTAGTACTCCACCTGGACTCCACCTGGACTCTACCTGGACAAACGTTTGACTAGAAATCCAGATACAAGATTAAAACGACAAGAACCTGTTCGTCATTTTCTATTTCTTCGACAATTACTAGACGAACGCTCTAAAATGCCGATTAATCACAAATTTACATGAATGTTATTAGAACTATTCGGACCTATGGAGTTTAGTTTTGGGGCTCCACTAAACCTTCCAATTCATCCCGTATCCAATCCTTGCCATCCCGAATCCTTCAAAATATTCCTAATTCCCATTACATTGTAACAAATAAACTTAAATATTAAATCTATTTAAGTTCGAGCAGCAACACTACAAGTTCAATAATTTGGATTTTAGTGCACACAAGCACAACTAAAAAAAAAGTGTATAAAACGGTTCTGACATAAATGGTATGCCTTGATATATGTAGATTTGTTTAAAGTCCAATGAACACTTAAAAAAAAAAAAAAAAATCAATATCTCTGGGGAAAAACCGGCACTGGGAAAACAATAGATCACCGATGTATATATGTAATATACTGTTTTTTTTTTAAATTTAAATTTTAGAATATAAAGGGTCAAATTACTTAAATTAATAATTAAATAAAATAAACAAATAATGATTATTTCAAACAAAAATTTTTCAATCTGAGCTACACCCACATAGATAGAGTGTGTACATATTTTGAGGGTAAAATATAGGAAAAAAAAAAAAAAACTACATACCTCTAGCAAAAAGACTACAATGTCATAACTACCTGACTTTTTGCATATCAAAATGTGCAGTTTTACTGAACTGTTGTATAATACCTCCGTATTAAACAATCAATAACCGGCACATATACAACGTTCTTGTGTTTACAGTAAAATTTTGGGGTGTCCAAGACTTTGATGCTGAGTTTTTCAAAACTTGTAGTCTGTAATTTTTGTTCTATTTTGTATACAATATGTTGATATTCTTAACAATATCGTATATTGATAAATATATAAATTCGTCAGAATTGAAAGAGTCCCGTTTGTCCAAATCATAATGTACGGCAACCCTTAGATATTTTTATAGCTACGGTCTTTTGTAAATTTCATTATATATATATATGTTTAGTAAGGTTCTTGAGGTTCAGTCAATAAATAAAAAACAACTATTTCGGCGACGTTTCCAGACTATATTGTTCTCATAATCATGCCCTACAGTAAAAAAACAGGTTAAAATAAAATTATATAAGTTATACTAGTTATTTCAAAACATAAAGTTAGCTACAGTACAGGTAGGTATATAACAACATGTGTAGGGTAATACAAATATATATAATAACAGAATATAGAGGAGTATGAAGCTACTTACAATGTTACTAGTGGATATGGTATCGACTAACTAAATTCTAACAATTCTAGTACACAACTAACCTAGGGAAATTTTGAACAGACGGTTACAAAGGTTGTGAGGAAAACCCTATTTCTTAAAAATTAAGTTAAAAGGACTGAGTGGTATTCCCAAATTTGCAGGTACAAAAATATTTCGGTGTAATATACTAATAAATGGAAGAATGATTTGTATGATGCATATTATTGTAAATGTATATTATTGGTCTGAATGTATTTAGTTGGAATAATAGGTGTTAAGATTTAGAACGTCTGATTTTTTGTTTATTGCGCAATTTTTAAATTTTTCTATAGTTATCATTTCTTTAATATTTCTTGTAAAATTATTTTGTTCATGGTGAATAATTTTGAGGAAGTCAAATTTAAAAGAAAAAAATTTAGAAAGAAGAAAAGAAAATTTAAAAGGTTACAGGCAAACAAAACATTCTTTTAAATTTGATTTCCCCTAATACATGTTGTTATATACCTGTACTGTAGCTAACTTTATGTTTTGAAATAACTTGTACAACTTATATAATTTTATTGTAACCTGTTTTTTTACTGCAGGGCATGATTATGAGAACAATATAGTCTCGAAACGTCGCCAAAATAGTTGTTTTTATTTATTGACTGAACCTCAAGAACCTTACTAAACATTTAATAGTAACAGTCAAGAAATTTATCCATATATATATATATATATATATATATATATATATATATATATATATATATATATATATAAATTGTTATTGTCTATAGTTGAATGCCATTACAGAGAGAATATCTGCTTCACAAATTACTTTTAAAATTGGTATATTAGGTCCCATGTTGCTCTAGCGGCTATCAATAGTCCGTTAATTATCCGTTATGAATCATTATAGAGGTTATAAAAATGTCTGTTCCAGTTTTATTTTCCTATCAAAGATGTTACCTAAATAGCTATACCACTTTGGAAATTATTGATGCAATGAATATTTAACATAGTACATGTTTCGAAAATACAACTGAATGCCCGAAACATGTAGTACGTTAATGATTCATTTCATCAATAAATAGACAATAAATGCCAAGTGTGATATGCTATTATCTAATTTCCTTCTATAATAAATAGATTTATAGTTAAATACTTTAATATGTTTAATATTGAGCTAGTTTGATTTTATCGAGTCGTGTATTCAAATAAATAAATACATCTTTTTACTACAGGAATCACCTGTAGGTAATTACAAAATTTTTCTCCTGACATGATGTTTTAGGGAATGTAAAAATTCGGTGGTGAAAATATATTTATAATGTCTTTTTGAGAATCAGTTAGGGTTTTAAATAATATTTATTGTTTTAAAGGTAAATATAAACTTTGTTCTAGGACAAATTGTCCGCTAAGAGCACAGTACATGGGGCAATCGTTTGGCTACGATAATCAATATCTAGTAACATTATAACATAAAAAAAACTGTCAAATTCGAAAAACTCGGAAAGTCAAAAAGAGCCCCATTTTCCAAATACGTTTATATGATGAATTAAATAGTAGATACCAACAATCGTTCACGCGAAGTAAAAGTTATACCTACACAACTCCCGAGACTCTAAGTCCAAGTTCCCTAGAACCATTAACACGTACAAACCAGTCTTTCTCAACCATATCCTCCCTTATCCTCAGTACTGTTTTATTTCGGAGACATGACAGTGGTTTATTGTATTGTTTTTTATATTAGCCATGGCTACCAAGGTGGGGGATAATGTCATAGCTGTTTTGCATACAATTCTGTCTGTGATATATCGTCACACTCAACCTATATTAGGTTGATGCAAAAATAATGCAGTTTCTTAGTATTCAGTAAAAACAAGCCACAATTTAACTTCAATAAAATATATTTAATCAAAACAACTTCCATTAAAATTTATACATTTTTGCCAACGCACAATTAATGCATTAATCCCAGAAGAGTAAAAAATAGAGGATCTGGAATCAACAATCACTTGAAATGCATTTTCAATGTCTTTCTGGGATTTGAACTGCTTCTCGCGCAGATAGTTGTCCAGGTGTTTAAAAAAGTGAAAATCTGTAGGTGAGAGATCGGGTATGGAGAAGTGGTTAAGTCTCGTAACCCAACTCATGAAGACTTTTAATTGCCTGCCGTGCGACATGTGGACGGGCGTTGTCGTGAAGAAGGATTGGCCCTTTCCGATTAACTAATGCTCGGCACAAACGACGCAGTTTCTGGTTCATCTCATTAATTCCATTACAGTACTTTTCAGGAGTGATGGTTTCACCCGGATTGAGGAACCTGTAATGAATAAGTCCTTGGCTTTGGAAAATGTTGTGGTTTTTCGGATTTATCCAGCCACTGTTTGATACGCTTCCTATTGTCGTACAATATCCATTTTTCATCGCACATTACTGCGGAATGAGAAATGGATCATTTTTGTTGCGTAAGGAAAGCATAGAAGAGATTTCATAACTCCGATTCTTTTAGTGGTCGTTCAGTTCATGAGGCACCCACTTGACGAGCTTCTTTGTTTTTCCAATAGAATTGAGATGGCGTACGATTGTTGACTGATCCACATCGAGTTCTTCCGCTATTTCTCGAGTAGTTTTCGTGGGGTCAGCTTCAACTATTGCCTTTAACTGGTCTTTGTCAATAACAGAGGGACGGCCACCATCTTCTTTGTTTGAAAGGTCAAAATTTCCACTACGGAATTTTTGAAACCATCGCTGCACCGTAGATTCATTAATTGTACCTGACCCCCAAACTTCATTAATATTTCGAGCCGTTTGCGCAGCACTTCGACCGAGTTTGAACTCATACAAGTAAATTTGCCGAAAATCGCTTCCAGACGTCATTTTGTCTGGAGGCACTGAATGGACTGAATTAAATGTTAAAAAAAAAAAAAGGATTATATAGGAAAGTAGGCGAGATAAATAGGCTTTAAAATGATGTGTATAACTCAGCATTGTGGATTAGTTTTGTTTACACAATTGGAATTCATAACGAAACGGAAATAAAATCCTGCATTATTCTTGCATCAACCTAATACATCAACCAAATACGCAGAGGAAAGTTACAGGCTATTTGTAATTAGGTTTGTAATTTATTACATTTGTTTTTTATTACGTTGTTTTTTTCATTCGTAAAATGCAGTTTCGATAATCTGACACACATAGAGGAGTGCCGGATAACCGAAAATATTGTTTCAAACGTGACTATTTACAATCACACTAATATAGCTCCTAAACAGCAGATCCTAGTGACAAATGTTATAGAACAAAAAATATTTTCCATTACATTTTTGACAATTGTGATGTCAAAGTTTCGATGCGAGGAACACCTACTGAGCTAGAGCGGCCAAAATACGCGTAACCCCCTCGTGTTTTATGAAAACGTTTTCTAAACTAGATCATCGGTAAAACATGTTCCACGATAAAACGACAACTCTCCTGTAATAACCTTTAATTGCCCAAGTATTTATAAATAAATATTGGATGCATAACTATAAATGAAATTGATATATAATAAAACTCATAAGTAACTAATAGTCCAGTCAATATACATATTACAGTAGAGTGCATGAAACATGCGATAATTTTTGGCTTCACAGCTTCGTTTGGATTATTTATAAGTTAAACATACTAAAAGTCCCCGTCCTTGAGGGATGAACTTCCGAGAGGGGAGGTCTTATTTTTGGGTTTTTCGATTATATCTGGAAAACGGTGGACTCTAGCAAAATATGTTACATATAGAAATTAAAGCTAATTAAATTTCCTATAAAATTGTTTCGATACATATTCGTCGAGCTGCCAAAAGTTTCCATGATATAAGTTATTGAAAATCTATTATTTTCGAAACAAAAAGAACTTCTTCCTCACTTTTTGTCATACATTTGTTCCAAGTGTCAAAAACATACATATGCTATTTAAGTATATTTAATGGTCTTCAACATTGATTCTTACATTTTTTAATTTAAGAAATAATTGTGTGGAATGTTTGACAAAAAGTAAGGTAAAAATTATTTTTTTCGAATGTTATCGATTTATAATACGTATATCTGGAAAACAGAAGTTCGGCAAATATGTATAGAAACAATTTTATTAGAAATTTAATCAGCTTTAATTAATATTTGTAATATATTTTTCTAGAGTCTACCGTTGTCGAGATATAATCGTAAAACCCAAAAATGGGACCTTCTCCCCTCCTTCACCGTTAACTCACCCCTAGGGGCGCGGACTTTTAAGGCTTGGGCACACAGAGAGCGGTCTGTAGCGGCGGTCAGGCGGTCTGGTTGTAATACGCAAAATTGAATCATCCCCGTCAAACAGCACGCGGTCTACCCTCGCGGTCCAGTTTTAGTCGTGGCGACAAGCGATCCAGTAGTACAAAATTACAAATTCAACCCTGACCGCCTCACCACCTGCGATTAAAAAATGACCGAACAAATCGAATTATTGATTGATATTGTTCGAAAATATAAGTTCTTGTATGATAGTGCCGACGAGCATTACAAAAATGTTTTGATGAAGACGGAAGCATGGAATGCGATAGCAAAAGAATTAAATTCAACAAGTAAGTACCATTTTTTTAATTAATAAATCATTCATTTTTTAAAAGGCATAACTCCCCATTATTCTTTATTCATTCATTGCTACATGTTTCAGAGCTCAATTGTTCCATCTTCAGGTTCTACAATCATTTATATTATATTTACAATTCTATACCATTTTACTATTACATTTAACGGTATTTGAAATTTTACCTTACAACTGTGATATTCTCACTTGGTCACATTAATTCACACCGACACCACTGGGCAATGTTCGATCATTGTTTTGTTTATTTATTAGTAACATTCTGGCCTTTTAATTTGGTTCTTATTACCCATTCCATTTTCATTCTATTAGCTGTATTGTTATTATCATTCACATTTTTATTATTTTTAATTACTAATGATTTTTATCCTGCATTTTATCAAATCATGCATTTCCTCGAAACCTTGTCGCGACATCCGGAAATATTTGAAAAACCCATCATCATGTGACTAGTTCGATGCACAAGCGGTGATATTCCCCTAGTCGTTTTCTCTTCTTAATAATTTCATGCACCCAGCATCATCTTTTCCTCTTATGGCTTTGAAATGCAAATAGCAGGAGAATTTCTTCGTCTGAGCTCATACTCAATATAAAAAACGCCAACACGGACCACGCCACGAGAGGAAAGAGACCAGACCGGACCGCTCACCAGAATGTGTGAGCTCCCTATGTGACGTCCCTATATCGCAGGCCGCTGCGACAGCCAGTGGGTCGCTGACCGCCGCGACAGACCGCTTTCTGTGTTCCCAAGCATTTAGAATGTTTACCTTTTAACTACGAAGCCTTGAGGTAAAAAATAACCTGATATTTCATGCTCTCCTCATTTCGGCATTCATTGACTGAACTATAAGAGAACCATAGCCTCAGAAGATATAATGAAAAATTTCTTTAAATGTGCTACCTACCGGTTTTTAACTTCAGCTAAGAAATCAGATCTGCCTATTAACTTTTTATCAAGTAGTGAATGCCCTGACAAAGTTTGACGTAGCATTCCCTTCTTCTTGACACATTTTGTGGACAAAAGGAGACAAAGTATATGAAGACTGTTTTGTTTAGGATCGAAGGTCGCAGGTGCCGGCGGGTTGTTGAACCAGGAAAACCCAAAGAGCATACCCGCCGCTAACTACCCAAGGACTCTATGAGTTGTGCAACCTATTCCAGTCTATTATTGTCACCTAGCCGGGAAACTAGATGTTCTATACGAAGGTAGATTCGAACCTAGCCTTAAGTGGATTTAGTTATAGCTGATATAAAGGATCTTCTAGAATATACTTCTAGTTCCATTGGCTGCTTAACGAACTCTTTGATGACCTGGTGACTCACTGAGTTGTCATCCGCTCCTAAGGACCTGTCAGTCAATATAACGGATGGAAGATACAATCGTCAGAGCCTCAAAGCCGAAAATATTTATTTTTATTATATTATATTAGCATACCCCGTTCGTGCGCTCTCATAAATAAAAAATCTTAAATTATTTTAACTAATAATTGAATTTCATTTGTTCATCGATTAAAATCTTGTATCGACGCGTATAATTTATCATTATTTCTTCAATGATATTTTCACACATGGCAGTAATGTTTAACCTAGTTACAATTGCACTCATTAGGTGCTTGAAGAGTACGTAAAAGCATAATTAGGCACCTGATTTCGCGGAAATGATTTTATTGATTTCATCTTGGGTTTGAATTTCTAACGATAAAAGTATATGAAAGTTTGGTAAACCCCGTTTCTGGGACTCAAGACTATATATTTTAATTATTATTATAGTGAAATGTATTATTATAAACCTTCCTAGAACTATGAAGATATTTTAGGTAAAATTTGGAACAGTTAGGTTTAATAGTTTTACTGTTGCAAACTATGTTACAGAATGACCACATATCAGTTGATTTTAAACTGTACTGGAATCCACATGTCGTTCCACATATTTATAGCTTTTTTTAATAACAATTGAATTGAGAATAAATAAATTTTATCATAAATTTTTAGCTCAATATAACACCGTACCTGTGTAACTACCCTCGAATTGTACTCGCCACCTATCGGCCGATTATCTAACATCACTGCGAACATATTTATCGTTTTTTCATGACAATATAATTGAAAATCTTTAAATTTTACTATTGCTAAACCTTCCTAGAATTATGGAGATGAAGTGGTTAAAATTTGGTTCAGTAGTTAGTGATCAAAAACGAAAAATGGCTTGTCCTTTTATATAATAGTATAGATATATATTTTTAAACTATTTCTTGATATTTACAATTGTATACAACAAATAAATTTGAGGAAAACGATCACAATATATTTCAATAACATGTGAAGAACCATTAGTAACACTTCAATAAAAGTTATGCATTAGAAAGTCTGTAAGCCATCTTCTTTTCAAACCCTCGCAAGGTTATTGGGAATCGAGTGAGGTATTTCGTTTAAGCCTAATCAGTAACATATAGAACATTAAGATCTTTATGGATAAGTATGTTTGTGACATAACAAGGAAAATTGACGATTTTACGAAGGTTTTGGATTCTAAGGATTGGATAGGAGAAGAAATTTTTAGTGGAGCCTGAAAGCTCAACTCTGTATGTCCGAATGGGTCTAATTACTGTCATGTAAATATGCTTTTTGTAATTTATTGGAGAGCGACAAATGTGCCAAAAAACCACTTGGATTTTACAACAGTACGTTTTTATTAGCGGGTTGGCATGTATATTTTACGTGGTTTGATTAAAACTTCATTTATAGATTCTTATACTAAATTTAATCAGCTTTAAGATAAAAAAAAAGTAATGTTGTATCGGACAAATAGTTTCAGAGTTATAGCCAAAAGAGTACGACTAACGTGTTTTCGCGGAGCTGTGGGACTGACGGCAAGTTGGCCAATTTCTACATTTTTTCCCAATAACGTAACTTCGCGAAAAATGGTACGATTTCGGATTTATTTTTTTTAATTATGTAGGTACTAGTTTCAGCTACAATTACTATTTGAAGACTTTCTTCTAAAAAATCTTCGTTATCGTGTTATAGATAATAAACAAAAATAACAGTTTTTTTTTTGGCGTTTATTTGCAATTTTTAATATGAAGCCGATGGTTGCCGTGGTAGCAAACTTCAGATTCGGATTCAGCACCCCAAAAAACATAAAGACCCGTTGAGAATAAAAGTTCCGCAGTTTTTTCTTCGGCAAACGCTTATTTTACTGGACTATAGAAATATTGCCTGAAAAGTTATTTTTTTTCTATTTCTCCCCCTAGGCTCTCAATAACAAAACCACCAATGGCTCCTTCTACAATATACATTCTTAATCACCTCCGATATACTTTTTAAAAAAATTATATTCAAGTGATTATCATTACCTAGCTGATATTGTCATTACCGCACTATTAAAATTTTAAATTTCTCATGAAAATATGACTTTTGATCTTCATCATTTATTTTTTTTTTTACAGCTAAACGACAATAGAAAATGTTGATATTTTCAAAAAAATATTATACTATCGTAAAAATTATTAAAAATTTTGTACTGAAAATTGCTTTTAATCTGAGAGTCACCCATATACATTATAATAGTGCACATAGATGTATCCTTTTACATACCTTTAAGATTTCTCATTTATTTTTTAACTCATAATTTAATTATTAATCAATTTTTATTATTATTTATTATAACTAAATATCATAGCCAGACGATTGCCCTATGCCCATACGATATTGTACTCATAAGTAATTCTTAGGGGACAAGTTGTGTCAGAACTTGTCATTTTCTTCCTCTTCTTCTTTTAAATCTGTCATGTAGATTCAATAAATTAATTATATAATATGATACTTTAATAATTATTAATGATTATTTAATCTCACTCAGCTCACTATTAAGTTCATTATGGATAGGATTGTGAAGTAATAGCATTCAGGATTTAATATTATAAGATAAATGGTAGTTTTTTTTCGGGAAAGCTAAGATTCATTCCGTTGACCCACTAAATAATAAAATCAACAAACCAGGCTGGAATCGAATCGAACAGTCGCCACATCATGGCCACATGACCACCATCTTCAAAAGAGTAAATCACTTATCGCGACATTTTAAGGATTATTTTGCATAATTGGAGAGGTTTAGACGAGATTGATAGGAATAAGGTATTTACCCAGCGCTCGGCTCTGTTATCTCCGTCCTAATTGGCCACCAACGGACCCCACTAAACCTCATTATTAATATTAATATATTATAACAGTATTATATCAAGATATACATATAATTTTTGGACCAATTATATATATTAAGAGTTAAGCATGAATTATAAATCATTTTTACATTACAAATTAGGTTACCTTTTATTTAAAAAAGGAATGCTCAGCTCTTCCTAAGGACGGATTCTCACCTAAAATACTGAGATGACCATTCCTTCATTACATATTCGAAGCACATCCTTAAGGACCACACTGCCACTGAAATACCTTCTCTATTTCCCCTTTCTTCATTTTTCCTAGATACTAGGGATTTAAAGTGCTCTATGTATTCAAATATAATCTCGAAAATATCTGTATCACCGGAATTATGATCGTTTCTACTACAAACTGCTAAATATATTTTGTTCTATAGCTATTAATTACTAAACCTATTTAGTTAACGCATTTTATGGGCATCAGCCTTAGCTTACACGTAATAAAATTTATAAATTAATAAGAAACCAACAAGTAAACCAATACAGATATTGAAAAAAATTAATTTCTCCTTGACTGGAAAAACAATAGATCATGGATAAGTCTATCTATAATTTACTGGTTTTCCTAATTTGCATTTTAGAATTAAAAGGATAAAATTTAATAAGTTAATAATTAAATTAATTATTAAATAATGATTATTCGAAATAAACAAAGTTGAGGGAAAATAGCAGTTTCAAACGTGACTTATTTCATTCAAAATAACATAGCTCCTTAACGGTATGATGCTAGCGGGGAATGTTATTTAACAAAATATATTCTCCATCGGCAGATTTTTTATAAGGAAACCATCGGCAGATTTTCGAACCGTCCAAGACCAACAGATATAGAGCGTGTCAAAAAAGCCACAACACTTGAAATTGTAGGCCAAAATTGATTTTTTTCATTCAAACCAATATAATTTCCGCATAAACTCCCCGTCAAAATTATTGCAACACCCATGATCATCTAGATTTTCCTAGTTTTTACCTTAAATCATACTTGGTTTATATTCATATTAATATTACTTACAGTCAAGTAAAATAAGGCTTCAAAGGCCGTTTTTAAGAAAAAACTGCGGAACTTTTATTCTCAACGGATACTTATGTTTTTTTTGGTGCTGAATCCGAATCTGAAGTTTGCTACCACGAGAACCATCGGCTTCATATTCAAAATCGCAAAGAACCGCCAAAAAACCCGTTATTTTTGGTTTTATATCTATAACACGATAACGAAGCTATTTTCGAAGAAAGTTATTAAAATATTAATATTAAAGCTGGAACTAGTACCTACATAATAAAAAAAAGAAATCCGAAATCGGCCCTCTAATAAAAACGTACTGTTGTAAAATCCAAGTGTTTTTTGGCACATTTTTCAATATAACACCAGAATTATATCGGACCAGAATTTGTCCGATTCAAAATGTTTTTTTCAATCTGAAAGGTGGTTAAATTTACAATTAGATCCTATATATGAAATTTTTATCAAAATTCTTGAAATACACAAGGTATCACGCTGAAAATCACTTACTTTTGTAAAATATATGTTTTTTTGGCACACTATTACTCCTAAACAATTTGTCCGATCCAAAATTTAATATTTTTGTCTAAAAGCTGGTTAAATTTACTATTAGATTCTATTTATGTAACTTATAATTAACACTGTGAAATACCCACACCAGTCTACTGAACATGTCATAATTTACATATTTTGTCAAAACATACACATTTAGCGTGCTAGCTTGGATGGTTTACAGGAATTAATATAATATACATATATAGCATCTGATAGCGAATTCAATCAGCTTTGAGATAGAAAAAATAAATTTTGGATCGAACTAATATTTGAGGAGTTAAAGCGACAATTGTTCCAAAAAACACTTGGATTTTACAACATTACGTTTTTATTAGCGGGCTTCTTCGGATTTCTTCGAAAATAGGTTCGTTATCGTGTTATAGATATAAGACAAAAAATAACGGGGTTTTTTTGTGATTTTGAATATGAAGCCGATGGTTGTCGTTGTAGCAAACTTCAGATTCGGATTCAGTACCCCAAAAAACATAAAGAATCGTTGAGAATAAAAGTTCCACAGTTTTTTCTTTGGCAAACCCTTATTTTACTGGACTATTATTAAACGCGAGACATTAAGGATAATACTCATCAATGTTTTTCCCTGTTAATAACAAACGATGGAATTTTAGATTATTTTTTTCAAATTTCCTTCAACCCATGTTTATCATTCGTTTCGTTATTAACAAGTATGCCAAGACTAGTGGAAGCTGTCATTCATTGTCAGAGGGGGCAATATGTCTTATTAAATATAAATTTGAAATTTAAAAGTAAGTTTTCTAACTTTTTTGTTTATCGGAACAAATATTGTGATTTATTTTAATAAATATTGTTTATGTCTAGTTTATGAACGTTTATTATAGACTTCATAACCTTTCTTTATAATGAAAAAAAAAATTCGTTTTTATAAAATTCAAATATTTTATAGTGTTGCGATATTTTTGACGGGGAGTTAAGTAGATCCTAGCGACAGATGTTTTATATCAAAATATATTCTCTATTAAAATTCTTTTTTGCAAACTGTATAAAAATTTTCAATTCGAACAACACCAACAGAGATATAGCATGTCAAAAATGCTTCAACACTTAAACCAATGCAGGCAAAACATGAATTATTTCGATTGAACATAGCTCTGTTCATGACGGTAGGTACTGGCGACAAATGTTATAAGACAAAAAAATATTTTTCATTTAATTTCTGATCAGGAAACTGTAGAGAAATTTTCGATCCGTAAAACACCAACAGAGCTAGGACGTGTCGAAAATGCCCTAACACTTAAAAAATGTAAGCAAAATGTGACTTATTTATTATATAAGGATATTAAGATAGATATTTAAATAGACAATGAGCAATGATATCTACCAAGCTAATTTTATTAATCAAAAGTATTTAAAACCATCTTTCAAGCCCTAAAAACATAAATAATAATTTAATAAAATAAAAACTGTATTATTTTATTATCAAAATTTTTTTTCTCATTTTATATATAATATATAAAAAGAAATATTATTATTCTGTATTACCTTTCATATATTTCAAAATGTATCTAAAAAAGAAAAAAAAAAAAGTGACTTGTTTAAACAAATATAGCTGTTGTTCTGTTCATGACGGTAGGTTTTTTTTTTTTTTTTTTTTTTTTT
Source organism: Euschistus heros (assembly GCA_003667255.2). Classification (NCBI taxonomy): domain Eukaryota; kingdom Metazoa; phylum Arthropoda; class Insecta; order Hemiptera; family Pentatomidae; genus Euschistus; species Euschistus heros. The sequence continues at coordinate 2,768,706 of RCWM02000063.1, forward strand.
TTTTTTTTTTTTTTTTTTTTTTTTTTTTTTTTTTTTTTTTTAAATAAAGCAACAACCCATTGCTAGCACTTTATAAAGGTTCTATATAATAAGGAACTATATTAGAAGGTCCCGAGGCCCTCTTCTTTTCAGACGCCTCGGAGGGTTATTCTGGAATGGAATGAAAAGCAAGTTGTGATACTAATGGGTTTGAATGGTTTGGGAGTTTGCTAGTGAAGGATAGATATTTGGTTTGGGCTAAGTCAGAAACGTAAGGTATATTAAGATCTTTGTGGATAAGTTTGTTTGTGACAAAGTAAGGAGCGATTTTTTAGGATTTTGGATTGTAAGGATTGGATACGAGTTGAATTGGATGGTTTAGAGGAACCCCAAAGCTCAACTCCGTACGTCCAGATAGATCTAATCCCAGTCATGTAAATGAGTCTTTTGTAATTAATTGGGAGCTTTGATAGTTTGTCTAGTAAATGTTAAAGTAGTCGAAAACGACGAGCAGTTTCTTGTCGTTTTAGTCTTGTATGTGGATTCCAAGTAATACGTTTAAGACGGTAGCTACTAGCGATAGATGTGATATAACAAAAAGTATTTTCTATTAAATTTCTGAATAGGGATCTTTCGGCAAATTTTCGATCTGAGCAATACAAACAGAGCTGTTAAGGGTGAAATAAACGTTACGCCAAAAAAAGTATAAACTCTCAGCCAAAAAGTCAAAATTGATACGAAAAAAAAATGGCGATTGAAAAAGTGACGACTATCAGACACAGTGCTACCAACATCACGACAAAATTTTCTACTTGTGTCCAAGTTACCGTACCCAATAAAATAATATAATTGGTGTGACTAATAACTTCCAAGCAAACATCAAGAACCAGTCAGTAAATTACGAGCTTCTTGGATTGTCGATTATTTAAATAGTTTGACCATAAGGAGTTTAAGACTTGTCCCTTAGCACGACGTTGGGAGTAATGGAACATAAACTGAGGGCTTTATACCTCTTCGGTTGTTGCGTTGTTAAATACAGCCAATGGGGCAGTGCCATCTATATCCAATGCCATCTATACCCAATACATTACTGCTAGGAGGCATTGCGTCATAACAGGATAACCTAACTTGTTATTACTATTATGTAAATTAATGACTGCCTCATATAAATATCGAATCAATTTAAATCTTTTTCAGAAAGCATGGTTCAAACTTTGTAAAGGAATGCCCTCACTCAATGATTTATTCATTGAACAAGGTATCGAGAAGTGGAAAGAGAAATGCAGGTTCATGGGTGTAAAGATATAGAGGGCAGTTTGTTTAAAGAATTTATTCTTCGTAGCGTGAATTCTGTTTTTAACAAATACAGTAAGAATTCCACAGATTGAAAATCGGACGTTCCGTTCCGGAGAAAATCCGGAAATAAATTCTACAGTTTCCAACACTTCACTGAAGGGGGTACCATTTACTCTTAAAATTCTCTCACTACAGAGGGTACACTTGTTTTAGCAAAAGCAACCACAGAATAATCATTCATTACTCTATATCACTTTTAAACATTAAACAAATACCTTATGCTCATATATTATATATCCATATAATATATATATATATATATATATATATATACATATATATATATATACCCATATAAATAATATACTTCATATATCATTTATATATTATTAGACTATTAATAACATAATATTATTAGTTTTCAATGAAATTATTCCCACACCTTGCCATTAATTTATGGCCTCTCAGGCTTCTTACTATTGTCAATTTATTTATTCTCTCTCTCTCTCTCTCTCTCTCTCTCTCTCTCTCTCTCTCTCTCTCTCTCTCTCTCTCTCTCTCTCTCTCTCTCTCTCTCTCTCTCTCTCTCTCTCTCTCTCTCTCTCTCTCTCTCTCTCTCTCTCTCTCTCTCTCTCTCTCTCTCTCTCTCTCTCTCCTCTCCTCTCTCTCCTCTCTCTTTTTTTTTTTCCTATTTTTACAATAAGATGTCTATCTAATATTATAACAAATATTTCATATACAGAGTGTTCGGAAGATCGTTAGCCAAATAGGTATCTCGGCCAACGATCTTCCGAACACCATGTATATTGAATAAAATACAATTATAAACATTGAATTACAATTTACAAAATCATGTAGTGTCATTTATATTTGCATCTAGAATAGAATCTGAGGATCTCGTTCTGAAACGAGGGAAATTTAGGAGTTTTAATTTCGAAAGGCTACCGCTAGAATGCGCGCCGGTAAAACAGTAACTGGTTACTAAAAAGTAACTGTCAAAAGACGCAAGCCACCTCTTCGCAAGTAATAACAAAAAATAAATAAATAAAATAAATGAGGGTTCTAGGTTTATAGCTTTCTAAGAAAGAAAAAAAAAACAAAATTAGGAAACCTGTGTGTTCTTAACAAAAGAACAAAAAATTATAAATAGTCCAGTCAATGATCACACTGTAGAGCGCACGAAATATAATTTGGGACTTCATATCTTCGTTAGGAATAGTTAGGAGTTAAACATAATAAAAGTCCCCGCCCCTGGGGGATAACGGTGGGAGGGGAAGGGAAATGTTCAATTTTGTTAGTTTTTCGATTATATCTCGAAAAACGTTGACTATAGAAAAATATGTTTTAGCTAAAAATTAAAGCTAATTAAATATCCTATAAAATTAATTCTATATAAATTTGTCGAAATTCAAACCGTTTTCTAGATATTCGTTATTAAAAATCGGTGATTTTCGGGACAAAATTTTTACATCACTTTTTGTCAAACTTTTCCTTCTAGTACCTTCCACAATCGTTTCCCAGGAAAAATAACAGATTCAAAACTGTAGAACATTAAATTTACTTTAATTTCATGCATACTTTTCGGGCATTTGAAGTAAATGTTTAACAAAATGTGAGGTAAACATTTTTTTATTTCTAAAATTATCGAATTTTAATAACGTATATCTCGAAAACCGTTGGAATTTCGACAAATATGTATAGAATTAATTTTATAGGAAATTTAATTAGCTTGAATTTTTTTGATAGCATATTTTTCTAGAGTCCACCGTTTTCTAGATATTATCGGAAAACACAAAATTGCGACCTTCTCTCGCGGCGGGGACTTTTAGTATGTTTACCTTCTAACTACTCCTAAAGAAACTCTGACGTCAAAAATTATTGCATATTTCATGCACTCTACACTCCTCATTTCAGCAGCTATTGACTGGACTCATTATATATATATATATATATATATATATATATATATATATATATATATATATTTTAAATAGTAATAACCTTTGTTTAAATGTAATAAATAAAACAGTAAATTATAGTGAATAAAACAAAGTAGGGAGTAACTTAAGAGAAGAACATTGAGGAAGAGAAAGTAAGAAAAGAGTGATATATACTGATGGACGTACTCAGGACGGTGAGTGGAGTGCTCGAAAGATTTAAGAGGCCGAGCGTGCTGTTGCGTCAACTCGGAGCAGCCAACGAGTCAACTAATTCTCAACACCGGAGCGGCGAATCAACACAACTGAATGCAATATATAAAAAAATATGTTTTATGGGCCATTATGTGGGGGTGTTCTCTGGCCGGGCATAACCTCAGCCGCAGCAGGCCTTCAATGGCACATTTCTTTTTTCATTTCCTTTTTTTTTGTTCGTTTCCTTGAAGATTTCTGCCAGTCGCGACTTCCAAAGGGGATTGGCCTCTCTTTCAATGGCACTCCAAGGTAGAAAAATAAATCAGCTGATTAACATAATTCTATGGTTACATTTTATTTTTAATTGAAATATTCATTACGTAAATAATTCAGAGAAAACGTGGTACTTAAAAATCTATGATCAGTGATTCAAATGACCCTGATTTTTTCAGACGAAAGTGAGTTTTTATTAATGACAAGCAACGCAAATATTGGAATAGTGTGATTTCCATATTTGGAACTAGAAAATGTATGAATAGGGTAATCAGAAAGGGTTAGTTGAAGTGCTCCTGACGGTAGAGAAGGATTTTTATCAATTCTGATTGGCTACTTGCCGCTTTTAATAACAATTTTTTTTCGAAGAATAGTTTTGAATACTGAGCATTCATCTTCATTTGGAGAAATTTCCGAAGTAGGCCAAATCTCCCCAATAACCAGAACTATTTATATTAACAAAAATGTTATGGATTTGTAAATATTGTAGTAAAGAAAATAAAAATATTTTTAGGAGATGTAGATAATTAGGGTAGGCAGTCATAGATATTCAGCAGATCAAAATAAAAAATTACTAGTAACAATAAGGAGTTAACTAGATAGTTAATAATAAATCAAATATGCAAATATAGTTAATTATAGTTATAGTTAATTATTATTAACTATCTAGTTAACTCCCTACTGTTACTAGTAATTTTATTCATTTTGTACCAACTTATTAACTATATATCTACCACAATATCTCATTAACTATATATCTACCATTTCTTATATTTACCTATTGATGTTATCAATGTTCATAAGTTTACGAGGGACGCCGCGAGCATATTGACCGGCTGGAAAGATAGGTAGATTTTGAAGGTCGTCGCATATAGGTGATAATGAATGGTGGATAAAGGCTGGGTAAAGTAAGTCATTGATATAGATAGGAAAATGGGTTGGTGCAAGGGAGGATCCCTTGGGGACCACCTTCGGGTTTAAGGTAGGGAAGATGAAGGAGGATGTTGGTATGATGATGACTGGAAAGATTGAGATAAGAAGGAGTGGAACCCATTTAGGGCACTATAGATAGGGAGGGAAATTTTGAAGTTTAGATCGGAGAATTGAATGAGTCAAACACAATCGAAAGTTTTGAGAAAGCAAAAATTGACAAGATCGTAATTGGTTGTTGATCCATCAGGAGTAATAAATGGGTCCTGTGTGGATTTTCAACAAAGCGACTGAGTGGAAGAACCGGAAACGGAAACCGGAGTGGAAAACCTAATTAAGGAGGGTATATGCTACGAGGACGGAGGTAAGGTGCGGCAATTGACCAATCCTTGATGTCGGAGTGGATGTTTTGTTGATAAAATGTGAGAGGATGACAACTAGGCCTAAAGTCCTGGATGCTGTTGGCTGGAGAAGGGATTTTGAAGTTAACGGGCGGACTAAGGCATTTATCCAGGCTAGAGGGACACACAACGGAGTAGTAGTTAGTTCTTGGTAAGGAAAAAAAGTAATATGGTGGTGACAGGAAGCACGGAATGAGAATAGCGGCAGAGCCAGAGTGTGATTAATTTTTATTCTGGGATGTGAGGCGGCCACCGCGGTCATTAGTTTTCGGGGATTTGAGAATGGAAAGTGATAAGGCCATTGGGACAAGATGTGAGGGACCTAGAAGGTGTCGGGAGTAAATGCCGCGTGAGGAGTAAAGTTGTGGACATTGGTAAGGCAATAGGTTTGAAGTTTACTCAGGCAAGGATTTGAAAAAGAAATAAGTGAGAGTGTCCGGGAGTTGACCTGGGAAATGGGAACAAGAAGAGGGTGGTAATGAGATTTTCTAAGGATTCTAACTTGGGACTGGATCCGGGGCCAGGGATAGGATATTATGAAAATATTGGCCTTGGCACGGCGGAGAGTAGATGAGCGCGATTTCGAGGTGATGAAAAATAGAATAATCCTCAGGTATCCGAGTTTGCGCCTGGGAAACGTCTTCTGGCAAGCATCTCTTCTTTTCATGATTTTTAATTGCGGGGGTTAATCCCAAGGAGCTGGGGGGCACGCCGGAATATAGATGTTTTAAGAGGAGCTAAGTGCTTGGAGGAGTGAAAGGAGAGTGTGTGGCTTGATGAGAAGGCATTCCACCATCTCATCAACGGGAATTAGGAAGAAGAGAAGATAGGTGTCAATAGAATGTGACGAGGTGATCAGAGCAGGGAGGATTTATACCTTTCCGGAGATAATGATTCGAGATTACGCAAGGCGAGATCTGCTTAGGAATGGGGATGGGACGTGATGCGGATATTGTACGATATTTGAATGAGGTCATGGGAGGCGAGAAAACGGTACGGGTGTGGGCGAGTATGTAAAGTAGTTTTTTAGCGGAGAATCTATATCTTTTTTTTTTTTTTTTTTTTTGTTTAATAAATAGGTCTAGGAGAGTGTCAGAAAACTGGGTATGATGGGGTTGGTTGGAATTGGTTACAATAAATAGATCAAGGGACATAAATTAGGTCAATTAGGTATGTTGTATCAGAGGAATTGGTGAGGAGATTAGTATTAAGGTCTAAGTGTTATTATAATGTTATTATATTGGGGAATATGGTGTGAGCAAGGGACGTTTCAAAGGTTAGGATGCAATTTGACTTGAGGAGGGCGGTAGGCTATTACAGCGCTAAAGAAGAGAGAGAAGATTCAAAAGCTGAGTCCTCGGTGAATAGTTATGCTATTATGAGGGAGTTTCGGAAAGAGGGGGATTTTCTGACCGGATGTGTGTAAACTCTATGCTATCATGAACGTCCATAGACCAACGCCTCCCCCATTTCGGTCCACGCGGTACATGAACGGACGAGGAGTATAATTAGGAACATTGGGAACACAGAGGAAGAGGGAACACTCGGTTTGAGCCAGGTTTCCGAGATGGCAATAAAATATGGTAAACTTGGTGTAGAAAGTGGAAAAGGAATTCATCATAATGTGATAGGAGAGATTGAGAGTTAACATGACAGGTAAAGGATGTTATTCATGGAGAGAAAGAAGAAATAGTTTTTGTAGAAGGGTTTGTGGATTACTGAATCCTTAGGACGTAATTAAAAGGAAAAAGGTACAATTGATTACTAAATTAGATAGATAGCGAACAATAGATAGATTAAAGACAAATAACGAACACATCTAAATAAAATCACAGAAATATGTAAAATATGTAAAATACAAATACAAATGAAACAATGGTATAAAAAAGAAAATCGTAGGAAATCGAAAAAGAGTAAATTCCTTTTGTTTTATAGAAAATGAACAAACAATAATTCAATATATATATAAGTTATTGAAGACGGAATAGAAATTTTAAAATGAAATATACGTATAAAGACAGAGAAGATAATGTTTTTGGACAGCTCTTGAAATTCTGTGATATATAGAAAGATAAAAAATGAAATATAAAAGTGAAATACAAACATAAAAAAGTAAAGAAAACTAAATATATGAAAATAAGTAATGAATGAAAATAAGAGCAGGAAACTGTTTCCTTTCTCTCATTTAAAAATTTCCAAATCCTCCGGTTTGTTAACAATCACGACAGGCTGACCATCATCACGGCGGTACCTGACCCTTCCTCGGGCGAACCAGACGTACTTCACCTTGCCTGCAGCCCTCACCTGCCTAGCTAGCCAGTAAAGCTGCCTGCTGGCCGGAGTCATCTCTTCCCCGATATAGATTTTATCGTCACTGTCCCATCCGAGGTGTCTGGTGGTAAAGTCCCTTTTCACTTTCCGAAGACGGATTAACTCGTCTCGAATCGAGTGTCGTACAAAGCGCACGACGATCGGCGGGGGGCGTGCATCTTCCCTTCTCTGCCTCCTCCTCTCAACCATCCTATTATATTGTTATATTTACTCATTCATTATCAGTCCTGAAATATTCTTTTCAATTCTAATTCAATAGTTTACATTTATTGTACTGGCTTCATTGCCTTCAGATATTATTTCAGTTATCTGTTCTCAATATACCAGTAACTCTGTATCTACTCATTAAGTATTAACTCAGTAACTTGTTTCATTATCTCAACAACTTAGCTTCTACACTGTTTATGTTCACCAATTATTTTGTCGAGATTACTCATTAGCATTTAAGTAACTATCACCCATTTTAATTCTCATTTTAGCCTCAATTCAATAGTCTTTACTGGCCTTATGGCCTTTATATATTGCCTTTAAGTTACCATCCTTACTCTTATACAGTTATTTATGTTTCATTTTATGTTTATTCATTTTTCTCACTCATTCCTATATGTTCTGGTGTGTGTTTATTCATATATTTTTACAATGTAGTCATACCTCTTTGCTTGTTTTCTTTTTTTCTAGCCCTGATGAAGACTTGCATTGCAAGTCGAAACGTTGGCTTTAACTATTAAAATAAAATAAAAATTTTATTTTGATCTGCTGAATATCTATGACTGCCTACCCTAATTATCTACATCTCCTATATATATCACAGTCAACTATACCTTATGATTAAACATATTTTTTTAAAGTATATTAAGTAATTAAATAAAGTAAATAACAAATTTGATCTAGATGGGCCTGTTGTATTTTCATGACTTAAGAAAAGTAGAAAAGGTTTTATCGAAGCAGCAATTAAAAGGAGGAAAAGTTACTAATTTGAGACGTAACCATAAAGTAGAAATGGTATCCATTGGTCTTAACATCTAGAAGATTAAGAAAATCGTAAAAAAATTACAGTGTGTCTATCATTTCGACGCACATAAAATGTAAATATTCAGAAAGGTCTGTCTCCTTTTTATATAACTTAAATTGTACTTCAAGCTGTTTTAGAAAACTAATATCAATCAAAAATAAAGAAATCATAACATTTTCTTTATATATACAAGGGTGTATCGCTGACGTACCTCCCATGTTCCGTTAGCAGTTGAGTAATAAATATATACGATAAAAGTAAGTTGGGAATAAATTTTAATATTATTAGAATCTTATGAAAAAACGAAGCGTTATTTTGAGTTTATAGCCACTTCAATAACTTAAGAAAGTCCTAAATCTTGTCTAATCCGCCAAATAAATCATATTTAGTGGCAGGAGTACTTTAATATTAATTTGAATTATAATTGAATATAATATTTTAATATTAATCCACAAGTAATTAATTAAACTAATTGAACTAAGATCTTGACAAGGAGATTCACAATGGAACAATAAACAGAGGACTCAGTAGGACTGATCAGTATATCTTTGTCATCTAATTGGAACGGAGTTTATCTTTAATTAAACTGGATTTAGTCCCATCATAGAAATAAGCTGTATTTACGGTTTGGTTATATCTTGTATTCTTATAGTGCAAAATTTATCCATCATACATTTATTATATACTAGCTTATAATCCACTCTTATAGGTATAGAACTGAAATAATTTTAACTGATTGAGATTTTATTTTTAATTTTAATGTATGCGTTGGTAATCCAGATGGACAGAGACTATTAAGAAACTGCTGAGAATAATGGACTACATTATCAGTCCATACAACAAAAGGTCCAGGAATCATTCTTACACACAATATTAAAAAGCAAAGGATCGAGATTTAGTAATAGTTTTTAATAGGCAGAAAAAAATTGTATTGATTTCATCAGAATGGATTTTAATTTCTAACCAAAAAAAGTATTCGGCAGTTTGGCAAACTTCGCTCCGCAAATTTTAATTAAATTTCCAATAAAATTGTTTTTATACATATTTGTAAAGTGCCGGTGTTCCGCAGGGTAGTGTGCCCCATACTCTTTCTGCTCTATACCGCCGATATCCCAGAAGTTGAAGAAGGCGTCATGGTCACCTTCGGCGATTGCACAGCTGTTCTTACCATCGGAAATGACAATCAGGAAACCACAAGAAAATTAAACACAACAATAGCCAATATACAAAGATGGACCTCGAAATCGGAAATTAAACTAAATTAAACAAAATCTGTACATGCTGATTTTACTAACAAAAAAATCAACTATCATCCCATAACCATAAATAATAAAGTCATTCCGTGTTCAAATCAGGCTAAATATCTAGGAATGACACTGGACGCAAAACTCCAATGGAGAGAAAACGTTAAGAAAAAACTAATTCAACTCAATTTGAGTTATCAAAAGTTATATTGGCTCCTGGGCAGGCAATCCAAACTGTTTGTAAACAATAAAATATTAAATATACATCCAAGTCCTGAAGCCAATCTGTGGAAATGGAATCCAGCTGTGGGAATGCCCCAGGGACTCCGGTAGAAAAATAATTCAAAGGTTTCAAAATAAAGTGTTAAGGGGTATCGTAATTGTATCTTGGTACATGAGGAATGATGATCTCCACAGAGATCTTCGGCTGCCAACTGTGGAGGAAGTAATCCAAAAATACGCCCAGTCGCATCAGACTCGCCTGCAAGACCACATTAACGCCGAAGCCGCCCATCTCCCGAACTCCAATGCACTGGTGAGGAGGCTGAAGAGAAGGAAGCCCCCAGCCGAGAACTAATATAGTCCCTTGTGTTTCACGTTCAAAGCTATTGACATTTGAAGCTTCTTAATTTTGAAAAATAGAACTATATTTATGTATATATGTTTTAGTAGTGTATTTCCTTATTATTATAAGAAAAAAAATGCTAATAAGCTCGTAAAGAGCTTGATTGTAATATAAATAAATATATATATATATATATATATATATATATATATATATATATATATATATATATATATATATATTTATTTATTTATTTATTATTAATATATACACATATTTGTTGAACTTTCAACTATTTTCGAGGTATACGTTACTGAAAATAAATATTAAAAAAAAAAAAAAAAATTTACATCATTTTCTTTTCAAACATTTGCTTCTTGTGCCTTCCACGATCGTTCCTCAGAACAGACGTCAGAATCAAAGTTGTAGAACATTAAATTTACTTTAATTTTACACGTTTTTGGCACATAAAGCAAATTTTTGATAAAAAATGAGGTTATTATTATTATTATTATATTATTTATATTATTATTTATATTATTATTTATTATTATTTATTTTATCGAAAATCATCGATTTTCAATAACGTATATCTCAAAAACAGTTGAAAGTTCAACAAATACGTATAGAGACAATTTTATAGGATATTTAATTAGCTTTACTTTAGATTTGTAGATTATTTTTCTAAAGTTCACGGTTTTTAAATGTAATCGAAAAACCCAAAGATGGGGCCTTCTCCCCTCCTCCCAGTTAGCTGACCCCCCAGTGGTGACATACTTTAGGATGTTTACCTTCTAACTATTCCTAACTAAGCTATGAAGTCAAAAATTATCGCATATTTCATGCACTCTATACCCATGACTGATTGACTGGACTACTAATGCTATTATGTTTTTAACTTTAGTATACAGCATCTCTTAAACAATACATTTACAGTTAGTGAAAAGAGTGTGATTCATTTATTAAAAAAAAAAAGACGTATCAGACTATTATATTTTAATGTACAATGTTAAGTAGTTCGTATGTAGAGTCCACCGTTTTCGAGATACAATCGAATAACCCAAAAATGGAACCTTCTCCCCTCCCTTCTCACCGTTAGCTGACCCCCCAGGGGAGGGGACTTTTAATTGTTTACCTTCTAACTACTCCTAACGAAGCTGTTAAGTCAAAAATTATCGCATATTTCATTCACTCTACAATGTGTTTATTGACTGGGTTATAGAGAAATAAAGAATCTAGGAAAGGTTGATGGCAGGCCTTAAACGTGCCCTGAACCCCGACACCTCACTGCCCAACGCCTTCCCTTGTGATTCGTCTCCCCGTGACTGGACTCGCCTAGATGGCCACGATGGAAGATCTAATAATAGAAGTGAGTAAACAGATCCTCGTGATGGAGCAATTATCGGAGCAGATTACCGGAGGACTGCGACCCCGGCCCGCGCGGCGACCAAGGTCACGATCGGCGCTGACCTCAAGGCAGCGAGGCGACTCCTAGTTCAGAACCTTTCACTAGTTGAGGAGGCGGACGTAATTATCGAGGATGGGCTGACAACCAGGCCGGCGATCTGTCCACGAACACCACCGCTTCAAAATACTCTGTTCACTCTTGGACGAAACGACGCTGGAGAACCGTAATACTGGATCATGATCTTGAAGGAACTATTTTCAAGCAATTTAAAACGCCATCAGGCTAACCTGACGATAAGAATACCAGGCGCCAGGTCCAAGAATTCTTCCAATACAGAACAAAAAGAAATATACAGGGTCAGTACCTGCAGCTAGCATATTAAATAGAATTAGAAGTGTAGGTGAAATATATATATATATATATATATATATATATCAATTTATAACTATACAAATATGTACATCAAGTAAATGAGCTGATAACTTACAATGACATGTAACAACTTGAAAAGAGCTACTCATCAGTAGCACTTCAATAAAATTTTACACTAGATATCTAGGCCATCTTCTTTTCAGACGCCTCGGAGGATTATCGGAAATGGAGTGGGAAGCAAGTTGAGAAAACTAATGGATTTGAGTAGTTACGGAGCTTACTATGAAAGGATAGGTATCTGGTTTGGGCTAACTCAGCATCATATGGAACATTCAGGTCTTTATGGATAAGCTTATTGGTGACAAAGTAAGGGGCATTTAGGATTTTTCGAAGGATTTTGGATTGTAAGGATTGGATAAGTGATGAATTGGATGGTTTAGTAGAGCCCCAAAGCTCAACTCCGTACGTCCAAATAGGTCTAATAACAGTCATGTAAATAAGTCTTTTGTAATGAATTGGTAGCTTTGATCGTTTGTCTAGTAAATGTTGATGTAGTCTGTAACGAAGAGATTCTTCTTGTCGTTTGAGTCTTGAAAAAAAAAAAAAAAAAAAAAAAAAAAAAAAAAATAGATCGAAAAAATGAAGAAAAATGCCGCAGACTATGGATGGTCCAAACCGATATTTTTCAGTAACAGGGGCGACCGATACAGTTTCAAAAAAATACCTGTTACAAATACCTATTACTTGCCTCAAGGTCAACGTCTCTCCATACTTGTAATCGTTTACCCTGTCACACTGATATTTTAGGATACCTATTACTCGCATATCTGTTACCTATTCAATATCGGCTCTAATCAATAAGTTTACATTTTCAACTACCTTTTTAATAATATATAGCCAAATATATAATAAATATATGCATGGTTATTATTTTCTTAAATCTTTTCAATTTTATTGTTTCTATAAAATACAATTTTTCCAAATAACTTTTTTTTTATTATCCTCAACCATTTCATTCACAAAATACTGGTAGTTAAATGAAGATCAATTTTTTTTTGGCTGATCAATTTTGGCTGATTGCAGTTAATAAAACGGATTATCAACAAGGTAGTAAATAATTGGCAGATTATTATTTAAGATTTTAGATGTTTTATAATACATACATATTTTTTATTTGATTTATGATTAGTAAACATAATATAATTGCTTATGTATATATTTCATATTTGAGTGTATTTTAATAATTATTAAAATTAACAATAATAAAATAAAAAAGAATGTAAGAGTGTCTAATACAATAAAGACCGGCTGACATTTTACCAGAAAATACTGGTAGGAGAGCTGAAGTAAAAATACTGGTTTAGGTAAACGAGTACCTGGTAACAGGTAGAGATGACAAGTAAGAAATACTAGCCAAGGGCAGTACGCAGTACGGAGGTAACAGGTATGAATGTTGTTACTAGTACTGAAGTGAGTACGCAAGTATCTCGTACCTGTTACTTCTGAATATCGGTAACAGGGACGCCGTTCATTCAGCCCATACCTGTTAAAAAATAACAGGTCCAGTATTTCTGAACCACTACTACCGCAGGCCTTACCTTTTTATTCCAATCCGTTACATATACACGAAAATTACTTACGATAAGACATTTTTGAGGAAACCACGTTTTTTTACCATAAAAGCTGTAATATCTCCACTTTGTTTAAATATGTTTGAAATTTTGACCACATTTTTCGATTTAGCATTAAATTTTCTCTAAGGACAGAGCAATGTAACCTTGAATTTTACAAACTTGTGACCTAAAGAACAGCTTGATCTTCACCTTATTTAAAGAAATTACAATGTCTTATATTACTTCAACGCTCACCGTTTTTCTAAAACACTATCCACAAAACTGCAAATCTCAGAAAAACTTGAAAATTTAATCAGCTTTCAAATGATGTGTTAAAAGTAATGATTCTATTTCGACTTCATGGGGAAATTTGCTTTTGAAACCGAAAAAACATGGTGTTCTCATTTGGTATACAAATCAGTTACTTGTGTAAATAAAATATAATGATAATCCCTTAATGGAAATGTGCATTTTAAACATAATAAATTCTTCATTGCAATAAAAATTAAATAAAAAAAATATTGTTTAATAGAAAATAAAGGAAAACTGTCAATAAAGTGACACCAGATCAGAGGATCTTATGTTATTACATTTATTTATTTATTATTATTATTTAGGATTTATTTTATTAGATTTTCAATGTAATGTTTAAATTCTAATGATAATGAACATAGACCTCAATTTTGCCGTCGACTTCTGAATACAGATGATATTAAAGAATACCACTTTTTGAGGTGAATCTTTAATTTTTAATTTTATGGATAGATGAATCTGTTTTTACAGGGGAAGACATTTCTAACTATCCATGTATATCGTTGGTTTATATTTGTATTGCTTTCGAATAATGTGGAGGAGCACCATGGAGTTGGAAAATATTTTGCCGAACTTCAGGTGGAATATCGTGGTGAAGTAGTGGTAGGTTGAAGGATGTTGTAACAAATCTTTTACAATTCTTTGATGTATCGTATATATACAAAGGGTTGGAATAGAAAGGTGAGGTTTGCGGCATTTTTCTACATTTTCGATCTAGTTTCACCCAATTATTTTTTTACACTAAGAGGTGCTCTATATTTCTTATAAGAGCAGAGTATATGTAACCTTGAATTTTACAAACTTGGGATCTAAAGAACCGCTCGATCGTCTCTTATTATGGGAAAGTTGCAATGTCTTGAAATAACACAACGCTCACAGATTTTATATTGCAAATCTCACAAAAACTTGTAAATGTAACCAGCTTTCATATGGTATGATCAAATTAATGATCCGTCTCAATATGGGAGAAAACCGGAAAAAACATGGTGCTTTCATTTGGCATACAAATGAGTTGTGTAAAAATTGGTATTCTTCGACATCATCTGCATTCAGAGGCTAATGGTAAAATTAAGGTCTATGTTTATTATCATTGGGTTTTGAACCGTAGATTCAATTATAGCAAGATAATTGTTGATAATATAATACCCCTACAGAATTGTATTATATATTTTTATATCGGTTATGATTTAGCGGTGGTGAAGACTTTCTTCGCTGAGAGTTCGTAACGTTGAGGAGACGAGCGAAGGACGTTGCAACTGATTCACCGCCGTGTTATGCAACACGGCCAGCCTCCAAGTCAACGCCTACCGTCGCGTCTCGCCTGCTCTGTATAACTGTGAACTGCTTAGTCTGCTGGGGAAAGTAAGATGTATATCGAATATATATATTTCCAATCATTTAAATAAAATATATTAATATTCACACCATATCTATTTCATTTTAATACTTCCTCAGTGTTAATAATTAATGAATTCCCATTATATCCGTTCTGGTAACTGCAATGATGGGATACATTTTAGGAGCAGCACGTAAGGATTTACCTCTAATATATATCTGATCAATCCAGTTTATAAATTAGCTGATGAAACTAAACCCTTCTAATATTATTAACTTTTTTAATTACAGTCTTTCATGGCGTTCGGCTCAATTTCTTTTAGTTTTTCGGCTAATTTTTCGTAAGAGGCTTCTTTTTTTACCTCTTTTGTGATAATCATTACTCTTCACCAGCTAAATTGTTCCAAAAACAATTTCATGCAGTGCATCTTTTATAACAGAAAAGATAAACCAAAAAACCGAAATATGAAGCTTCGCGCACAGGCGCACAGTGAGGCGATACTACAGTAATGTTGGACATTAGGGAAAAAATAAAACTTATAATTTGGGATTTTTTTTTTTTTATATTGTTAGTAACAAATAAACCCTTTTCAATTAAGGTCACCTGTGGTCTAGTGGTTAGCGTAGCAACTTACTATACCCAAGATCGCGGGTTCGCAGCACGGCTGACGCCTTAGGATTTTATAAAGGGAGTAAAAAATCCTTAGCTATGCCGTCCTTCGGAAGGGACGTAAAATGGGGGTCCCGAGCCTGTGCGATGTCAGGTACTCGTTAAAGATCCCTATCCTAATTATACCTGGATAGGCAAAATTTAGGACTCCCACCGTAGCATCGTCCGATTAGCCATAGCAGCATAAAGTGACGTTAAACGAAATAAACAAACAAACCCTTCTTAATTGAGCAGATTGGTTTTTACCCTATTATTGCATTGGGTTTTACATAAACCTTGCTATAATTGCAATTTCAAAAAAACTCTTGGCTTATTAAATCGATCCTGAACTGTTCTTTCATTTTATAAATTATTGTTACTTCCTGTACACAATTTTCAAAAATTTTCCCTTTTTTTTTTTTTTTTTTTTTTTTTTTTTTACATGGAGCAGAAAATAATACTATTTAACTGATTTCGCAAATCGCTTTTTTGCTTCAAAAAATACCATTTGGAATGCATTCAGGAGTACCTTGTCTTATTTATGGCATCGTCAGATCTTGCATTAACTTGCCTATTCATTAGATTTTTTATTTTTAGTAGTTTAATAACAAAGCGCTTTTATTGACATTCCATTGAAATTCCATTAGTCGTTGCTTCTATTTAGTATTTGATTATTTTCTTTAAAAGTGAACTAGGAATGAGTCTGATGTCTCACACTTCGACACAATTGAAATGAAAACAAATGAAGATTTATTTCAATTTTTTATATCCGAAAATATTAATTTTAAGGATTTCGACACGGCTTTGAAAAAATGGACTGACTTGGTTCTGCGATTACAAATAGTGCAAAAACGGTTTGCGGAAGAAATTAAGGAATGGTGCAATAATTTTCAACTTGAATGGAATGCTACCAATAGATCTTTAGAACCATTTTGGAGAAAAATCACGGATGGTTTAGAAGGGATCTAATTTTTCCAGAGGTATGTTTTCAAGAACTTCCATCTTCATCCCCTCCAGGTATTCCTACCAGAACAAAATCATTCGAGCATTTGTGGGTAAGAAAAAACGGAGAACCCAAGATTTCAGAAATTGTTCTAATGAAGTGTTTAATTTCGTCCTTTAAAAAAATTCAAATCTGAAAATTATCTTTATGTTTTTGATTTTATGCAGAACTATCCAGAATATATTGATCAATCAAATAGGAAAATCTCAACATAGACAAGAAAAATGTTTTGGTCTCTACGCCTGATATTGAAAAGTTTACAAGAGAAACGACTGAGATATTTAGGACTTATGTGGGTGGTATTACATACCATTACTAGTCCACAAACTGTTAATACATTACCGGGAAATTGTCAAACATGCTATTGTACCAATTGTGTGCTGTCAGAAGATGCTCAGGAGGCTAACCATAAATATTATTAATTCAGACCCTTCGATATCACATATAAGGCCAACACAACGACGAATTGATTAAACAACGCATTGTTTAAAAACAACCTCGTCAGAAGTAAAAGAGGTTATACCTAATTGAAAAATAAAAATCATTTGAAATTTTTGAAATATATATTCTTCCAGCTAAAAATTCTCATTATTAAATTAAATACATCGATTTTTTTTAATTTTTACTTTTAGATATATTTTTGTTTATAGTTTTAGTTTTTTTTTGTTTTGTTTTTTGCGTTTGTGAAGTTCAATTTATTAAAAAATAAAAGTTAGCAAAACATATGTTGAAATTATGTGTTTACAAATCATTACAAACCACAATGCTCTATTTAGCAAGAGATACATAATATGTTTGTACACATTTAAAAGCCATCCTACCCGTTATACCGCAATTGGCAAAATTGATTAAATCGATGATCATGTAGTTCAATAGAGCATTCGATATGCTTTAAAATGACACCAGAAGCACTACCCTAGGGCCAGTAGAAACGGAGATATTAAAGAATGTCCAGCAAACCCTATCACTCGCCCCACTGTGAGGCGTCGGGATTGGACTTACAGTTTACATCTGTGCAGTTTTAAGAATGATTTTTCGATAAGATTTTCTAGGTATGCGCAGACCGCGACGATCTCAAGATTTTCAACACACACGTTCGGATAAACCTGAAGGTTTAAACTGCGCAGTCCAAACCTTGAGATATATCTCTTTATACTTTCACGAGGCCTTATATATAATGGTAGAAAAACAATTAAAATTAATGAGTTCAGTAGATGCTTACCTATAATACGGAATCATTTGAAGGAAATATAATTAGCTTTAATTTGTGACCTCAACCGAGCATGTAGGCCAGTTTTTCTCAAAAATAGCAAAAAATTCGAAAATGAGGAACTGCGCAGTCCAATCGGAATTGGAGAGAAAATATTATCACTGGTTTGACAAGTTTGATAATAACTAGTCAGAAACCTACTCCTGTTTTAATTTATAAATATATCCATATATGTACGTATTTAAAAAAAAATGTATTTCTGATGGGACCTTAGAGAGTGCTGCGAAAAAAAAAGAAGAGGAATATCAGCTGAACACCTGCATCTATCAGCAGTTCTTTCATGCAGCAACATCAAGTTCATGGTATCCACTATTATCAAAGTGCTGCAAGAGAACCTGCTGCCCTATGAAACCAATAAACGTGAATCATCAGAAGAAGTTCCCTTTTAAAAATCGTAAGAGGATTAGACTAAGGCTATGATGTGTTACGAACCGATTCTTTGATATTTTGAGTCTAATCCGAACTGATGGATCAAACAAAAAAAAAAAAAAAAAAAAAAAAAAAAAAAAATGAATTTGTTTATTTTGCAATAACTATGAATGGGACATCCTTTAAATATAAATTAACCACTTATCCAACAATCCACACTGGAGAACTGCAAGCTATTTTTACAGCTATTTACTCATCCGTCAACAGTGCACATTCAGAAATATTAATTTGTACTAATTCAATGTCAGCACTTCAAAGTATAGCTAATTTTAGCAAAACTAGCCACATAATTGACATGAACTTTTTTCTGGACCCCTGGAAACTCCGGAATTCCTGGAAATGAAGCAGCGGATAAAGCTGCCAAAGAAGCTACTATGATGAGTGCGGTATTCATCATAGTAGCTTCTTTAACTTAAAATATATGAAACAAATGATGTTAAGGCGTTTTTGAAGAACATAGTAAAGACAAATTGGGAAATCATGTGGTTCTAAACTCCTCTGACGAACAAACTAAGAAATATAAAAAAAGTACGAAGCAGTGGACAAGCGCTATAAGAGGTAACAGAAGAGAAGAAGTGGTTACAACAAGGCTGAGAATCGGAAATTCTAACCTGACTCACAAAAGAGAACCAACCACATTGTGAAAGATCTCAATCAACAATTACTATTACACACATAATAGAATATTGCAGATTACTGCAACAAGAGTTAGAAAAACATAAAATATCCCGATCCAAAGAACTTGCTCTAGGAGGTTTTTTTTTTTTTTTTTGAAATGAAAAATAATCTTTATTCTGGGACACCTTGTCCCCTAAGAATAACATATAAGAACAATAAAAAGGTATTATTGTCTGACTGCGTACATATCAGGCAGTAACTTATATAGAGTGTAAATTATATACTACAAGTCTTTGGGTTTACATAAAAAAATAAATAAATAAGTAAATAACAAAATTAAAATGAAATAAAAGAAAAAGAAATATTCTAGCAATAAAATATTATTACATAATTTCGGAAGATTGATAATTGAGGAGGAGGTAGATGAATAAATTGAACAGGAAGTGAGAGAAGGAACATTGCGGATCGAAATGGGTATGGAATTCCAGAATAAAGCTGCACGATTAATAAAGGATTTTTCAAAGGAAGCAGTTCGATGAGAAGGGATATACAGATCTATAGGCTGAGATCTGGTGTTCAAAAGATGAATGGAAGAACGAAGGGCAAGGATGTCGTAAATGTACGAAGGTTTTTTGGACTTTAAGGATTGGAATAGAAAGGAACCAAGGAAGTATTGTCGCCGAAAACTTGGATAAAGCCACCTCAACTCGGAATACCAGCAGGTGATGTGAGAACGCCTGGGGATCCCATAAATGAATCTTATAAAATAGTTCATTAATCTTTTCACCTTCATTTCAAGCTCGCCAGACAGTCCTCCGTATACTAAGCATCCATAATCGAGGTGGGGAAGGATGAGGGAAGATACTAACAATTGACGGGTATTGCGAGGGAAAGATTCACGGAATCTTAGGAGCTGTTTGAGGATGGAGATGGTTTTTCGGGTAATGTGGGAAATATGGTTATTCCAATACAAATGTTGATCGAATACTACTCCGAGGTTTTTGACAGAGTTTGTGAACTGAATAGGAACGTTCTCGAGAGGTTCAAGAAATTCAATAGACAAAATTATGAATCTTTTTAAAGAACTTTTACTTTACTATAAAATATAATACGAAAATAATGTTTATACAGGACGAAGTAAAATAAATTTCCAACATTTAGATGAAAAGGGCCTAATAATCTAGAAGTTGATCGCCCAAATAAAAGCCTCAATCTACAAACTAATCCGAACTCGAATGAGTGTCAAGTGAGTTCGGATTAATGGGGCTTAAGTGGGTAGCAAGTTAAGGGAATAGTATATTTGATTGGTTTTGAAGCTTAATATGAAAGGATAGGTTTCTGGTTTTAGGCTAAATCATTAACATATCGAACATTGAGGATATTTACGTATAAACTTGTTTGTGACATTAGTCCAGTAAAAAAAGGTTCCAAAAGGCTGTTTTCAAGAAAAAACTGCGGAACTTTTATTCTCAACGGATATTTATGTTTTTTTTGGGTGCTGAATCCGAAGATGATTTGCTACCACGGCAACCATCGGCTTCATATTCAAAAACCCCCCAAAAAACCCGTTATTTATGTTTTTTATTTAAAAAGTAAGTGATTTTCAGCGTGATAGCTTGTATATTTCAAGAATTTCGATAAAAATTTCATATATATGAGCTAATTGTAAATTTAACCACTTTTCAGATTGAAAAAAAAAACATTTTGAATCGGACAAATACTTTCGGAGTTATAATGATAAATGTGCCGAAAACCATGGATTTAACAACTGTACGGGTTTTTAGGCGTCTGGAATATTATATTATATGGGATATTATAACTCCGAAAGTATTTGTCCGATTCAAAATGTTTTTTATTTTTATGGATTTATAGATTCTTATAGTAAATTTAATCAGCTTTAAGATGATAACAAGTAATGTTGTATCGGACAAATAGTTCCAGAGTTATAGCCAAAAGAGTACGATAAACGTGTTTTCGCGGGGCTGTGGGAATGTCGGCAAGTTGGCAAATTTCTCCATTTTTTTCCAATTACGTAACTTCGCGAAAAATGGTCTGATTTCGGATTTCTTTTTTTTTAATTATGTAGGTACTAGCTAGTTCCAGCTACAATTAATATTTCAGGACTTTCTTTGAAAAAAGCTTCGTTATCGTATTATAGATAAAAAAAAAAGAAAACTAACGTTGTTTTTTTTGGCGTTTTTTTTTTTTGCGATTTTGAATATGAAGCCGATTGTTGCCGTGTTAGCAAACTTTAGATTCGGATTCAGCACCCCAAAAAAAATAAAGATCCGTTGAGAAGAAAAATTCCGCATTTTTTTCTTCCGCAAACCCTTATTTTATTGGACAACATAGTAAGGAGCAATGAGAACTTTGAGGAGATAGGGTCATCTATATCTTAGCAAAGTGGATTTTGGACACCAAACGTTAACATCTATTTGAGCCGCAGAATTCCAAAACCAGCCAAGCCCAACTTTCAGATTTTAAATAGTTTTTTTACTAGATTATTTTCAGGGGGAAGGTTTTAGCCTCTTCCTGATCCAGCAAGACCTTTACCGTTATCGACCAGCTGTGAATTTGTTTTTTATATATTTGTTTCATGGACACTCATTTTTTTTAGATTAAATATGCAATTGTGGTAGAATTGACTGATATTACGGAGAAGGCTATTGAAATAATAAATTTCTATAATCCCAGCGGCGAGGGTTGAACCCATGACCTTTGTTCACCTCAGCTTCATTCCTCTCCTCGTTTCTAAATACCACCGGAATAGAACTTTGTTTCCGTATATTAATTTTTTACTTACCATTTGTTTTAATTTTTTATTTTACGGTGAATTGATAACCTAATTACTTTTTTGGTTGAACTCAGTAAATAACATATTTAATTTGTGTCTATTTTTTTTATTTATTGATATTTTAAACTTTATAAAATATATACATCAAGTAAATGTGTTGATTGTGCCATAATATGTAGATGTTGTAAGGTACAATAACATTGAACTATTTGTATACTTAAAAAGAACTGCTCATCAGTAGCACTGCGATGAAAGGTTTACACTAGAAGGTATCCAGGCTTTCACCTTTTTTGACACGTCGGAGAATTATCGGGAATGGAGAGGGAAGCCAGTTGAAAGAATAGTATATTTGACTGTTTTTGCAGCTTACTATGAAAGGATAAGTATCTGGTTTGTCCCAATAAAGTTATATATTGCATATTAAGATCGCTATAAATACTTTTATGACATAAAAAGGAGCATTGAGGATTTTGGATAATAAGGATTGGATACAAGATAATTAGAATGGTTTAGTGGAGCCTCAAAGCTCAATCCCGTATATCCAAATAGCTCTAATTACTGTCATGTAAATGAGTATTTTGTAATTAATCGGAAGCTTTGAACGTTTGTCTAATAGCCTAAATCTTGGTCACATGCTTGTAAAATTCAAGGTTACTTGCACTTTGCTCTATTAGAAAATTTAATTTTAATTCCGAAAATGTGGTCAAAGTTTGAAAAATAATTAACAAAGTAGAGATATTACAGCTTTTATGGCAAAAAAACGTGGTTTCCTCAAAAAAGTCTTTGACTTATCGTATATCTGCAACGGATTGGAATAGAAAGGTGAGATCTGCGGTATTTTTCTACGCATTTTTTTATTTTTTTTTTTTCTAGTTTCACCCAATTTTTTTTTTTTTTTTTTTTTTTACACTATTGTGTAAAAATTAATTATAAGTGTATATAATACACTAAGAGGTACTCACTCTGTATATTATATACTTTACATTAGTTCTATAGAATGATGATTCAGGAGGTAAAGAAATGGGCAAGGAATGTCATAAAGAGGAAAGACGGTTAATAATGAATTCTTTGATTTGAGAAAATGTCCCCGTCATTTTATTATACTTTTCTGATCTCCTTTCTTATACATTTTCCATTGATGTAGGTATTTTTTTATCTTTCATTTTCACTGGTATTTTGGCTTTCCCTCAATTAGGAGCTTTAAGAGCTATTATTATCTTTTAGGGCTGTTTCTTTTTCATTTGACGGAAGGCTGCGGATCGGAAGAATGTCGCCCCGGTACGACTGGATTCCTGGGAAGGATCATCACCCGCACGGACTTGGTTCTGGTCCAGCTTGTGGAGTCCTCATTCAGCTTTCACTTAATCTTTTGGAGTCCGATTGGCAAATCTTGGACATCTTGGATCTTCTCAGCTCAAAGGCATCATGTAACTCTGGAAGCGTTTATTGTTTTTAGAAAACTCTAGTATCCTTGAAAGATATAAATAAAAAAATGATAGACTCGAAGATAGAACTTTGCAATATACTTATTAAAATTAAAATAGTCTAAAATTAAATATGTTTTAATTGTTATAAAATACATATTCCTCTACTTGTGGTAACTGTAAAAATCCCACCAGCAGTTTTCAGACATCAGGGAAAGACTCTAATTGCCGTCTGCAATGAAAGAAGTTTTTCAAAATCAAGAAAAAAAAATGTGAATAATGAAGACTAAAAATGGAAGAGGAACTGTCAATGAACCTATAGGGTAGAAGCAAATTAAATTAAAAATAGGATATATATATATATATATATATATATATATATATATATATATATAATAATTTTTTTATTTTTCGATTCGGCCAGCTAAGAACCACGTCATTTCAACTGCTTCTTGCAGCATCGAGCCTTGACATCCACCCAGTTCTTGGTGCATTCATGTATATAATAATAATGATGATATAATTTATTTTTTCTCTAATTTGACAAGGGATGCGTAGCAAATGGAGAATGTGATTATTTAACTGATTTATTTTCGGGATTCCCCTACGTTGTCGCATATTCTGAAATTTGGAAGCGGAACAGCTCAGTGGGTAAGAACAGAAGTCATAAAATTTATTTTCTGTTCCTTTGGCCATGGTTCGACTTCGGGGTCTTGGTACTCGCATGAAACACAACCTACCCTACGATGTTCCAGATTTAGCCCAACCCAGATACCCATCCATTCATAGTAAACTCCTTAACCACACAAATCCACTAGGCTCTCAACTTAGCTTCGGATTCCATTCCCGATAACCCCCCCACCCGAGGCGTCTGAAAAGAAGATGGCCTCGAGACCTTCTAATATAGAACTTTTATTAAAGAGTAACCAATGGGTTTGCTTATAATGTTATTGTTATTATGTATTCATTTTCCCACAAGTAACTACATCTATGTGTTCTTTACAGTTATATATATCAATAAAAATATTTTTTTTTTTAATTTTCGTTTCTCCATAATGTTCTGTATTAGCTCTGCTTGAGGTATGTCATAAATTTTGCAATCCTGATAATTGCTTGTCTAAAGTTGTGGCTTTGTCTATCATCTACTTAAGTTTCATAATAACCATTACCCTATGTCGGAAACCTACCTCATCCTGTCCTTTATACTTTAATGGAGTACCGCTAAATAATGTGAAACATATAAAATACCTTGGATTTTATCTGGACAAGAGACAACTGGAACCCTCATACAACATTGAAAAGGCAAGAAGCTGCACGAAGATTTCGACTACTACAACACCTACTTGACAAACGTTCAAATCTCCCGATTCACTACAAAAAACTCATCTATATGACGATTATCAGACCTATTTGGACTTAAGGTATAGAATTATGATGATCCACCAAACTATCGATTTCTTCCCGCATCCAATCACTCCAATCCAAATTTTTTTTTTTTTTTTTTTTTTTTTTTTTTTTTTTTTTTTTTTTTTTTTTTTTTTTTTTTTTTTTTTTTTTTTTAAACACGAACCATATACCTCTGCTTTTATAATAAACTTAATAGTCATCCAAATCGACTTGTTGCACAATTTGCTTCCCATTACATTCCTGGCAATCCTCCGAGGCCTCTGAAAAGAAGATGGCCTCTTGATCGGCTTTTGCAGTTATTTCATTAGAGTACTACAAATGGATAGTTCCTCGACACTTTTTAATCACGTCTTTACATTGCATTTTATACGGTATATATACCAGATGTGTTTTCTAATATATAGTTATAAATTTCTATTAATAAAGGAAAGAAAAACTTTCATAAAGTAGTATTTAAAAAAGCCTTTAGTTGTGTTTAGAGAAAAATATATTTAAAAAAAAACAACATAAACTCTACAGAGAATGTTCATTATCCGTATTGGTTAGGATATTGTATTGATGAAGAAAGGTACGGACGGCATTATCCGGGTAAACTGAAACCTTTGGAAAGTGACGAGAGGACAATGGAGGAAGAGAATGGTAGAAGACATGGAGGATGGAGGAGAAGCACAATGGGCTCTGCTATTGTTCCATCTTCGGCCTCTGTCAGTCGTTCCTTCGTTCCTTCTTCTATATGACCCTCCACCACAAAACTTGACCTTATCTCCTCGAAGGAATAGATTAATCAGATCATGTTATGTTCTATGCTCATTGGGAGTAGATGAGACATATATACATATTCACGATGGGGCCATATTGCCCAGACTTCTTTATGGTATTCCAGTATGGGAAGCAGCCGCCTTAAAACCGATTAATTTGAGAAAATTTCAGAGAGTTCAAAGGCTAATTGCACTAAGAATTATCAAAGCTTTTCATACTGTATCATATGACGCTGCATGTGTACTTGCAGAGTTGATACCCATTGAGTTTAAAATAACAGAGACATCAACAATTTATAAGATTAAAAAACAAGGACTATCTTTTAGAAATAATCAGGCTGACAACATTGAACTGGAACTGACACCAAAATTTTGGCTACATCCATCATCCCACGCAAAATTGGTACAATACTTAGACGAAATAGAACCAAACGACATGAACAGCACAGACATATACACAGACGGTAGCAAAACTGAACAGAATACGGGCTGTGCCTTAATAACCTTACATAAACAAGAAAAACGACACGACGAATAATATCGATTAGGACCAAACTGATCAAACAATCAAGCAGAAAAATTAGCTGTTTTGAAAGCCACCGAATACATTCAACTAAAAACTAAAAACATGACAAAATCTTTCAACATACGAGCACGTGCGTCGAAAAGCAAATTAACATGGATTAAGGGGCATGCTGGGATTTATGGAAATGAACTGGCTGACGAACTGCATCGACAAACAATTCTTTACCTTTTGAATACTCACAAACGCCTATTTCATACATCAAGAAAACTTTAAGGAACCACACTATACGAAACTGGAACTTACACTGGCAACAATCAAACAAAGGACGACCAGTTCACAAGTTTATACCAGACCTTAATATAGGAAACTACAACAAACTAAAAAGTACACATTACAAATTTACATAATTTCTAACAGAGCATGGACCTACCAAATACTATTTTAAACATTTTCACCTTTCGGACAACGAAACTTGCCACTGACGGACAGACAACACAAAAATTTAATCATATATTATATAACTGCCCACTTTTTGACAAGGACAGATTTTTTTTTAATCAAACATATAATTAGTGGAGAACCATGGCCAATGTCAGAAAAGAATCTCATCAAAAACTATAGTTCCGAATTTAAGAAATTTGTTCAAAGCATTGGACATTAAAAAGAAGATCACACGGCATACATAGACATCAACTTTTTATGTATTTTTATTTTATTTCATTTTTGTTTTGTTTCGTTTTATTTTTATTTAATTTTTTACTTTTTTTTTTTTTGTTTTCTAGTATTTTCATTTCTATAAAATAATTGAC
The DNA here is from genome assembly GCA_003667255.2 of Euschistus heros. NCBI lineage: Eukaryota > Metazoa > Arthropoda > Insecta > Hemiptera > Pentatomidae > Euschistus > Euschistus heros. The sequence goes on from RCWM02000063.1 coordinate 2,795,596, forward strand.
AATGCTGTAATTAATTAAATTTTGTATTTGTTATGAGCTAAGCACACAATATGCTTGCATGCATGGGATGTGCTAATTTTTTCAATAAACGACTCTTTCATAGGGTTACTATGGAGAGAGAGAAAAAAAAAAAAAAAAAAAAAAAAAAAAAAATATATATATATATATATATATATATATATATATATATATATATATATATATATATATATATATATATATATATATCAGCTAGATGTCTCAAACAAACGGTTCAATAACTGAAATGTTGAACGAGGTAAAGTTACAAACAAATCAACACTGCTGATAGAAAATCATGCCAAATTTTTGATCAAATAACCTTTTTTTTTATTAATTAAACATTACAAGGCCTTCATGTGCCTCACTCAATGGCAATCAATCTCTCAATATGGAGGTCAACCAATCCACTCATACAACATGCACAGTGAAAGTAATAACAAATTAAATAAGAATATAAAGTAAAAAATAAAATAAAGACATCCTCTAGCTATACAAGAAATAAAATAATACGCAATGAATAATAAATAAAACCGAATAATTTAACCTAGCTAGCCCTATCTAGTTCTCCTTCCACTCTTTTTTGGAAATTTATTTCGGAACGGAAAAATCCAATTAGTCATAGAGGATTTTTTTTTTTTTAAAGATTATTATTATTATTATTATGAGTTTTTACATGTTATATAATTAACACTAACAGAAAAAGCATTTCTTCATATTACAACAACTAATACGAACAAAAGATTTTTTTTTTTTTTTTTTAAACATGCTATAATATAATATATATACTTTAAATGTTTCATTTAAGGAGATTAATATCAGTTATTATATTAACAAGGCATAACTCCCCATTTGCTTTTATTTATTTATAATAAAATAAACTGCAAAGATTGTGAAATGCATTACATAGGTGAAACCAAACAGAATTTAATTAAAAGAGTGAACCAGCATAAATATGACTGCAAAAGAATAAATAACAAAGAGAAAAATAATAAGACTGCACTGTGTGAACACACAAACAAATTCAAACATGAATTTGACTTTAAAAATACAACCATATTAAATCATGAGAATAAAACCAAAAATAGAAAATAATGGAAGCAATATATATAAATAAAACAATAGACCAGGCAGTAAACTACAAAACTGATACACATAAAATTGGTACAAGCTATGCTAAATTAATAGATAGATCGAAAATATAAATAGTCCATATAAGAATAAAATCATTAATAAATAAAAGTAATAAAAATGTAAATAATAGTGATAATACAACTAATAGAATGGAAATGGAATGGTAAAATAGGAACTATATTAAATAGGCCAGAATGCTGACAATAAATAAACAAAACAATAATTGAACATTGCCCAGTGGTGTCAGTGTAGATGAGATGACCAGTGAGAATATCACAGTGTAAGGTAATAAAAACCAAAAATGTTAAGTGATGTATTAATATAGTGAAGAATTGTAAAATAACATAACATAATGATTGTAGAACCTGAAGATGGAGCAACATGACAAGCTCCGAAACATGTAGTTAATGAATAAAGCAAATGAGGAGTTATGCCTTTTTAATATAATAAATAATAATATATATATATATATATATATATATATATATATATATATATATATAATACGTACAAACAAAGAAAAATAAAATAATAATAAAAACATCCATTTTTACGAGTTATAATAATTGATATTATAGTCTAGGGTCACAGAAGTTGTAGCAGCAATCGCAATACAATCCAATATTTTATTTAGTTAATTCAAAAAAAATAAATCAATTACTTTTTGCTAGCATTTAAAACATTTAAAATAAATAGGAAGACGTTATTTATCTTATCTATAATATTGTAGGATAAAATATTTTCCAAAGATAGACTTTCATCTGTTTGAACTATATAGTCTTTTAGGTATTTCTTTCGATAGTTATCGTGTCTTTGACATTCTAACAGATGTTTTAAACTATTTACGATGAATAAGCTACAATTTTCACTGTTTTCGTTTGCTTTAATTTTTAAACTATTATTTTTATAAAATATTTTCAAGTAGTCATCTTTGGCTATTCTCAGTTGGCTAACGGTTCTTATTTTGGTGATATTAATGCTATATTTTAAATAATCTTCCGGCTGGGGGTTATTAAAAATTTGAAATTTTCATAAATAATGAGTTATAACTTGTATTTAAAGTACGATCAATGTTTGTTGATAATAAATGATTAGTGACTTTTTCTATTATGCTATTTTTGTTAGATAATAATTTTTTTGAATTAAAAAAATCTGGAAAGTGTTCTGGGATATTGCCGTTAATGATTAATTGTTTGATTTGAGATATCCAGTTATACTGAAGATCTGGTTTATTGGTATGTAAATCTAAAAGTCTTTCAAAGCAGATACGGGGCTAAACGATTTTCTGCTAATGCCATGATTTTAATTGAAAAATTTATTATTTTTTTTAGTACCGGGATGAATAGCGGATCCCGCCCTGTTTCTAACCTTACAATATAATTTGGTCTGCATTTGGGACAGAAATATAGTGTTTTTAGAAATTTAAGTTGAATATTTTCGATAGTTTCCTGGTAGTTCATAGGGGAAATCCCAAAAATTTAACCTGCCTGGTCGTTCCTCCTTCCACGATGGATATATTTCAGATATCTGTTAGATCTCCTCAGTAGAGTACCAGTAAGTGGCTAAGAACTCATTAATTTCGAATTAAATGAAAATAGTCCTCTGTTGAACAAATTTAGGTGCCTATTGCCCAGACATATCCTCCGACTAACCTTGATAATTTTCTAATAGAAGTTCCTTCCAGGTGAGCCATCATTACCTCTGTTGTTCCCTCAGCTTTCACTCACGTTTGCGTTTAACTACTTACATACAGAGGACGGTTCTTCTATTGTAATGATTTAAAACTCTAAAATGTAGTACAGCTAATTTATTTATATTCATTAGAATATATACTAATTCACAATATTTGTTATATATATGATTAGAAATTAATTAATACATACTACAACTTCCAAATTAAGAAGTAACACGTAGAAAAATTAACAGATGAAATTAGAAAAATGAGACTAATATTCTATGGGCACGTATAAAGAATGAGTCCAATCTAATTAACAAGAAATTTTTTTACAACATTTTGAAAGATTAAAATGCAAACTCGATTGGCTTCGGAAGGTACATGAAGATTTAAAAGAAATTGGCTTGAATAAAGAATAACTATAGAAACAAAAAATAGAAATTTAAGAGAATAGAAACTATAGAAACAAAAATACAAATATTCCAATCAAAATTACTTTTGGTACGTTTCAAACTACTCACTTCACACTGATTTAGAAATACCCACAGTAAAGGAACATATACATGACCTTTATAGACGATTTCAGGACAGACTTCATGGACATAACAACATACTCATTAATGACATGGCCACGACTGACATACCTGGAAATACTCTCAGATGGCTTAAAAGAAGCTGGATGAGAGATTTGCTCAAATAAATCTCTTTAACCCATGCCAGGAGGAGGTACTATCGAGTGCTAGTCTCCCACACACCATACAAGGCCTGTAATATTCAATTTCATCACATTCACTGATTGTTACCCTAATAACAATCTGAAAGAGAAAAAAAAAAAAAAAAAAAAAAAAAAATAAAAAGTGGAATGGCTTCCAAGACAAAACAGCTCCAAAAAGACAAGGGAGAAAATGGACGGCAGAAGAGAGGAAAGAGAAAAGTGAAGAAATGAAGGAGTATTTGAGAAAGCGTAAAGTTAACTTGGCTGGCCTGTAACGTGGTTCTTAGCTGTTCTGTAACGAAAAAAATAATAATACATACTACACTAAACGTCCTGTGTTGTTTTGTTATAATTAATAAAAAAATAACTTCAGTTCTCCCAGACTGGGGAAAACAATAGATGATCTATCAATAATCTACTGCTCCTCTCAGTTTACATTTTAGAATTAAAAGGATCAATTTACTTGAATTATGAATGAATTATCATCTGGCTCTGTCGATAGGCGTCAATGTTCTGGCTGAAATGTCTGCTTAATAAAACAATGATTTGTTAATTTAAATATTTTGTTATTTGTCCTAATATCTACAGGGTAAATTCGTCACAATTCCAAAACCAGCCAAGTCCAATTTCTAAATTATTATAATTTTTTTAGAAATTTTTTTTCAACTAGATTGTCTTTAGGTGAAAGGTTTTCTCAAAAAAGGTATTTAAATAACATTGAAAACGAACATACAAAAAATAATTCCTTCCTTCCTCATCCAGTCTGACCTAAATCCTTATCGACCAATTGTGAAAATTTTTGAAAAGTGGATTTGGCTGGTTTTGGAATTCTAAGCTTCAGAGATCTGATCTAAATTATCTTTCTTCCGTCCCTTTAAGGTTTGACGCCAAGACGATGAAGTGATTTTCCTCATGCCCAACAAGATAAGTGACATGTCAGCATTTTCCTATTTCTATGATAGACGTATATAAAAATATTTTAGAACGTGACGTAGCATCTTGCTATAGACTGACTGCCATTTATACATATTGTCGTTATGTCTCATCGCTGTTGCAACGAGCCACAAGGATATGATACTAAGGCAAATAGCGACATATTTACGCGAAACATCAACCTTGTATGCCTTAATGATGAATACATTACGGATGCTCAAGAGAAAAATTCTTAGGAGGATATGTTGGCCTGTAGTTGATGAGTGTGAATGGAGGATCCGGAAAAATAACGATCTGTATGAGCCATCTTCCATGAGGATCCTTTGTCGTGGTCAAGGATAAAATGTTTCGGTCATGTATTAGGAATGGAGGGCACCAATTCCAAAAAACTAAATTTTTCCCTGACTACAATAAATAATATATCATGGATATTTCTATCTATAATCTAATTTTTTTTTTTTTTTTTTTTTTTCAATTTTATATTTCATAATTAAAAGGATCAAATGACAAATTGATCATCATCATCGTCTTTCTGCACCTTATGGTCCTCGCAGAACCCTTCCACCTAGACCTACCCTCGGCAGCCATTCTCAATCCTCTCACTTCCAGAGTAGTAGGATCTTCAAGCCAACGAAGTCGAAGCCTTTCTCTGCTTCTCTTTCCACCCTGGTAACCTCCAAAATCATCTTAGGGAGCCTACTAGCTTACATTCTTTGCGAATGTCTTAACCATCTTATTCTGCCTCTTTTTATATTAGCTACAATATCTGGGGCTGCATATAGAGTTTTCAGTTCTTCATTCACTGAAGAATCAGTCCATAATTTTAGATATTCATAATAAGGTTTTATTTTAAAATAGATACATATATCATCTTTTGTATGTATGTATATATATATATATATATATATATATATATATATATATATGTGTATATATATATATATATATGTATGTTTGTATGTGTATATATATCTACAATGGTATTTTAAGCTATAATTATTATTTCATATGTTTATTTTTTTTTAATTAAATTTATTTTTTTTCCCTATAAAAAGTGTATGCAGTAATTACTGATGCATTTAATTTGTAAATAACATACCAGACTATTGTACTTTCAACTGTGCATTATTTTTATTCTTAGGGGACAGTAAGTCCCAGAATAAAGTTTATTTTTTTCATTTCATTTTCATTCATTTCATAATTAGATGGACCATATATTTTCTGTAGGATTTTCCTTTCCCACATCTTTAATACTTTTTCCTCATGTGATGTAAATGTCTATGTCTCACTCCCGTACATAATAGCTGGCTAAAGGATCGTTCGATAGACTGTTATTTTGAGATTGCTAGTTATATTTCTATTTTGAAAAATTTTCATTAGCGACCAATTGTCCTCAGTGACAATAGAATCCAGGTACTTAAACTTAGGCACTTTCTCAAAGTAATATCCAGCCAACTCAATGTATCTATGTACTCTTTCCTCTCTGCTTGTTACCATGTATTTGGTCTTTTCTTTATTTAGTGTCGTCCTAGTCCTAAATTTCTTATTGATTTTCCACACTCCTCCAAAGCCCCTAGAAGCGCATTGGTTGTTCTTCCTGTAATCACTATTGTTAACTGTTGGGTTAGTCTCTGGTATGTACATCCTCCTTGTCTGTTTCATGACTACTTCCAACATTATAGAAGAATTGATAACTTAATTAAATAAAAAATAAATAAATTAAAAGAAAATAAGGGGTTTCAGACGTGATTTTTTTCAGTAGGCTCCTAGATGGTAAGTCTTAGCGATAAATGTTATGTAACGAAAAATATTTTCCATTTTTTGAGTCAAAATGAATAAAAACAACTATTCGAGATTATATTTGCGCAAAAAAATCAGACGTTCTAAATCTTAACACCTGTTATTCCAATTTAATACATTCAGGCCAATAATACACATTTACATTTATATACATCATATAAATCAGTCTTCCATTTATTAGTATATTACACTGAAATATTTTTGTACCTGCATCTTGGGAATACCACCAGTCCTTTTAACTTAATTTTCCTATGGAATCTCCCATCACCTTCGTAACCGTTTTTTAAAATTTCTCCAGGTCAGTTGTGTACTAGAATTGTTAGAATTTAGTTAGTCGATACCATATCCACTAGTAACATTGTAAGTAGTTTCATAATCCTCTATATTCTGTAATTATATATATTTTTATCATTACAACACATGTTTTTATATATATTGTAGCTAACTTTATGTTTCGAAATAACTTCGAAACGTCGCCAGAATAGTTGTTTTTATTTATTGACTGAACCTCAAGAACCTTACTAAATGTTTAATAGTATCAGTCAAGAAACTTATCCATATATATATATATATATATAATTTTTATTTTACAAAAAATATTTTCCATTAAATTCATGATAAGAAAACTGTCGGTAAATTTTCAATCCGAACAACAGACCTAGAACGTGTCAAAATGTTTTACATTTTTGACTGTTAAATAAATTTAAAAAAAACTATATAACTCCAGCTAAAAGACATAATTAAGTCAAAAAGTCTTTAATTCATGGCAGCTGAAAAGGTTGACCTAGGAGGCGATGATGTAGAAAAGAACATAGCAATCCTCGGTGTTCGATATCAGAGAACTCGAGTCCTGTGCAGAAAGGATTGGTACAATATTGTCAGGAAGCCGAGGAACAAACCACGTTGTAGAGCTTTGTAGATAGTTACACATTCCTTCCAATTTCAGTTTTATTGACTACCTTCATTAAAAAAAACAACAAGAAGGCAAGAAGATGGCGGTTGATAAGGAAATGCGGAGCTCTACGAGGCTTGATGCGAAACCAAATGATTTATTTAGAACCGAGGATTAACGTGCCCGCGCACTAATGTTACTCTATAGTGGCCATGTGCTATTGTATACTACAACTATGTGCTATTATCTGTCTAAGACCGTTTCAATTAACTGTAGCAACGAACTGGAAGAATGTATCGCAAATCCTAGATAAATAGTCTAATGTTTGATAGTACAGGGCCATTCCATGTCATACAGACGTACATTTCGATAAATATCTAAAATAAAAAAAAAACAATACCATTATTTATAGTGCTGTTATTATTTATATTTTGTTATTTTTTATATTTGCTCACATTATTCTTCATTTTCTAAAATATCGTACAGTTTTCATTCTGTAATTTCATGTGGTACTTCTCTTAAACTATAAAGGGCCGTTCCATGTCAAACCAACCAATAGTTTGCAACTTGACCTCTCCGATTTCTATAATTTAAGTTATAGAAGTTGTACTTACCAAGATTAATAAAATGTAAAATATTACATTTTTCTGACTTTTAGGTTTTGAGTTATAAGCTTTTAAAAATCCAAAAAATTACTGTTTTCGGTCCTCACTCAATATATTCAGAATTACGCCATTAAAAAAATATTGCACCTAGAGAATGGGTTCCTGGTAAAAAAAAAAAAAACAAACCAAACCTAGAGAAAATAGGACTCAAAAACTATTATCATTAAAATAGACTTGTATCATTTAAACCGATATAGTTCCGAAACGGTAGATTCTAACAACAAATTTTATATAACAAAAGAATTCAATTAAATTTGTGATAAAACAGAAACTTAACATTTACAGTTACTAGATTGAACCCATCTGGACGTATGCATCGCAAATTTATGGACCGGCCAAAAGAACACATATTCATTATATACATACATTCCAACCGAAATTCCTAAGACTGATAACAGACTCCCCTCCTTATGTGTCAAACAATATACTACATACAGACTTACGTATCCCGACAGTTAAGACCCATATTCATAAACTTTATCGACAATTTCATGAGAAACTACGTGGACACACTAACAAACAGATACATAATATGGCAACAGTACAAATTCCTGACATAACTCAACGGAGGCTGAAAAGGAAGTGGATGAGGGATCTCCTAGTCTAATCGCTAATAATTTAGTTTCACGCCTACAGATTGTACCACTGTGTGCTGACTCCTTCATGCCTGATCATGTCTGTTGTTTCAATGTAACTTCACATTCACTGGTTGTCCATTGTGTACAGTTGTTAATAAAGTTATTATGTTAAAAAATTTGTGATAAGAAAAGTATCATCGAATTTTCAATCCTAGCAACAATATTACAGCTAGAGCGTATGGAGAAGAAGATAATCAGGGATGCAGTCAAAGTAACACCACGTTTAAGAAGGAATGCTTTAATACGTGTCAACGTTTCGACTTGCGTTGCAGGACTTCTTCAGGGCCACCGAACCACAATTGTGAGGAGGAGGACGTCACACTGAAAAAGTATAGATCCCCAGCTAAAAGTTTTTGTCGAAAAGTTCACATCACAAATGAGTGATTTTTTTGCAATTACGTGAAGATATTTTAATTTAGCTCATTATATATTCATAACTTTCCTTGAAATCCAGCCTAATTATCTTTTACGAAACGTGTTATAGATAATAAGGAAAGAGCTTCAAAACGGTCAATATCACCAAATCTATAATAATATAATTATCTTTTGATATCTATTATATTAATTCAAATTCACCTATATCTGATATAGGCGTCATAATTAAAATTAGAGGCGAACTTCTCAACTTGAACTACTGACCATTCATCCAGGGACAAAATTACATTTGTTCTATGTGTAATATTGGGGAAAATGAAGATGTATTTCATTATTTAGGACGTTGTAAAGTCTTGGAGGGATGAGCAAAAAATATTTTGGTGCAGTTAATATGACTGAAATTGATATGGTCAAATACCTAAATGGTAAAGACTGGGCAGCTCTAGTGATTTACTTGAAAGAAGCCTATATCTACCGTTACTTTCTTATTAAAAATCTTAATTATCAATAACCTAATAATTCTTTGGATGTTATTGATTGATAATATATGTTATAAATAAAAATGATAGTAATTAGATATTATTGAATAGTATAATAATGGGTGGATATATATATTATTATTTGAGATATAATTGAGATATTGTTATGGGGTATATGATAATTATGATATTGTTGTATAAGACATAATTAATGATTAATAATTGATTATATAATATGTAATTAGATTGTATTGTATTTTTTGTGAATAGATTAGTTAATAAACCAATAAATATTTACACATTTAAAAATAAATAAACAATAATGATATAAAATCATTTTTAAATTAAAAGCGCTCCTGACAGACAGCCGTAGCTATGTCACTAATATTACTTTGAACACTTTTGTAAATAACATAAAATTCTGTAAATATTATTAATAAAATTATTTTCTATCTATCTATCTATCTATTCATAACTTTCTTCATTGCGCGCCTTTTATTATTTTGAAAATTTCCGTGCTCAGAAGCTGTCCTGGTTTTAGTTAGTTCGGATTAGAAATAGCCTACTGTTATATACACATAAAATTTGACAAACTGACCCACCAATGGTAATTTGACGTATCCTAATTCGATATATCGACTATCCTAGACCCAAGAAAGGATTAGCGACAACGTGGACAAAGATCTGCGATCCGATAAGTCGGTGGAAGGAATCCAACCCGCTACTTTCCCCATCTTCGCTCCTTTATCGTCAGTTATGAAGCGTGAGTTCTCGACAGCTATTTGTCGAAGAAGAATCTGTCATAATCGAGTGAAATACTCGAGGGTAATGTCTTCCGTCTTTATAACAACTTTAGTTATTAATGTTTATGTATATTGCGCGATTTTTATGTTTTTACAATGGTTTGAATTTCCTTGATGATTCGTTTAAAATTATTTTGGTCATGGCGTATAATTTTAGGATGATCAAAGTGAATGAATATTTTATTTTTCTGTAATTCGAGGTGAGAGCCGTTTGGTGTGTTCTATTAGGGTTTTTAGTTTATTAGAGGTATTACTGTATTTATGTTGATAAACACATCGTTTGAGATACTGTTCACATGTATCGAAGTATGCTTGTTCATTCAAACAATAACTCAAACCATATATATCTACATGGTTTGAGTAATACAATTTAATATAATTATATTATAATAAAAAAAAGTATCCCATTACTCCTATTTGGGCGTATCCTATTAGTATTCTTCTAGGATTTAACGTTTTTCCATTTGTTTTCGCCCTTTTAAGATGGCGGAAGGTTAGTTTTCGTTATGTATATTCTCCTATTGTTAAGTGCTGTGTATGCTTCTATTTTAAGTTTGTCTGTGCATTTTGGATTATGTTATCACCAGAAATTTTTCACTAATTTGATAAATTATAAAGCTATTACAAATATGAATACTCATCCGTATGTTATTGTAGTAAAATAGATTTTCCCCTATAAAACCATTTTCGCACAGACTATTCACAAGTGCCACATATATTATAGCTCAATCTGAGACAAATTAAGTTTTTTAGGATTGATGAATTAATTGCCACTTCTATTGTATCTTCAGTTCTTAGGAAGTCTAAGAGCTAACTTTAGCATTTCTGTTTCACCTCCTAAGAAATGAAAATGAATGTTTAGCATTGGAAACTAGTTTTCTAATTAAATAATACCAATAGAAGAGCAATTAATTCACCAGTCCTAATAGTATTGATCCTTTTATACCATCATGGTTTACCTCAAGTGATAATGAATTTTTTGGTGGATGAAGGAGTAAATTTAATTTTTTTTTTTTTTAATTACAAACCAGTTAATTGGATAAAGAATTTATATGCAGAAGTGTTATGTATCAAAGTCTGGATATTTCAAAACAACTATAAGAAAATATATGAAGAAGATTAAATGATGAAGGGGCTATGTAACATCCTGCTAAAGGAATATGGAAAAAGAAAACTTTAAACATAAATTACTCAAAATTTTGTATTGTTACACAACCCTGTTATCCACTAAACCCTTCAGTGCGGACGAGAGAGCCTGGTAACTATTTATGTTCACAATTCCAAATCATATAATTTACTCGGGAATATTTTTAGGTTGATTTGAATAATACAGCAATGAAAGATCAGTCGATAGAAAAAATAATAAAAAAATCTTATTTGCAGTTATTGAGTTCGTTAAATGGGGTATATCAGGAATCTGTTCCCGTTTCTCTCTGCGCATGTTTGAGCTAACAAAGTCCCCTCCGATGTACCTGGATCGATTATAATATAAAACCTCTCGTCTGTCTGGAAAATCAGCATCAACATCATCCCATCCTCCGCCAAGATGGACAAATAATAATCTCGATTTAGGATGGGAAAGGAGGCTAAAGGAGAAAATAAGCTAGTAAAAAAAATGAAGTATTAACTATATATATATATATTTTTTTTTTTTTTTTTTTACTACAAAATTTTATATCTTTTTCATCAACCTAAAACCACCCCTTATTTTGCAAAGTACTTTTTTCTTCGTCTCTGTGGACTTCAATTCAAGATCCTTCGTGAGGTTTTGAAAAATATATGACTAAACTAGTGATCTGTCGATTCTCAGTTCGTCGATTCCTAGGAACCGATCGATACTGCCCAGTCGATAGCAACATTTTATTATAATTCCAGAATAAAGATTAGTTTTCATTTCGTTAAATGCTCATACTGGTTTCCGAACCCCAATAAATCATTAAAATCAACATCGAGAAAAATATATCAGGGCATCTTGTCATCTTACAAGTGGACGTTTGCAGTTGTAACTCACAGATTTGAATGCCGATTTTTGTGTGGGTAGTAGGGCCCTATAATAGTGCAAAACTAGAATTATAGCCGCCAATGAGCATTGGGAGCCGAGAAAAAAAATCAAATATGATAATCACGTTTTATTTTTTTTCTCAGCTCTCAGTCAAGATAGAGAAATGATTCTTTCACGTTTAATTGCAGTTATGTATGCTATTAGATATAAAAATACTTTTGTTGAGATTGAGATTTCATCAACATTTTCTACCGGCTATAACAACTGCTGTGTTCAACCGATTACAACAGAAATAACATCACTAGAATCAGCATAAATTCTGCTTTTTATCCAAACGTGTAACATATAAAATGATCTATTTCTATTATTATTTTAGTTTTTACACAATAAATTTCAAATATGACCATTTAAAAACAATATACATATTTTTGACCAAAACCTGATATTAATTTTAGATTATTCATCAATCTTAGGGTTTCTAAGCAAATTGAAATAAAAATATGTCATTTTTAAACGTCTTATTTATATAATATAGGTGAGGACAATTTTTAAACTAAAAACTGATATAATTTCCAGATTCCTCATCTCAAAAAACATGTAGAAGTTTAATTTTGTCAACGTCCCCATATGTCCCCTTTTTAGTCAACTCAATAAAGGATGACAGAGTGCGTTTTCTGTAATCCAAGGTTTTCCTTCAGAACCATGTTCAGGGCAGTTAGTAAACATACTAAAAGTCCTGGAGTTTTCGGGTCTGGGAACAGAAGGAGGGGGGCGCGGAGCGCGGAAGGTCTCTTTTTTTGGTATTGCGCTCATATCTCGAAAACAGTGCATCGTATGCAAAACTTGATTATTTACAAAATTAGTGTTATTTAAATTATCTACAACTTGTATAGTATACACCTTTTTCACATTCTGTGCCGTTTCCGAGATATACGCTTGGCAAATGTGAACATTTTCGAGAAAAAAAAAAATTCACCTCGCGTTTTCTGTTAAACTTCCCTCCATATCTTCTAAAGCGTTCATCCCACGACAAAAGTTTTCATATATAATATTGTAGAAATTTAAATTTTCTTCAAAATAAATATATATATGCTAATTTATCTTCAGCCTGTTAAAAGTTAAATAAATTTTAACTTTTCTTGGCAACATAAACATACTAAAGTCCTTCACATTTGCCAAGCGTATATCTCGGAAACGGTAGAGAATACGAATAATGTGTATAGAATCAAAGTTGTAAAGAATTTAATCGACATTAATTTAGTAAATAGTTATGTTTTGCATTCGATGCACTGCATTCAAGATATGAACGCAAAACCAAAAAAAGGGGCCTTTCGTGTCCCCCCATTCCTGTTCCTAGGCTCGAAAACACCAAGACTTTTATTATGTTTACTTCCTAACCACCCTAAACATGTTTCCGAAGAAAAACCTTGGATTACAGGCCTGAGGGTTTTCAAACATCAAGATACAAAATTTCACAATATTATCGAACGTTTTGAACATGGATCAATACTCATTTTACAAATTATTCATTTTTCCTTGTTAAGTTTATAAGTATTTAGATAAAGGACTAATACATTATTCAGGACATTAATCCTACTCATTATCCCGAACGGAAGTTACCCCAGAGGTAAGATATAAGAAGACACCGTACAGATGCTCTGCTCAAGTTGGAAGCTACATCTGCCAACAGTTCCCATAACTAGGTCCAATAAGGATCGTTACCTGCCTCTGAGTTAAAGGTAGCGTGGGACTGGCCTAGTTTAGGATATCACACCCCGACTTTAAACGTGATGTTTCCCCCAAAATCTTTGTACATAAAAGCAGTCTTTGAATATACAAAAAGGGGTAGAAGCAGCTGCTAAGATTTGCTTAGGACTGGATTTTTTTTTAATCCCACATTTTTCTTCAAAATAAATATTTATTTATACTAAAAAATAATGTAGTGTTGCGAATAATAAACCAAATTTAATTACATATAAACGAAGGGTATGTTAAAAACAAATTATAGTTTCAAAAACTAAAAAAAACACGCATTAATACCGAACCGAACTAAACCTATCCTAGACAAAATCTAATGATCTACAACTAATAGTAAATAACATTTTTTTGATTTGATTAGCCATTTTTGTGTTATAGACTTTTAAACATCACCAAAACTAACTTTTTAGAAAGTTGGCGAAATTCGTCTGTTTTGACAATTGTGGCTAAATGCCTAAATTAAATGCAGCTTAACAGATGTCTTTAGACGCACAATTTAATAACCTTTAATTTTGTACATGACACATTATTATATTTAAAGCATTTTTGTATATGTGTTTTGTAGTAATCTAAAAAAAAGAGCAAAAATGTTGGTTTTTTTTTTTTTTACCCCCCAAATATTTTCCGCTTATCAAATGTTGTCATATTTTAGATATTTTATCCTCAGCACTAATCTGGACAATATTGAATCATAAAAAACTACTTCTCCACCTATTGCAAGGCAGGCCCCCTTTTTGGAGGTATTTCGGCTAAATTAAGTAATAATATTTTTATCACCTGAACTCTTCAATTGTGTTCTAGAAGAAGTATTTCGAAAACTGGACTAGGAAAAAATGGGAATAACTATCAATGGAGCAAAACTATCGAATCTGAGATTTGCAGACGATATTGTCCTGATTTCGGAATCTATTGAAGAAAAAAATTATTTGCTGCAGCAACTAAATGAAGAAGGGAAAGAAGCAGGACTAGAAATCAACTATAACAAATCTTTCCTAATGACAAACAGAAACAAGGAAGAAATTTACGTAGAAAATCGCAAGTTAGAATGGGTAGAAGAAACCGTTTATCTCGGGCAATATATATCTTTTGAAGAAAGATTTAAAAAAGAATTAAAAAGGCGAACCAAAATAGCTTGGTCTAAATATTGGTCAAACAAAGATATATTCAAAAGTAACATGCCTATCGCCCTGAAGAAAAAAGTCTTCGATATTTGCATTCTACCTTCCCTAATTTACGGTTGCCAAACTTGCCCTGCAAACAGACATATAATTAATAGCCTCGCTATTACCCAAAGAGCGATGGAAAGGGGCATGCTAGGGATAAAGCTAAGGGATAAAATCCGTAGCAGGAAGATCCGCAAAATAACCAAGACGAAAGATGCGGTGACAACCTTCCTAGAAATTAAGTGGAAATGGGCAGGCCACATAGCAAGAATGGACAGTAGAAGATGGGCCAAAAGAACCACAGATTGGTATCCTGTCCATTCAACACGGAAGAGAGGAAGACCTAGTTCGAGATGGCGGGACGACATCGAAGATCTTCTGGGGTGTCTATGGCACCGGTCAGCAAATGATAAAGTCATTTGGAAAAAACTGGGAGAGGCTTATGCCGAAAGATGGGCCACTTTTCCTTGAAAAAAAAATGTAAATTTCTTTTATTATTTTGTAATTGTCTTATGTGGAAATAAAGGAGCTATTATTATAATTATTATTATTATAAGTAATAATAAGGGTAGCTTGAAGATCGAGAATTGACTGTATAAACAAAAATACACTCACCACTAAAAAGTAAAAAATAAAAATAATTTTTAGAAAAAAAACAAAACCGACTTCCAAGATTAAACCTACATAAACAAACTTGAACTAAAAAATAAAAAATAATACTTTAATTGCTTCGAAACAAAAACCATTAAATGACAATCAACGAAATTATCGATAGTTATATACCTATTCACAATTTATGATCAGTTATTTTTGGAGTCGGTGCCAACCAAAACAAACAGAATTTGAAAAGAAATGGTAATTGTAAAGATGCTCCTACTGTTTTTATCACCGCCACACCGCTGTCTGTGAATGTTTATTGCCAAGGCAAGATTAAACTGCCCTTCTTGGCTGGCACCGACTCTAAAAATAACTGATCATAAATTGTGAATAGGTATATATAGAATAGAATAGAATAGAATAGAAAGAAAACTTTATTCTGGGACAAAGTCCCTTAAGAATAACATTGAATATCACAAAGTAAGATCATAACTGGCCGAGAGGCTTTTAAAAATAAAACAACTTAGGTAAAATTAAATACAAATAGGTATGAAAAAAAAAAATACAGAGAAAAACTAGAGAAAGAAAAAACTATTAATAAAAAGAGAGTGAAAAAATAAATATGCAAAAAAGAGGTTAATATTGTAAACAAAATTGCAGAAGAGAAAAAAACAAACAGAAACTTAAAGAAAAATAAAAGATAGAAAATCCAAAATTAGCATTACAAGAAATCAAAACATTATCATAGTTAAACTATAATTTTTGCTAATGTTTTATGTCTGACGGTCTTAATAAATAAATTAGACAATTACATACATAGTACATATATCCTTATAATTAGAGAGCGTCGGGTTGGAGGGAAAGAAGATGGTGAAAGAGTAGTGTTTTGAATGTTCCAAGGGAGGAAGCATTGCGGATACAGGGGGGGAGGGAATTCCAAAGATTAGAGGATCGGACAAGGAAGGAACGTTGGAATGCAGTACTTCTGTGGGATGGAGTATAGAGATCGGAAAGACGAGATCTTGTATGCAGTGATTTGATAGCAGACTTGAATTTCAGGTTACTGTAAATAAAGGGAGGGTGACGGGTGTTGATAACTTGGAATAGGTAGGAGCCTAGAAAGTATTTTCTGCGGAAGGAGGGGAAAAGCCAATTTAACTCAGTATAGAGATGCGAAACATGGGAACGTCTCGATGTTCCGAAGACAAACCTAATGAAGCAATTCATGATGCGTTTTAATCTGTCCTCAAGAACCATCGAGAGCCCGTCATATATCACGCAACCATAGTCAAATTGGGGGAAAATAAGGGAGGATACTAGAAGTTTGCGTGTGGGTAGGGGAAGGAGGTGACGGGAGCGGTGAAATAGTTTTAGGATACCGATTGACCTTCGGGAGATTTGTGCAATATGGGATTTCCAGGAGAGGGTTTGATCAATGGTTAAGCCTAAATTTTTAACAGAGGAATGGAAAGTTATTGGATGACCATTAAGGAATAATGTGGGAAAGTTGGCATTTGAATGGAGAAGGGAGTGTGATCCTATGGCAATTGCTTGAGTTTTAGCTGCGTTTAACGTTAATTTGTTCAGATTTGCCCAGGCACAGGTTTCGTCTAGGTCTTCCTGAATTTTGGCAAACGCAGCTAACATTTCGGATGGAGGAAAGGAGAAGTAAATTTGGAAGTCATCGGCATAAAGATGGTGGGAACAATGGTGAATTGAATGGGGAAGATCATTGATGTAGGAATTAAACAGTAGAGGGGAAATGCTCGAACCTTGAGCTACTCCTGACTGTAGAGTGAGGAAAGAGGATAGGCCTTGGTTAGCAGTGGCAACTGCTTGGGTGCGGTCGGAAAGGAAAGATTGAAACCAAAGGAGAGAGCTGTAGGAAAAGTTCAATGATTTCAATTTGGAAAAAAGGA
The DNA here is from genome assembly GCA_003667255.2 of Euschistus heros. Classification (NCBI taxonomy): domain Eukaryota; kingdom Metazoa; phylum Arthropoda; class Insecta; order Hemiptera; family Pentatomidae; genus Euschistus; species Euschistus heros. The sequence continues at coordinate 2,813,162 of RCWM02000063.1, forward strand.
TATTATGGTCTAAGGAATCGAATGCTTTAGAGAAATCAAGGAGGATCAGGATGGTCAGTTCTTTTTTGTCCATCGCTGTTTGGATGTCAGTGATAATTTTAATGAGTGCGGATTGTGTTGAGAAGCCGGGACGGAAACCAGATTGGAAGGGATCGAGTAACTTGGAATGTTCTAAGAAATTGGAAATTTGGGATTGCACCAATCTTTCTAGGGGCTTAGAAAGGTTGGAAAGTATGGATATAGGGCGGTAGTCCTTTGGGGATATAGGGTTTGGGTTCTTGTTGATGGGATGAATTAAGGCCTTTTTCCAGGAAGTGGGAAATACTGAGTTTTGAAGGGAAAAATTGTATATAAAGAGGAGAACCGGAAGGATTTCAGGAAGGCATAATTTCAATAATTTAACAGGAATGTTGTCTATACCAGATGAGTTGGATTGAGACTTCATAATGGAGGTAATTAGATCAGAGGGGGTGATATAAGAAAAGTAAAAATTATTGTCGTTAAATGCTGGCGGAGGTAAGGACTGGGAGGGTCGAGAAGGGGCAGATGAAGCGGAAGAAACGAAATAGGAGTTTAACTCATCCGGAGTGACAGGAAGGTCTCCCGAGGGAGAGGAACTAGGAGGATCACACAAGGAAAGTTTGCGGAGGAGCAGCCATTTGGATTTAGGATCGGGTGCAGATGAAAGGGCTTCGTGGAAGAAATTGGATTTAGTTCGCCGGATCGTGGATTGAGTTAAATTTCTAAGAAACTTAAACGCTTGATAGTCATCTTCAATCCTTGTTCGCCTGAAGCGTCTCCGGGCAGCCTCGCGTCTTCTTTGTAAATCTTTAATGTGTTGGTTCATCCAAGGAGCAGGGCGACGCCGGCGAAATGTTGAGGTTTTAAGAGGAGCATGGGTATCAAGGATAGATAGGAGATTGGTGGTGAGTAATTCAACCATGGTATCAATTGAGGAGCAGGAGTAAATTGGATTCCAATCTATGGCTTCGAGATCGGATAAAATCATATCTCGGGAGAGGGAGTCTATGTTACGGAAGGATATTGTTTTAGGAAGGAAACGAGGTGTTGGGATATCATATGATATTTGTATCAGGTCATGAGAGGATAGGAATGAAACAGGTCGTTGACTTGAGGAAAGAAGATTTTTTGGAGAATCTATGACATGCAGGTCCAACCATGTGTCGGACCCGCGGGAGTGGTGGGTGGTATTGAATGGTACAATGAAAAGGTGGAGGGAAAAAAAAAAGGTTTTCAAGGTAGATTTTGTCATAGGAGTCAGACAGGAGATTGGTATTTAGGTCACCGGAGATGATTATATTGGAGTAGAGAGGGACATAGTGGTAAAGGTTAGATTCGAATGATTGGTCAAAAGGAACATGTGGAGGACGGTAAACCACTACATACAGGAGAGAATGGGCATTAATGGATATTTCAACAAATAAGGACTCAATGTTAGGGAGATTTGAAGGAGGAGAATGAAAAAGGACTCGAGACTTCAGGCAATCATGGACGTATAGCGCCACTCCACCACCGGTCCGGTTAACCCGGTCATGACGAATGATGGAGTAGTTAGGGAGAGAAACCGAGGAAGAAGGTATGTAGGGTTTAAGCCAGGTTTCAGAGACTGCAATGATGTGGTAAAAATTTTGGGTGAAAAATTCTAGGAACTCATCGTAATGGGCTGGTAGGGATTGTGAGTTTATGTGACAGGCGGTTAGGATGTTAGTCATAATGGGAAGGAGTTAGGGAAACATAGGACAGTAGGTAAAAGGATGACGCTGATAATGAGAAACAGTAGTAAACGCTAAGAAGAAAAAATACATATCGATAATAAGAACAAAGTAAAATGATATATACAAAGTATATATAGAAGTAGAAATATTTATAATAATGGAAAATAAAAGTAGTAGCAGGTGAATATATTAGGATAGTATAGAACGAAAGGGCGATAAGTTGGTTAAGAAGAGATGAAAAAATAAATAAATAAAATAAAAGATAAAGATACATAAACAAGTGAAAATAGTAAAGGAAAATGAGCGTTAACTGATTAAAAGTAATATCATGGTGACACCAATAAATTAAAAACTGAAAACTAATCTGGCAAGGATAAATAATGAAAAAAAAAAACAAAAAAAAATAACGAGTACACTGGTTTCATTAGCAAAGGGTGTAGACCAAGGAAGTGCAGCTAGGAAAAGAATTCCTGAAGGTCAGGCGAAGACATCCAGGTCCTGAGGCTGGTCTATGAAGATTACTGGATGGCCGTCTTCTTTACGGCACCGCACACGCCCTCCCGAGAACCAAACATATTTTAATTTCCCGGCTGATCTCTTCTGACGGGCGAGCCAATACAGATGCCTGTTGGTCGGGGTCATCTCCTCGCTAAGATATATCCGGTGGGAGTCATTCTCCTGCCAGCCGATATCGCGCGTCGAGAAGTCCCTCTTGACTTTTCTCCTCTGTATTAGATCGTCCCTCAGAGATTGCCTAACGAATCGTGCGATTACAGGCGGTGGTCGCGCATCATCCTTCCTGGGCCTCCGGCGCTCCACTAGGTCGAGATCTTCTATTTTAAGTTTGATGCCGAGACCAGCACCAATACTTGTAACCAATGCCGTGGGGGTCTCTCCTGGGCGTACCGGGATGCCCCGAATTTCCATTGATTTATTCAAAAGTCCCTGTTCTGCCTTATTTATCCTGATTTCGAGCAGGCCAACTTTTGATTTTAAATTACGATTCTCATCGACCAACTCTTCAATACGTTTTGTCTGCCCCTCTAGATGAGCTTCGATTTTTGCTAGTCTCTCACTCAATTCGAAACTCAAGTCACCGTATTTATCAAGTGAGGTTTTTAGGGATTTAACTTCCTCGTTTACAGTATTAACAGCAGCTAGTATCTCGGAACCGGATGGCTCCGAGGGTTTTTCTGTGCTTGAATTTACCTTTTTAGTGTCACAAATGTTTAGTCCTCAAAGTTCTAGGAAGTTTTTAAATTATTAAATTAATTAAATAAAATTTATAACAATGAAAATTTAAATGTATAGTGCTGAGTAGCAGAAAAAAGGTTTGCCACACGGTCATATAAAATTAAAATCCATCCAGATTAAATCAATAAAATTATTTCTGCTGAGTAAAAATTATTACCAAATCAAAACTTTGCTTTTTTTTTTGTATTGTGTATAAAAAATGATCTATGATCCATTAGCTGTAAGCACTGATAATGCAGTTCATCATCCACAAAAGTTTCTTAATAGTCTCTGTCCATCTGGATTACCAACTCATACATTAAAATTAAAAATTGGATGGCCAAATATGCTTTTAAGTAATCTTAAAACATCTAATCTGAGCGATTGTAACAAGGTAAAAACTTACTGCTATGCAGGAAAATATCATTGAAGAAATAATGCTTACTTCAATACAAATTTTTATCGATAAACAAATAAAATTTCAATCATTAGTTAAAATAATCTAAGTTCTTTATTTATGAGAACGGCGAAGCCGCGACGGGGTATGCTTGTGCTTTATAAAAGGACAAGCCATTTTTCGTTTGTTATCACTAACCATAAAAACTACTGAACCAACCTGTACCAAATTTTAACCACACCATCTTTATAGTTCCAGGAGGGTTTAGCAGTAATAAAATTTAGAGACCGTTGAGTAAATTGTTAGTATAAAGCAATAAATATGTGGTGCGCAGTGTAGTTTAAAAATCGACAGATAGGTGGCGTGCACCATTTAAGAAAGGTTACAAAGGTACGATGTTATATAGAGCAAGCAATTTTTGATTAAATTTACTTTTTTTTCAAATCAATTGCTATTATATATATGGAGATATCAATATGCTATAAATATATGGAGCGACATGTGGATCCCAGAGCAGTTTAAAAATCAACCATGTATGTTGCCATTCTGCAACAGAGTTTGCAATGGTAAAACTATTTAACCCAACTGTACTCAATTTTAACTACACCATCTTCATAGTTCTAGAAACGTTTATAATAATAAATTTCACTATAATAATAATTATAATTAAAAAGTATAGTCTTGAGTGCTAGAAACGAGGTTTGCCAAACTGCCGTACACTTTACGGATAGAAATTAAAATCCAGCCAGATGGACCGATAAAATTATTTCAGCCAAATCCAATGTCTAATTATGCTTTTACGAACTATTCGAACAGCTGATCATTGCTAAAACTAGCAAGGGGAGGACACACTCAGTCTCTCACGGATCTTGTTGGCAATTTTTTTGGAGGTTCCTGGTCAAAAAATATTAGACATGTATTTTGCCGTTCCGACCAATGGGCCCTAGGAGCAGAGTTTATTTTTACATTAAACTAGTTTATTTTTTATCTCGAGTTTAAAAACATGATATCGACATGATTCTTGCACCAATATTTTTAGTTTTGATTGCGGATTTAAGGAAAAATATAGTCGCTCCATAGATTTTAGTTTAGGTTAACTAAAAAAATGATTAGTTTTTCAAGCAAACTACCTCTATAGATTTTTTTACACGAAAATTGACGTCAGATTCTAATTCAGCACCCTCAAAAACATTGACAAACGCTTATTCAACAAAATCAAAAAATATTATTTTTTTATTTTATCATCTCTTCGAGGAAAATGAAAATTTTAATTCGATTATTGGTTACATACCATTAAATCGCCATTACTTTGTCACGCAATTCACTGGTTTCTTGAGTTTCTAACCTAAACTAAGATCCGTGAGAGACTGAGTGTGTCCTCCCCTTGTAGGTTAAAAACAACTGCCATGCGTGAAAATATCATTGAAGAAATAATGCTAAAATTCATACTTCAATACAAACATTTATCGATAAACAAATGAAATTCAATTATTAGTTAAAATAATCTGACGAAGTTCTTAATTATATAAGTTATTTGTTTATGAGAGCAGGCTAAGCCGCGACGGGGGTGCTAGTTCAATTTTAGTCGGCATTTGAAACACATGACCATGAAGGATTGGCACCCAACTCGTGAATAGTTTCAATAAAAATTTAAAGGGAACAATCAACAGTAGGAGCTATCGGAAAGTTAGTAGCGAACCCTTCGTTGATCCTAACCATTCTGAATAATGAATAATGAATAGAGAGAGGAGAGTGGCAGGGTGACAGAATGACAGGCTGGTCACTCTGCACAAGTACACAAGTAGTCCATTAGTCGCACAAAGACCCGCCGATGAGAGGGCCCGTCCCTTTGTGATATTTATTCCTGCTACAAGGTGATTAAATGGAATAGTAATATGCAAAAGGGTAGGCGACATGTATTTTTAAAATATTCACTAATAAAATATTGAAGTACGTAAAGTGAGCCGAACCCAAGCCTACGGTAGCACGTCGCTTCACATTACATTTTTAAACATGAGACCTGTTTTACCCGTGGCATAGTTTGCCAAAAGTGATACGTTTTCAGGGAACGCGAGAGCGTCATGCGTAATTTCACAAAGAGAGTTATAGATATATATATATATATATATATATATATATATATATATATATATATATTTTTAATTATCGATTTTTAATGTATATTTCGAAAACTGTTAAAAGTTTGAGAAATATGCATATAAAAATTTTATAAGAAATTTAATTAGCTTTTTTTTTCCTTTTATTGAAATTTACAACTGTACAAAATTTATACATCAAGTAAATGTATAGACAACAATAATAACAGACGCCTCAGAGGATTATCAGGAATGGAGTGGGAAGCAAGTTGAGAAACAAAAAGATTTGAGTGCTTATGGAGCTTACTATGAAAGGATAGATATCTGGTCTGGGCTAACTCAGCAACATATGGAACATTGACGTCTTTATGGATAAGTTTATTGTCGACAAAGTTAGGAGCATTGAGGATTTTATGAAGGATTTTGGATTTTAAAGATTAAATACGAGAATTGGATGGTTTAGTGGAGCCCCAAAGCTCCGTACGTCCAAATAGGTCTAATAACAGTCATGTATATGAGTCTTTTGTAATGAATTAGGAGCATTAAGCATTTCTCTAGTAAATGTTGAAGTAATTTGTAACGACGGGCAGTTTCTTATCGTTTTAGTCTTGTATGTGGAAACTAAGACGTTTGTCCAAGTGGAGTCCACATACAATTACAACTTAGTGGAATATCATTAATTAATTATTTTTAATTTTTACTTGAAACATATTTTTCTAGAGTCCACCGTTTTCAAGCTATAATCGAAGATCCCAAAAATGGGTCCATCTCTCCTCCCCCAACCTTAAACTTACACCCCCCCCCCCCCCAGGTGGTCCTACCGACAATAATTGCATAACTAAAATATTTTCCATTAAATTTGTGATTGTAAAACTGTGAAAATACTATATTTTCGATGGGGAAAAAAAAATACAAAAAAAACTATAGACACAAAAGACATGTCCATTTCAAAAATGTGCAATAAATATATAAAATACTATAATATATACTAACATAAATATTATTATAATGGCACAGAATAAATTAGAAATATATTAGGTTCAAGGAAGGATAGGCTCAAAATTTAATGTAATAAGAAAATCTGTTTTATAGAAGATAATCTGCTTCACTTCGTTAGGTTGAAGTCTTGGAGATCTACCTCATTGCATTACCTTTGGTAAACATTGGATTTTTAAGGCAAAAAGGGCTCTAAGGGGATTTATTCATAACTTGCTAAAGTGAATTTTAAGATTATATTGTATAAGGCGGAGAGTATAAACCAGTCTTATCATCTTTAATACAAATACGAGGGTAAGTCAATAATTATCCGCAATATAGCTATATTTTTGTTTATGTTGGCAGTACTGTTCTTTTGTGTTGATGGCGCATGCTTTGTTTATTCGTTGTTATGTTTATGTGCGTATCAAGCTGGTAGGTTAGTTTTGTTATCGCTGTCGTGCTGTTAATAATGGCCGCTCCACTTTCTATTTGCACCAAAGAAGAGCAACGTTCAGTGATCCGTTTTTTGTGGTCGGAAGGTGTATCAGGGGCCGAAATTCATCGAAGACTTTTGGTACAGTACGGGAACAATTGTTTGCCACAACGGAGTGTCTATGAATGGATTGAAAAATTCAAAAATGGTCGCACAAGTGTTACGCAAAATGAAGGAGCTGGACGACCAGTTACCGCCATAAACGAGGAAAACATTGAGCGTTCACGTGAAATGATTCTCTCAGACAGACGGATAACTGTTGACGACGTGGCAAATCGTCTGCAAATTAGCCACGGTTCTGCCTACGAAATCATTTACAGCAGACTTGGGTTTCATAAAGTTTGTGCAAGATGGGTTCCAAAACAACTGACACAGTTGCATAAACAAACGCGCTTGGACGTGTGCACAAAACATTTGGATCGCTATGTTAACGAAGGGGACAACTTCTTAGACAGGATCGTTACTGGTGACGAAACATGGATCCATCATTACGAGCCGGAGAGTAAACGGCAGAGTATGGAATGGAAACATCCAAATTCGCCGAGCAAGAAAAAATTCAAAACCCAACCGTCCGCAGGAAAACTTATGCTTACGGTTTTTTTTGGGACTCACAAGGTCCATTACTGGAACATTATCAGGAAAGGGGCACAACAATAAACAGTGAACGTTACAGTGAGATGCTTACTGCTAAGATGAAGCCTGCAATTCGAAGCAAACGCCGAGGACTGCTGTCAAAAGGCGTTGTGTTGTTGCACGACAATGCCCGTCCGCATACAGCTGCCCACACTGTGGAAACGCTTCAGAAACTCAATTTTGATGTATTGAATCATCCTCCATATAGTCCCGATCTCGCTCCATCTGATTTTCACTTGTTTGGTCCACTCAAACAGGCAATTAGGGGCCGTCGATTTGCCTCGGACGAAGCATTGAAAGAAGCGGTGCATTCCTGGCTCGCATCTCAACCCAAAACCTTCTTACATGAGGGCATCAGGAAACTTGAACAACGTTGGACCAAGTGCGTTGAAAAGCAAGGGGACTATGTCGAAAAATGATGTACTTGTAAGTTTCCTATTTCATTTCAATAAAATTTTATAACTATATTGCGGATAATTATTGACTTACCCTCGTATGTGTGGACAAATATAAAAACAATAGAACAGTGAGAAGGAAAAGAAAACTTAACAGGGATATTAGGAAAACAAAAAAAAAAAGACAATCAACTACTCAGCTGATCTTTTTTTTTTTTTTTTTTTTTTATTTTTTTTTTTTTTTTGGCTTTTAAGGTTCAAACTAGAAATTGTTAAACGTTTATCGAGCAAGTTTTACAATCTGCCTCAACCTTTTAACATTTCAGATAGTCCAATCAATAAAAACGTTGTAGGTTGCATGAAATATGGGATATTTTTTGACTTCATAGCTTCGTTAGGAGTAGCTAGAAGGTAACCATACTAAAAGTCCCCACACCTGGGTAGTGAGCTAACGGTGGGGAGAGAGGAGAAGGTCCCATTTTAAAAAATAAAAAAAATTTAAAACGGTGAACACTAGAAAAATATGTAACAAGTTAAATTTCCTATAAAATTAATTCTATACATATTTGTCGAACTTCTAACGGTTTCCGAGATATACGTTATTAAAAATCGAAAAAAAAAATTTTTACCTCACTTTTTGAAAAACATCAGCTTCTTGTGTCCTTCACGATCGTTTCTCAGAAAAATTGTCAATATCAAATCTGTAGAGCATTAAATTGGCTTTAATTTTATATATACATTTCTGGCACTTAAAGCAAATGTTTAACAATAAAGTCAGGTAAACATTTTTTATTTTCTAAAACTATGGATTTTCTATAACGTATATCTCGAAAACCAGTGGATCGCTGAAATGAGGGGTGCAAAGTACATGAAATATGCGATCATTCTTTACCTCAGGGCTTCGTTAGGAGTAGATAGAAGATAAACATACTAAAAGTACCTGCCCCTGGGGGGGGGGGGGGAAGGGAGGGTGATAACGGTGAATGGAGGAAGAAGTTCAATTTTTGTGGTTTTTTGGTTTTATCTAAAAAAAAGTTGATTCTAGAAAAATATGTTTCAAATAAACATTAAAGCTGATTAAATTCCCTATAAAATAGTTTCTATAAATATTTGTCGAACTTCAAACAGTTTTCGAGATATACGGTATTGAAAATCGATAATTTTAGAAAATAAAAAATGTTCACCTTTCACTTTTTTGTTAAACTTTTGCTTCAAGTGCCAAAAACGTATACACGAAATTAAAGTAAATTTAATGCTCTACAACTTTGATTTTAACAAGTTTTCTGAGAAACCATTTTTAAAGGCACAAAAAGTATATGCTAGCCAAAAAGTAAGATAACATTTTTTTTTATTTATTTAAAAAAAATGTAATTAGCTTTAATTTTTATTTGAAACATATTTTTCTAGAATCAACTTTTTTTGAGATATAACCAAAAAACCACACAAATTGAACTTCTTCCCTCCATTCACCGTTACCCTCCAGGGTGGGTACATTTAGTACCATATGTTTACCTTCTGACTATTCCTAAGTCAGCTGTGAAGTCAAAAATAATCGGATATTTCACGCACGCTGCACCCCTCATTTCAGTGCTCATTGACTGGACTAAGATTTATTTATTTGTTATTATTTCTCAAGTAAAAATGTTATATTGTTGTTTGGATTGTTTATTTATTGAGGGATAAATTCCTTTGGCCAATTTATTGGTACAAAACCCAATTTCCACAAGGGCTTTAGGAAAGCGGCTTGCCCCATCTCATCGGCCCAATTATTTTCTTGTTTCTTTGTTTCCCCTCTCAAGGGTTCTGCCTTAGTTACTCCTACAATTTATATTTATAGTAAAACCTGGAGGAGTCAATTCATAATTGATATATATTGATATAATATATATATGTTTAGTAAGGTTCTTAGGGTTAAGTCAATAAACAAAAACAACTATTTTGGCGACGTTTCGGGACTATATTGTTCTCGTAATCATGCCCTACAATGAAAAAACAGGTTAACATTAAAATTATATAAGTTGTACAAGTTATTTCAAAACATAAAGTTAGCTACAACACAAGCATATAACAACATGTGTTAGAATAATAAAAATGTATATAAATACAGAATATAGAGAAGTTTGTTTGTTTGTTTAGTTTCATGGCGTGCAACTGCATCGGTTATTAACGCCATATTTTCTTTTTTATTTTATTCTCCACATCTATATTTTATTTTTTTTTTCTTATTTTTATTGATATAAAATTTTATATTTGATATCAATAATTTTATTTTATTAAAATTTTATATGTAATTATATTTTATTGCCTATTTATTTTTTATGTTAAACCTCTGTTAACAAACCATTTAATTTCAGAAACTTGAATACTAATTCTGTTTTTTCATTGTTATCTCCCAAAATTATTGGAAGGTCTGTATTTAGTCCTAAGCTATTTAGGCGCGATGTAAAAAAAGGGCATTCCTGAAAAATGTGTATCACCGTTAGTATACCAAAACAGTATTTGCACCTGGGCGGAGCCCCCCCCTGTGAAAAGATAGGAGTGTGTTAATCTGGTGTGGCCTACTCTGAGTCTCGTCAGTACGACTTCCTCTCTACGACTTTGGCGGCTGGATGTATTCCAGGGTTTGACATCTTTTTTAATCATTAGAGAAGTATGAAACTACTTACAATGTTACTGGTGATATGGTATCGACTAACTAAATTCTAACAATTCTAGTACACAACTGACCTGGGGAATTTTGAAAAACAGTTACAAAGGTAAATGGGGGATTCCTTAGGAATTAACCTTTTACCACAAACAAAGTTATCCATTAAGATCCCTTTGGCCCAAACGAGATACCTATCTTTTCATAGCAAACTTTCATACCCACTCAAATCCACTAGTCTCCCACCTTGCCTCTCAGTCAATTCCCAATAATCCTCCAAGGCGTTTAAAAAGAAGATGGCCAATAGACCAATACAGAACTATTAATGTGCTACAAATGAGCAGTTATTTACGTGTTATTGAAATGTCATTGTAAACATTTTACAGTTGTATATATCAATAGACAGTTAAATAAAAATGAAACATAAAAATAACAATAATGATAATGTTTTTACTAACTAATTTAAAATTACAATCATTGACGGTTGAATATCTTAAAACGGACCTCAACGTTTTAATGTTTTTCCACATGGTTTTGTTATCTGTTAATTCTCAGTGAAGTTACTGGATCCATCTAAATACTGTAAGGCCGTCGATTAAATAATTAAATATTAAAATTCTTAATCATTTTGATGGAGTAGGATTTATTTTTTGAGTAAATATATTTAAAAAAAATAAATATATAAAGATGAAGCTGAAGATGATTGGCAGGGGGAGTGACAGGTCTGTCAATAGCTGCCTTTCCAATGAAATACTCGTATATTCCAAATCAATTTGAGGATTCATATTTCTTTGTCTCTCAATTCTTATGGGATATATATATATAAAGTAAAAAATCACTAAAGAACATGACGTAAAAAAGCACATTTTTCATTGGTCCATATCAAAGTCTTTCGATTACTAATAAAACTATCATTGCTTAGTAATTAATTCTGGATTCTCCATACAAATATCCATTTTCTAAAATATCATGTAACTACAAAACATGTGTATTTAGAAAAACTGTAGTAAAAAAAAAGAAATACAGAAACCTAATCTACAACACTTATGATAACAAAAGCCAGTTAACTATAATTATGAGTAAGTTCTTCTTATGTTTTTATGAACATTAGGAAAAGGAATCGAAAAACATAGTAAGAGAGAGAGAGAGAGAGAGATGAGAGAAAGGAAGAGGAGAGGGACACATTTAATTTTCCTTGTGCTATTTCGTATAGGTTTATATCGACAATTCTAAAATTTAAACATGATACCTTGGGAACAAACTGTTACCTACCTAGGTCTCGAATCAGATAAACGTTTAACTTTCACATCCCACATTAATAATAAACGCTGCAAAGCCAAAAAACTTATCAGTACAATGTCACCATATTTCTGAAGAAAATCCCCACTATCAACTCGAAGCAAAATTATTCTATATAAATCAGTCATTCGACCATTACTAACATACGCCTACAGTTTAAAAACTATTCTGTTTTAATTTTATTGAATGAAATTGTAGTGTCATTTGTTTTATTAGCAAAACATGTATTTATAAATCATGTTACAGAATTGTAAATTGTTAAATTGCATTAAATAAACCTCTTGTTATTATATTATTAAACATGTTCAAAGAAATGAAAATTCAACTCGCACAGTTATCTAAAATCTTGTAACTGGCATGATAGTCCAGTCAATGAGTGGTAAAATGAGGAGTGTAAAGTGCATAATGATAATAAAAATGCGATTACTTTTTACCTCAGTGCTTCCTTAGAAGTAGCTAAAAGAAAAGCATACTAAAAGTCCCCGCCCCTAGGGGGTCAGCTAACGGGATTCTTGTTGTTTTAGTTTTTCGATTATATCTCGAAAACGGTTGACTCCAGAAAAATATGTTACAAATATAAATTAAAGCTAACAAAATTTCTTATAAAATACTCAAACGATTTCCGAGATATAAGTTATTGAAAATCGGTGTTTTTAGGGAAAAACAAATTTTACGTCACTTTTTTTGCATAGTTAATGCACTCTACAATATGTTCATTGCCTGGACAATGTCAAAGGCCTAATGACCTGTGAGGGGAGAACAAAACATTCAAAAATAAAATAGCTAGAATATAGAAAATCATTATTAAATCGTTTAATTTCTTATTAAAAAAGCTTAAGTATGGAATAACAGTGAAGTTTGAAAATTTACCAGTAGGTGGCGAGCGCCATTCTACATAAGAGGCTACCAAATCACGGTGCTATTTAGAGCTTGACATTAATAATAAAATTTACTTATATTCTATTAAATTATTAAAGAAAATTTAAATATTTGATGCGACATGTGGATTCTAGTGGTTTGAAAATCGGCCGATATGTGCTTAGCGGCATTCTGCAATAGAGTTTATAATGGTGAAACCACTGAGCCCATCTGTAACAAATTTTAAGAACATCGTTTCCATAGTTCTAGGGAGGTTTAGCACTAATAAAAATTTAAATATAAAATTATTCCACTGATCCCTGTTGAACAGATCCGCTACCTAGGACTTCAACTGGACGAACGTTTAACTTGGAATCCAACAAGAAACTGCTCGTCGTTTTCGACTTCTTCAACATTTACTAGACAGACGTTCAAAACTCCCTATTTTCTACAAAAGACTCTTTTACATGACAGTTATCTGACCTATTGGGACATACGGAGTCGAGCTTTGGGGCTCTACTAAACCTTCTAATTCTTCTCGTATCCAATCCTTACAATCCAAAATCCTTAATGCTCTTTACTTTGTTACAAATAAACTTATCCATAAAGATCTTAATGTCCCATATGTTGCTGATTTAGCCCAAACCAGATACCTATCCTTCCATAGTAAGCTCCATAACCACTCCAATCCACTAGTCTCCCAACTTGCTTCCTATTCCAATCCTGATAATCCTCCTGAGTCTGAAAAGAATATGGACTAGAGAGACCTTTTAGTGTAGAATTTATTGAAGTGCTACTAGTGAATAGTTCTTCACATGTTATTTACATGCCATTGTATTCACTTTCAATATATTTACTTGTTTTATATATTTTATTCAGTTGTAAATTTCAATAAATTTATAAAAAAATAAATGTAAAATGTGGAGTGGTAAATACGAGGTTCGCCGCAACTGTCATATACTTCTATTAATTCTACAAATTAAAATTCCAACAGAAGGACTCAATTAAATTGTTTCTGCCAAGTAAAAAATATCTTTAAATCTAAATGCCGATCCTATGCTTTTTGATATTGCCTGTAAAAATATTATTCATGGGCTGCATGATTTTCTTAATAGTCTCTGGCCATCAAGATTAGCATCTTATACAATAAAATTAAAAATTGGAGGTCTAATTATGCTTTGATGTAATCTTCAAACACCTTATCAGTGCAATAGTATTAAGCTAAAAATTACGAGTATGCGTGAAAATAATTTTCAATTGCATGCACAAAATCTCGATTAATTTAAAATTATCTAAGTACTTTACTAATGAGAGCGGGCGAAATTTCACTAAGAAAAGAAATGATTCAAATGATGGAATTCATAGACGATATTTCTTCTTCTTTTATTTAATTTTTTCCTTCCCTAATTATCAACCAGCCACGGTGCTCAGCAGCCAGATACCTGGCCCCGTATTGAAGAACCGGGCATGACAAAGGATACTAAAGGACCTCCTCTGTGAGGAGAAGAGAGATGGAGGTTAAACAAAAGGGAAATATTTTCGCTGAGAAGACATGAATGAGAGAACCTCGGGCGGAGTGGAATGCGCTCGGCCCAGCCGCAGCAAAAAACTTCTACGAGTCGTAAACCCTGCCGCAGGGGCTGCCATACTCGTCCAAACACCTGCCTATTTCCTCTCTTCTACATAGAGTATAATCTCTTCTGAAGCTTATCTAATTATTATACTTGTATTGAATTGAACCTCATTTGAAGAACAGACTAAATTAGAGCCGGGGAAGGAAAAATAAATTAGTAAACATTTAGTAAATTACCAAAACAAAATTATTTTATTTCAGCCGTGGATCCACTTTGAGATTCTGAGACCTTTCTGGGTCACACTCAGCATTTAAAAGTGGGTACCCTTCATTGAGTGAAAAATCTGGCGGTTGAGATTTGTCGGCCAATTCTCCTCCATTCACAACTGTTGGCCTAGTAACAGTACATCCTTACTTTAGAACTCACGAGTTTGAGCGGAACAGGTAAACATTTTCCTTAATTAGGATTGATGAATTAATTGCCACTTCTATTGGGATTATTTTATTAGATTATTTTCGAATGCTAATGATTCATGTTCAGTTCTAAAACATAGAAAATTTTTAACACATCAGCACTAAGTTACATGGATAATAGTACTGCTATGTTGAACATTTTGTATGTTTTAGAACTGAACATGGATGTTCCTATGAAATTCCTATTATTTATCAATTTTGTTTATTTCCAATAATCATTGTAAATTTAATTTAATTATTAATTGAAGCAATTTGTTCCTTTTAATTCTAAAATGTAAATTGACAAATGCAGTTGATTATAGGTAGACATATCCGTGATCTAATGTTTTCCAATGAGGAAAATCATGAGGGATTTTTTTTTCTTCTGTAGATTGGTCTACGCAGTTGTACATTTCAGCAAATATATATTTATATATATGTATAATCATAATTGGTTTCTCTTAGGTATTGAAATAAAGACTTAATTTTGTTTTTATGTGTAACAAAACAAGCCGAACAAAGACAAATACACACCTTCTTTCTACAGAACTATTAGTCTTCTACCACTCAGTTCAAAAATACTTGAAAAATTACTACTGGACCGTTTTACTAAATTACTGACTGAATTAAATACAATACCTGACCAGTATTTGCAGATGACACTGCAATCATGACTAGAGACGCGGACCCTACACAAGCCACCTTAACACTTCAACACAAGCTCAACGAGATTCAAACTTCGTGTAAGAAATGGAAAAAAAAAAAAAACTTAATTATGACAAATCCCTTCATATTACATTTACACTACGACGCAAGACCTGCCCTCCTGTTTACATTGACAACCAACCTTTACATCAAACTGAAAAAGTGACATACTTAGGACTTACGCTTGATAAAAGACTGACATGGGGCCCACACGTCAAGGCAAAAAAACAGACGTTACAGTTAAGACTGCGACTTCTATACTCAGTACTTCTCAGACGCTCAAAGCTACCTTTAAAACAGAAACTTAACATTTACATTTACTTGCTAAAACCCATCTGGACATATGCATCTCAATTTTATGGACCGGCCAAAAGAACACATATTCAGAAAATTCAAACATTTCAATCCAAATTCGTAAGACTGGTAACAGACTCCCCTCCTTATGTGTCAAACGATACGCTACATACAGACTTAAGTATTCCGACAGTTAAGAGCCATATTCATAAACTTTATCGACAATTTCATGAGAAACTACGTGGACACACTAACAGACAGATACATGATATGGCAACAGTACAAAGTCCTGACATAACTCAACGGAGGTTGAAGAGGAGATGGGTGAGGGATCTCCTAGTCTAATCTCTAATAATTTAGTTTCACGCCTGGAGATTGTACCACTGGGTGCTGACTCCCTCATGCCTGATCATGTCTGTTGTATCAATGTACTTTCACATTCACTGGTTGTCCATTGTGTACAGTTGTGAATAAAGTTATGTTAAAAAAAAAAAAATGTGTAACAAAGGTTTTATTTACAATAGATAATAACATTAATTACGAGCTGTTAGCTGTTAATACAATACATTCACTCACTCTTAATAACAAAACAAACTACATTTAAAGCCCTTATTCCGATCTTTATTAAATATATTGATAATATATAATTAATATATATTCTACGGTTAATATTAATGTAGGTCGTAGAGGTTAACAATAACAATCTATTCTTATCATTCACAGCTGTTTATTGTCACTTCTAACAGGCATTATGGGTAATATATTGTTTTATTGCATCATGGCTAACTTAAGATAAGTACTCATACGAATGAAGTGCTTTTCTTTACACACATATATTTAATCTGCCTGGCAAACTGTTCAAACAGACTTGAGCTTACCAAAGACTAATAGGTCTTATTTAAGAAATTTTATTGAATTATCTACGAACATAAAACCCAGTTGTTTGGTGGCCAAAAAAAAAGAGGGGGGGGCGAGATGGGCGGTGGTACGAAGTTAAACATGTTAGTAATGGCTGTTATGTGACCATCACTTGAGGGTGTTTTTTTACAAGCAGCTTAGGCCTGTTTTGAGCGCCCTCTCTGGGGGCTTCGAAGCACAAAAAACTCGAGGACGAGTGCATTTTATAATGAATAGTCCGCGCACGATTACTGCCATCTAAAAAATTAAGTACCTCACGATATTATGGAAATAAAACCATAAGTTTTATGGATTTTTGTTACGTGTTTAGGATATATTTTTCTTATATTTGCAAAAATGATACTTTTATTTATTTGTAAAGTATTTTATTATTTATTTTTTAAAAAACATTTTGTCCTACATGTTCCTAGTAAGTTATATTGCTGATAGGAAACTATTGCACAGTGAAGCCAAAATCAGTATTTTCTTCTATTAACAGATTTTTTTAATTTATTGAAATTTTCAACTGTACAAAAATATACATCATATAAATGTGTTGATAACGATTACAATAAAATGACAAAACTTAAAAAGAACTAATCATCAGTAGCACTTCATAACCCTTCTACACTAGAAGATCTCTTGGCCATCTTCTTTTCAGACTCCTCGGAGATAATCGTGAATGGAGAGGGAGGCAAGTTGAGAAACTAGTGGATTTACGTGGTTATGGAGCTTACGATGAAAGGATAGGTATCTGGTTTGGACTAAATCAGCAACATATGGAACATTAAGGTCTTTATGGATAAGTTTATTGGTCATAAAGTAAGGGGCATTGAGTATGGTATTTTTCAAGGGAGTAAGTTTTCCCTTCTGCGTACATTTTGCAATAAGATTTGCTTAAATGAATGGTTCACTTTTTAAAAAATCGGATATTTGATAACTACGACATTGGATTTAAACCTTGCCTCAGAACCAGAGAATTTGTAAAAGAATCAAATCCAGAATATGATCTGAAATAATCTAAAATAAAGCTACACTTTTTTTTATATCGATTAATTGAAATTTACAACTGTACAAAATATAATCAGCAAGTAATGATTACAATAACATGCCAGAACTTGAAAATACTACTACTCATCAGTAGCACTTTAATAAAAATTCTGCACTAAAAGATCTCTGAGGCATCTTTTTTTCAGACGCTTCGGAGGATTTTCGGGAATGGAGTGAGTTGACAAGTTGACAAACTAGTAGATTTGAGTGGTTATGAGGCTTACTATGAAATGATAGGTATCTGGTGTGGGCTAATCAGCAACATATGGAACATTGAGGTCTTTATGCATAAGTTTATTGGTCACAAAGTAAGGGTCAATGAAGATTTAAGATTGTGAGGATTGGATACCAAAAGAATTGGAAGGTTTAGTGGAGCTCCAAAGCTTAACTCCGTACGTCCAAATGGGTCTAATCACAGACATGTATATGAGTCTTTTTTAATCAATTGGGAGCTTTGATCGTTTGTCTAGTATATGTTGAAGTTGTCTGTAACGGCAGGCAGTTTCTTGTCCTTTTAGTCTTGTGTGTGGATTCAATCTAAGACGTTTGTTCGGTAGGGGATCTCTTCAACAGGAATTAGTGGAATATCATTAAACGATAATGTAGGAAAGGAAGTTTTACAACGAAGGGTAAAAGTTATATTTGCAAAAATTATTGTAAAGTATGTTTACTATTTATTTTTTATAAAGTATTATGGTTTTAATGCATCGTAATATTTGTCCCTAAATGCCATTTCGAGATGGACTTGCCCTTCACAATCTTATTTGAATGTATATTGCCGATGGGAAGTTTATTATGAAAGGAAAAGATATCTGGTTCCTGCCAAATCAGCGACATAGGGGATATTTTTTACCTGCTTACCTAATAGATTTTAAATTATTAACAATTAATGGTTATTCGAAATAAACAAAGTTGAGAAAAACAGGGTTTTTAAACGTGACTTTATTCCATTCAACCAATTAAACGGTAGGTTCTAGCGACAAATCTTATACAACAAAAAATATCGGTCAGTTTTCAAACTTCACTTTTATCATCATAGTATCGCTTTTTGAATAAACAATTAATTAGAAATTAGTAAATTTTATTATTGCTAAACCTTACTAGAACTATATAGAGGATGTGGTTAAATTTGGTGCAGATTGGTTCAGTAGTTAACTAGTAAATAAGTTTTAAAAGTTAAACATACATATAAGATATGAGGACCTGGAGTGGACTAGATATCTTAAGACTGCTATATTTCAGAAGACATATTCCTTTTACATCCTTAAAAGTAATGATCTCCCAAAGACGCCAATCCCATATCCTAACCCATCAAGAATGGTGTCAAAAATGGAGAATCAAAATAAATCCAAAAAAATTTCACCAAATAACCTTTACCCTTCGTCGTAAGCCCACGACTTCCTGTCCTACAGTATCCTTTAATGATATTCCACTAATCCCTGTTAACAGATCCACTACCTTGGACTCCACTTGGACAAACGTCTTACGTGGAATCCACATGCAAGACTAAAAAGACTAGAAACTGCCCGTCGTTACAGATTACTTCAACATTTATTAGACAAACGTTCAAAGCTCCCAATTAATTACAAAAGACTAATATACATAACTGTGATTAGACCTATTTGGACATACGGAGTTGAGCTTTGGGGCTCCACTAAACCATCCAATTCATCTCGTATCCAATCCTTACAATCCAAAATCCTTCGAAAAATCCTCAATGCTCCTTACTTTGTCAGCAATAAACTTATCCATAAAGATCTTAATATTCCATATGTTACAGATTTAGCCCAAACCAGATATCTATCCTTCCATAGTAAGCTCCATAACCACTCAAATTCCCTAATTTCTCAACTTGCTTCCCACTCCATTCCTGATAATCCTCCGAGGCGTCTGAAAAGAAGATGGCCCAGAGACCTTCTAGTTTATAATTTATATTAAAGTGCTACTGATGAGTAGTTCTTTTCAAGTTTTATCATTTTATTGTAATAGTTAACAAAACATTTACTTTATTTATAAATTTTGTACAGTTTAAATTTCAATAAATTGTTATTTTAAAAAAAAAAAAAACAGTAATGATGAATGTTTGAAATTCGGAACTAATTTTCAATTAAAAAAATAATTTCAATTGAAGTAGCAATTAATTCACCAATCCAATTCTATTGACCCTTCTATAGCATCATGCGTAGTGATCCACACGTATTACTTTTTCATTTCTACTAATCATTATTAGAAAAAACATTTTGTATTCTATTCGTCTTGATAAGACGAGACACTCGTGATATGTCAAGCCAATTGAGAAAAGAAGTGCCATTTGTAATAAGATGATTTACTAATGATAAGACGAACCACTCCTGATAAGACGAGCTACTCGTGATATGAATATCCACTCGTGATAAGTCGAGCCACTCGTTATGAGACGAGCCATAATGTTCATTATATTTTCTATATTTTTGATATATCTTAATCTTATATCTCTGCTTCATAGTCTGACCTGGGCTGGTCTATTATTTTTTAAACTGATCTCAGGCGGAGAGAAAATTATTAAGTTAAGTTATATCTAATTTAGTACAAATGACTCATTTACTTGACAGTGATTAGACCTATATGGACGTACGGAGATGAGCTTTGGGGCTCTACTAAACCATCCAATTCTTCCCGTATCCAATCCTTACAATCCAAAATCCTTCGAAAAATCCTCAATGCTCCTTACTTTGTCACCAATAAACTTATCCATAAAGATCTTAATGTTCCATATGTTGCTGATTTAGCCCCCACCAGATACCTATCCTTTCATAGTAAGCTCCATAATCACTCAAATCCTCTAATTTCTCATCTTGCTTCCCACTCAATTCCTGATAATTCTCCGAGGCGTCTGAAAAGAAGATGGCCCAGAGATCTTGTGTAGATTTTGTTTTATTTTTTACTGAAGTGCTACTGATGAGTAGTTCTTCTCAAGTTAAACCTTTTTTTTAACACATTTACTTGATTTACTTGTACAGTTGTAAATTTCAATAAATTGTATAATATAAAAAAAAAAAAATAAAAAATTTAGTTCTCATGTATTTGAATTATAAACTGAAATGCAAGATAACAAAACTAGATCAGGACTAAAAACTAACAATGGGAAGGAATTTCAAACTAAAAAGATTATAATGTTATACAAGAGAGTCCTGGAGAAGTAACTACAAACACAATAAGAGATAGGACTTACCTGGTTGAAGGTCAATCAAGGCGTAACAAGCTGACAGTGCAGCAACGCATCTGAGATCGGCAGGCTGCCAACATCTCTGGGCCTTAGCGCTCCGTATATTTATATCTGCCTAACAATAATAATAATATTAATACTTAAATAAAATATAATGAACAAATTAAATCAATATCATAATAGTGCAGTAAGTATATTAAAAAATAAATTAATGAATTAGTATCATCTTTCATATCCATCCATTTTGTCCATCGGAACGGAATACTCTCAGACTTATAGGGAATAAAACTAAGCTCGAGAAATGATTTATTTAGAAATACTACATTATAACAATGTTTCTATCAAGTTAAAATGTTTTCTTTTGTCAATAATACTTTTCCACATATAATCTTTCCTATAATTATTTAAAGATCTTAATGTTCCATATGTTGCAGATTTAGCCCACACCAGATACCTATCCTTTCACAGTAAGCTCCATAATCACTCAAATCCGTTAGTTTCTCAACTTGCTTCCCACTCCATTCCTGATAATCCTCCGGGGCGTCTGAAAAGAAGATGGCCCAGAGACCTTCTAGTTTAGAATTTTTATTAAAGTGCTACTGATGAGTAGTTCTTTTCAAGTTTTGTCACGTTATTGTAATAGTTAACAGCACATTTACTTGATGTATAAATTCTGTACAGTTGTAAATTTCAATAAATTGTTATTAAAAAAAGAAAAAAAATTATTTAATCCTTTTTATTGATATATTAATTGATATTTAAAAGTATATAAAGTTAAGTAAATTTGTAGACCAATTATTGCAAAACTTATTAAGCAACTGCCCATTGGTAGTACACCAATAAAATTTCTAAACTAGACGACCCTTAGACCGTCTTCTTTACAGACGATTCGGAGGATTTTCGGGAAATGAGTAAAAAGAAATTTAACAGACCAGTGGATTCGCGTGGGTTTGAGATAAATCAGGAACATGTATAGGACACTAAGGTCATAATGGTGAAGTTTATTTGAGACAAAGTTAGAAAAATTGAAGATTTTACGAATGTTTTTAGCTTGTAAGGATAAGTACTAGAAAAATTAGATGGTTTAGTGGAGCCACAAAGCTTAGTTCCTAATCTCCAAATAAGTTTAATTATTCTCCGGTACTGAAGTTGCCGGGTTCGAATCCCACCTGGGCGAGTTAAAATTTATTTTGTGGAAGTCCCACGGCATGAATCATGACCTTCCCACCTTGTTTAAAATAGACAAAGTAACCTGCAGCATAACCTGGCCTTCCTGTCCTAGTAGTTAAGAACATCAAGCAAAAAAAAAAAAAGATAAGAAAAAAAAAGTACGTTCTTGCCTTAACGATGCATGATTTGGCAAAACCAGTCAATTTGCTGAAAGATAAGAGACTAAACAATTCAAGTCGAAATCTCCTTATAATTATATACTAGTTTTAAAAAATATTTCTATTTATTACTAAACGACAGGAAACTGCCAGTCGTTGCAGACTACTTCAACATTTATTAGACAAACGTTTAAATTTTCCATTTAATTACAAAAGACTCATAACATGACTGTGATAAGACCTATTTGGACTTACGGAGTTGAGCTTTGGGGCTTCACTAGACCATCCTATTCATCCCGTATCCAATCCTTACAATCCAAAATCCTTCGAAAAATCCTCAATGCTCCTTACTTTGTCACCAATAAACTCATCCATAATGCTGCTTAAGATCTTAGTTCTTAATGCCTCATATGTTGCTGATTTAGCCCACACCAGATACCTATCCTTTTTTTAGTGAGCTTCATAACCACTCAAATCTAGTAGTTTGTCAACTTGTCGACTCACTCCATTCCCGACAATCCTCCGAAGCGTCTGAAAAAAAGATGCCTCAGAGATCTTTTAGTGCAGAATTTTTATTAAAGTGCTACTGATGAGTAGTAGTATTTTCAAGTTCTGGCATGTTATTGTAATCATTACTTGCTGATTATATTTTGTACAGTTGTAAATTTCAATTAATCGATATAAAAAAAGTGTAGCTTTATTTTAGATTATTTCAGATCATATTCTGGATTTGGTTTTTGTACAAATTCTCAGGTTCTGAGGCAAGGTTTAAACCCAATGTCGTAGTTATCAAATATCCGATTTTTAAAAAAGTGAACCATTCATTTAAGCAAATCTAATGGCAAAATATACGCAGGAGGGAAAACTTACTCCTTGTAGTCCAGTCGATGAGCGCAGAGCGTAAGAGGCAATGATGGGTGTAGAGTGCATGAAAGATGCCATTATCTTACCTCAGGGCTTCCTTAGTAGTAGTTAGAAGGTATATATACAATCCTTTCTTTGAAAAAATGTCAAAATCAAAGTTGTAGAGAATTAAATTTATTTTAATTTCATATATATGTTTCTGGAACTTAAAGCAAATTTTTGACACGAAGTGAAGTAAAAATTATTTTTTACATTTTAATTTTTTTCAGAATCTTCAGCAAGCTGTATTGGAATGGGAAGCAGAGCTGGAAAGGAAAGGCATGATTATAAATGCAAGCAAAAGTAAAGGCATGCAAATAGGACGCGAACTAGAAGATGTGCAGATCACTTGCAGAGGAGAAATCCTTGAAGCAGCAGAAGACTATACGTACCTAGGCACAGTTATTAGTAGAAATGGCAAAATACAACAAGAAATATCCAATAGGATTAAAAAAGCGAACAACGTATATTACCAGATCTGCAACACTGTTGTTGGGAAACGTGAAGTTGACAAAAAGGTAAAACTGCACATTTTTAATGCAATTTACCTTCCCACCCTACTATACGGAAGTGAGAGCTGGGTCCTTTTCGACCGATTGAAGAGGAGAATCACCGCGTCAGAAATGAAATATCTAAGAAGAGTTGCCGGCCGAACACGGAGGGAACATGTCAGGAATAGCAGAATAAGAGAGGAGCTAGGGGTAAAAGCACTAACAGAAATTATTGAGAAGAGGCAGCTAAACTGGTTCGGACATGTATGCCGAATGGATGAAGATCGCGGACCACGCAAGTTCTTCGAAGCCAGACCAACTGGCAAAAGACCAAGAGGCAGGCCAAGGATGTCATGGTTGGATAGTATGGCTCAAATAGGAGAGAAAAGAGGAAAGAGGTTGGATCCTATGAAGACATTGGCGAGGGACCGGACAGTTGGATTTCTTGGATCGAGGCACCTCCACGCTGGGAGGCACTGAGGAGGAAGGAAAAGAAGAAGAAGAATTTTTTTACCAGAAAATTATCGAGTTTTAATAACGCATATCTGGAAAACCGTTGAAAGTTTGACAAAAATGTATATAAACAATTTTGTAGGAAATTTAATTAGCTGTAATTTTAGCACTATAGCACAAAAAGAGTCCACCGTTTACGAGAAATAATCGAAAAACCCAAAACTGGGACCTACTCCCCTCCCCCCACCGTTAGCTCCCCCCCCCCCCCCCCCCCAGGGTCGGGTACTTTTAGTATGTTTACCTTCTAACTATTCCTAACGAAGCTATGAGGTAAAAAATAATTTCATATTTCATGCATTTTCTTGGTCAAACGATATGCAGGGGCATTATTTTTTATTTTGTTTTTTGAAGGTTTATGTCTTTCAAGGGGTCATGAATTCAGAACCCCGAAAAATCAATTGAAAAAAAAAATGTTTGTATTCTTTTCCTGGATTCACTGGTTATTCCTCAAGTTATTGCATCATGAAGCGATATTCAGTAGTGAAATTGAGGGCCATTGCCTCGATAGTCCACGGGCATATGTAATGAGTACGTATCGTATCTGTTAATGGAGACAGAGCACGTTTGTTATCCCCACCCCATGTATATATGTAGATATGTAGAGAAGTAGAGAAGATTACAAGTGCGTAGTTAGCTCTAGAATATTGTAGAAGGAAGGAGGAGAGGAACACCTGAGCTGTGGGGTCAGCACACTCCCACAAGGTCTCTCTGCAAATGAACTTACCTATAACAAACCTGCCTTTATATACTAGCAGTTCAGTTCTAACATCTTCCGTCTCTTGAATAAAAGTATATATATGTTTAATAAGGTTCTTGAGGTTCAGTCAATAAATAAAAACAACTATTTTGGCGACGCACAGTGGGGCAAGTAGCCCTAATTGTTGGCATAAACTAAATATTCTTACTTACACCTTAAATAATCATCAACATTGGTTCTTAAAGCTGTATATCACACATTTAAACATTAGAGAACCTAAATCACTCACTTTATTTGTGTACAATGCGGAAAAACTTAGAAAACAGTAAATAAAAAAATTCAAACTTTTCAATAAAATAAGTAACACTTTCTATCAATATTTTCTCACCATCTTCGCTGCCTTCTTCTGTGTCAGACCTATTCAAAAGGACCAGATAGAAAGTTTAAAGCCTCTGCCGGTAGTGACTTAAATTTTTTCTTAGGTAGTTTTCGTTTACATGTTAGAACTGGGTCTGAACACAACAAAAAGTTAATGAATATATCCTGGTTAGATTTTTCTCGACTACACTTCCGTGATGTTCACGATATTTTTTGAAATCCTTGTTACGAGCTTCCTGTACCATGAATAAGAAACTTGTCGAGGGTCGGTGACTTCGGGTACCATGGGCACTTTTCTACATAATACTTTGCAGTACCATGAGCAAAGATAGGCATTAGTATCAATTTGGTGCCCACATGATATTGCTATCAGTATTGTATGAAGCCTTTTAATTAGTTCAGCGCCAACTCTGGTAATTTCTGACGAAATATCAGAATGAGAAAAAAAATCGCCTAGCCGTATTTTCATCGCTACTATTTCCAGGTTTAAGCATGTCAACAATCAAACCACATTTTTTCTTAAAACTTTCTTGGATTCGACTCTTGGTTTCTTTAACAACTTGTTTGTCTATAGCTGCGGTCTTGACATTTTTTTACTGGAAGCTTTTAGGATAGGTGTATAGGATATGGAATAAAATGATTAACAAAGGAGAAATATTATTTTAACGCTGTGGCAGATCGGGGCAAGATTTTTCAACGAAACCATAATATTTAGGTTATGTACTAGAAGATGGTGGAAAAAAATATGCTTGACAGGTTTGGAAGGTTACTAAACCATTCGCTACAGATAAACTAAAACCAATAATCTTATTTTATTATATTATTAAGGCAAATATAATACTATATTTCCAAATTATATACCTGAAGATGATGATTCCATGCCATAAAAATATATAAGTATTAAAACTGTATGTGAAAAAAACAAAAGATTTGTTAATAACAAATTGATGCATACACTGACATCGATGCCACTGAACTTCGTCTACTTTCACCGATTATCAGTACAAGACATGACCGTGTTTATGTTCTCTCCTGTTTATTGGAAACGGTGTTACTGGAAGAAAGTTTTATACGAAAATGGTGCCTCTAGCCTAAGTTCCTGTACACGGCACCTAAAATTGTAGGATTCTCAAACTTTTTTCATTCATACGAATATAGCGCCTAAACGTTGGGTTCTAGCGAGAAATGTTATAAAACAAATAATATTTTCCATTAAATTTCTGGTTACAAAATATTATCAAATTGATCTGAGCAACACAGAGCTACAGAGGAACGCTTACGCGTTCCTCCAAAACGTATAATTTTTGACCGCCTAGGCCACCAGTAAAATATGTTTCATATTAAAAACTTTTCTGTGAAGGTATATCTGCAGAAGCTTTGTTTAGGAGATGAATTTAGATTGAATACTAATATGAGCTTGTTTCCCTAACTGTACATAAATTATCGAATTAAGGATTAATACTATTTGGAATGAGCTTCGAAATTTCAAATGGTACTAATATACATATTTATTTATTATTATTGCTAAAAGTATTATAAAATCCTTTTAGCTAATGAACAATAATCTTACTCTATACTACAATAGCTATTGTACCAATGGCACGAGGCTATAATCTGATTCAGCTATTTCTCTTTCCCCTTTGTTTGAACTCGAGTAAGTCGCCAGCAAATATTTGCTCTAGAATGGGAAACTACTCTCTTCCTCCCCCTTCAGGCGGTACGATATCCATCTACTTTGGATATTTAGTTATCTTATCATTGCTTAAAACTCTCCAATTATTAAAATAATTAAATATTCTTAGGCTTATACAGAACTCTGACATACCTGGTCATTTATTAATTATCGTTATTTAAAAAAAAAAAAAAAAAAAAAAAAAAAAAAACCTGTACCACGTAAAACCCATGAAGGGTCTCGGGTTCAGTATTTAGGTGGTAGGTTGTACTGTTTCTGAGCCAACGGTTGTGAAAGGAGGTGATTTTGCCAGAATTCACGCTCAACTGCCAGGTTTTTCCTCCAATTAAGGGTATCCACTTTCTAGGAGGCTGGGTGTGCCCCAGGAGGGTCTCCCAACCTCGAATTCGATCCACGACTGAAATAACAGAAAATAAATTTTCTGCCTTCAGTCGGACTCGAACTTGGGCCCGGGAGCATGGTAGTCAAGTGCCATACCCACTGAGCTACCGCGCCTCCCTTATCGTTATTTAAGACACAATAATTCGTTTACCAAGGGTATGATTATAAGAAAGACCTAGTGATGTATTATTATTATTACGTCTTCTCCATTTAATTAAAAACTTTTTGAAAAATCGCACTTTTCAAGTCAGAATAGGAAACAATTTGTCTTCAATCAGAAATATGAACAAGGGTATTCCACAGGGAAGCGTCCTAAGCTGTGCTCTTTTTGCAATAGCCATAAACAAAGTTACGACTATTATACCCAAATCGATTAAAACGTTTCTGTTTGTTGATGATTTGGCATTGCTTTTATCGTTTAAAGACCGGGAGAGGATGCAAAGAATATTGCAAAACTGCCTAAGAAACTTAGAAATGTGGTCTACACAATCAGGTTTAATATTCTCATCTGAAAAGGAAATGTATAATGTTTTCGAAACGCAGAACACCAACCCCTCCACCATCACTAACTTATAGAGGCATCAACTTAAACTTTGTACCAAGTACTAAATTTTTAGGCCTAATTTTTGATTCTAAATTGAGCTGGCAAGAGCATATCAAGTGGTTAAAGGCAGAATCATCCAAGAGATTAAATGTTCTTAAAGTTCTTGCTGGCTGCTCTTGGGGTGCTGACAGGGCAAGCATGATTAAAGTTTACACGTGCCTGATAAGATCCAAACTGGACTATGGAAGTTTTACTTATTCCTCAGCAAGCCTCACCCAGCTTTCAGCTATTGACTCGGTTCACCATGCTGGTCTACGTCTCGCAACAGGTGCATTCAGAACTAGTCCTGTATGCAGCATTTATGTTGAAGCTGGGCAACCACCACTAGCTGTTCGTAGACACCAGCTTGCCTGCGGTTATATCTGTAGACTAAAATTCAATAACCAAAATCCAGCTTGGAAACCCGTGTTCCAACCAAAGTTCAGAAGATTTCTGGAAAACCAACGACTGCCTGCCCCGTTGGGAATCAGAGCCGGAAGATATATAAAAGAAATCCAACACCTCGAACCTACAATCGATGATTTGAAATATCCACCATGGACTCTAAAAATTCCAACAATAGATTTAACACTCAAAAAATATTCGAAAACTAGGACCTCAGATATAATATACTTAACGGAATTTAACAAAATAAAAGAAAAATACAACAACTTTAAACTCATATTTACAGATGGCTCAAAATCAAATAACAATGTTGGATGCTCCGTTGTTTTGGACACTACGATTTTGAAATACAAACTTCCGCCAATCACAAGTAACTTTACAGCGGAATGCTGGGCGGTTACTGCGGCGTTACATTACGCTATGCACCTGGAAGAAAAAAATGTTGCCATATTTACTGATTCCCTTTCTGCCATAATATCTTTTCTTAACATATATACGAAGGATCCAGTCATAAGAAAGGCACAGGCATATGCCTCAATGTTAAAAGAGTCACACAAGAACTTGGTGCTTATCTGGATACCATCCCATGTGGGGATAAAAGGGAATGAAGCCGCAGACGAAGCAGCCAAGCAAGCAGCCATATCCTCGCTAGAAATCAAAACTATCTATACCCCTTCGGACGTCTGCAATTTTTTAAAGTATTTTGCCAGGTGTACTTGGATGGAATTATGGAATGGAACCCAGGCAGATAATAAATTAAAAGAAATTAAAAATGACATCAAACAGTGGTATACATCGTATCGGGGAAACAGAAGAGAAGAAGTAGTGATCACTAGATTGAGGATTGGCCATACTCGCCTCACACATGGCCACCTTATAATGAGAGAGGCCTCACCCAAATGTTTATACTGCCACTGCCAACTTACGATTAGACATATTCTGGAGGAATGCCCGCTTTACGATACTTTTTTTGAACAGGAACGGCTGGAAAGAAGACTCTCAGTAATGCTGGGAGATAACAAAGACAATATCGACAAAATTATCAGATTTTTGAAACAACATAACTTTTTCGGAAATATATAATTAAAAAAAAAAAAACAAAAAAAAAAACAACAACTAAGAAACCAGGACACTAAAGACCATGGAAGTTGAGTGTCCAAAAACAATAAATCTATCTATCTATCTACCTAGTGATGTATATGAAACTCCAAGTATAGATTTATGAAGAGATAAGTAAATTCATTTGTTTCCGGTTGTAATTTGTGTCAAATGAGATTAAATAAATTTATTATGCCAACGTTCCGGCCATAGCATTGACGGCCATCTCAGGACAGACTATAGACAAATAAATTATAGAAATTGATATATTCGATAAATTGAACAAAACTAAATAAGAAACAACATATTAACAATATACTACCATGAAAGATTCAATTCTCTTTTGATATAAAGAATTTATAAAACTTAAAAAATGTATACTCTGTCACATAGTTTTATGATTAAAAATTTAAATCCTGCCGAATATAAAAATGTCCATTCTTTTGTTTTTTATATAGTTTATAAAAATATGACTCATAGGCCTTCAGCTGTAAGCACAGATAATGAAATCCATTATCCGCAAGTGTTTCTTAATTGTCTCTATACATCTGGGTCACAAACATGTTAAAAATTATAGTTATGCGTGAAAATATCATTGAAGAAGTAATGCATAATTGCATACTTCAATACAAGATTTTTATCGATAAACAAATGAAACTTCAAATATTAGTTCAAATTACTTCAGTTCTTTACTTATGAGAGCGGGCGAAGGTCACGACGATATTAGTACAATGTATACAAGTAAATATTTTGATATATGATTACATTAACATGTCAATAACTTCAGTAACTGCTCCAGCGATTTAATAAATCTTCTACATTAGCAGTTTCCTAAAATCTTTTTTCCAGATCACACGGATGTTTATCGGGAATCGATTGGGAAACAAGTTGAGAGATCAGTCGATCGGAATGAGTATGGAGAATATCATGGAAGGTACTTGGTAGTAAAGCAAATAAATGATATTTGTTTCAGATTTGCGAGGATCTGTAAATTTTTGACGGCCAAAGGACATCTTTGGCCACTCCTCTTTTCGAAGAATTATTCCATACAGATACTATTCTGAAATCTTCCAGGGTTAAATATATTGAAAAATATTACCGATTTTAAACGGTCCAAGGGTATAACAGAAACCAGTGAAGCCAGTGAAGGGTACAGGTTTTAGATCTACCAGGCAAAAACTATACTTACCATAAATAATTTTATATGTACTTATAAGTCCTACAGTATCCTTTAATGATATTTCACTAATCCCAGCTGAACAGATCCGCTACCTAGGACTCCACTTGGACAAACGTCTTACTTGGAATCCACATACAAGACTAAAACGACAAGAAACAGCCCGTCGTTACAGACTACTTCAACATTTACTGGACAAACGTTCAAAACTCCCAATTAATTACAAAAGACTCATTTACATGACCGTGATTAGACCAATATGGACTTACGGAGTTGAGCTTTGGGGCTCTACTAAACCATCCAATTCATCCCGTATTATGTGTGACATAATAAGGAGCATTGAGAATTTTAAGCAGGATTTCGGATCTAAGAATAAGACACGAGAAGAATTGGAAGATTTAGTGGAGCCCCAAGGCTCATCTCCATACGTCCGAATAGGTCTGATAACTGACATACATATTTATAAGTAAATTCCGGTTTAAACTGTTGCAAATATTTTTCAAAACTAGACAAAATATAACATTGCTGTATTTATATTCCTTGAATATATTAAAATACAGCATTATTTTATAATGTATATAATGTGATTATGATGTAATGGAGACGCAACCGAGTGCAGTATAAACCTCTCTAGATGTGTAGAGGTGAACGGTCAAACTGCCCTGACCCCCAACAATTGAAACTACGCCATCTACCAGGTTTGCTCGTGACGTTCGCTGCTTCAACATCTTTTACTTTAATATGATATTTATCTCTCTTTCTTTGTAATATATTACATAAACTATTATATATTATATGCAGTTGTAAATATAAATAAATTATACAGGGTGAGTATATCTTAGTGTAAAAAAAAGGGTGAAACTAGATCAAAAATGTAGCAAAATGCAGCAAACCTCACCTTTCTATTCCAATTCTTTGCAGATAAATCAAAGACTTTTTTGAGGAAACTACGTTTTTTTTTTTCATAACAGCTGAGTACCTGTAACTCATTTTTACAAATTTGGTATATAAAGAACAGCTTGATCTTCAACTTATTTAGGGAAGCTACAATGTCTTATATTACTTCAACGCTCACCGTTTTTCGAAAAAACTATCCACGAAACGTCAAATCTCACAAAAACTTGCAAATTTAATAAGCTTTCGAATGATATGTTAAACGTAATGATTCTGTTTCAGAATCATTGAGCCCAAAGCTCAACTACGTATGACCAAATGGGTCTAAATAATGTCTTGTAAATGTCTCGTTTATAATTGTAAGCTTTGAACGTTTTTTGATATATTGAATCATATCTCTCAAATAACGAGGAAATCTATTCTTATTCTTAAGCAACTTTCACATTACCGTGATTCATTACCATTAAGTACTCGAAAACTGTTAGTATCATCACTCACTTTCCCTAACTT
The DNA here is from genome assembly GCA_003667255.2 of Euschistus heros. Lineage (NCBI taxonomy): Eukaryota > Metazoa > Arthropoda > Insecta > Hemiptera > Pentatomidae > Euschistus > Euschistus heros. The sequence goes on from RCWM02000063.1 coordinate 2,845,152, forward strand.
TGACTACGGATGCATAGTATATGGAGGACTGTCAGATGAGCTCGAGATGAGATGTAAAAGAGTAATGAAATGTTTTATTAGATTTATTTTCGGGATCTCCAGACGTTCTCACATATCTCATAAGTATTCTGAAATTGGTTGGCTTTACCCCAGTTTTCGACGTCAATACTTCCTAAGTGCACTCATATTTCAAACCTTGAAAACCAAAAAACCCACCTATATCCATGACCTCCTTACTCCGCGCTACTCCATCCACCTCTTAAATACTAGAACCCAACCAATCAACCTTTACACTCCAGCGCATCGAACTGCATCCTTCGAGAAATCCTTTATTATCCGCGCTTCCTCTTTATGGACTTCCTTTAAACATCATTTATTTCTTTACCTCCTTAATTTCCAATCTTCCGAGCTAATGTAAAACATGAATATTTATGTAATATACTCGTACAATATAATAGTATTCATAAGATGTGTCCTTTCACAAGATGTCCTAGTTATTTTGTAACTCATAATTTAATTATTTATCAATTTTTGTTATTATCTATAATTATTATTTATTATAATTATCGTAACCAGATGATTATCTTATGTACTGTAATTATATGTTATTCTTAGGGGACAAGTTGTCCCAGAATAAAGTTCATTGTCTTCTTTTCTTCTTCTTTGTCTAGTAAATGTTGGAGTACTTGAAAACGAGCAGTTTTTCGTAGTTTTAGTCTTGTATGTGGATTACGAAGAAGCCGTTTGGCTTAATAAAGTCTTTGCGTATCTGTTCTGCAAGGATTAGCGTTTATGTATAATATGACAAATTTACCTAAAATTTAATTTTTCCACAAATTTTCTATTTCGCTGCAATGTTTTGATGAATACGGAGGATAGTTCTGAGCTGCTACTCATTCAGCCACATTAGATATCAACCTATAGGTTATAGATTGTTGCCATACCGTCCATAAGGAGATCAGACAGACAATAAATATACATTGAGTACAAGACGGAGATATTGTTTTATATATAAAGGACTGGAGAAGACTTGGTAGGTCTTTGAACCTGGACAACTATACCCCGGACTGGGCAAACAGCAATAAACCTCTCTGTGACGAATCTGACTCCCGCCTTCTCCCGCCCTCACTCGCGCTAACAATCCCACTTCGCAATTGTTCTCAACGCCTCTCTCAGTAATCTACAATATTTATATATTGTGTGCCCATATAATATATACGTGTATAAATATAAATAATTGGGCTATTATATATGCCAACTTCTGTGACAGATGAAAATTTAATGCTAAATCCGAAAATGTGGTCAAAATTTGGTTTTTATGATAAAAAACAACAACGTAATTTCTTCAAAAAACTCTTTGATTTATCGTATATCTGTAATGGATTGGAATAGAAAGGTGAGGTCTGCGGCATTTTGTTACATTTTTGATTTAGTTTCACTCCGTTTTTTTTTACACTAAGAGATACTCACCCTGTATAATTTATTTATATTTACAACTGTATATAATATATACTATTTATATAATAGTTCATGTAATATATTACAAAGGAAGAGAGATAAATATTATATTAAAGTAAAAGATGTTGAAGCTGCGAACGTCACGAGCAAACCTGGTAGATGGCGTAGTTTCAATTGTTGGGGGTCAGGGCAGTTTGACCGTTCACCTCTACACATCTAGAGAGGTTTATACTGCACTCGGTTGCTTCTCCATTACCTGGAAACTTTTGGAATACCTCAAGCGTATCTTTATTTCAACACTCATATACATAAATGAGAGTTTCGCCGGTCAAAAACTAAACACGACTAACGTGCAATAGGAAAATGAGGCAGTTAAACAGTATTCGATCGTGTGGATTTTGTTATAGAGATAATAAAGATTATGTCATACAATTTTTCCTCGATTTTTTAACTTTCCGACAACTGGGGAAAAAGTATTTGAGCGAATATCTCCTATACTGACTACAGACAATCTGTAATCTATTAATAGTGTAAAGAAATTAACAGATATTTATTTATTTGTGGATAATAAATTCAATGCAAATAGGGATTAAATATCTTTAAGTAGACTTTGTAAATTTTTTACAGTTTCCTGATAAAAAATTTAATGAAAGATATTATTTGTTATATAAAATTTATCACTAGTAATGTGAAGCTAAATTCACGAGAAAAACTTGACGATCGGTAAATCAAAGAGTAAATGAACATATAAGAGCATGCAATAATAACACCCAAAATTCCAATTTCGCTATCCATCTAAATGAAAATAACTATAAATTTAATAAAGACTCGGGAGTAAAAATAATACATCGAGTAGAAAATAGCCTAAAACTAAATATTTATGAATCATTAGAAATAATAAAATCGTTTAAAACCGATCCAGATTTTTGTTTAAATGACCAGATAAACATTTCCAATAGCCCCATTTTAAATTTGTTTCCAATAGGAACGAAAAAATCCAATGAGTATACTTTTTGGTGAAACGTTTTTTCGAATCTATTTTGACACACTCTAGCTGAGTTAGTCTCCTTGGATCAAAAATAAATACAATTTCCCGATCAAAAATTAATGGAGAATGTTTTTCGCTATATAACATTTAGCACTAACACCAGAAGCTACATTGGTTTGAACGTTAAGAGTCAAGTTTGAAACAACTTTTCTCTATCACCTTTGTTTATTTCGAATAATCATTGATTGTTAATTTCATTTAACTATTATTTTAAATAATTTGAGCTTTTTAATTCCAAAATGTAAATTGAAAAAAGCAGTAGATTATACATAAAGATAGTGATTAAAATATGTGTGCTTATATTTCAATTTTTCTGCTTTAACGGATTTTGTACTGCTTTGAAGTCAGACCTCCTGAAAATGTAATTTTTCACTTGAGGTACGCATGATGATATAGAAGGATCAATCCTAAATGTAATTTTTGTTTTCAAAATGCAAAATAAAAAATTCATTCATTTATTCAGAAGAGTATTTATATCGAATTGTTTTATCAAATGTTCTTATCACATGATTCTAAGATGTAAGTGTCGCAACACGTAACGACCGGGAATTTGAAGTGCCATCTCATAAGAGGATAAACATAACGTGGTATATATTTCCTCAATGATGTCATCATTATTTATTTATACTTTTTTTGGTAACGGTTCGGATCGGCGACACCACCAAACTAGGTTGACCCGCACTACACCGACCAGTTCGATCCTTACGCTTCACTTCATGTTTACATTTTCCGAACATTTACTAGACAAACGATCAAAGCTCCCAACTACTTATAAAAGATTCATTTACATGACTGTGATTAGACCTATTTAATTGTACGGAGTTGATTTTTAGGGCTCCACTAAACCATCCAATTAATCTCGTATTCAATCTTTACAATCCAAATCCTTGGAAATATCCTCAATGCTCCTTACTTTGTCACCAATAAACTTATCCATAAAGATCTTAATGTACCATATGTTGCTGATTTAGCCCAAACCAGATACCTATCCTTTCATAGTAAGCTACATAACCACTCAAATCTACTATTCTTTCAACTTGCTTTCCACTCCATTCCTGATAATCCCCGAGGCGTCTGAAAAGAAGATGGCCTAGAGATCTTCTAGTGTAGAATTGTTATTGAAGTGCTACTGATTAGTAGCTCTTTTCAAGTTTTGTCGGGTTACTGTAATCACTTTCAATACATTTTCTTAATGTATATGTTTTGGTACAGTTGCAAATATCAATAAATGAAAAAAAAAAAGTCTATTTGGTTCTAGAAATTATTATTTAGATAAGAAAATGAGTAATAAGAAACAACAATTATAAGATTCTTAAAATAATTGAAAAGTAGCCTGCATATTTGCATTATCTATTAATATATGATCAATACTATTGGAATGGTTGTCAAAAATATATTCAGAAGTTTTTTATCACACTGATCCCTGTTGAACAGATTCGCTACCTAGGACTCCATTTAGACTAACGCCCTACTTCGGATCCTCACGAAAGACTGACACGAAAATAAACTGCTCAACGAGTAGTTAACGAGTTTTTAACTTTTACAAGAAGCTTTTATTACAAATCTTATAATTTAAAAAAATAAAATAAACTATATAAAAATAGTGCTTAATCGCTATACCCTCTCAAGACATAGAGAAAGCATCAAATCAAATCGATTCTGACAGCAATAGCCAGAAAGATTGGTCTCCAGATATCTTCTGAAAAAACTTCCCGAAGAATTCCCAACCCACATCTATTCGTAAAGCACCTTCCATAACTTCTGTTAAAAATAATTTATTTCTGTACTTTTGAGATAATCAATCTTCCGCAAATATTTCAATAATCAAATAAATACTTAGAATTACTTTTATTTTTCTCTTTCTTTATTTTATATGTTCATATATATACGATTGTATTTCATGCTATTATTATTATTTCATAAATTTTTTTTTTAAATTAATTAAATTTTTTTTCCTGTAAAAAATGTATGCTGTAATTACTGAAGCATCTAATTTGTAAATAATAGGCCAGGCAATTGTACTTTCAACTGTGCATTATTTTTTATTCTTAGGGGACAGTAAGTCCCAGAATAATGTTTATTTTTTCACTTCATTTCAAAGAATAAAATTCATGACCAACATCAAAGATTCACTGACAGTACTAAAAACAGTGTGCCAAAAAAAATCAACAGCGTTACTAAATTTAAATATCTAGGTGAAATAATTCAGGTAAATGGACTTGACAAAGAATGAGAAAGCTGGAACTCGCATAACAATTGACTAAATATATTTATATCAAGAGAAGCCTTTCAATTAAAAATAAAAATTGAGCATTACTATAATCAAACCAGAGAATCTCTATGCTACAGAATGTATGTTCACCATGAAAATTGAGGAAATAGAAAGGATAGAGAAAAAATAAAGGAAAATTTGGGGCTAAGGGAGATTTTAGACAGGAAAACCAAGGACTTGTACAAAGAGAACATGAATGAAAGAATGAAAGACTCAATCAGGAAAAGGAGAAACAAATTATTTGGTTACATAATCAGGATGAATGACAACTGGCTTGGAGAAAAAAAATTTCAATTATGTTCATAAGAGTAGAAATGGTAAACAAATGGATTCTGGGAATTAAGAAAGACATGGTAGTGATTATAGAACAGCTTTCAGAAGAATTATACTAAATTATAAGGGTTTCCAGAATGGAAAGAATTAGCATCTAGACAGAAGAAAGGAGACAGGAAAGTGGATGAAGAACTATTGGAAATCATGACAAAAGTATGGAAATGGTTGAATATGGTTACTTCACGCGGTCCTAGGCGGCCAAAAAAAAAAAAAAAAAAAAAAAAGTATATTAAAACAGTGCTTAGCGAAATATCACACTATATCACACTATATCACAGTAAACAAATAACAGTAATACACAGTAACAAGATATACAATAACAGTAAGAGCCCATATTGATATTGTAAGCCGAGTCGAAGGACAGAGCACTAGGACCCTGACATTAACAAACATTTAGTGCCCTTATTAAATGTCCTTCGTCCTTCCTTCCCAAAGGGCTTCTCTTAAAGATCACATCTGTCCTTCTTCTATTATCTAATGAGCCATATCAAAGTGCCACTGCCAAGGGAAATTATATTATAATAATAATAATATCAATATAATAAAATATATATATATATAAATATATCAAGAACCATACTAAACATTTAATAGTAACAGTCAAGAAATTTATCCATATTAACATATCGAATCAATACTGGAAGATATCTATAGTGGAAGAATGGGATTTTACGAAGAAATCAAGACAACCCACGGTCCTGAAGCAATCACAGTGATGAATTAACTTCAGAAATCCAATAGATAAATAGCAAGTGTTAAGAATACTAGGTTATCCCTTCTAAGATGCAGGGCATTATTATGAGAACAATATAGTCTGGAAACGTCGCCAAAATAGTTGTTTTTATTTTATGACTGAACCTCAAGAACCTTACTAAACATTTAATAGTAACAGTCAAGAAATTTATCCATATAAAAATATCATAATTAACATTTTTCGTTTAGTGTTTTATTAAGTTACTATCTAACACAACGGTAGTAGCTAATTATCGACAGTCAATCAACTCAAACCCAAAGTACAATGAGAATAAAAATACAATAAATAATAGTATAAAATAGTATAAAAAACTTAGCTCGAATTGAGAAAAGAATCCTAAGAACGATATTCGGCCCAATCAAAACAGAAGATGGATACAGAAGGAGACCGACGTTAGAGCTATATAAAATCTTGGAACCCATGGACTCAGCTATAATCAGGCGTAAACTGAACTTTCATGCACACATAATTAGGATGAATAACCAAAGATGGGTGAAACAGATTTATACTAAAGCCCTGAGCATAAAAAATAGCAACCATGTGTTTGGTAAAACAATGAAACAGTTCCTGGATAGGTACAAAATTACAGAAGAACTGTGCGAAGACAGAGAAAAGTTTAAAAAACACATGCAGAAAATAGAGGTCTTTGAATGCCAAAAACCTAAAGGAAGAACGGGGACCAAATGGCCCCAAGAAAGAAAAGAACGATTTTCTTCCCAAATGAGAGCGTACTGGCAGCAAAGGAGAATGAAGATAGTCAACAAACCTTCCTAATTAATATTTGCGTAGTCCTTAGAAGGCTGGACCGCAAAAAAAAAAAAAAAAAAAAAAAAAAAAAAAAAAAAAAAAATAGTATAAAATAAATTAGAATAATAAAAGTAGATAGGATAACTACAATTAAAATAAATAAATACAATAATTTTTTTTAGTTTACATTTACAATTTACACAGTCAGATGTATTGGCATATTAGTCCAGTCTATAAACAGATTGTAGAGCGCATGAAATATGCGAAAATTGTTGACTTCATAGCTTCATTAGGAGTAGTTAGAAGGTAAACATGCTAAATGTACCCGGAAAATATGTTTCAAATCAAAATTAAATTCCTATAAAATTATTTATATACATATTTGTCGAACTTCCAATGGTTTGCGAGATATACGTTATTTCAAAACGTAAATTATCCAAAAAAAATGTTCATTTTTACCTCAATTTTTGTCAAATATTTGCTTCAAGTCCCAGAAACGTATAAATGAAATTAAAATAAATTAAATGCTCAACAACTTTTATTTTGACATGTTTTTAAAGAAACGATCGTGGAAGGCACTGGGAGCAAATGTTTGGCAAAACAAGTGAGGTAACATTTTTTTTTTTTTTTTTTTTTTTTTTTTTTTTCGAAAATATTCGATATTCAGTAACGTATATCTTGAAAACCGTTGGAATTTCGACAAATAGAATCAACTTTATAGGAAATTCAATTTTGATTTGTAACATAGTTTTCTAGACTTAACCATTTTCGAGATACAATCAAAAAACCCTAAAATGGGACCTTCTCCCCTCTCCCCACCGGTAGCTGACCCCCCAGGGGCGGGGGACTTCTAATATGTTTACCTTCTAACTATTCCTAACGAAGCTGTGAAGTCAAAAATTATCACATATTCCATGCACTCTACACCCCTCATTTCAGCACTCATTGACTGAACTTTATAACTGTGCATAAAATATGGCTTGAAAGGTACGATAGACAATTATAATGCCTACAATGCAAACGGATAAAAGAAAAAAAACAAACTTATTATACAGTTTATATGGAACTGGATACTAAAAGTTACTGATTACTACTTTTAATTGAAAAATACATTTGCCTAATTGACCTTGGATCGCTGCAACTTGAGGAATGTTGATTCAGCACTTAAGTTTTGAATATTTAATTATTTAAAAAAATGAAGCGAGATACTGCTACCTACAATTACAATTGCCACCTGAATTACACGTTCTCATGACTCAACGAAATACTTTCCCATGGACAGAGAAATAAGATGAAGCCAATCCAAAGCCAATAAGAAGCTATTATAAATTTTAACTGCAGGTTCCGCGTGGGAACTGCCCCTGAGACTGGCGCTTCAGACTTGTTAACGATCAAATTGGCATGGTTCAAGTATATATGGATTCGACAGTACTTATTCCAGCGATGTATTGATATTATTTTCGATTCTTGACATCGATATCCCGGTTTAAAAATAAATTATTTCACAAGAAATGATCCACATGAGAGCTAAATAAAACAAATCAAAACTACTAAATAAAACTCAATTTCTCCCTGACAGAAAAACAATAGATTGTGGATATTTCTTTAATCTGTTAATTTAATATTCCTTGATACAAGACGAAAACGACAAAAACTGCTTGTCGTTACAGACTACTTCAACATTTACTAGACAAACGTTCAAAGCTCCCAATTAATTACAAAAGACTCAAATACATGACTGTGATTAGACCTATTTAGACATATGGAGTTGAGGTTTGGGGCTCAACTAAGCCATCCAATTCATCTCGTGTCCAATCCTTACAATCCAAAATCCTTCGAAAAATCCTCAATGCCCCGTTTGTTTGTCACCTTAAAAAAATAGAAATCACAAAATCACCTTGGTACATTTCAAACCACTCACTTTAATCAAATTTACAAGTAGCCACAATAAAGGAACATATACATAACCTTTATAGACGATTTTATGACATACTTCATAGACATAATGATATACTCATTAATGACATGGCGAAGGCAGACATACTTGAAAATACTCTAAGAAAGCTGAAAAGAAGCAAGATGAGAGATTGGCTCTAATAAACAATTTTTTTTTTTTTATCCATAACCATTCCACTAGTCTTTCAACTTGCTTCCCATTCGATTCCTGACAATCCCCCAAGACGTCTAAATAGAAGATGTCCTGGAGACCTTTTCAAATAGAACTTTTATTGAAGTGCTACCAGTGGGTAGTTGCTTCAAATGCACTTGTTTTATTATTTTATGTTATCACACTTACTGATTTTTTTTTTTTTTTTTTAAATACAGTTTTAAATTAAATAAATAGACAATAAAAAAAGAAAAGAAAACATTATCCATGCGATGAGGAGGTACTGTTGAGTCCTGCTCTCCCTTACGTTTAAAAGGTTTGTATTATTACACTTTGACCAAATTCACTTATTGTCACTCTAATAACAGGTGTCAATAAAAACTGAAAGGGAAAAAGAACACAAATTCACGTTTCACATACCCCGGTGAAAGTTTATAAGGACATCAACCTCTAAAAAGAACTAAAATTTTCTTCGAGAAAAAGAAAACAATCAATTGGATGAATTTTTTTGCATTTCAGTTTATATTTATATTAATGGAAGTTCAAAATTCAAGAGTATCAGAGACAAAAGAAAGGGAGCAATTTCGGAAATATTGGGTGAAGAGCATCAAGAAAAAATAAAATTGATAAAAGTTACGCCAAAGTGGGTTATCAGGAATTAAATATTTTATATTGAATTCAATGTGAATTAATATTTAAGCTGAATATTTTAATGTGTTATTAGACATTACAATATTTTAATAAATAATAATTATAAATATAATATGATGACCGGATATAGTTATTGAAGATAGTTGGTGAACTATGTTTAGACTCCGGCGGCAAACAATAGCAGGTAGCAAACGAACTGCTTCAGCACAGGTAGCTGGGCACGTTCTAGCCATCTCCTCTCTAACCAAGTCAATCACAATTCTTCTTTTCCTTCTCCTATTTATAACTTTTATTCTTATTTCTCGGGCTTAGATATAACTTTTAAAGATTATTATATATCTATAATAATGTTTAAATTTATAACTCCTCCGAGGCGTCTGAAAAGAAGATGGCCTCGTGATCTTCTTTTGTAAATATTCATTAGAGTACTACCAATGGGTAGTTCCTCTACAAGTTCTAATCATACCATTATTTTGCATTGTATACAGCTCATTTACTAAATGTGTTTTTATTAATACAGTTGTAAATTTCAATTAATAAAAGAATAAAAAAAAATAAATAAATAAATTTATTATAATTATGAAATAATTAATTGTTGTTGATTAATATATTTTTTATTTTGAAGAGAAAAGATTTGCCCAGTCGGGATTCGAACCTGAGTCCCCACTTTTCTAGCGTGGTGCCTTTTCCACTAGGCCACCGGGCTCGTATCCGTACCAGGGAAATCTTTTCTCTTCACTGATCCATACCCCCGGGCACTCGCAGTTGCGATGTACAACATGCCTTATGTAGTGGATAAATAAATAAAGTGGTTAAATAAAAAATATATTAAATAAATTTATAACTAAATCAAAATTAAAAATTAGACATGTGTGTAATCAACAAATTAAGTATGATCCTATCAATCAATGACCCCTATTTCAAATCACAAAAATTTTCTAAAGGTGTCAAAATTGGATAATTATAATAAAGCCAAACAAATATCAAATAGTCATTACGCTTCGCCTTAAACTATTGATTTCCTGCCCTGCAGTACAATTTAATAATACTCCACTGATCCCTGTTCAGTGCTAGAATCTGGATCTGTACAGATCTGGATTATCTGGACAAACGACTTACTTGGAATCCACAAACGAGACAAAATATTTAAAAGAGTTATTTACTTGATAGTAATTAGAACTATTTGGACATAAGGAGTTAAGCTTTGGGTCTCCCCTAAACCTTCCAATTTTTCAATAATTCTTCTTATAATCCAAAATCCTTCAAAAGATCCTCAATGCTCCTTATTATGCCACAAACAAACTTATCCTTAAAGATCTTAATGTTGTATATGTTTCTGATTCGGTCCAAACTAGATAGATTCACTGTCATAGTAAAGTTCATACTAGAATCCACTAGGGTCTCAACTTGCCTCACACTCAATTCACGATAATCATTTAAATTAAATAATCTTTACAGTTCGCCGTAAACCCACGACCTCCTGCCCTACAGTATCCTTTTATAATATCCCACTAATCCCAGTTGAATAGATCCGCTACCTAGGACTCCATCTGGACAAACGTTTAACTTGGAATCCACGTACGAGACTTAAAAGACAAGAAACTTCTCTTTGTTTCCGAATACTCCAATATCTACTACAGAAACGTTCAAATAACCCAATAAATTACAAAAGACTTATTTACAAGATATTCATTAGTCAAATTTGGATAAAGAGTTGAACATTTTGGGTATCCTTCAAATTCTTTTCATAATCTTATAATCCTTCGAAAAATCCTCAATTATGTCACTAACATACTTATCATTAAAGATGTTTATGTTCCATATGTTGCTGATTTGGCCCAAACTAGACACCTATAGTAAAGTCATAGCCATTCGAGTCCATTAGTCTCTCAACTTGCCTCACACTCCGATAATACTCCGAGATATTTAAAAAGAAGATGACCAAAAGACCTTCTGTAGAACTTTTATTGAAGTGTTACTAGTGAGTAGTTCTTTACATGTTATTGACCTGTCATTGTAACAATTTTACTGAATTTTACTTGTATATATTTATATACAATTGTAAATAGCAATACACAATTTTAAAAAATAACTACTAGGTATTCGATTATGAATATTTTAATAATGAGAAGTTTTCTTCAAGGCTAGATACAGATTAAGGGAATGAAGAGAGCAGGCATAAACTTGCATCTCTGGGCGATTACTCGGGTTGTTTGAAGGTAGGGGATTAGGGCTGGCTGAAAACTTATGGACCTTAAGGTGTATAAATTAAAACAGGCTCGAGTTTATTCTGTAATTTGTAACTATTAACATAAAAAAATTAAATGAAAAATAATTTTAAAAAAAAATTTGCTCATCACTTATACCTGACAAAGGTTTAATATTCAAGTTAAATAATTTTATCACATCTGCTTGTTGTCACATGTTAAGTGACAGGTGTGGATTAAACAAATAAAGAGGAAAAAAAAAAAAAAAAAAAGTTAAATAATTAATAATGAGGAATGCGTTATTCATCAAATTCACATCATATAGATAATTATAATGGACACGCAGCAGTAACCTAAATATAGAAGTAAATAACTGATAAAATTAAGATAATTTTAGAACACGCAAATTGATTCACAATGCTGAAAGCCACTTTGATTTTGATGTTTCATACATATTTCTACATTTTATTTTTAAAAACATCATATAAATTATTTATTAGTATTAAGTAAAGGTTTTAATATATCATTGATAATTAGCCTTCCACCTAGTTACACGTTAATCTCAATACTGTTAGCTATTATTAGTCCCACTAATGTAATGATTATGGATATAATTGTGCCAACTAATGACCTCTATTAAATTAACCAATCCCAATCAATGCTACATAATCAATCCCCAAAATACTTGTTGCATACGTAATTCCAAAATGGCGGAGGACGAATACACCTATATCACTCCGATACTATAAGAGAGTGTTACCAACCTAATATTGAATTACCACAGCTGACCTAATTATCAGCTGTAAATTAAATATTTCTTTTTTTATTTCTAAAAAAAATATTTTAATTTTATTAACTCACGACTTATTATACCTCTTATTAGGAATAATTAAAATTACTTGAGGCACACCATGATGGTATAGAAGGATCAATACAATTAGGATTGATGAATTAATTGCCTCTACTATTGGAATTATTTTTATTTTAAAACTAGTTTCGAATGTTAAACATTCATTATCAGTTCTAAAAAAGTAGTTGAGCTTTCCAATTCTCGTGTCCAATCCTACAGATCCAAAACCTGCATGAAATCCTCAATGCTCCTTATTGTGGCACAAGTAACTTATCCATGAATATATTAATGTTCTTATGTTGTAGATTTGGTCTAATCCTATCCTTTTACAGTAAATTCCATTAAATACTAAACTCCACTAGTCTCTCAATAAACCTTCAAGGTGTTAGGGAATCAGCAATCAACGATGCAATCCACAGGCTAAATGAAACCTATTAGCAACTATAGCAAGGTACAGAAATAACTTAGTGATTGGACTTTTATAAACATAAAAAAATATGAAAATGTATTTACCTAACTACCAACTTCCTCTTTCGACATTTTACAGGTTGCTCTAAGTAGGTGAGTATCAATTTGATATATTTCTTGTCTTACATTTTAAAAATAATGTTCCACCCATCCCTGTTGAACAGATCCGCTACCAAGGACTCCACTTGGACGAACGACTTACTTGGAATCCTCATACAAGACTAAACGACAAGAAACTGCCCGTCGTTTTCGACTACTTCAACATTTACTTTACAAACGTTCAAGCCTTCCAATTAATTACAAAAAACTCATTAACATAACAGTAATTAGACAAAATTGGACATACGGATTTGAGCTTTGGGACTTTACTAAACTATCCAATTCATCTCGTTTTCAATCTTTACAATCCTAAATCCTAAATGCTCCGTACTTAGTCACAAACAAACTTATTCACAAAGATTAAAATATACCTTACTTTTTTGACTTAGCTCAAACCAGATATTTATCCTTTCATAGCAAACTCCACAATTATTCAAATCCATTAGTGTCACAACTTGCTTCTCAATCCATTCCAGATAACCCTCCGAGGCGCCTGAAAAGAAGATGGCCTCGGGACCTTCTAATATAGTACTTCTTCTTCTTTGTAAATCGAACACCTGTGGACCACGTTTAACGATTCATTTTTTAATCCTCCATTCTTTCCAATACTTCTTCATCAGCTCTGCCTGATGTTTTCTCCTTTCTTCTGACCACTGTCTATTAATTTTTGTTTTAACCATTATCGGAAATTTGATCCTGTCCGAAATTAATCTCTGTCCTATTCTTATCCATGTATTCTTTTTCTGTTTTTGGAGGCTGTGTTGGAAAATTTTCTCAGGCAGTCCTCTCACATCCATTTTCATTAAATGTCCATAGAATGTCAATCTACGTTAATAGTTTAATATATTTTTGTATTACTTTTTAGTTTAAAACCTTCTTCAGTCTTTCTTGGTCCCTATATTTTCTTAAATATTTTTCGCTCCTCCTTTTCCATATTAATATAGCACTTCATTATATAGAACCTTTATAAGTGCTAGCAATGGGTAGTTGCTTTAAAAACAAATGACGTGTCTATTTTATCATTAACAGCATATTTAATTGATGTATTATATTTTTATATTGTATATACAGTTGTAAATTTCAATAACTAAAAAAAAGATAATAATAAAAAAACATTTTAAAAAATTTATTATATGGGTGATTCTCAAACATTGAGCAATTTTCGTGTCCTCATCAGAAAATGTTTGCTAGTCTATATACTTAGTGATGCATTCTTTTTTTTATTAAAAAAAGTCTTTCTAATGCATTTAAATGTAGATTTTTTTTTTTTAAATCTTAATGTGAGATGTTTAGCCAGTTATATTTATTTTCTTTTAGATCTTCCTTATGGTTTACTTTAGGTAATTTCAAAATATTTTATCTGTTTATCCTCCTTTAAATTGGGGTCATAAAACGGTGTTTGGGCTCTTAGAGAATTTGAATGGACGCAGCAGCTGAGGGAACAAACATCTTCATAGAGGACTGGCTCCGTCCAGCATCTGCCCCAGGAAGCACCTGCCTTATGAATCCGAGCAGGTGATCTCATCTCACCTGTCCGCTGTGCAGAGGAGAGGTGAACTCTGGGGGCGCTTGATGAAACCTTTATGTGGCCATCGGCGCAGGTTATGGGCGGGATATTTATATCCTAGGTTATTAGTTCGTAACCTAGATTCGTATACAGGATCAATGAGGTATTTTACCTTGATCCGTATCCGAAAAACGGATGCAAATGGTTGTTCAAAAAAAAAAAATTAGTGTGGATGTGTCATAGATACGGCCGTGTGTTGTACATAAATAAGCGTATGTAAAGGGTTATATTTTTTAAATAAAATATTTTTCTTTATGTATTTAGGACAAAAGCAAGGAAACAAATAATTATTGTGTCAGAGTATAACTTTATTAATTAGGTCTGTGATACGAAAAGTACGACACAAATGGTGTACGAGATACATCGAGATTTATGGTAAACGTTAAATCAATACAGGTATTGCCTAATGTTGTTGGAGAAGTTTCAATATAAGACAAATTGAACTCGCTGAGCATGAAGTCTGGCAATGAGCGGTTTTGTGAGACATCAACATTAAAGTCTTCAACTATCATAACTGCTGTAGTAAGATCAGGCTCGTAATCGGGTATAATTTTAGCGATGTTTTTGGAATATTTTAACAACGATCGTAAAATAAAGAGTTTAATTTCAGCTAACGCTTTGCCCGGGCGGATATACACACACCCGAGTACGAATTTGAAAATTCCATTGGCCTTTACCTTCACTAGACAGAAATCACCAGGTTTTGCATCTGTCATTTCCAAATAATTTCTGAAATGTCGATGGTAACTCTATTACAGTCAGTGAAGCAATTGATGTTGCGATACTTATAATCTACTGCTTCTGGTGAGGAAACTGTGGTCAAGTTTAAGATCTTGCTACTATAAATCATGGACATGTTAGGGCGTTGGTCTTAAAGTTAAAGTGTTCAAAAACGTTGAGCAGTTTCTTTTCGCGTCAGTGTTGTATAACATTTAATAAAACATGACGATTTACTAAATTAAAATTAGTTAATTTCTCTATAACATTTATTACATACACATTTTTCATATCTGTACCATTTCCGAGATATACGCTTGGCAAATGTGAAGGACTTTTAGTATGTTCATAAAGAAGATAAACCGGCATATATATATATATATATATATATATATATATATATATAAATGTGTGTGTGTGTGTGTGTGTGTGTGTGTATTTTGAAGGAAATTTAATGTTTTACAATATTATTTCTGAAGGATTTTGTCGTAGGATAAACGTTTTAGAAGATATGGAGGGAAGTTTAACAGAAAACTTGAGGTACAAATTCTCGAAAATTTTCACATTTGCCAATCGTATATTTCAGAAACGGTACAGAATATGCAAAATATGTATAGAATAAAAGCTGTAGACAATTTAATTAACTTTAATTTAATAAATAGTCATATTTTGCATCCGTCACACCGTTTTCGAGATATGAACGCAAAACCAAAAAAAAGGAACCTTCCGCGCTCCGCGCCCCCCCCCCTTCCTGTTCCCAGGCCCGAAAACTCCAGGACTTTTAGTATGTTTACATTCTAACTACCCTGACACATGTTTTCGAACTAAAACCTTGGATTACAGGAAACGCACTCTATAATCCTTCATTGACTGGACTAGTGTGGATAAGATGACTGTGGATAAGGTTATTAATGATAAACAATGAATGAGTTTAGTGGAGCCCCAAAAGCTCCACTCTATGCGTACAAACATGTCTGTATTTAGTCATGTAGGTAAGTCCCTTGTGATTTATTAGCATGCTAGAGCTTTTGTCGTGTACATGTTAAAGTATTCGAAAACGTCGAGCAGTTTCTTTTCGTGTCTGTTTTACGTGTGGATTCGAAGTTAGTCCAGATGGAGTCTTAGGTAGCGGATCAACCGGGATTAGCGGAATACAAAAAAAACTTCTAAACGTATTTTATACAATATATACTACTAAAGGAGAGTTTAGTAATAAGATGTTTCACAAAAGCAATTCAATCTCCCAATATTATTTATTCAAAAAACCACATTATATTAACAATGATTTTCTAAAATGGGCAACGTTTCATGACTATTGCCACATTTTCAAGCCCTTAAACATGCGAAAACATACATATATGACAAATACGAATTAAGTATTGATAATGTGAAATAATATTCATTTCAGTACACAACATATATAATTAATGAATTACCTTTCATGTCCATTAATATATGGATCCGTCTGATGAACAAATAAAATCATTTAATGACTAAAAAAGTCAAGTCCTGGTATTGCATCTTGTCTTATCTACATACACTGCCGGTCAAAAGTTTGAGACCACCCTGAAACGATACCAGTAAATTTAAAAGTTTGATGTTAGGTGAAAAATAAATGGATTTAAATAAAATTAAACGCATTTATATAGTTTATACCAAGATCTTTAAAGTTCATCTACCTTTAAGAGAAGAAATTAAAATTAAGTTTTCAATACATAATTTAAAACAAACTGTATTTTCCATATTAATTCCAACAATTTCGTTTGCCGACAGAATAACCTTGGATTAAAAAATTTGAAATTTGAATTAAAAATTGAGAAACGAAAATCTCCCATTCATATTAAATGAAGGCAGCGGGAATTTTTGTTGAGCCATTTCAAATTTAATTAGATATTTATGAACTAAGTTCCTTTTTTTCCTGAGTGGAATTGCTCGTAATTGATTTATTACGGAGAAAATCTCAAAAGTGAAACAAAGTGTTTTTACTTATATATAAAAACATCAACATAAAATTAGATAGAAAAAGAGAGGCGGAACGATATTAAAGATATTAAACTTTTAAATTTGCATACTTTGGCTCAGGGTGGTCTCAAACTTTTGACCGGCAGTGTATATTAAAACTTAAATGAATAAACAAATAAAAACATTATAAATATATAAAAAATATGAAAAATGTACAATGTTCTATCATATTGCTATGATTTTTCAAAATTTATTATTTTGTTATGGCTATTGTTAAACTATTATAATTACCTTATATAACGACAAATCTCTTATAAACTTTAATATGGATCACATGTGACAGGATAGATATTGTAGAATGTGATTCATATTAAAGATCATAAGAGATTTTTCGTAATATAAGATAAGACAAGATGCAATACCAGGACTTGACGTTTTTAGGTATTAAATTATTTTATTTGTTCATCAGACGGATCCATATATTAATGGACATGAAAGGTAATTCATTAATTATATATGTTGTGTACTGAAATGAATATTATTTCACATTATCAATACTTAATTCGTATTTGTCATACATGTATGTTTTCGCATGTTTAAGGGCTTGAAAATGTGGCAATAGCCATGATACGTTGCCCATTTAAGAAAATCATTGTTAATATAATATGGTTTTTTGAATAAATAATATTGGGAGATTGAATTGCTTTTGTGAAACACCTTATAACTTCTAAATGTATTTTGGGCAAAGATCCCAAAAGTATTGATAACATATGAATAAATACTGCAAATATGCTGGCTATGTTACAATTATCTTCAGATTCTGATAATTATTATTTTTTTTTTATTATTACTAATTTTCCTTTCAAAATAATAATTCTCTGAACCAAATAGACATAATAATATTTATAAATAAAATTATCTTTAGATTAGTAATGCACTCATATTTGTTGTTGTTGTTTGTTTTCAACGGCAAAAAACAGCTGGTAGGTTATTTTTACCCTTATGCTTGAACTTAATTATATCGTCTGAATAGTAACAATAACAATAACAACAATAACACAAACAATATAAATATGACAATAACACATATTTGTTTTTATTTGTCATTGGTGACTCCATTTAGACAAAAACTATAAAACAAAGGAATAAAGAAAACAAAATGTTAGAAATAAGTAATTATGTCATCATTAAGGAAACTAACACCAAGTCAGTTGTGTACTAGAATTGTTAGTCGATACCATATCCACCAGTAACATTGTAAGTAGTTTCATACTCCTCTATATTCTGCAATTATATATATTTTTTTATTATTTTGACACATCGCTTATGGGCTGCAATAGCGGCACAACTCAAAAAATCATTTTTTGAGATAGGTGGGTTTAAAGTTTTCATTGCTAAGGAAAATGCACAGGAAATGCTTCAGTTTGCTTAAACGAGAGAAGTTATTACTTGGAAGTAATTTCGTTTAAGCAAACTAAAGACTTTCCTATGCATTTTCCTTAGTAATGAAAACTTTAAACCCACCTATCTCAAAAAATGATTTTTTGAGTTGTGCCACTATTGCAGCCCATGAGCAACATGTTTTTATATATTTATATTGTGGCTAACTTTATGTTTTGCAATAACTTGTATAACTTATATAATTTTAGTGTAAACTTTTTTAGTTTTTTTTTTTGCACTGTAGGACATAATTATGAGAACAATATAGTACCGAAATGTCGCCAAAATAGTTGTTTTTATTTATTGACTGAACCTCTCAAGAACCTTATTAAACATCTAATAGTAACTTTCAAGAACTTTATATTTATATATATATATTGTACATACATATATCTGATATATAAAAGATGATATTTGAATATATAAATTGGACTAGATGGAATGGATTACACAGAGGCGGTGAATGCATTACCGGAGTTATTGAACGGCCTTGACATCTAGATGTAATAATTGGAGTTCCCCAACTGTTTTCCTTCTCTCATTGCATCTAAATATCATGTCTTAATAAATATATACATATATAAACTTTGGATCATAAAATGGATTATTAACACTTTTCAGGGAAGCATACATATTTAATAACATTTTATTTTTTTTTTTCCATTAATTATATTTACAACTGTACAAAATATTATACAACAAGTAAATGTGTTGACAGTGAATACAATGGCATGTAAATAACTTGTGAAGAACTACTCACTAGTAGCACTTCAATAAAATCTACACTAAAAGGTCCCTAGTTCTTTTCAGACGCCTCGGAGGATTATCAGGAATGGAGGAGGAAGCAAGTTGGGAGACTAGTGGATTGGAGTGGTTATGGAGCTTACTATAGAAGGATAGGTATCTGGTTTGGGCTAAATTTGCAACATATGGAACATTAAGATTTTTATGGATAAGTTTATTGATCACATTGTAAGGAGCATTGAGGATTTTTCGAAGGATTTTGGATTGCAAAGATTGGATACGAGATGGATTGGATTTAGTAGAGCCCCAAAGCTCAACTCCATACGTCCAAATAGGTCTAATCACTGTCATGTAAATGAATCTTTTGTAATTAATTGGGAGCTTTGAACGTTTGTCTAGTAAATGTTGAAGTAGTCTGTAACGACGAGCAGTTTCTTGTCGTTTTAGTCTTGTATGTGGATTCCAAGTAAGACGTTTGTCCAAGTGGAGTCCTAGGTAGCGGATCTGTTCAACAGGGATTACTGGAATATCATTAAAGGATACTGTAGGGCAGGATGTCGTAGGTTTACGACGAAGGGTAAAGTTTATTAAATAACATTTAAATTTAAATTAAAAAAAAAATATTACTCTCATTTATTCTAATTTTTTAGCCTCATTTAATATTTTTGAATGAAGGGGCCCCTCCAAACAATCTATCGAATTATGGTGTACTGTGATACACTGTGCCCTGTAGAAGGAGTTAAGGGTCCTCTTAAATATCAAAACGTATAAAAATCTAATAATAAACCCAACCAGCTGTAAGATGAAAGATGAAAAAAAGAAAGTTTAGATCGGAAAAATAGATTGGGAGTTATACCCAAAAAAGGGGTGTAGCTGTGTCATGGGCACGGCCGTGTGTTGTACATCAATACGTTTATGTAAAGGGTTATTTCTTTTAAATAAAATATTTTTATTTATCTATTTATGATTTCAGAGTTTAATTTCAGCTAACCCGAGTACGAATTTGAAGATGCCATTGGCCTTTACGTTTACCAGGTATGCAAGTTTAAAATGTCGTTTATTTCTTAAAATAAATACACAGTAATTTAAAAAAAAGTATAATATATTTTATTCAAAGTACTGACCCTCGCTTTCTACACATTTTGCCCATCTCTCGGGCAATATATGGATACCATTCCAAAAGAATGCTTCATCTTTATTTGAAATCCATTCATCGAGCCATTTTCGTACGTTTTCGAAATTGTTGAAGTGTTGCTCCGCCAATGAGTGTCCCATCGATGAGAAGAGGTGATAATCAGAAGGCGCCAGGTCAGGTGAATACGGCGGGTGGGGTAGGAGTTCGCAACCAAGCGAAGAAATCGTTTCCTTAGTCAATCTGGCTGAATGTGCAGGAGCGTTATCATGCTGAAGAATGACTTTGGCGTGCCTGTGAGCCCATTCTGGGCGTTTTTCGATCAATGCGTGACTCAAATTGATCATTTGTTGTCGGTAGCGCTCGGTATTGACTGTTTCGCCGGGTTTGAGAAGCTTGTAGTAGACTACTCCCTTCTGATCCCACCACACACACAGCATTGTCTTCTTCCCAAAACGATCCGGTCTTGCACTCGATGTGGATGGTTGTCCTGGCGTTACCCATGATTTTTTTTCGTTTGGGATTCTGAAAATAAATCCATTTTTCATCGCCAGTTACAACTCGATGCAAAAAACCCTTTCTTTCGTGGCGTAAAAGCAGCATTTCGCACACAGTTTTCGTTTTTCCATCTGTCGTTCGTCCAATTCATGTGGAACCCATTATCCAACCTTTTGAATCTTTCCCATAGCTCTCAGGCGATCGGAAATGGCTTGCCTAGTGACATTCAACTGTTCTGCCATCATTTGTTGGGTTTGGGTATTGTCTTCGTCTAATAAAGATTGCAATTCGAAGTCCTCAAACTTTTTTGGTCGATTTTCTCGTTTTTGATCAGTAACATCAAAATCACCACGTTTGAAACTTTGAAACCGACGTTCACATGTCCTGACGGTTGGAGCAACATCGCCATAAGTCTCAGCAAGAATTCGATGACATTCAGATGCCTTTTTCTTTTGATTAAATAAGAAAATCATGACATGCCGCAAATGCTCTTTATTTGGCTTAAAATTAGACATTTTTAACACCAAAGAAAGGTATGATACGTCCACGTAAACGACTTATAAACAACTGACTTTTGTAAACAAATGACTAACAAACAAAATAGCGTTTAGAGATAAGCAAATCCTTCAATAGGCTAAGAGCGCATTCTATTGGAATTAAAACGACATTTTAAATTTGCATACCTGGTACTAGACAGACATCACCAGTTTTTCAATCTTTAATTTACTAATAAATTTCCGAAATGCCAATGCTAACTGTATTACAATCAGTGTAGGTATTGATGGTTGGATATATAGTCACTCCACCGGTTTTGCGACTTGATGATGATGATACCGCTAGCGATATATATGTTCTAAGCGGTATTACAATATGATCTTAGTTCAAAGCCAGACTACATTCACTGGCATGGAATTTCCCGTCCAAGTTTCGCTGATTGTCAAATAATCAAATCGGTTGATGATTGTATCAGTAGCGATGTCTTCTGAGTGCGCGACCAAGTTTTGTGCATTAATGGCTGTAATAAGTATAAAACAATTGCTGATCAGAAACACTATTACAAAATTGTTGATAAAATTTTTTTTTCTAACACTACAATATACTACAATCACTACTTTAATCTAATGTTTTATATACAATCGATAGATGTTGACGACAGCTGTCGATTAAAAATTAAACGAACATCGTAGCTTTTCCGAGTCAAAAGTTTTTTTTTTTTTTTTTTCTTTTTTTTTTTTTTTTTTTTTTTTTTTTTTTTTTTTTTTTTTTTTTTTTTTTTTTTTTTTTTTTTTATACTAATTTCAAATCTCTTAACACAGCAAAATAACCTCAAAATTACGGAGCTTTTCCCTCCACCGCACGCGATGCGTCACTGTTCTCGCTTATCGTAATGAATTCTTTGATCCTTTAGCTATCCAGTGGTATAATTAAATTTTGGATGTATAGGATAGATTTGAAACTATAATTCCGCACTGTATCACCCGATTTTGTTATCATTAGGCTTTTTGGATTGCCCCGGTATGGTAGCAAATTTAAAGACGTATTCACAAAGTATTCAAAAAGTAACGATAAACGTGCTTTCGTGGAGTAGTGGTACAGACCGCAAATTAGCAAATCTCTACAATGTTCCCAAGGCCATAGCTTCGCGAAAAATGGACCGATTTCTGTATTTTTTTTTATTTCGTAGGTACTGGTACCAGCTACAATTTAATATATAAAGACATTCTTCGAAAAATCCTTTGTTGTCTTGTTATAGGTAAGAAACCGACAATTACCGCTATTTTGGGTATGAAGCCGATGGCTGCCCTGGTAAAAACTTTAGATTCGGATTCAGCACTCCAAAAACATTTAGATTCGTTGAGAAAAAAATGTTCAGCAGTTTTTTCCTGAAAACGGCCTTCTGGAACCTTATTTTGCTTGCTGCCGCCATGTTGACCGTGTTTGGAAACGGCAGCAGTGGTTTTTCTTACACAAAAATTGATGATCTTACAGATAAACATTGGTCTTTTTAGGATACCTATCATGACAGGTTTAGTGTGACACTGTTTTACAGTCATCCTTCGAGGACATCCTTGGCCACTCTCTCCATCCACAATTAGAATTAGCTTTTTCGTCCTTATGGATGCTGTTTTAACGGTTTTTAAGGACACTGTTTTACAGATCTGCCAGGATCTGACGATTTTTTGAGGCCGAAGGATATCCTTGGCCACTCTCTCCATCCACAATTAGAATTAGCTTTTTCGTCCTTAAGGATTGCTGTTTTAACTGTTTTTAAGGACACTGTTTTACAGATCTGCCAGGATCTGATGTTATTTCGAGGCCGAAGAACATCCTTTGCCACTCTCTCCATCCACAATTAGAATTAGCTATTTCGTCCTTAAGGATTGCTGTTTTAACTGTTTTGGCTTCTATTCTGTAGGTTATAAATTAGATACTTGTAAATATATAATATGGTAGAAATTTAAAATTAAGAACTTAAAATCTTCGAGTTTACATAAGAAACACTCATATACTAATGTATCATTACACAATTTCGGAAGATTGATAATTGAGGAGGCGGATGAATAAATCATGTTTAAAGGAAGTGAGAGAAGAAGCAATATCAGAAGGTAAACAGAAGTTAATATTACTTTGAACAGGAATTCAGAGTTTCTCCATAAATGAAGGAGAATAACCTTTCCCCTCTAAAAGTAGCGACTAAAACACCGAAATAAATTGGAACAAGGTTAGAATCGATAAAAGGTATTCTGGGCTCGAGACAGGCTTGTGGAACGGTACCTAATCTTTTTTTTTTTGTAGAAGGTTATATTTGAGCTTTAACTATTCACTAAGTAGTTATGTCACCATTCTATATCTACAGATCGTCCTGTTTTTTTTTTTTTTTTCATAAGACTGGTCTTCTGCAATATTGAAGTTTTTGAGTATTGTCGTTGTTGCTGCAAATGAGCGATTTATTTATACATACAGATTTTTTGTAAATAAAGGATAGATATGTATATTATAGTAGTAATAGTCATTGCCCTCAAGTGTGGTAGGTTGTATCATTTGTCATGATAAAATAGTTTTGACTAGATTCCATCCTAATACAGACATTTAAACGCCTCTTAACTTTGAATTAAAAAAGCCTTTGTAGGTTCTAAAGACAATGGGAAAGATAACAAGAATATTAACACCCATTGTTTCTCATTAGTACATTTTGTGATCTCACACTAATTCATGAAACGTGTAAAAAAAACCCTTTAAGAGTCCAATAAGTCTTCCAAACCTTAAGTGGAGGTTTCCTCTTTAGAGTGAGGTATTAGGAAGGTTTGCCTCAATCAGAGCCAGTTCGTACCAGCTGTTGTCTGACGTAATCTACTTCATAACTACCTTGTCGACAAACATCGATATATTATATACATTATCGATATATCAATATAATATAAACATATATACTAAATATATTTGCAAGGATATAGTATGAGGATATATTGAACAATTATCTCAAGAGATGAGCTACGTGCCGGCTGCATTCATTGACCCCGAACAACAGTCAGTGACTCCACAACCTAACAACGGATCAAGGAAATGTTTGATAATTATAAAAACATTTATATTTATTTCCACTTTTTTTATTTATTAATGTTTTATTTAAATTTATAATAAAGTGTAAAATAAATCTTGAATATTACTTATCAAGAACTACAGAAAGATATACTTATCTTTTTTTATTTTGTTTTATTTTTATTTTTATTTATATATTTTATTATTGAACTTCAGGTAAATGTAGAAAATTTAAAACTAGTCTTCTAATAATTTAAATATCTTAGAAATGGCATATTATTTATTATTTATTAATTTCATTTATTCTATCTGTATCATATTCAGTTTCTTTATTGTAATGATTTTTTTAAAAGTAATTATGTTACTCTCCATTATTCTTCCACAAAATTACTTTTTCATTATTTTATTTTATTTTTTTAACATGTTGATACTCAACTAAGGATGGAACAGGAAAAAAAAAAATTGAAAGAGATCATGACGTAGAGTGGACTTATTTTTGACTGTTATGAGTACAAACATGCTTGATTTCATGTCAAACGTTATTTAAAAAAATATTATACAGGGTGAGTACCTCTTAGCGTTAAAAAAAACAAAACAATAAAGTGAAACTAAACCAAAAATGAAGAAAAATACCGCAGACCTTACCTTTCTATTCCAATCCGCTACAGATATACGATAATTCAACGAACTTTTGGAGGAAACCACGTTTTTTACCATAAAATCTGTAATATCTTCATTATGTTAAAATATTTTTTGAATGTTGACCACATTTTCGGATTTAGCATTAAATTTCCTATAAGAGCAGAGTACATGTAACCTCGAATTTTACAAAATTGTGATCTAAAGAACAGCTTGATCTTCACCTTATTTATGGAAGTTACAACGTCTTATAACACTTATAATGCTCACCGTTTTTTCAAAAATACTTTCCACAAAACTGCAAATCTTACAAAAACTTGAAAATTTAACAAACTTTCATATGGTATGATCAAATTAATGATCTGAATCGATTTCATGGAGAAATTTACTTTTAAAACCAGAAAAACATGGTGTTTTCATTTGGCATAAAAATGACAAATAAATTGTAAATAAGACAATATAATAATTGTTTAATGGAAATATGCATTTTAAACTTAATAAACTCTCACCGTTTTTCTTCATTTTTTATCTAGTTTCACACTAGCAATGCGCTAATGTCCCTTTTTTTTTTTTTAATATTTTAGAACTGATAAAGAATGTTTAACATTCGAAACCAGTATTCGAATACAGAAATTGCAATAGAAGTGAGAATTAATTCATGAATGCTAATTGTATTATCATACGGGGTTGAGCTTTGAGGCTCCACTAAACCTCCCAATCCTTCCTATCCAAAATTCTCAATGATACTCATTATTTCTCAAGTAAACTAATCCATATTAATCTTAATAGTCTTAATAATCTTAATTGAATGCATGGAATATCCGATAATTTTTGACTTCATAGCTTCGTTAGGAGTAGTTAGAAGGTAAACATACTAAAAGTCCCCGCCCCTGGGGGGTCAGCTAACGGTGGGAGGGAGGGGAGAAGGTCCCACTTTTGGGGTTTTCGACTACATATCGCATACGGTGGACTCTAGAAAAATATGTTTTAAATCAAAATTAAAGCTAATTAAATCCATACATTTTTGTCGAAATCCTAACGGTTTTCGAGATATACGCTATTTAAAGTCGATAATTTTCAACGCAAAAAAAATAATTTATACCTCACTTTTCATCAAACATTTGCTTCTAGAAGCCTTCCACGATCGTTTCTCAGAAAAAATGTAAGAATCAAATTTGTAGGGCATTTAATTTTTTTTTTTTTTTTATTTTTATTGAAATTTACAACTGTATATACAAAAAATAAAATACATCAAGTAATGTGATGAAATAGATAAAAATGACACGTCACTTGTTTTTAAAGCAACTACCCATTGCTAGCGGTTATAGAGGTTCTACATGATAAAGCACTATATTAGAAGGTTCCGAGGCCATCTTCTTTTCAGGCGCCTCGGAGGGTTATCTGGAATGGAATGAGATGCAAGTTGTGATACTAATGGATTTGAATGGTTGTGGAGTTTGATGTGAAAGGATTGATATCTGGTTTGAGCTAAGTCAGAAACGTAAGGTATATTAAGATCTTTGTGGATAAGTTTATTTGTGACGAAGTAAGGAGCATTTAGGATTTTTCTAAGGATTTTGGATTGTAAGGATTGGATACGAGATAAATTGGATGGTTTAGTGGAGCCCCAAAGCTCAACTCCGTATGTCCAAATTAGTCTAATTATGGTCATGTAAATGAGTCTTTTGTAATTAATTGGAAGGTTGGAGCGTTTGTCAAGTAAATGTTGAAGTAGTCGATAGCGACGGGCAGTTTCTTGTCGTTTAAGTCTTGTATGTGGATTCCAAGTAAGACGTTTGTCCAGATGGAGTCCTAGGTAGCGGATCTGTTCAACGGGGATTAGCGGAATTTCGTTAGCATTAAATTTAGTTTAATTTCATATCTACGTTTCTGGCACTTGAAGCAATTTTTTTTAATATAAATTTAATTAGCTTCAATTTTAATCTGTAGCATTTCGATGTTTCGAGATATAATTGAAATACCCCAAAATGGGACCTCCTACCCTCCTCCCAGTTAGCTCACTCCCCAGTGGCGGACACTTTTAGTATGTTTACCTTCTAACTACTCCTAACGAGCCATGAAGTCAAAAATTATCGCATATTTCATGCACTCTACACCCCTAATTTCAGTACTAATTGACTATACTATAATGTTCATTTGTTTAATAATTAACCCTAAAATGAATACCTGTCAATTTCACTAGGACCACACCCAAACTGATTCCCAACTCTTCCAACTTGCTTCCTGATTCCTGACAATCTCCGTGGCTTCTGAAAAGAAGTTGGCTTAGAGACCTTCTAATATCGATTTTATTAGAGTTAGAGGATAGTTGAAACATATCCACTTGATGTATTGTATACAGTTGTAAATTATTATTTTCGTTACAGAACAGCTAAGGACCACGTTTAAGCCACCAAGTTAACTTAACACTTTCTCCAATACTCCTTCATCTGTTTTCTCTCTCCTCTCTTATGTTGTCCATTTTCTCCCCTGGCGTTTTGCAGCTGTTTTGTCTTGGAAACCTTCCCACTCTTTAACCCATTTACAGCCACTGTTGCGTATATGCAACATTAATCTAAAAATTGTTTTCCATTTAATAAGTTCACATATTTTTTTATTTTATTACACCAGCTTATTATTTATGGTTTGTGATTAAAACAAAAAAAAATTAATCATTTTTAGGATGTTTTAATCCATTGAAAAATAATAATATGTTTGGTTATTTTTAACCCTAATGAGTATTATGATTCAAATGTTAAATTCAGCCAAATAAGGGTTGCTACAATTAATTATTCAGATTCCTTGTTTAAAACATTGTTTTGTTTTTTTTTATTGTTGGGATAAAATTTTTGTATTCAATTCAAATATTGTTTGAGGAATAGTGGTTTTACTTTAATGTTGCGTTGACACATCATTGGTCATTCCTATGAAATTTTCTAATGGAGACAGGTCCATGCATCTTCAACTCCTCCTTGCTTTAAAGCATACCACAATAAAAAAAAAATAATTTTTTTTTTATTTTTGTGTGAAATAGTGTGAATATTGTAATTATTTATTTATTTTATGATTTAAACAATTGTAATAAATGCTTTCAAGAAAAAGTATTATAGTAGCATTTATAAATATATCGATTTACCTATCTCAGGAAAAAAAATAATTATATAGCCTACTGGCTAATGTTGCGTGATCGCAACATTTTCTGCCGCCATCATTGTTGAACAAAAAATATTATTATTTTTTTTAAATTTTTCTTTAAATGAAACTACCTTGAAAATATTTCTTTGGAGAAAAATCAAAAGTTTCAACTAATTCATGCCTTGGCCGTAAATGGGTTAATGTTGTATCTGTAGTTTGTTCTGTCTTCAATTTCTTCTTTATTTTAGCAACTTTCTTTTAAAATCTTCATATACTTTCTAAAGCCAATTGGGTTTGCCATTTAATCTTTCGAAATGTTGTATAATTTTGCTTTTAAATCTGCTTGGACTTCTTTGTATGTGCTCATAGAACATTTGTATACTTCTGTGTTACTTGTTAATTTGGAAGTCCCTCTAATGGTTTTGTTTCCTAATATCTTCCTCACAATCTTTCTTACAGATTTTCTTCCCAGGTAAAGTTGTGAATATTAATAATTTTTTTTTTTTTTTTTTTTTTTTTTTATAACAATTTATTGAAATTTACAACTGTACTATATTTATACATCAAGTAAATGTGCTGTTACCTATTACAATAACGTGACAAAACTTGTAAAGAACTACTCATCAGTAGCACTTTAATAAGAATTTTACACTAGAAGGTCTCTGGGCCATCTTCTTTTTAGACGCCTCGGAGGATTATCTGGAATGGTGTGGGAAGCAAGTTGAGTAATTAGGGGATTTGAGTGGTTATGGAGCTTACTATGAATGATGTCATGTCTAGTAAATGTTGAAGCAGTCTGTAACGACGGGCAGCTTCTTGTCGTTTTAGTCTTAATAAAAGAAATGAATAAATAAAAAGATTTCAATCTAACAAAGGATCCAAGAGCTCATTATTCTGCCATTACAAACATGTATGTAGCAATATCCAGATAATCTACTTAGAGCAAGCTCACCCTTAAAAAAAAAAAACCTACCACAGATATAAAAAACCCTTTTGACCGGAGTCAAGAGGTGGTAATGGGAAATGGGATGACAGGAGATCCCAATGGGAGCTGGTTTCCCTCCAGTCGGAGCTAACGTAGCGTGTGACAGTCCCTTGCAACACCTCCACTCCTCCCTTGGAACTCCCTCTCCAACAATCCCGATGGATTAAAGGATTAAGGGAGTATTTAATGCCTAATGGAGGAGAGCTCGACACCTCTGGCAGCCACTTACACAATCTGCTTCACAGCTTAGAGGGCTTAGGGCCTGCGCGGGCTGCTTATAGTCCCCGTAATCGTATTTGTCTTGTTGGGGGTTTGTATACCAACAGTAGCTGTGAAACTACAAAAAAATAATGTATAAAAAAAATAGATATATATATATATATATATATATATATATATATATATATATAAATATATATAGATAAAAAATTGAACCAGACATTTTCGACATTTTTTTTTTTTTCTTTTACTGGCAGGTAATATGATGTTGAGTATCAGAAACGAGGTTGGCCTCACTGTCATATACTTACATGGTTTGAAAGACCAGATGTAATTGATAAAATTATTTATGCAAAATTAAAAATTATCACCAGATCAGAATACCGATCCTTCGGTTTTTACGTTCTGTGTAAAAATGTAATTCGTGGATCTTTCTTTAGTTTTAAGCACTGATATCGCAGTACATTATTCACAGAAGTTTCTTAATAACCTCTGGATTACCAATTCATACATTAAAATTAAAAGTCTCATTATGCTTTTACTTATGTCTAATGTCGAAACATCTAATCAGTACAATTGAAGGAGATTAACAATCGATATGCGTGAAAATATCATTGAATAAATAAATTAAGTGCATACTTAAATAAAAAATTCAATTATTATTTAAAATTATCTGTTCTTTACTTATAATAGTGGGCGAAGCCCATTATATAGGGATGCTAGTTCAAAATAGAAATCTGAATTTAAAAAATATTATAATTAGGAACAATGTATAACATTCAAAAATAGTTTTAGATACAAATGAAAATATAGAAGAGGCAAATTATTCTTGATCCTTTATTTTTTTTTATTTATTTATTTATTTTTCTCTTTCAGATTTTAATTCACAGCTGTTATTAGGGTAACAATCAGTGAATGTGATGTGAAATTGTAATACTACAGGCCTTGTATGCATGTGGGAGACTAGCACTCGATAGTACCTCCTCCTGGCATGGGTTAAAGAGATTTATTTGAGAAAATCTCTCATCCAGCTTCTTTTAAGCCTTCTGAGAGTATTTCCAGGTATGTCAGTCGTGGCCATGTCATTAATGAGTATGTTGTTATGTCCATGAAGTCTGTCATGAAATCGTCTATAAAGGTCATGTATATGTTCCTTTACTGTGGGTGTTTCTAAATCAGTGTGAATTGTGTGGTTTGAAACGTACCAAGGTGATTTCGTGATTAGTCTGAGTAATTTTGATTGAAATATTTGTATTTTTTTAAGGTGTTTATTTTTTGCAGTCCCATATATTTTGTGTGGCGTATGTCCATATGGGTTTAAGTAAGTAAGTGTATGTATTGAGTCGTTGTCGGAGTTTTAATGTCGACCGTTTATGAAGCATTGGATACAGAAGTTTTAATCTCTTGGTTAGACTGAGACGTTTTTTGTTTTACGTGTGGGCCCCAGGTCATTCTTCTATCAAATGTAAGTCCTAAGTAATGAATTTCGTTTGTTTGTGGCATGGGTTGATTGTCGATGAAGACAGGTGGACAAGAGTCTTGTCTGAGTGTAAAGGTTATGTGCTATGATTTGGTGTAGTTTAGTTTTATTTTCCATTGTTTGAACCAGTCTTGTAGTATTGTTAAGTGGTGTTGAAGAGTTAATGATGCAACTGTGGGGTCTTCATGTCTAGTTAATTTTGCTGTGTCATCAGCGTATGTTGCTGTCAATGTTTGAGGGCTAAGTGGCATATCGTGAGTGTAAAGAATATATAACAGTGGAGCTAGTATTGACCCCTGTGGTACTCCGGCTTTTACTTAATAAATAGAGGAGTTTCTGAACCTTGTCGAACAGAAAAAGTTCGATCTTATTTTCTCTGACCGCAAAGTTTTTTTTATCCACGAATGTTTTGATGTTGAATAAATGTGGTTAGGTTTAAATTGTAGAAAAGTTTTTCATTTTTAAAGAGGGAGTAAACAGTTTTTATTAAGGTTCATTGTATTCGCGATTTATACATAAACTAAAACAAGTCCACAATCCCTTTGAATCTGCAAACTTAAATTTTTTTTATGAAGCCCAAAATCATAATTTGATTTACAGACACAAACTCTCTCTCTCTCTCTCTCTCTCTCTCTCTCTCTCTCTCTCTCTATATATATATATATATATATATATATATATATATATATATATATATTTATAATATTATATCAAGAAAATATCTTTTCAGACGCCTCGGCGGATTATCAATAATCGAGTGTGAAACTGGGAAGAATATTGGCTTCGTTCGAGAGGGGATTGAGTTTACTATGAAGCTATAGGTATCAGAGCCAAATCTGGAACGTATGGAAGATAAGGATCTTTATAGATATGATTGTTTGTGACATAATAACGAGCATTGAGGATTTTACGAAAGGTTTTGGATCTTAAGGATTGGATACGAGAAGAATTGGAAATTTTTAGTGGACCCCCAAAGCTCAATTCCGTATGTCAAATACGTCTATTTATTGTCATATTATTGGGTCTTTTGTTTGTCAAGGAAGTGTTGAAGGAATCGATAACGACGGGCAGTTTCTTGGCGTTTTAGTTTAATATGCAGGTTCGAAGTCGTTTGTCCAGAGTTAAAGTTGGCAATGAAACAATACATTGATGTCAGCCATTGCAGTAGTTAGTTTTTTATTTATTTTTATATATATTTATTATTGAGCGCTACAGTCCTAGTCGGACCTTGGCTTCACAAAGTACAGACAGCCATTCCTGCCTGTCTTCCGCCTTCCTCCTCCAACCATTCAGTCCCATTCTTCGCAGGTCATCCTGGGCGTTGTCCAGCCACCACAGCCTTATCTTCCTCTCAATCATTTTCCTCCCGGCATGCCGTTCATCATCTCTTATGGAAGTCTATCTTCCGTTAATTGTTAAATTAAATGCACTAGTTATTAAGTTCTAATAATAATAGGTTAGTTAAGTAGTGAAGGATTTATCGTTTTTTTTTTTTTTTAATTTTAAAAAGAATTAAAAGGGTTCCCCTTAGGTAAATATTTTGATCAAAAATTTTATTTATTTTATATTTTGATTTGGTAGTTCCCTGAAAACAAATATGACCAGTCCTGTGGAAAAAAGAAATAATTGAAGTATTTTCCTTTATGGGAACACGATGTCGGTAGTACAGGACAGGGACGCATGGCGCTTGTTTTTGGAGGAAATCAGGCCTCGTGCACGGGTTGTAGAATTCAGTTAAAAATAATAATTATCCCTAATGAAGTATACTGTTTTCCTAACGCATAAAATTAAATGGAACAATGTACTGGATCACTAAAAAAAATACTAAACATATTTTAATTAATGTTTTGACAATACGGAAAGTCTCCTGATTAGTATATTGTTGCTCAACGTCCTCATGTAGCCCAACTTGACTATCAACAAGACTAGACATATCTTATCTATTGTAGTGGAGAGTTGGGAAGGTCGAGGTTCATTCCGTGGGTCCGCTACAAAATAAATTATAACCCGCTCAGGTGGGATTCGCACCCATGACCTTCAGTGACGCTGATTAGTATGTTATGTCATCAAAACCTTGAAAATTGTTTCCAAAAAAGGACGATAATGACCGATAAACCACCATTTACTTTAACTTCAATCTGCTGATAAGAACACGGTGTTGAACACAAGATGAGAGGACAGTTATAGGAACAGAACTGGATGCGGCTATAAGGTACAGTATTACAGTGTTCCTACCAAACCATCAACAAGGGGCACATCAACAATAACATGTTGCGTACGTGAGCAGAAACTATATGGCTACTTTCACGGCTATAGAATACCTCTTCCACTCTGCAGCATTACATTCGTTCTATTTTTATCGAAGGTTCTTACAGAATATTATGTCTGTCACTGAAGGTCGTGTATTATTCATGATATATAACTAACTTATTTTGTAAAAGACGGGAAAATGTCGGACGAAATCACTAATGCATCTATATCTAATCTATTATATAAAAGGACAAGTCATTTTTCGTTTGTGATCACTAACCGAGAAAACTACTGAACCAATCACTACCAAATTTTAGGTTTAGAAATAATAAAATTTAAATAATTGTTATTTAAAAATTGGCCAATAGGTAGCGGCATTCAAGAGAGGTTACAAAGATTGATATTAAAATTTGCTTAGTTCATTAAATTATTATTAAAAATTTGTAAATATATGTTGGAGTTCAATTGGAAAATCGTAAGTCCTATTCTGCAACAAGTTTTGTAATAATAAATCTATAGAGCCCATCTCAACCAAATGTTAACTACAAAACACATTCATAGTTCTAGGAACGTTCAAATTAGTCAATTTTACTATAATAATAATTTAAATGTTAACTATCCAATCCTTACAATCCAAAATCCTTCGAAAAATCCTCAATGGTCCTTACTTTGTCACCAATAAACTTATCCATAAAGATCTTAATGTTCCATATGTTTCTGATTTAGCCCAAACCAGATACCTATCCTTCCATAGTAAGCTCCATAACCACTCCAATCCACTAGTCTCCCAACTTGCTTCCTCCTCCATCCCTGATAACCCTCCGAAGCGTCTGAAAAGAAGATGGCCTAGAGACCTTTTAGTGTAGATTTTATTGAAGTGCTACTAGTGAGTAGTTCTTCACAAGTTATTTACATGCCATTGTATTCACTGTCAACACATTTACTTGTTGTATATTATTTTGTATAGTTGTAAATATCAATAATGAAAAAAAAAAAAAAAAAAAAAAATGTTAACTGGCAACAAGGTTTGTCACACTGTCATAAACCTTTAAGTTTCAAAACTTCTGAATCAAACCAGACGAAATCGATAAAATTATTTCTGCCAAATAAAAATGATTACCAAATCAAAATGCCGGTTTTTTGCCTTTTGGTATCGTTTGTAAAAATATGATTCATGGACCATTAGTTTGTAAGAACTGAAAATGCAGTCCATTATCCACAAGTTTCTGAA
Organism: Euschistus heros; assembly: GCA_003667255.2. Classification (NCBI taxonomy): domain Eukaryota; kingdom Metazoa; phylum Arthropoda; class Insecta; order Hemiptera; family Pentatomidae; genus Euschistus; species Euschistus heros. The sequence continues at coordinate 2,879,685 of RCWM02000063.1, forward strand.
TGCTCTCAGTCCACCCGGATTACCAACTCATCTATTAAAACTAAAAATTGGATGGCCAATTATTTGTTTATGTAACCTCTAACACCTAATCAGTGCAATTTTAACCAGATTAAAACTTACTGCTACCCGAGAAAATATCGTTGAAGAAAGAACAAATATAACTTCAATTAATAAGGCGTATAAAAAAAAAATGACCGTTTTATCAAATTCCAAATGATCAAATATCTTAATGCTATTTATTATTTACCAATACTTAATAATCCCTTTAGAGCATTCTCTAAGCTTGTTTACTAACATTGGACTTCTAAAAAAAAGCTTCAGTTCAGTTATTTATTTCAAAGGAGAAACATGACAGTGTCCTACCAAATTCTCGTTATTTTAAGACCTTACTGGAAAAAAATTTCACAGCCACTGAAGCAACTCGTGAAATTATTAAATATGAAGGAGAAGGTGTCCTTGAAGAGCGCACTGCGCGGCGTTGGTTCGAAAAATTTAGAATTGGAAATACGACGTTGGAAAGGAAGAAGGGCTCCGGGTGACCATTAATGGATACTGATGAGGTTCTGAAGGAAGCTGTTGATTCAAATCCGTCCACAAGTACTAGCGAACTTGCCAGGAGTGAGGTGTGTCGAAAGATACTGTTCATCGCCATCTTCACTCCATGGGGAAGGTGAAAAAGACCTGTAGACTGGTCCCTCACGAACTTACTCCTCAACAATCAGCAGAAAAGTTAACAGAACTTCATGGGTTTGAACTCCTGCCTCATCCATCATATAGTCCAGACCTCGCACCTTCGGATTACTACTTGTTTCGATCCATGGCCCATTTTCTTCAAGGGAAAAAATTTGATAATTTTGCGGAAGTTGAAAATACTGTCCAAGAGTTCTTTGACAGCCATCCTAATGAATGGTATCAGCAGATGGGTAATGATGGTAGATAACAATGGACTATACTTTGAGTATTAATTGTATTTTATATCAAAGAAATAATAATACAAATATTTGTTTCAAAAACGGTCATTTTTTTTTATACACACTATTATTAAAGCATTAATATTTGGATTGCGAAGGCTTAGCTGTTGCTTTAATGTTTTTTTATAAATTAGTTTATTAAATATAATATGAATTTGATTATGTTTTTAAAGATTATTTATCTGATATTGTTTAATATGTTTGTTAGCAAAAGCGCATGTATCTAAAAAATTTTAATACGTTGTTATGACCCATAAGGGTAGCTAAAATCATAGTTTGCAACCCTGAAAACTTTTTTATTTATATCTCGTAAAATATGGAAATTTAATATATAAATCTTGTGGGTACTTTGCGAGATTTAATCAAAATTTCATCTGGGATATAATACTAAATTTAACTACCTTTGAGAAGGAAAAAATAAATTCCGGATCGGACAAACAGTTTCGGAGAAGTACGACATACCGAAATTTAGCAAAAATCTCCCCAACCAATTAACCTACATAGCTATAATTAATTTGTATAAGGATTAATTTGTCGCAATATAAGATATATGCGAAAAAATAAAAATAGAGCTGAAATTTCGCGGTTTTTCTTGTACTACAAAATCGCGCCAGGTTTTGAGCGTTGCAAACGTGGAATTTAAGTACATGGTCCTAACAACATATTAAAAAATGATAGATATATGCATTCTTGCGAACTTTTCCTTTGTTTTTATATAAAACGTCTGGGGTGATATGTTATAAGAACCATACTAGAATGAGATTTTCGGTAGACCGGACTTGAAAACCGGTAGATGAGAACAAAAATATTTCATGGTTTATAAGTACTCATCAAATTCAGATTCACATCTTGCATGAAATGGCACTGCGAATAGCTTAATGTGAATATAATATGATACAACTATACCAACTTGCAATGAAATAATGTGACTCCTTCTATCTAAATGGTTTAGTATAACTGCTAACATTAAATGCTCTAAGGATACTGATCTGCCAGGATCTGACGGTTTTTGGCGGCCGAAGGTCATCCTTGGTCACTATCCTACCCCCCTTATAATTAGTTTTCGTCCTTAAGGATATTATTTCAAGATAGCAGAAGGACATATATATATATATATATTGGTCTGATATGTATTTGATCATTGTATATTATTGGTCTGAATGTATTTAGTTGGAATAACAGGTGTTAAGATTTCGAACGTCTGATTTTTTGTTTGTTGCGCGATTTTTAAATTTTTCTATGGTTATCATTTCTTTAATATTTCTTTTAAAATTGTTTTGAATTATTACATTGTAAGTAGCTTCATACTCCTCTATATTCTGTAATTATATATATATTTATTATTCTAACACATGTTGTTATATACTTGTACTGTAGCTAAATTTATGTTTTGAAATAACTTGTATAACTTACATATTTTTATTGTAACCTGCTTTTTTTTCACTGTAGGGCATGATTATGAGAACAATATAGTCTCGAAACGTCGCCAAAATAATTGTTTTTTATTTATTGGCTGAACCTCAAGAACCTTCATAAACATATATATATATATATTTACTGACTGAACCTCAAGAACCTTACTATATATATATATATATATATATATACAATGTTTTCGTCCTTAAGGATTCTGTTTTAAAATATTCCAGGATTTAACGTTTTTTAAGTTATCCGAAGGTTATTCCTTCATTTTTGTCCTTAAGGATACTTTTTTGAAATATTCTAAGATTGGACGATTTTAAGATGTAGGATATTCCGCCATTGCTTTCCTTATAGTTTTCATTCTTAAGGATAATATGCTGAAATATTTAAGATTTTAACGGTTTTTTAGATAGCGGAAGGATATTCTGCCATTGTTGTACTTTTTAATTTTTTTTTTAATTTTAGTATTAAATGTTAAACATTTGAGGTAAAAATAAATAATTTTTAGTATATTGATAGAATTTTTATTCAAATTTATAGCATGCATTAAATTGTTTTAATTATATCACTATAATTTATTTTAAAACAATTTTACAGTGGATTATCGCTATTATGGGAAACGTTTTATGTTCGCAATATATTAAAGTCGAAAATTAGCTGAGAGCGCTTAACGTTGGTTCGACGGAACAACTGGGTCATGGACATTTTCTTTTCAGACACGTCTGAGGAACATCGGGTGTACCAAGGTCAGAGCACACACTGACCACAAAAATATTAGCACTCCTTATTTTGACCGTACGGTCTCTAAAAAATTAAAATTATTTAATATATTTAAGCAATAAATATATGTTAAGAAAATCACTTCATTCATATACGAGTGCTTTTCTTATGTACCCATGATGCACTAGGACAATATATTACCCATAATGCCCATTAGAAGTGACAATAAACAGCTGTGAATGATAAGAATATTATTACTTGTTACTACCTACATTAATATTAACTGTAGAATATATATTAATTATATATTATGAATATATTTAATAAAGATCGGGATAAGGGCTTTAAATGTAGTTTGTTTTGTTACAGCTGAGTGAATCTCTTGTGTTAACAGCTAACAGCTTGGAATTAATGCAAATATATATTGTAAATAAAACCTTTGTTACAGAGGGAAACGAAATTGAGTTCTTATTTTTTTAACTTGTTTGTTTATTTCGTTTAACGTCACTTTTATGCTGCTATGGCTAATCGGACGATGCTGCGGTGGGAGTCCTAAATTTTGCCTATCCAGGTATAATTAGGATAGGGATCTTTAACGAGTACCTGACATCGCACAGGCTCGGGACCCCCATTTTACGTCCCTTCCGAAGGACGGCATAGCTGAGGATTTATTACACCCTTTAAAAAATCCTAAGGTCATCTGCCGAGCTGCGAACCCGCGATCTTGGGTTTAGTAGGTTGCTATGCTAACCACTACACCACAGGTGACCCCCATTTTTTTAACTAATGTAGGAGAAACCAATTATCATTATATATATCTAAAAAAAAAATAACTTGAGGTACACGATGATCGTATAGAAGGATCAATACAATTAGGATTGATGAATTAATTGCCACTTTATTGGAATTATTTTATTAGAATACTAGTTTCGGATGCTAAATATTCATCTTCAGTTCCAAAACATACAAAATTTTCAACACATCAGCACTTAGTTACATGGAGTATATATACTAAAGTTTTCAAAAATGTAAGACAAAGTTAACTACCGATATTTGATTTCTTGTCTTACATTTTTGAAAACTTTAGAAACTCTCCTCCTTCAGGACAATTAACGATTTATGTGCCTAACATTTATAGCATCATAAATTTACAATAGTTCATATAATATGTTGGAATGGAAGAGAAGGGAAATAATTTAAAATCACAGATAAAATAATGCATGAAAACAAAATTAAAAGAATGTAGAAACGTAGTCCTGAATAAATAATGACTTTAGTACAAGAAAAAAGAAATTAAAAACCAGAAACTCGGGCTGAGGAGAGATAAGGTGCTATTTGAGTACGCCGAGGAAGGCGTACCTGGCCGTACATCTCGCCTTCCCAGGGCTGGAAATATATTATATATATATAATATATATATATATATATATATGGATAAATTTCTCGACTGTTACTATTAAATGTTTAGTAAGGTTCTTGAGGTTCAGTCAATAAATAAAAACAACTATTTTGGCGACGTTTCGGGACTTTATTGTTCTCATAATCATCCCCTACAGTGAAAAAACAGGTTAACAATAAAATTATATAAGTTATACAAGTTATTTCAAAACATAAAGTTAGCTACAATACAAGTATATAACAACAGGTGTTAGAATAATAAAAATGAATATAATTGCAGAATATAGAGGAGTATAAAACTACTTACAATGTTACTAGTGGATATGGTACGGACTAACTAAATTCTAGTACACAACTGACCAGGGGATAAACAAAAAATCAGACACCCTAAATCTCAACACCTATTATTCTAATTTGATACATTCAGACCAATAATATAAATTAATATACATTTTGAAAAAAAGTTACAAAGGTTTATGAGGGATTCCCTAGGAAAAATTAAGTTAAAAGGACTAGATGGTATTCCAAAGATGCAGTTACAAAAATATTTCGGTGTAATATACTAATAAATGGAAGAATGATTTATATGATGTATATTAATGTAAATGTATATTATTGGTCTGAATTTATTAAATTGAAATAACAGGTGTTGAGATTTAGAACGTTTGATTTTTTGTTTATTGCGCGATTTATAATTTCTTATAAATTATTTTAAATGGTGATTAATTTTGGGGGAATGAAATTTAAAACAATGTTTAGTTTGCCTGTGATGTGTGGTGAGAGCTGTTTGGTCAGGTTTGTTCGGGTTTTTATTTATAGACGTGCAACTGTATTTATGTTGATACACACTAGTCCAGTAAAATAAGGATTTGCCGAAGAAAAAACTGCGGAACTTTTATTCTCAACGGATCTTTATGTTTTTTGGGGTGCTGAATCCGAATCTGAAGTTTTCTACCACGGCAACCATCGGCTTCATATTCAAAATCGCAAAAACCCCGTTATTTTGTGTTTTTTATCTATAACACGATAACGAACCTTTTTTTTTGAAGAGAGTATTCCAGTATTAATTGTAGGTGGAACTAGTACCTACATAATGAAAAAAAGAAATCCGAAATCGGACCATTTTTCGCGAAGTTACGTTATTGGGAAAAAATGTAGAAATTGGCCAACTTGCCGTCAGCCCCACAGCTCCGCGAAAACACGTTTGTCGTACTCTTTTGGCTATAACTCTGAAACTATTTGTCCGATACAACATTACTTTTTTCATCTTAAAGCTGATTAAATTTACTATAAGAATCTATAAATGAAGTTTTAATCAAACCTCGTAAAATGTACATGCCAGCCCCCTAAAATAAAAACGTACTGTTGTAAAATCCAAGTGTTTTTTTTTGGCACATTTGTCGCTCTAACTCCTCAAATATTTGTTCGATCCCAAATTTCTTTTTTCTATCTCAAAGCTGATTTAATTCGCTATCAGATGCTATATATATAAACTATATTAAATCCTTTAAACCACCCAAGCTAGTACGCAAAATATGTAAATTATGACATGTTTAGTAGACTGGTGTGGGTATTTCACGGAGTTAATTATAAGTTACATATATAGGATCTAATAGTAAATTTAACCAGCTTTAAGATAAAAATATTAAATTTTGGATAGGACAAATGGTAGTTTTGGAGTTAAGCAAAAAATGGCCAAAAAAAACATGTATTTTACAAAAGTAAGTGATTTTCAGCGTGATAGCTTGTTTATTTCAAGAATTTTGATAAAAATTTCATATGTATTTAGGATCTTATTGTAAATTTAACCACCTTTCAGATTGAAAAAAAAAAAAAAAAAAAACATTTTGAATCGGACAAATACTTTCGGAGTTATAATATCCCATATAATATGCCGGAATCCCAGTCGCCTAAAAAGTACTGGGTTTAAATCCACTGGGGCATATTATATGGGATGTTATAACTCCGAAAGTATTTGTCCGATTCAAAAAGTTTTTTTTTTCAATCTGAAAGGTGGTTAAATTTACAAATTAAATCGATTTACAATACATATGAAATTTTTATCAAAATTCTTGAAATACACAAGCTATCACGCTGAAAATCACTTACTTTTGTAAAATACATGTTTTTTTTTTTGGCACATCATTTTTCGCTTAACTCAAAACTCCATTTGTCCGATCCAAAATTTAATATTTTCATCTAAATCTGGTTACATTTACTATTAGATCCTATATATGTAACTTATAATTAACACCGTGAAATACCCACACCAATCTACTAAACATGTCATAATTTACATATTTTGCCAAAACATACACATTTAGCGAGCTAGCTTGGGGTGGTTTATAGGATTTAATATTTTTAATATATATAGCATCTGATAGCGAAGTTAATTAGCTTTGAGATAGAAAAAAGAAATTTGGGATCGAACAAATATTTGAAGAGTTAGAGTGACAAATGTTGCCAAAAAAACACTTGGATTTACAACAGTACGTTTTTTTATTAGCGGGCTGGCATGTACATTTTACGGGGTTTGATTAAAACTTCATTTATAGATTCTTATAGTAAATTTAATCAGCTTTAAGATGAAAAAAGTAATGCTGTATCGGACAAATAGTTTCAGAGTTATAGCCAAAGAGTACATTCCCCCAAAATTAAGACATTTAAACGTGTTTTCGCGGAATTTGTGGGACTGACGGCAAGTTGGCCACCTTTATTACATTTATACATTCCCAATAACGTAACTTCGCGATAAAAATGGTCCATTTATTTCGGATTTCAGAAATTTTTTTCATTATGTAGGTACTAGTCTTTTCCACCTACAATTAATACTAGGGAATCCCCCATAAACCTTTGTAACTGTTTTCAAAAAAATTAATTTCGTTATCGTGTCTATGTATCAAATAGAAAAACACAAAATAACGGGGTCTGATTTTTTGCGATTTTGAATATGAAGCCGATGGTTGCCGTGGTTTCATACTAGCAAACTGCAATTATAGATTCGGATTCATTGCACCCCAAAAAACATAAAGAACCCGTTGAGAATAAAATATTCCGCACGTCGCCAAAATAGTTTTTTTTTCTTCGGCAAATCCTTATTTTACTGGACTAGTGTGTATCAACATAAATACAGTTGCACGTCTATAAATAAAAACCCGAACAAACCTGACCAAACAGCTCTCACCACACATCACAGGCAAACTAAACATTGTTTTAAATTTCATTCCCCCAAAATTAATCACCATTTAAAATGTAGTGCTAACTGTAGTGGGGGAGAACCGTTGGAAGTTCGATAAATATGTATATTTTATAGGAAATTTAATTTGCTTTAATTTTTATTTGAAACATATTTTTCTAGAGTTCAGTTTTAAATTTTTTTTTATTTTTTAAAATGGGACCTTCTCCCCTTCCCTTCACTGTTAGCTCACTCCCCCCCCCTCCAGGGGCGGGGACTTTTAGTATGTTTACCTTTTAACTATTCCTAACGAAGCTAATTGGCGTAGGGAAGTGGCGATCCCATCGCCCAGTCGTCAGACTGCAGACAGCCTCTGGCCCTCCAGGTTGGGGGAACAATAACTCTGACACTCAAACAGGACACTCTGCACAGCACACAACATACACACTCATTCTACAGACTAAGGTCAACTACAGTACACACCCTAGGATCACCTTCCCTAGGTAGCCGCTCCGGACGGTGGAGCTTGTCAGGATGCTCTGAGGAGGCAGCCCCTCTACCTGAATCGGGGGCAATGGGCTGATAACCCATTCCCTTTAAACTTCTTTATTACGAACACACAAAGGAAAAATAGCCGGACTGTTTTAAGGTTAAGACCTACGCTAGGAAATGGACTATTGCAAATTGGAACTTGGAACGTGAGAAGTATATTTCAGCCTGGAAGGAGTAGAATGTTAGAGCAAGAGCTGATGAAACATAAAATGGATATTGTAACTCTACAGGAAATAAGATGGAAGGAAGTCGGTATAGTGACACTTCAGGATTACACTATATTCAATAGTGGCAGCAAAACTAATATGTTAGGAACTGGTTTTATGGTAAGAGATGCATTAAGAAAAGCAATGATTGATTACGAAGCAGTTAATGAGAGAATTTGTAGGATAAGATTGAAAGAAAGGTTTTTCAATGTATCAATGGTGAGTGTACATGCCCCAACAGAAGACAAACCAGAGGATGAGAAAGATGAATTTTATGGGACACTCGAGAGAGCGGTGGATAAAATCCCGAAGTATGACTTGAAAGTGGTTTTGGGAGAATGGAACGCGAAAATCGGTAAGGAGAGTGTTTTCCATCCAGTTATAGGAAGACATAGCAAACACGATGTATCCAGTGATAATGGGATACGTCTAATTGACTTTGCTGCATCAAGGGGAATTAGGGTGAGTTACACCTTTTTCCCTCATAAGGATATTCACAAGGAGACTTGGGTATCTCCAGATGGCAGGATCCGCAATCAAATTGATCACATATTAGTGGATAGTAGGCACGCATCAGATATTCAAGATATACGCAGCTTCAGAGGTGCTTGTTGTGAATCAGATCACTTTCTGGTTAAGGCTAGGTATAAAATGAAAATAGCTACATATCCAAGAAGATGAGGAGACCCGTGATTTGTTTTCGAGGAAAATTGAGGTAAAGTTGGAGAACTTGGAGAATACAGAATCAATAGAAGAAAACTGGGATGCATTTAAAGATATATTGAAAAGTGTAGCAACTGAGGTGCTGGGAGAAGACAGACAGCAGAAAATGAGAAATGATTGGTTTGACGTAGAATGTGAAGAAGCAATTAGAGAAAGAAATTGTGCTAGAATAAAAGTGCTACAAAGGGAAACAAGAGCTACTACAGAGGACTATAAAAGAAAGAGGCTGATCGTAAAAAAGCTGTGTAGAGAAAAGAAGAGGGCTAAAGAGAGAGAGAAACTTGAGATGATACAGGAAGAATTCAATGTGAAGAACAATCGAAATTTCATTGGGGTGTTAAGGAAATAAGGACGGGATATGCACCAAGGCCAGCATTTTATAAAGACAAAGAAGGAAACCTACTAGGAAATAACAAGGATATTTTAGATAGGTGGGTTGAATATTTTGAAGACTTATTGAGTGTGTGCAGGATAGAGGGTAACGGAGATACAGAAGTGCCGCAGGAGGGATGGAATGAGGAGGGAGTTGATGAGGAGGAGGTACCACCAGATCAGGAGGAAATAGTCGAGATAATTGGTTCCCTGAAAAATCATAAATCGTCAGGTCTTGACGAAATTCCGGCTGAATTTCTCAAGTATGGAGGACAGGCAGTAACCACGCACATATACAAATTAATATGGGATATATGGATTCAAGAAAGTATGCCAAAAGACTGGTGTATAGCTATCCTTTGCCCTGTCTATAAGAAAGGCGATAGAATGGCATGCGAAGACTACCGTGGAATAGCGCTCCTATCAACATTATATAAGGTGTTGTCTATTGCAATCAACCGGAGATTGGTAACGTGGGCTGAGAGAGCCTTAGGAGATTATCAGTGCGGTTTTAGACAAGGAAGGTCCACAACGGACTTAATATTCTCTCTAAGGCAAATGTTGGAAAAAAGTTATGAGCATAATATAAGTCTACATCACCTTTTTGTTGATTTCAAGCAAGCGTATGACTCTGTAGATAGGGGGAAAGTGGCAAGGGATATTAGATCTCTAGGTGTTCCATCAAAGTTAGTAAGATTGCTTGAAATGACCTGGAAAGAAACTAAGTTTCAGGTAAGGGTTGGTGGAACATTATCGAAAGAATTCGAAGTGACTGGCGGCCTAAGACAAGGTGATCCTCTGTCACCCATATTCAATCTGGTCCTTGAAAAAGCGATTAGAGCTATAAAGACATATCCCGGAGGAGATATTTATAATAGACTCACCCAACACATGGCTTATGCGGATGGCGTAGTCATCACAGCACGGTCATTTCCTGCACTTTCTGGAGTTTTGGAAGAGTTTGAAAGGTCGGCTATGAGCAAGGGATTGGTCATTAATTGCAGCAAGACGGAATACATGGAGACTTCAAGATGCCTACAAGGATATGGAGATGAAGAAGTACAAATTAATGGGCACAAATGTAGGCGCTGCAACACGTTTAAGTACTTAGGATCTCTAATAACAGAAAAAAATTATATGAAATTAGAGAGCAAGAATAGCGGCTGGCAGCAGATGCCTTTTTGCCCTAAGTAAATTTATGAAGTCTCGTGAAGTTTCTCGATCTGCCAAAATTGCGGTCTACGAAACTGTAATAAGACCAGTTGTGACTTATGGAAGCGAGTGCTGGCTGCTGACCCAAGAGAGTGAGAGGTTGCTGAGGATTTGGGAAAGGAAGGTCCTCAGAAAAATCTTCGGTCCGGTGAATAACCACGGGAATTGGAGAATAAGAACAAACCTGGAGCTGGAACAATTGTTCGGTGAACCCAACATAATTTCAATAGTCAAAGCAGGCAGATTAAGGTGGCTCGGCCACGTGCAAAGGTTGACGGAAGATGGACTTCCAAAAAAGATGATGAACGGCAGGCCGGAAGGAAAAAGGTTGAGAGGAATGCCAAGGCTGAGATGGCTGGACAACGTTCAAGATGACCTGCGAAAGCTGGGTGTGAATGGTTAGAGGAGGAAGGCGGAAGATAGACAGGAGTGGCTGCCTGTACTTTGTCAAGCCAAGGTCCGGCTAGGACTGTAGCGCTCTATTATAAATAAAAAAACGAAGCTATGAAGTCAAAAATTATCGCATATTTTATATTCTCTACACCCCCCATTTCAGCACTCATTGACTGGACTAGAAGACCGAAATTTATGTCCTTTGTACGAATTTCTAGCATTTAACCACAAGGTAAAGGCTTTGTAGAATACAACATTAAACGAAAGAAATGAAAAAGACTGTAACTTTTATTAGTTCTACAGACACATTTATAAATCTTGGCCATGTAAAATTCAATTATCTCATTACGTTTATATATCTTTCTTGTTAAACTGTAAATTTCAATAGATTCGAAACATTTTTTTTTAAATATAATTTTTTGTTTTAGTGATAAATGTTTTGAATATTAACAGTTGCATTTGATAAGAAAAACTACACAAGGAGAACATAGAGGCAATGAATGAAGCCGTGAGAGAGAGAGAGAGAGAGAGAGAGAGAGAGAGAGAGGGAGAGGGAGAGAGAGAGAGAGAGAGAGAGAGAGAGAGAGAGAGAGAGAGAGAGAGAGAGAGAGAGAGAGAGAGAGAGAGAGAGAGAGAGAGAGAGAGAGAGAGAGAGAGAGAGAGAGAGAGAGAGAGAGAGAGAGAGAGAGAGAGAGAGAGAGAGAGAGAGAGAGAGAGAGAGAGAGAGAGAGAGAGAGAGAGAGAGAGAGAGAGAGAGAGAGAGAGAGAGAGAGAGAGAGAGAGAGAGAGAGAGAGAGAGAGAGAGAAAATGATAATAGAAATGTCCTAATGAACTGGATCCCAACACCCACGCCAGACAGTTAGTTCTAGGTGTCACCGGTGGCCGCGCCACTAGTCTCAGTTTATCGTTACCAGGGCAACTAACATTAAGTTTCAGTTTAAATAATTTAAAACATATGTTTATATATTTGAATTCTATACTGTTATATGAAGGGTGCTGGGGAAAAACCATCAGATTTCTGTTGAAGTAGTTTTGAGAAAAACGCTTTTGAAAGGTTCAAGTTACCTGGAAATCAAAGGAACTACTTATAAAAATGTTTAAATAAACTTTTAAACATCGCAGCTGTGGTTTTGATATTATGTTAGTACTCCTAAGAACCTAATAGATGGCATCATCATCTCAAAACCGATAAAAAGTGGGCTCTGGTGGTTTTTCACCTGTACCCTTCATATAAAAAATAGCCATTTCTCCTTTGTGACCACTAACCGCGAAAACTACTGAACCAATTTGTACCAAATTTTAACCAAATCATCTTAGCTCCAGGAAGGTTCAGAAATAATAAAATCTATTGGTTTTCAATTATTTTGTTATTAAAAAAAAAATGGTAATATTTGTTTTAAGAAAATAAAAAACCCGACAATCAATTATGATTAATTAATCTATACTATTTTATGAAAGGACAAGTTATTTTTCGTTTGTGATCACTAACCAAGAAAACTACTGAACCAATCTGTACCAAATTAAACCACATCATCTTTATAGTTGCAGGAAGGTTTAGCAATAGTAAAATCAATTTGTCATTAAAAAAGTTGATTTTGAAAAAAAAACTGACTTTAAGATTAAACCTACTAATACAAACTTAAAAGTGAAAAATAATATTTTAATTACTTCGAAACAAAGAGCATTAAAGGACAATCGACAAAATTATCGATACTTATATAGCTATTTATAATTTATGATCAGTTATTTTTGGGGTCGGTGCCAGCCAAAAAGGGCAGTTAAATCATGCCTTTGCAAAAACTTTCCACATTTTATAAAATTATCAGCTTTCTTTGTTTGTTGTTTGTTTTGGTTGTCACCAACTCCAAAAATAACTGATAATAAATTGTGTAATAAGTTTATAAGTATCGATAATTTCCTTGTTGTCATTTAATGCTCTTTGTTTCGAAAGAATTAATTTTTTTTTTAGATTTTAGTTTAAGTCCTCATAATTTTTAAGAGACCACTTTGAAGCATGACCGATCCTAATTAATGTAAAAACATACCAAATATATATGTATATATATATATATATGTATACAGTACTTCCTTTTTGAAGTAGGTTAATTAAAATTCCAATTGATCCATATACCACCACGCCTATCTCAAGAATTAAAATTTCATTTAAAAACATCTCTTGTACCCAAAGACATTTATTTATAAAATATAATTTATAAATCAGAGTCTACATTAAGAGAATTAAATATATTATATGTTTAAATATTCAATGAATGCTCTCAATAGTGAAATGGTTTCTCTGATAAATAAAATATCACTTCGCCGAAAAAATACTGGATTCTCTTTGAAGGTTCCTCTTCAAAAAGCTCCTACACGGTCGAATACATCTTTTTTCCAATTCCTAGAACTTGGAATCCAAACACACATCCCCAACTACCAGGTTAAACAAGTTTCAGCTACAGAAAGAAATAAAGAAATAGATGTTTTTTTATTATTAAAATGGAAACGTACACGTGCTAAAAAGAAATTCGAACTAAAAAATGGTAAATAATATTTATTTCATGAATAGTATGTTTTATAGTAAAAAAAAGACCGACAATCAATTATGATTAATTAATCTATAAATGGACAAGCCATTTTTCGTTTGTGATCACTAACCTCTAAAACTACTGAACCAATCTGTACCAAATTTTAACCACATCATCTTCTTAGTTCAAGGATGGTTTAGCAATAATAAAATCTTCTGGTTTTCAATTATTTTGTTATTAAAAAAAGCGATAATATGTGGAAAACATTGAAGTTTAAAAATTGAACGATAGGTGGCGGGTGAGTGCCATTCTACATGAGAGGTTACAAAACTATGGTGTTATATATAGAGCTTGAAATTGATAATAAAATTTACTTATGTCCAATTATATTTGTTTCAAATTTAAATATGCGGTGCGACATGTCTGTTAGATCTCCCGAGATATCTGCTAGATCTCCTCAATACTGAAGATAAATGTTTAGCATTCGAAACTAGAATTCTAATTAAATAATTCCAATATAAGTGGCAAATTAATTCTTCAATCCTAATTGGTAACAATTTTTTAAAGTAGACTTATTACGAAAATAAAAATAATGATACTTTCTCTTCTGAGAAATTTCCACAATTTTGAATCACTTGAGGTACGCATCATGTTATAGAGGGATCAAGTTGATTTAACTCGCATAAAACGTAAAACGCTTTCGACTAAAAGAAGCCGATTACCTGGGTGTTTAAAAAAAGTAATTTTTTTCTCTATTTTTATTACATTCAGTCCTATAGTAACACATACAAACTGCTGTCAGCTTCAACACAACTCGATTTTTTTTTTCTGTTTCTATTTCATTATGAGGATTTAATCTCCTTGGGATAATCTATTCATTAAGGGAGGCTGAAAGGGACCCTAAAGTAGAAAGGAGAAATGTAAGGTGAAAGAAGAAGTGGATAAGAGAGAGATTTAGATAAGGAGGGAGTGAATGCAGGTGGAGGCAGCGATAAGGTCCCCTACAAACAGGCCTACCATTTCTCGCTCTAATAAAAAACTGGAAAAAACTGCTTCCTATCGCTGGGACTAATGTCTTCTAGGCCCATTCATAATCCAACAGCCATTTTCTTTTCTACGATACATTGATAAACCTACAGGTCAGTCGATCATAAAGAGGCGAACTGTATAATTAGGATGGTGAACAATTTGCTACTTTTATTATAATTATTTTTAAAAAAAATATTTTTGAGTGTCAAACATTCATCATTAGTTCAAAAAACAGTCAAAACATCAGCATTGAATGTGATTGAAAAAAGTAGTAGGTTCCGTAAGTTCTTTATTCAGTATTATAGAAATTATCGACTTTTTTTTTTGTTCATATCATGTGCGATAATTGATTAAAAAAAAAAAAGAAGAAATCCTATTCCTTTAATAAATAACAAACCGTAAAGAAGAACCTAAAATAAAAGTTATAACCAATAAAGGCCATGTTTTCATTTCAATCAACCTATTTCTGAATGTGGAAATATATACAAATAAAATGGCCGACTACAAATGCAGCCGATTCCGTCGGCTTTACCATTTCTCATTATTATGTGAAAAAAGAAAAAAAAATTGCAGGTAATGCAACCGCAAAGAGCTCTGCAAAATTACTAAATACCATTACAAACAATCATTGCTTTGACAAAATACCACCAAAAAACCCAAAAGTATTTCAAGTTGCCTTATTGATTGACTTAACCCTCAGTTTGTAGAGCTGATCGCGACAACCTGCCATTTAAATAATTATGAGGAAGGGGCTAAGGGGCTAATCTGTTGAACGTGATAGCGCTCACCTTGGATCCCAGCAACCACATGTCGGACCGACTGACCCAAAAAAAAAAAATTGAGGAAGAAAAATTTCATCAAATTCTAGCTAGCAGGTTGGCCAGCTGACGAACAGCTGTTCGGGACACAACACAACCTCTTATCATCGAATATAGCTAGCTATATACTACACGATAACATACTATGTCTAGGTTAGGAAATATCTCAACACAGTCTATAATCTCATGGTTCTTCTCTCTTATCGGGCTGATCATACATTTAGAAATAAAGGAATAATTATACATTCATCAGCTGTTAATTTATTATTTACCAGTATCCCCGACGTGGCTTCGCCCGCTCTCAATGCAAACAGCTAAGGTTATTTTAACAAAAATTGAAGTTTTATTTGTTTATCAATAAGAATTTCGTATTGAAGTATGCAATTGGGTATTATAATCACCAAAATAAGAACCGTTAGCCAACTGAGAATAGCCAAATATGATTAGTTGAAAATTTTTTTTAAAAATAATAGTTAAAAATTAAAGCTAATGAAAAATGTGAAGATTGTAGCTTATTCGTCGTTAGAGTGCCAAAGACACGATAATTGTCGAAAGAAATACCTAAAAGACTATATAGTTCAAACAGATGGAAGTCTATCTTTGGAAAATATTTTATCCTAAAATAGCATTGAAAAGATAAATAACGTTTTCCTATTTGTTTTAAATGCTAGCAAAAAGTAATTGATTTATTTCTTTTGAATTAACTAAATAAAATATTGGATTCTATTTCGATTGCTGCTACAACTTCTGTGACCCTAGACTATAATTAATATCAATTATTATAAATTGTAAAAATGTATGTTTTTATTTTTATTTTATTTTAGTTTTCTTTGTTTGTATATATCATTATAGCTTGTAAGAAAAAAAAAATTCTTTTGTTCGTATAAATTATTATAACATGAACAAATACATTTTCTCTTTGTGTTAATTATATAACATGTAAAACTCTTCTTCTATTTGCATATATTGTTTATTTACTATTTCGTAATTGTTATTGTTATTGGCTCACTCAATTGCCATAAAGTTTATACTTTAAAGCCAAAAAAATAAATAAATAAAATAAAAATAAGTTGGGTATTATTTCTTCAATATTTTTACGCACAGCAGTAATCTTTAACCTGGTTAAAAATGCACTGATTAAGTGCTTGAGGATTATATAAAAGCATAATTATACATCCGATTTTAATTGTAATTTATGAATTGGTGATTTAGATGAACAGATACCATTAAGAAACGCTTGTGGGTAATGGACTGCATTATAGGTGCTTACTACGAAATTCCTATTAATCATATTTTTTACAAACAATATCAAAAAGCAAAGGATCGACATTTTGATATGGTACTAATTTTATTGATTTATTCTGGTTAGATATTAATTCAAACCATGAAAGTTATGGTAATCTTATAAGTATTAAGATCCAAAAGTTGTTTGTTGTTTATCAATATATTCTCCTCTAAGTTCAACACACTTAATACAACGCTTTGGCAACATTTCTATACCATGAAAAAAATTATTTTCTTCTTTGTTAAAAAAATGTTCATCCACTGCTGCTTGGAAAAAAAGCGTGTGAAAATTCATTGCAGCAGTGAACTCTTTCTTGATTTTGACCAGCTGAAAGTATTTTTGGAAACCATCCTGCACTAACCTTGTTCACATGCAAATATTCTTTGATGATCCTAAAAACACTTTTTTTTGAAAACCCCAACCTCGCGCTATTTCCTTGGTTTTCATTCGCAGCAGTCAGACAGCAATTCAGATTCCACAAGTTAGATTGTTTCAGAAGTGACAGCATCCAATGGGCGACCGGGACGCGGGTCATCTTCTAGACGTTCTCTCCCTAACTTAAATAATTTTGCCCATTCTTTCACTGTGGAATGCGAGGGGGAGGACTGCCCGTATACACAATCCAAGCGCTCTTTAATTTGCGCAGCAGTAAGACACGCTTTACAAAAGAATTTAATAATCGCACGGTACTCGAGTCTGAACATTGTAAAAATAGGGAGTTTCCTTCAAGACTGGACACTGGCTGATAGAAATGAAGATGTGCGGGCGATGGGTATGGAGTGGAGTAGGATTTTTGAAGGAGGGGAAGAAGGACAGGCAGTAAACTTATGGATATTACTACGTACATGACAGTTTGGAAAATCTCGTTACTGCCAGACGTTCCTAGAAGTATGAAAATCATATACATAGTTAAAATTTAAAACAAATGGGCTCAGTAGTTTTACCATTGTATATTTTATTGAGGAATGGTGCTAACCAAATATCGGTAGATTTTCAAACTTCATTGTGGTGTAAATTAACAACTTACAAACTATATATTAACATAAAATTGATTTAGTTTCCTAATAACATTGGTCTTAACCAAACAAAATACAAGCAAAACTTGAATGTAATGACAAAATTACAAGAAGCAAAGGAACAAAAGTTCATATCTAACATATAATTTTCAATTAAAATTTAATTATTTTAATTTAATAATTTTTGTTTATTTTATTTTATTTGTTCTTGATTTATTTAATTTATAAATGCCTGATGAACTATAATCCTTTTCGTTCATCATTAAATAATAAAGGCATAAACATGAAATCGGGGCTAAGATAGTATGTGGTGATAAAGGGAAATTTGGTTTCTAAAGTCTACCGCTAGAATGCGCGCCGGTTAAACAGTAACTGGTTACAGGAAAGTAACTGTTAAAAGGAGCAAGCCACCTCTTCGCAAGTAATACCATTATTATTTATACAATTCTTAATACCATTTTATGTATATTTAGAATTTAAATATATTTTTCAAGTTGGGAGAACAAGCTGGTGCTTCATACGTAGATTATATACAAGTAAATTAGGAAGGAGTTGAAGAGGATTTTCTGTAAAAGAGGATGCCTTAGGCTTTTGGATGAGAGGATACAGTTGAAAAGGAAACGGTTTGGAGAGCTGAGAGGTAGTAGAGTTATGCTTGGGATTCCTGAATTAAGTTCTAGTGAAGAACTCTTGAAATTAATCTGGCAGTTAGAGGGGGAGAGTAAGGAGAGAAGGTTAAGTGCCTTCATAATGCGCATGTTCAGGTTCAGTCTGTTGTAATAGCAATTTAATTAATTTAAGCTAACATACATTATAATCTTTAATGAGGTTCTTGAGGTTCAAAAAATAAAATAAATACTTATTTTGGCGACGTTTCGAGACTATATTGTTCTCATAATCATACCCTACATGAAAAAAACAGGTTATAATAAAATTATTTTAGTTAAACAGGCAGTTTAAAGAATAAATCTAGCAACAATATAAACATCTATACAATTATATAAAAGGACAAGCCATTTTTCGTTTGTGATCACTAACCAAGAAAACTACCGAACCTATCTGTAGCAAATTGTGACCATACCATCTTTATAGTTCCAGTATGGTTTAGCGATAATAAATAAATACTACTGTTTTTCTATTAATCGTTGATTTGTGGATAACAGTGAAGTCTGAATATTGACCGAAATGATCGCCTTTATACATGAAAAGTTACAAAGGTACACTGTTATATAGACCTTGACATTGATAATAAAATATACTTATCATCAAATAAATTGTAATTAAAAAATATATAATATTTTGTAGGCCATGAAGTGATTCCAAGAAGGTTTAAAAATCGACCGATATGTGGCTAAGCACCATTTTGTAACATAGTTTGCAATGCTAAAACTATCGAACCCATCTGCTGAACCACATTTTAACTACATTATCTTCATATGTGGTTCCAGAAAGGCTAACAATAATAATAATTTAAATGTACAATGTTGCCTGCCAGAAACGATGCTTACGACAGTAACTAACATATACTTATATCACTTGAGGTACACCATGATAGTATAGAAGGATCAATACAATTAGGATTAATGAATTAATTGCCACTTCTATTGGAACTATTTTATTTGAAAAATAGTTTCGAATGTTAAACAGTTCTTCGAGGTAACTAAAACACTGTTTTAATGAACTAGTTTACAAATAAAATAATCTCAATAGAAGTGGCAATTAATTCATCAATCCTAATTATATACTTTTATGTTTAGAAATTAAAATCCAGCCTGATGAAATCAATAAAATTATTTCTGCCGGATAAAATTTATTATCGAATCAAAATGTAGATTGATAAATAACACTAATTAATTCAAATAACATTCCAATCTCATCCCATCAACCTTCAAGAATGGTGTCGAAATTGAATTAAAATAAATCCCACCAAATAACGTTTACCTTCCGTCATAAACCTATGACTTCCAGTCCTACAGTATCCTTCAATAACATTCCACTAATCCCTGTTGAACAGATCCGCTACCTAGGACTCCACTTGGACAAACGTCTTATTTGGAATCCACGTACAAGACTAAAACGACAGGAAACTGCTCGTCGTTTTCGACTTCTTCGATATTCACTAGACAATGTTAAAACCTTCCGATTTACTGCAAAAGAAATTTACACGACAGTTATCATACCTATTTGGACATATAGACTGGAGCTTTGGGGCTCACCTAAACCTTATAATTTTTCCCGCATCTAATCCTGACAATCCAAAATCCTTCGAAAAATCCTTAATGCTCCTTACTTTGTCACCAATAAACTTATACATAAAAATCTTAATGTCGCATATGTTGCTGATTTTTCCTAAACCAGATACCTATCCTTTCATAGTAAACCCCATAACCACACTAATCCACTAATATCTCAACTTGCTTCCCACTCCATTCCCGATAGCCCTCCAAGGCGTTTAAAAAGAAGATAGCCTAAAGATCTTCTAGTGTAGGATTGTTATTGAAGTGCTACTGATGAGTATTTCTTTTCAAGTTTTGACTGTTATTGTAATCGTTATCAACACATTTACTTGATGTATATATTTTGTACAGTTGTAAATTTCAATTTAAAAAAAAAAAAAAAAAAAAAAAAAAAAAAAAATTAATTTAATCCTTTTTTTTAACATTCTAAAATGTATACTGGGAAAAGCAGTAGATTATATATCTCAGTTTTTATCATAAACATTAATTTAATTTTTTTCATAATATGGAGTTTATTCAATTCTTGGTGTTTATCAAATATTGTTTAAGACCGGCCAAGATCATAAACAAGACGAGAAAATTATATCTTCATTTATAAAATCCTGTTTAGTATTAATTATTTCTTGCCACATTCTTGCGTTGTCGGTATTAAATCCTGCAGAGTTCTTTTTTTTAGTCGAGTCTCTGCAGCAGTGACGGTTGAAATATGATTTAATCAAAGACATGGAGGAGAGCAAAGACCAGGCACCTTGGTCTTTTTTGGTTTAAACCCTGGTTTCCCTTGCGGAATAATAAATGTTGCATGTTCCCTCGGCATTTACTTAGTACTCGGACATAAACCACTGGCGCTCGCTGTATTTTCAAAATGCAGGAAGGTGATTTAGTACCCAAGGTTACGATACGATACCGAGTCGTATGATCGTATACTCCTATCGATATACGATCATTGCAAAGTATGAAACGTATACCTGCTATAACAACTTAAAAAAAAAAAAGTTATATTAAGTCTGAGTTATTTGTGAGTTAGAGTTATATACATTACATCCACTGATATACAAATATAAATAAAATAAAGCCTGCCTGAATTACATAAACATGTTAAGAAACATAATAGGATAGTGCTACAAATAATTAATTTGAACAAAACGGTTTTCGAGATATACACAAATGAAAATCGATTATTTTCGCAAAAAAAAATAATTTCTACCTCACTTTTTGTCAAGCATTTGCTTCTAGTGCCTTCCACGACCGTTTCTCAGAAACAAATGTCTGGATAAAAGTTGTAGGGCATTAAATTTACTTTCATTTTATATGTAGTTTTTGGTACTTGAAGCAAATATTAGACAAAAAGTGAGGTAAACATTTTTTTTTTCTTCAAAAATTATCGATTTTCAATTGCGTATACGAGGTGTGATCAAAAAGTTCCAGGACTTTTTATATACTATGAGAATGCGTCTCACAGCGATGCGGTTGGCAGCATTGTATTGCCTGACTCAACAGGAACACAGCTGTGTTTGCAGATCAATCATAACATCACTGAAAGTAACATTAGCACAGTTTTGTTTGAGGTTAGTTTTATAGAGTTTGGCTATTTTATGAAAATGAATGTGAAAGAAGAGCAACGTGTTTGTGTGAAGTTTTGTGTGACACTGAACAAAACGTTTTCTGAAACCTTTTTGATGTTACAAGAGGCTTTTGGTGAAGAATGTCTAAGCCGATCATGCTGCCAGAGGTTCAAGAGGTTTAAAGATGGCCTTTTTTTGTGTAAAAAACGCAATAACTGTCATTCCTCAGCCACCCTACTCACCTGACCTGGCTCCAGCCGACTTTTTTTCTTTTCCCGAAGCTCAAGAGACACCTGAAAGGACGAAGATTTCAAACAGTTGACGAAATTAAAGAAAAAACAACGGAGCTGCTGAACACCTTTACAAAAGAAGAGTTTTCTGTGGCCTTTGATCAGTGGAAACACCGGTGGGAAAAGTGTGTAGCTTCCCAAGGGGAGTACTTCGAAGGAGACAAATTTGAATAACCTGTATGTTGTATGAATAAATGTATAAAAATTCAGCCCTGGAACTTTTTGATCACACCTCGTATCTCGAAAAACGTTGAAAGTTTGACAAATATGTACATAAACCATTTTACAGGAAATTTAGTAAGCTTCAGTTTTTGTTTGAAATATATTTTTCTAGAGTCCACCGTTTTCGAGATATAATCTAATAACCGAAAAATGAGTTTCGAAATCCAAAATCCTTAGAAACATCCTAAATTTTCCTTACTTCGTCACAAACAAACTTATCTACAAAGATCTTAATATACCTTAGGTCTCTGACTTAGCCCAAACCAAACATCTATCTTTTCATAGCAAACTCCACAACCATTCAAACCCATTAGTATCACAACTTGCTTCTTATTCCATTCCAGATAACCCTCCGAGGCGCCTGAAAAGAAGATGGCCTCTGGACCTTCTAATATAGTACTTCATTATACAGAACCTTTATAAGTGCTACCAATGGGGTAGTTCCTTTAAAAGCAAGTGGCGTGTCATTTTTATCATTATCATTATATTTACTTGATGTATTATATTTTTATATATTGGATATACAGTTGTAAATTCCAATAAATAACTAAAGAAAAAAACAAAAAACCAATTATCATTGCAATTAGGATTGATGAATTAATTGCCACTTCTATTGGGATTATTTTATTAGAATACTAGTTTCGAATGCTAAACATTCATCTTCACTTCTAAAACATACAAATTTTTTTTTTTTTCAACGCATCAGTACCATGTTACATAGATTATATATACTAAAGTTTTTAAAAAGGTACGACAAGAAATCAAACATGGGCACTCACCTTAGAGGTAACTAAAACAGAAATGGACTTCTCACGAAATTCCTGAGAAGTAGAAGGGGGCAGGGGAGGGGGGCAGGTAGGTTAAATTTTTGATTTACTATGGGATTTCCCTTATGACTCATTGGATTTTTCCGTTCCTATTGGAAACAAATTTAAAATGGGGCTATTGGATATGTTTATCTGATCATTTAAACAAAAATCTGGATCGGTTTTAAACGATTTTATTATTTCTAGTGATTCAAAAATATTTAATTTTAGGCTATTTTCTACTTGATGTAATATTTTTACTCCCGAGTCTTTATTATTGTAAAATTTGTGGTTATTTTCATTTAGATGGGTAGCGAAATTGGAGTTTTGTGTCTAGCATATATAGATAGAAGTGGCAATTAATTGATCGATCCTAATTGTATTGATCCTTCTATACCATCATGGTGTACCTCAAGTGATTATTATTGCTTTAAACCTTCCTATAGCTATGAGGATGATGTAAGTTGTTAAAATTTGGTACTGATTGGTTCAGTACTTTTCGTGTTTAGTGATCACAATAGAGAAATGCCTTGTACTTTTATGTAATAGTAAATATGTCAAAACATTCAGTGGTTTGCAGGACTTATAGACAGCTGCAGTCAGAAAATAATTTAAAAAAATAAAAATAAATAAATATATACATTTGCTTCTATATTTAATTCAACAGGGCTAACGACCGTAGCGCTTCCTGTATATTTTTATTTTTATTTTTATTTCAGCAAAATGTTTTCGAGGAGTGAACCACCTGTTGTCCTTGTATAACAGCGAGATCTCCAGGTCTGATTACCCTCTTCTGACACAGACATATAGCCCTGCCAACATCGTACTCCACAACCATATTCTTCGGCTGCTCCATAAGATCCCCAAGAAGAGGATACTCCCAAGTTTAAATGCCCAGATCCCTTCTGGAGAAGTTTAAAGGAGGCACCAGCTAACGGGTAGTACCGGGCCGGGCCAGGTGTATACCCTGCAGCAGCTGGGCAGCAGGCAGGTGTACGGACAGCAGCTGCTCCACAGATTTACATAGCAACAGTTGTCCGTCTTTCCAATCCTTCTTTATCTACATATCTATATGACTATATGACTATAAATATATAAATCATATAACATATAGTCATCCTCATGTTATTTACTAACATCAATGACTAATCATAAAGCGATAATTGAATTCATTTTAAGTAAAAACAACGATAGGCAACCCAAAGTACCTAAATGGAATCGAAGAACTGGTTAGACATTATAGTGGTTTATATTTTGAATATTAATTGTATGCTATATTAAACAAATAAACTCCCCATCAAAAGTATCGCAACACTTTCAAATATTTGAATTTTACAAAAAAAAACTCCTATTCCTAAACTAGGCATAAACAATTTTTATTATAACGAATTACAATATTTCTTTCAATAAATAAAGTTAGAAAACTTACTTTTTAAAATTATCATTTTATACAATTTTAACTTTTAAATTTTTAATTTATATTTATCAAACATATTGCCCCCTCTGGCTTGAATGACTGCTTCCACTAGTCTTGGCATACTTGTAAATAACGGAACGAATGATAAATATGGACGGAAGGAAATTTGAAAAACAAATAATCTAAAATTCCATCGTTTGTTATTAACAGTGGAAAACATTGATGTGTCTAATGCTTAATGTCTCACGTCTAATAAATAATATTTTTTTTTTATTTTTAATATGCATTTATTGAAATTTACAACTGTACAGAATATATACCTCAAGTAAATGTATTGACAACGATTATAATAATATCTCATAACTTGAAAAGAACTACTCGTCAGTAGCACTTTATTAAAACTTCTACACTAGAAGGTCTGTAGGCCATCTTCGTTTCAGATGCCTCGGAGGATTATCAGGAATGGAGTGGGAAGCAAGTTGAGAAACTAACGGATCTGAGTGATTATGGAGCTTACTATGAAAGGATGGGTATCTGGTTTGGGCTAAATCAGCAACATATGAAACATTAAGATCTTCATGGATAAGTTTATTGGTGATAAAGTAAGGAGCATATTGGAGGATTTTACGAAGCATTTTGGATTGTAAGGATTGAATACGAGATGAATTGGATGGTTTAGTGGAGCCCTAAAGCTCAACTCCGTATGTCAAACAGGTCTAATCACAGTCATGTATATGAGTCTTTTGTAATCAATTGGGAGCTTTGAACGTTTGTCTAGTAAATGTTGAAGTAGTCAAATAATATTAATATGAATATAAACCAAATATGGAATAAGGTAAAAACTAGGAAAAACTCGAGAATTATGGACGTTGCAATACTTTTGACAGGGAGTTTATTTGGTTTTTTTCTTTATCTCTATGTAGATAACCTTCGTAGGAAATTTCATCAATTTCTCATGTGGCCAGATTTATGCCCAGTGTTGATTTGATATGGAATGACCATGGTATTTTGTTTATTGGAAGACTAGTTTCGACTGTTAAACATTTATCATCAGTTCTAAGGGGGCAAAATGAAAGAACTTCAGAAAGTTCTATCAGACCCCTGATGAATATTTAAGACTCGAAAATTATCTAATAACGAACTAAAATCCCAATAGAAGTGGCAATTAATTCATCAATCCTAATCGTGTTACTTCTATTCCATCATTGTGTACCTCAAGTGAGTTTACTTTGCGCTCAAGTGCTTAAGGTGTTTCTAATCCTCAATGTCTCACGTTTAATATATAATATTAATATAAATATAAACCAAGTATGGATTAAGATAAAAACCAGGAAAATCTAGAGAATTATTGCTTTTGCAATAATTTTGTCGGAGAGTTTGCATCATGTAAATCATTTATCCATTAATTACACAGGAATACGGAAATCCCTTCTACCTGTACCTTGAGAATACCACTAAGTTTGAAATACCCACAATAACCTTCATCCCATACATTTCTTTCCCCAAATTTCCCTAGTTAGTATACCAGAATTGTTATAATTTAGAAGTAGATACCATTAGCATATTCACCAGTAACACTGTAAGTAGTTTGATACTTCTCCACCTTTTTAAAATTGTGTTGTTATATATTCTTACGCATGTTTTTATATATTATGTTTATATAGATATATCTATATATATTTTCTGTATATATAGAAGTTCCCAGCCCTTACCTGTTTTCAGAAATTTCCCCAGTTTATTTGTGAACTAGACTTTGTTATAGTTTAGTATTAGATACTGATAAAAAAACAAAGCTAATGACGAACGCAGAAAGGTAGATATAAAAATTGGAAATCATAGCTTACAATACGTAGAAGATTATAAATACCTTGGACAGTTGGTCTCTTTTACAAATAAATCGTGGAAGGAAGTGGACAGAAGAACATCCATAGGTTGGGCTAAGTACTGGTCGTTTAAAACAATAATGAAAAACGATTTCCCAAAAGAGATAAAAAAGAAAGTGTTTGATACATGTATACTCCCAGCCGTCTCCTTTGGTAGTCAGACTTGGTCCCTAACGAAAGCCCAAACAAGGAAACTGATAAGCTGGCAAAGAGGAATAGAAAGAAATATGATAAAGATAAGTAGGAAGGAGAAGGTTAGGAGTTGTATCATCAGAGAGAAGACTGGCCTGAAAGACATAATTCACCATATCGAGAAGCAAAAATGGGAATGGGCGGGGCACATCTTAAGGAGAACTGATAAAAGGTGGTCAATGGAAGTGACTGTTTGGACACCCTATTACTACAAAAGGCGAAGAGGAAGACAGTTGAAAAGATGGAGTGACTTCTTTAAGAAGAAAGCCGGACCACTATGGTCGAGAATGGCAAGGGACAGAGATAAATGGAAAGAGAAGTGGATCCAAATCGCGAACCCGGCTTCCCAGTAGGCTGGTCGTCTGGGGAAGTATATAGGTCTATACTGTCTGAGGGACAGGCCCATGTTCAAACTCGCAGAAGAATTTTGTTTGTAAATATGACAATAATTGTTGACTTATTTGTAAACATGTTAAATTTTTATTTTTTTATTGTATTTATTTGAATTTAATGTTTATTTGTTGAGTTATGGGTATAATAAAAGGCTATTATTATTATTATTATAGTATTAGATACTAATAGTAAATCCACCAGTAACATTGTAAGTAGTTTCATAATCCTCTATATTTTGTAATTATATATATTTTTATTATTCTAATACATGTTTATATATATATATTGTAGCTAACTTTATGTTTTGAAATAACTTGTATAAATTATATAATTTTATCTGTTTTTTTACTGTATAGCATGCTTACGAGAACAATATAGTCTCGAAACGTCGCCAAAATAAGTTGTTATTTTATTGACTGAACAAGAACCTTATTTAACATCTAATAATAACAGTGAAGAAATCTACATATATTTGACGGATCTTCCCTTTTCTGGTTCGACCGATATTAATGATGCCAATGAATTGAGACTGGAACCACGTAACAGTATTGCCAATGCGTGCTGAGTCGCCTTTAACCAACAGGCTAAATATCAAGACGGTCTTATTACAAAAAATATCTAATAAACAGAGAAAATGGTTGCCTTAATAAAATGGATCCAATATAAGGCCTAGTTTTTATTCCACTGACTTTATTCCCCCCGCCTCAGAATATGAAGACCACCAACCTTGACACAAAACCTCAACCTAGGTTATTCCAAGGCAGTATTACAGCTCGACCACATAAAAAATGGCGGATACATTCCGCGTCAAGAATATGTTTTTTATTTTAATAAAAACAGAGACGGCATATTTTTGTTTTTTTTTAATTTTCTCGTGCCAATGTAAACTACATAAATTTGGGGATATGAAAAAATCTTTAAAAAATGTTCAATACCTTGTATAAATTATTAAAACTTATTTAATATTTTTGAAGAATAATTTTTAAACAATTAGGATCTATACAATTGGATTACACAGGATTTTATCTACTGAAAAATAACATTTTTATATTTACTCTTTCGTCTTCAGAGAATAAAGAGGTGGAATGTAGGGTGGGTACACCAGCGATACCAACTAATAGTCCAGTCAAGGAGTGCTGAAATGAGGGGTGTAGAGAGCATGGAATATGCCAACATTTTTGACTTCACAGCTTCGTTAGGAATAGTTAGAAGGTAAACATACTAAAAGTCCCCGCCCCTAGGGGGTAAGCTAACGGTGGGGGAGGGAAGAAGGTCCCATTTTTTAGTTATTCGATCATCTCGAAAACGGTAGACTCTAGGAAAATATGCTACATATCAAAGTTAAAGCTAATTAAATTTCCTATAAAATTGTACTTATACATATTTGTCGAGCTTTTAACGGTTTTCGAGATATACGTTAATGAAAATCAATAACTTTAACAATGTTTACTTCGCTTTTTGTCAAACATTTGCTTCAAGTACCAGAAACGTACGAGGTGTGATCAAAAAGTTCCAGGACTTTTTATATACTATGGGAATGCAATGTCTCACAGCGATGCGGTTGGAAGCATTGTATTGCCTGACTCAACAGGAACACAGCTGTGTTTGCAGATCAATCATAGCATCACTGAAAGTAACATTAGCACAGTTTGTTTGAGGTTAGTTTTATAGAGTTTGGCTATTTTATGAAAATGAATGTGAAAGAAGAGCAACGTGTTTGTCAGAAGTTTTGTGTGAAACTGAACAAAACGTTTTCTGAAACCTTTTTGATGTTACAAGAGGCTTTTGGTGAAGAATGTCTAAGCCGATCATGCTGCCATCAGTGGTTCAAGAGGTTTAAAGATGGTCTTTTTGTGTAAAAAACGCAATGACTGTCATTCCTCAGCCCCCCTACTCACCTGATCTCGCTCCAGCCGACTTTTTTCTTTTCCCGAAGCTCAAGAGACACCTGAAAGGACGAAGATTTCAAACAGTTGACGAAATTAAAGAAAAAACAACGGAGCTGCTAAACACCTTTACAAAAGAAGAGTTTTCTGGGGCCTTTGATCAGTGGAAACACCGGTGGGAAAAGTGTGTAGCTTCCTATGGGGAGTGCTTCGAAGGAGGCAAATTTGAATAACCTGTATGTTGTATGAATAAATGTATAAAAATTCAGTCTTGGAACTTTTTGATCACACCTCGTATATATGAAATTAAAGGAAAATATAATGCTCTACAACTATGATTCTGACATTTTTTCTAAGATGGTGGAAGGCAATAGAAGCACATGTTGACAAAAAGTGAGGTAAAAATTATTATTTTCCCAAAATTATCGATTTTCAAAAACGGGTGTCATATATATAGCCGTCGAAATTTCGACAAATACATATATAAACAATTTTATAGGAAATTTAATTAGTTTTAATTTATTTTTTGCAACATATTTTTCTAAAAGTCCACCCCAGGGGCGGGAACTTTTAGTATGTTTACCTTCTAACTACTAACGAAGCTATGAAGTCAAAAATAATCGCATATTTCATAATATGCTTCATAGTGCTTCATAGTGCTTCATAGTGCTTCATAGTGCTTCATAGTGCTTCATAGTGCTTCCTAGTGCTTCATAGTGCTTCATAGTGCTTCATAGTGCTTCATAGTGCTTCATAGTGCTTCATAGTGCTTCATAGTGCTTCCTAGTGCTTCATAGTGCTTCATAGTGCTTCCTAGTGCTTCATAGTGCTTCCTAGTGCTTCATAGTGCTTCATAGTGCTTCATAGTGCTTCATAGTGCTTCATAATAGTGCCTTCCACGATCATTTGTCAGAAAAAATTTCAGAATCAAAGTTGTTGAACATTAAATTTTATTTTAATCTCATATATACGTTTCTGGGACTTGAAGCAAGCGTTTGACCAAAAGTGAGGTAAACATTTTTTTTTTCAAACATTATCGATTTTTAATACCGTATATTTCGAAAACACAAATATGGGAACTTCTCCCTTCCTCCCAACGTAAGCTCACCCCCCAGGGGCGGGGACTTTTTGAATGTTTACCTTGTTAGTATGTATTTAGCATGCCAAACTACTGCTAACTACACCCCTCATTTCAGCGCTCACTGACAGGACTAAAGTTCATTTGTGAAATAATAAGAAGCATTGAGGATTTTACGAAGGTGTTCGGATTGTAAGAGAAGAATTGGAAGGTTTAGTGGAACCCCAAAGCTTAACTAAATAAGCCTTTTGTAATTTATTGAGCGCTTGTCTAGTGAATGTTGGAGCAGTCGGAAACGAAGAGCAGTTTATTGTCTTTAATCGACTCTTTCATTTCTTGTTCTTTAAACAATTATTTAAAAAAGAAAAATACAATTTCCCATTGTTTAATAGCTTATTAATATTCCCATATTTTTTTTATTTTATTATTTTTTTTTTTTTTTTAAACAAAGTTATGAAAGCAATTTAATAAATGCTGAAAGACAATAAAGGTATTCGAGGAAGGGCACGTGGAGGGCTGGCGAACTTTTGTTTGATTGCCGTTAACCCAACAGCGACTCAATTTTCCCCGTTCTCCGGCAAATATTTAGGACCTGACAACTTTATTCTTTTCCGAAAAATTAATTATGCAAGGAGGGGTCAATCGGCAAATTCGTTTCCAACATCGATTTTGTAACAGACAATTGAAAAATTCCCGACGATTCTTTTCATTCGGAGGGTTACTCGTAAAAAAAAAAAAAGAATACCCCTCCTTTTTATTTTGTCAACGTTTCAATTGGAAATGGAACAGACTGGAAAGTAATTAAAAAAGAAACAATAACGCCAAATTACCCAGCAATTTGTTGAGAAACATTTTATAGAAACAAAAGACTCGAGTACAAAAGGTTTCGATACAATGCTCACGGCTTTACCATTCATGAATACCATTAACGGGATATTTGTTAAATAATTTTAATACAAGGGGTAACTCACTCTACTCTGTTGAGTTTAGAATATTGTTGTGATTTCATATACTGTAAAACGGCGTGACTTTGCACCACTTTTGTGCGCTCCTTCTTCAACTACCTATCAATAATATTTAAAATGCATGTATTAAAATATTTGCTTTGAATAATAGGCTTAAAAATGGTATTGATTCATCGCATGATCTTGAAATTGCAAAATTTACAAAACTTATAATTAATTTTAATGTTTTTAAACTTTGGTGCAAAGTCACGAGTATCCGGTTGACTTTGCACCGCCATATTTTTTCAACTAAAAAAGCATTAGAAACGTATTCTGGAGAAAATTCAAAGCTTTATAGTAGTTACGAGATGCAAAGTCATTTCTTAATAGTGTTTACAGTGTTGTGATTTTTTTCTCTGTTTCTAAGGATTTTGATAAAGGAAACGATTGTAAATTATAATGTTTTCATTGAAATGAGAAACAAAATTGCACAATTTTTAAAGGTTCATAGAGCAATGATTGAGAAATCATTGTTTTGCCTTTCTGCATTTAAGACACTTGTTATAGTTGTTAATGAAAGAAAAAAAAATCTAAAATGTTTCAAGTTAAAAGTAACTTTAAATCACCTACACAAGCCTCCTTAACACTTCAACAAAACCTCAACGAGATTCAAACTTGGTGTAAGAAATGGAAAATAAAACTTAATTATGACAAATCCCTTCATATTACATTTACACTACAACGCCATACCTGCCCGCCTGTTTACATTGACAACCAACCTTTACATCAAACCGAAAAAACGACATACTAAGGACTTACGCTTGATAAAAGACTGACTTGGGGCCCACTTGTCACGACAAAAAACATACGTTGATAACAGACTCTCCTCCTTATGTCTCAAACGATACGCTACATACAGACTTACGTATTCCACAGTTAAGTTTATAAAATTTACAGATATTTTCATGAAAAACTACGTGGAAACACTAACTAACAGATACATAATATGGCAACAGTACAAATTCCTGACGTAACTCAACGGAGGCTGAAAAGGAAGTGGATGAGGGATCTCCTAGTCTAATCGCTAATAATTTAGTTTCACGCCTACAGATAATACCACTGGGTGCTGACTCCTTCATGCCTGATCATGTCTGTTATTTTAATGTAACTTCACATTCACTGGTTGTCTATTGTGTACAGTTGTAAATAAAATTATTATGGTAAAAACAAAAAAAAATAAAAATAAAAAACAAAAGAGGATGCCCATATTTACACCTTCTTCTCTAAGCTTTACAAGTTTCTTTTTTTTTTTAATACATTTATTAAACAGGTTTAAGAGATAAGGCCAAAATGTACATTATTAAACCACTTTATGTTATTTTTATTATATTTCTTTCTTTTTTTTTGTATAAACATAAACAAAAACAGAATCAGGTGTTTATTGTTAATGGGTATACTGCCGCACAATGAACATAGTAGAACTTTTGTAGCTTACCCTAATGCTCCTAGCGGTACCTACACAATAAATAGAGAAGGGTGATAGAGAGGGGTAATAGACGTAGAGAGCAGTTGTAGATGGGTTGATATCAAGGTGCTCCTGCAGGTAGGACAGATGCCTAGCACATGCTACGCGGCAGATGCAGCACAGACAAACCCAACTCAATCTTTTTTTTTTTCTCTCTCCTTCCTTTCCATTTTCCCTTTACCTATCCTCCATCCTCCATCCTATCCTAGTTATGTCCTACGACTTCCTGTAGCCATTAATATATCCGCCAACTGATGCTGCACCTGACGCTATCCGAGATAACTCGCGTAAACCTATTTCAATCATATTATAGATAGCAGAGATGTGTCGCTACCATAATATTTCGATTCTCGATTCTCGGTATCGATACCTCAGCTAAAAAATTAATTCATGTTTCTAAACATAATCCAATAATAACCTAAAAAAGGAAAACAAATCGATTACACAGGCCAACGGTGAAAACACTTTTTTTTACTTAAAACACCTTATTATTCTGTTTTTTAGGATGCTAAATCCAAATATGACACTTATTAAGCCTTATCACCTGATTTATTACAGAATTTAACAGCTTTTATATACTACAAATAAAATTGTAAAATAATTTGTGCTGGATGTAGAAGAGTTGGCAGGACTGCTGAAACAGAAATAGATATAGATGAGGAAAATGATGAAGAGTTGCAATGTGCTACAGCAAATATATAGTCTAAACTGATTACTTAGATTGAGCTTAACGACTTAGGGATCTTGGGGTAACAAAAGAAAAAGCTGAACTGCTTTGTTCTAGGCTAAAAGAAAAGAACTTGTTGGCAGTTGGAACTAGCATATGTATAGGAAGAGAGAGCAGATGTTTTCGAAATTTTTTGAACAGGAAGGTGTTTTAGTGTACTGCTCAGACATTCCAGGTCTGATCAAAGAGTTTGGTGTTAAATACAAAAAAGAAGACTGGAGGCTGTTTATTGATTATTCCAAAACTAGTTTAAAAGCTGTTTTATTACACTTATGCATTTATACTTGCTGGCCATTCTGTACATATGAAAGAGAGCTATGAAAACGTAGAAATAGTGTTGAATAAAATTGGCTATTTGGCTCATGGTTGGATGATAAGTGGTGACTTGAAAGTAACATGCATGCTCCTTGGTCAGTAAGGCGGTTTTACCAAACTTCCTGTTTTTTTTGTGTGAATGGGACAGTAGAGCAAGGGATCAACATTGGTGCAGAAAGAACTGGCCTGTGAGGGAGTATTTAAAACCCGGCGAGAAGAACATTCTCCGCAAAAACCTTGTAGATCCTAAAAACATTCTCTTACCACACCTACATATAAAGTTAGGCCTCATGAAACAGTTATATAATGCTTTGTATTTATATGAAACAGTTATATATGCTTTTTTAGATTATATAAAAAAAGTAAATTTCTCAGAAACTATGAGTGATACAAAACAACTACCATAAGACCAGATTTGGATTCAGCACACAAAAGTCTATAAAAATCAGCTAATAAAGTAAACAAAGTTTTCAAAAACATTTTTTTTGTTGGCCTGTGTTATCCACAACATATCACTAACGTTATTAATTATAACAAAGGCAATGTGCAATAATATAATTCGATTATTATTTTTTTTTTTAGGAAGATTAACATTCCAAGGTTTGATTTATTGGTTAAAAAATTAAAAAAATATGACTAAACTCTTTCAATAAACATTGTAATAACGTCAAATTCTAAAACAAGTGTAATTAATTCTTCATAAAAAAATAAATGATAAATTTAACTTTTAAGCATACTAAACTTAAGCTAAAATTTTCTTCACTTGAGGTACGCATTATAAGAGTATAGAAGGATTAATATAATAAAGATAGATGAATTAAATACCAACTCTATTAAAATTATTTTATTTAAACACTAGTTACCAATGTTAAACATTCTTCATCAGTTCCAAAAACATTCAAGACATCAGAAAATTGTTACATAGATTATATATACTAAATTTTTAAACAAAACCAATCTAGAATTTTGTTTAAATGGCCAAATAAATATTTCCAGTTGTCCCATTCTAAATTTCTTTTCAGTAGGAACGAAAAAAACCAACCAGTTATAGAGAAAACCTTTGAAAATCTATATTGTTGCAAAGATGCTAATGTTTTTAGAACTAATGGATGAATATTTAACATTCGAAACTAGTTTTCAAATAAAAATAATTCCAATAGAAGTGGCATTTAATTCACCAATCCTAATTTAAAATTCTGTTGATTGATCCTTCAGGAGATGTATCCTTCCTTCAAAATCCTCCGAGTTTCAGTCCATCACCAGAATAATCAGAAAGCGATAATCTCATTCTCTAACTTTGTACTATTTTCAAAATTCTGTGGATAAAATTTTTATTTTTCCAGGACTGAGCCAATGACTGAACTAATAATATCGTCCATTGCAGAAATTTCTTTTTCAACTTTTTCAATTCGTAATTTTCTAATATAACACGTGGTATAGACTAGAGGAATGTGAGATTTCCAAAGTGTTTTTATTGACCAAACCTAGGAAGAGTTATCGTAAATCGATAATGTTGTTTACAGGTTAGCAAGGGAACGAACACATGTTGGCTCACAGCATACTGTAAAAGTCATGGCGGACAATAAGTATGTTCAATATAACAGAATTTTGATTAGGATTGGAATTATTTGTTACTTTAATTGATTTTTTTTTTCTACATGGATATATCTTTTGACGGGGGATCTATAGTTTTTATATTTTTAATTTTTTTTTAACCCTCAAAAATGTAACACGCAACACATTCTGTTGGTGTTGCTCAGATTTTTTTTAACATATTCCTCATCAGGAAATTAATAGAAAACATCTTTGTTATATAAAATTTGTCGCTGGGACCTATATTGATTTGAATGGAAAAAACTAATGTTTTTCTTATATTTTTTAAGTGTTGGGACTTTTTTGATATAATCTAGCTCTCTCTGTTGCTGTTGCCCAGATTGAAAATTTTCCGACAGTTTCCTCTTCAGAAGCAGTAGATTGTTGATGTGCATATTCATGATCTCTTGTTTTTATTCGAAAACTAGTTTAGAATGTTAAACATTCATCATCAGAACTAAAAACATACAAACATTTTTGCGGATCAAAAATTTGATTACCAGGTATGCAAGTTTAAAATGTCGTTTATTTCTTAAAATAAATACACAGTAATTTAAAAAAAAGTATAATATATTTTATTCAAAGTACTGACCCTCGCTTTCTACACATTTTGCCCATCTCGGGCAATATATGGATACCATTCCAAAAGAATGCTTCATCTTTATTTGAAAGCCATTTTCGTACGTTTTCGAAATTGTTGAAGTGTTGCTCCGCCAATGAGTGTCCCATCGATGAGAAGAGGTGATAATCAGAAGGCGCCAGGTCAGGTGAATACGGCGGGTGGGGTAGGAGTTCCCAACCAAGCGAAGAAATCGTTTCCTTAGTCAATCTGGCTGAATGTGCAGGAGCGTTATCATGCTGAAGAATGACTTTGGCGTGCCTGTGAGCCCATTCTGGGCGTTTTTTCGATCAATGCGTGACTCAAATTGATCATTTGTTGTCGGTAGCGCTCGGTATTGACTGTTTCGCCGGGTTTGAGAAGCTCGTAGTAGACTACTCCCTTCTGATCCCACCACACACACAGCATTGTCTTCTTCCCAAAACGATCCGGTCTTGCACTCGATGTGGATGGTTGTCCTGGCGTTACCCATGATTTTTTTCGTTTGGGATTGTGAAAATAAATCCATTTTTCATCGCCAGTTACAACTCGATGCAAAAAAAAACCTTTCTTTCGTGGCGTAAAAGCAGCATTTCGCACACAGTTTTTCGTTTTTCGTTTTTTCCATCTGTCGTTCGTCCAATTCATGTGGAACCCATTTTCCAACCTTTTGAATCTTTCCCATAGCTCTCAGGCGATCGGAAATGGCTTGCCTAGTGACATTCAACTGTTCTGCCATCATTTGTTGGGTTTGGGTATTGTCTTCGTCTAATAAAGATTGCAATTCGAAGTCCTCAAACTTTTTTGGTCGATTTTCTCGTTTTTGATCAGTAACATCAAAATCACCACGTTTGAAACTTTGAAACCAACGTTCACATGTCCTGACGGTTGGAGCAACATCGCCATAAGTCTCACAACAAGAATTCGATGACATTCAGATGCCTTTTTCTTTTGATTAAATAAGAAAATCATGACATGCCGCAAATGCTCTTTATTTGGCTTAAAATTAGACATTTTTAACACCAAAGAAAGGTATGATACTTCCACGTAAACGACTTAAAAACAAGTGACTTTTGTAAACAAATGACTAACAAACAAAATAGCGTTTAGAGATAAGCAAATCCTTCAATAGGCTAAGAGCGCATTCTATTGGAATTAAAACGACATTTTAAACTTGCATACCTGGTATAATTTCCTGATCAAAAATTTACAGAATATTTTTTGTTGTTTAACAATAGTGGCTAAGACCTACCGTGATCTTTATTGGTCTGAATGAAAAAAGCCACGTTTTGCTTAAATTTTTTAAGGGTAGGGACTACTTTTTATACGTTCTTGCTCTGTTGGCGTTGTTGGGATCGAAAATTTCCCGACAGTTTCCTTATCAGATGCAGTAGATTTGATATACAACTATCCATGATCTTTTTTTTTTTTTTTTTTTTTATTTCTAAGACCAATTTCTAATGTTAAAAACATTCATCAGTTCTAAAAACTTACAACAATCTTTGTGGATCAAAAATTCGAATGAAAAAATTCAGGTTGTAACGTTTTTTTTTTTCACTTTAAAATATATATGATCTGTTGCTGTTACTCTGATCAAAAATTTGATGACAGTTTCCGGGTCAGAAATTTAATCGAGAAATTTTTTTTTTATATAACATTTTTCGCTAGAGCCTACCGTCTAATAGCTATATTGGTTTCAATGAAAAAAGTTATGTCTGAAATCTCTATTTTTGAGTACTGGGCTTTTTTGGCACGCTCTTGTACTGTTGGTGCTGCTCTGATCGAAAAGTTGAGACTATTTCTTTGTCAAAAACTTCATCGAGAAAATTTTCTGTTATAACATTTGTCCCTAGATTCTATCCTTGAGGAGGTGTATTGGTTCGAATGAAAAAAGTCTAAATTGTAACGTTTTTTTCAGCATCAAAAATACAATATTTTAACACGCTCTAGCTCTGTTAGTGTTAGGATCGAAAATTTACCGACAGTTTCCAATCAGAAATATAATAGAGAATATTTTGTGTTATATAACATTTGTCACTAGGACCTACCATTCATCTCTCAACTTTGTTTATTTCGAACAATGATTAATTATTCATTTATGTAATTCGATCCTCCTAATTATAAAATTAAAATTGGGTAAAGCAATAGATTACAGAAAGACATATAATCCAGTCAATGAGTGCTGAAATGAGGGGTGTAGAGTGCATGGAATATCCGATGATTTTTGACTTCATAGCTTCGTTAGGAATAGTTAAAAGGTAAATATATTAAAAGTCTCCGCCCCTGTGGAGTGAGCTAAAGGTGAGGGGAGGGGAGAAGGTCCCAATTTTGT
The DNA here is from genome assembly GCA_003667255.2 of Euschistus heros. NCBI lineage: Eukaryota > Metazoa > Arthropoda > Insecta > Hemiptera > Pentatomidae > Euschistus > Euschistus heros. Next base: position 2,917,506 of record RCWM02000063.1, read on the forward strand.
TTTTCGATTATATCTTGAAAACGGTGGACTCTAGAAAAATATGTAGCATATCAAAATTAAAGCTCATTAAATTTCCTATAAAATTAATTGTGTACGTATTCTTAGAAATTCCAACGGTTTTCAAGATATACGGTATTAAAAATCGACAACTTTAGGAATAAAAAAAATGTATGCCTCACTTTTTGTTAAACATTTGAAGCAAATACCAGAAACGTATATATAAAATTAAAGTGAATTTAATCCTCTATAATTTTGATTCTGACGTTCTTTCTGAGAAACGATTGTGGAACGTAATAGAAGCAAAAGTTTGACAAAAAGTAAGGTGACATTTGTTTTTTTCCCGAAAATCACCTATTTTCAATAACGTATATCTCGTAAACGGTTAGAATTACGACAAATTTATATATAATAAATTTTACAGTAAATTTAATTTGCTATTATGTTTATTTGAAACATATTTTTCTAGAGTCAACAGTTTTCAAGATATTATCGAAAAACCAAAAAAATAGAACTTCTCCCCTCCCCCCACCTTTAGCTCACCCCCCAGGGGCGGGGACTTTTAGTATGTTTACCTTCCAACTACTCCTAACGAAACTATGAAGACAAAAATTATCGCATATTCTAATTTTCTAATATGCATGATCTATTTTTTTTCCCCCAGTTAGGTAGAAATACTCTGTGGTATTGAACACTTCCATTTTGACCACTCTCTCCTAGTTATTTCCTCCAAACATGGATTCACAGTGATACAACTAACCAATATCCTAATGTTAGATCAGAGACCCGCTTTCCGAGCGACTGCAGAGCAGTGACGTCATATCAAAACGTCATCAGAACGGACCAATGGGAGAAGAGAAGAGGTTAGCAATGTATATACTAATTAGGACTACACGGCCTCTCTAGATCTACATCCAATCCATTCCCTTGATGAAGGTCCATCACTAGCCACTGCCATCCGAATTAATTAAACCAAAATATTAACCTCGACTAGTGGCAGCGGTAGCTTTGATGGCGGTGATATTTGGCTCTACGATATTTAAACAATTATCAGCTGTTTGGTTCTATAATTAAATTGTAACTTGAATAAAAACAATTGAAGAGAACATCGAGTCTGCCGACTAGAGGAATAATAATAAGACGGAACATGTTTTAGGGGTTGCCCTAGTAACCGCCGATGTTCATGTGTTTTTCTTTTTTTTTTTCAGTTACCTGTATGATTTTAAATTGTTTAAATTAAATTAACAATTGAATAGGTCCGCCGAAAAATAAGCGACAAACATAAAATTTTGAGTACTCAGTCAAAAAAAATCATAATCTAAAGTTGCTGTTAGCTTTGTTGGGTTAGATTTTATGTTTAAATATTAATTTGTTATATTTACACGTATAATAACATAATGGAGTACTATATCACGTTATGGCGTACTATTATACATTTTAAAATCTTTGAAATCGCCACTTCGGAAATTCTGTCGTTTAGAACGTTTTTCGGCAATATGTTATTGATGAATATTAATAAACAAAGTTGCGAGAAAATACTGCTTTCAAATGTGACTTTTTATATTCAAATCAAAATATCTGCGGAACGGTAGGTTCTAGCGGGGAATGTTATGCAATAAATAATATTTTTTTTTTTTGTTTTGCCCAAGACTTCCATTGAAGTCCTATACTGGCCAGGGTGGGATTCGAACCCACGACCTTCTGGTTACGAGCGCGCTGATACCCTCGCCCCAACGCACTCGGCCATTGAGTCCCCTAAATAATATTCTACATAAAATTTTTAATAATTAGAATGTCGTCAAGTGTTCGATCCAAGCAACACAAACCGAGCTAGAACGCGTCAAAAAAGCTTCTAAACTTAGAAGTTTCAAACACAACTTTTTTTTATTCAGACACAAAATTTTTAACAACCGAGAGGGATGGAGCAACATCAGTCAAATCCAAGTTATTTTTTTTTTTTTTTTTTTTTTTTTTTTAAATTTCGTATTAGGAGAAACAGAGTCAAAGGAGCTCGCTTATTAAATTGTATTTATATTAATTAATTAATGGTGTCAATGTAGTTCCCAACTCCTCTTACTATCCTAATATTAAACTATCAAACGTCCTCGCGTTCTATTATAATATACACAGTAAATAATAAACCCATTGTAGAGGGCATGAAATATGCGATAATTTTTAACTTCATAGCTTCGTAAGGAGTAGTTAAAAGGTAAACATACTAAAAGTCCCCGCCCCTGGGGGGTGAGCTAACGGTGGCGAGAGGAGAGAAGTTAACTTTTTTTTATTTTTTCGATTATATCACGAAAACGGTGGACTCTAGAAAAATATTCTACGAATCAAAATTAAAGCTCAATAAATTTTTTATAAAGTATATAAAATCCCAACGGCTATCGAGATCTTCGTTATTAAAAATCGACAACTTTAGAAATAAAAAAAATGTTTACCTCACTTTTTGGTAAACATTTGAAGCAAATACCAGAAACGTATATCTAAAATTAAAGTGAATTGATTGCTCAACAATTTTGATTCTGACGTTTTGTGAACGATTGTGGAACGTAATATAAGCAAAAGTTTGACAAAAAGTGAGGTGACATTTGTTTTTTACCGAAAATCACCTATTTTCAATAACGTTTATATCGTAAACGGTTAGAATCGCGACGTATTTGTATATAGTAATTTTTATAGGAAATATAATTAGCTTTTAGGTTTATTTGAAACATATTTTTCTAGGTGGGAAAGGGGAAAGGTCCTATTTTAGGGTTTTTCGATTATATTTTGAAAGAGGAAGAAAATATGTTTTAAATAAAAATTGAAGCTAATTAAATTTCCTATAAAATTGTTTATGTACATATTTATCGAACTTCCAACGGTATTCGAGACACGTTATTGAAAATCGATAATTTTCGCAAAAAACTTTACCTCACGATTTGTCAAAGATTGGCTTCTAGTGCCTTCTAAAATCGCCTCTGAAAAAAAAAAAATGTCAGTATCAAAGTTGTAGAGCATTAAATTTACTTTAATTTCATACATAGGTTTATGGCACTTGAAGCTAATGATTGACAAAAAGGGTGGTAAACATAATTTGTTTATCTTATTTCCCGAAAATTATCGAGTTTTAATAATTCATACCTCGAAAACCGTTGAAATTTCGACAAAAACGTATATAAACATTTTAATAGGAAATTTAATTAGCTGTAATTTTGACCTGTAGCATAGTTTCTATGAGTCCACCTTTATCGATATATAATCGAAAAACCCTAAAGTGGGACCTTCTTCCCTTCCCCACCGTTAACTCACCCTCCTGGGGCGGGGACTTGTAGTATGTTTACCCTCAACTTCTAATGAAGCTGTGAAGTCAAAATTTATCGCATATTTCATGCACTCTATACCCCTCATTTCAGCACTCACTGACTGAACTATTCCCAAAAACGGATCGCTTTTGACCAACTAGGTAATAGGGTTGGGCGATAGTCGATAGTCGACTATCGATAGGACTATACTATCGGTTGAGAACTATCGATAGTCTATAGTCGACTATCGATAGGACGATACTATTGGTTGAGAACTATCGATTGCTATCGATAGTTTTTCGATAGTTGCTTCCTTTTTTTCCAAAGCTATTCAATAAAAAATTTCAACTAATTTAATTAAATTCCATTATCCACTTACTATTTAAAATTTGCGGGATTATAAATTATAAAGTTATATCATTAAGATGAGAGAAAAAAACTAATTTATTTTTATTTTTAAAAAAGTATTTATAATTTACATTGTTACAATAATAATGATCAAATCAAATCTTTAGAAAAGAAAAATAACGAAATAGTTAATTTCAAGAGTCAAGTTTGCTCATTAAGCCACATATTTCCCGAAAAAAAAACTAGCATTTCGGATTTCCTTTGGCTTAATCTTTGAGAGAACCCTTGAGCTCTAGAAATTCCGAATTAAATTTTTAAAAAATTCGATACTGGACAGAGACAGATCAGCATAATTCCGAAAGTTTCAAAACTTGAGGGTAAAAAAGATCTATCGATAGTCAACACTATCGATAGTGACCATTGATAGGCATGATCTATCGATATATCGATAGTAACTATCGACTATCGCCCAACCCTACTAGGTAACCGGTTACATGTTAAAAATTGTTAGTATTTGATTACAGAATAAGATATAATAATAAGAAAGAAAGACGTACGAAATTTCACAGAATTAAGGTTAATTTTCTTTTGATTTTACTATTACCATCGAAACGATCATACTTTGCTAGCTAAGACACGATATAATGACATGTTAGTATAGAGGTGAAGACTAAGAGAGGTAATGAACCTAATAATGAAGGACAAAAGCGAAGAAGTAGTTCTCATATAGAGGAAAAGGGAAAAACAAAAGAGGAAAGGAAGCTGGCGATTAGCGAGAGCTGAGGCCTACTTATCATCAAAGATAAAATCTGAATAATATCCACGGTTATAATTACGACCTTTAACATCGTCCTCCTAACTCTGATAATCATAATGGATCCAACAGAAAATAATTATGTTTAGGAGTCAGTGCACTTGAGCGCAAAGTAAACTCACTTGAGGTACACCATGATGGAATAGAAGTAACACGATTAGGATTGATGAATTAATTGCCACTTCTATTGGGATTTTAGTTCGTTATTAGATTATTATCGAGTCTTAAATATTCATCAAGGGCCTGATAGAACTTTTAGAAGTTCTTTCATTTTGCCCCCTTAGAACTGATGATAAATGTTTAACGATTGTTGATTTAAACATTTGTCTAGTAAATGTTGAAGTAGTCAAATAATATTAATAGGAATATAAACCAAGTATGGATTAAGGTAAAAAACTAGAAAAATCTCGAGAATTATGTATGTATTCGAAACTAGTCTTCGAATAACCAAAATACCATCGTCGTTCCATATCAAATCAACACTGGGTATAAATTTGGCCACATGAGAAATTGATGAAATTTCCTAAGAAGGTTGTCTACATAGAGATAAAAAAAAAAAAAACCAAATAAACTCCCCGTCAAAAGTATTGCAACATACATAATTCTCGAGATTTTTCTAGTTTTTTACCTTAATCCATACTTGGTTTATATTCCTATTAATATTATTTGACTACTTCAACATTTACTAGACAAACGTTCAAAGCTCCCAATTAATTACAAAAGACTCATATACATGACTGTGATTAGACCTGTTTGGACGTACGGAGTTGAGCTTTGGTGCTCCACTAAACCATTCATCTCGTATCCAATCCTTACAATCCAAAATCCTTCGTAAAATCCTCAATGCTCCTTACTTTGTCACCAATAAACTTATCCATAAAGACCTTAATGTTCCATATGTTGCTGATTTAGCCCACACCAGATACCTATCCTTTCATAGTAAGCTCCATAATCACTCAAATCCATTAGTTTCTCAACTTGCTTCCCACTCCATTCCTGATAATCCTCCGAGGTGCCTGAAACGAAGATGGCCTACAGACCTTCTAGTGTAGAAGTTTTAATAAAGTGCTACTGATGAGCAGTTCTTTTCGAGTTATGCGATATTATTATAATCGTTGTCAATACATTTACTTGATGTATATATTTTGTACAATTGTAAATTTCAATAAATGCATATAAATATATATATATATATATATATATATATATATATATATATATATATATATATATATATATATATATATTATTTATTAGATGTGAGACATTAAGGATTAGACACATCAATGTTTTCCACTGTTAATAACAAACGATGGAATTTTAGATTATTTTTTTCTAATTTCCTTCAGTCCATGTTTATCATTCGTTTCGTTGTAAATATTGTAAAATGGGGCTATTGGAAATGTTTATCTGGTCATTTAATCAAAAATCTGGTTTGGTTTTGAACGATTTTATTATTTTTAATATTAAAATCTAATTATGGATCATTAGAAATAATAAAATTATCTGAAACCAAACCAGATTGTAGTTTAAAAGACCAGATAAAAATTTCCAACTGTCCCATTTTAAATTTGTTTTCAATCTGAAATATATCCATGATGGAAGGGGAAAAGGTGCAGGTAGGTTAAATATTTTATAATTTAACCTACCTGCCCCCTTTCCCCTTTCAGGATGGACATATTTCAGATATTTGTTAGGTCTCCTTAGCTGAGTACCAATATTTGATTTCTTGTCTTACAGTTTTAAAAATTTAGTATATATAATCTATCTAACATAGTGCTGATGTGTTGAAAATTTTGTATGTTTTAGAACTGAAGATGAATGTTTAGCATTCGAAACTAGTATTCTAATAAAATAATCCCAATAGAAGTGGCAATTAATTCATTAATCCTAATTGTATTGCTAATTGTTGAAAAAGAGAAAGAATTCATTTATTGAAGAGAATTAATAAGATAATACCTGTATCACAGTTGACAGCAAACTGTTTTCAAACTACAGATACAACAAAAAATTGTTAATTGAAGTCAAAGTGGCTTCATGAGGTAATTAGAATGAGAGGGCACTCAGAAAAATATTAGTTTTTATTTCTATTAGTTTAAATGATGAATTTTCAAACTGGATAAAAATGAAAGTCATATAAATGAAAAATGCTATTATTATTAATTTGTTGTTTCTAATATAATAAATTAATATAGATTTATTGTTATTTAATATAAAGTAAGTTTTTTTTTTTTTTATGTAGGCATGTTTTTCCTCTAAAACTGAAAAACATTTTGAGACGAGAAAAAAAAAAAATTTAATATCTTAATATATATAAATTACGTGTCCCCGCCTAGGGGCCGGCTAACACCTAAACTACTGAACCGATTTTAATCAAATTTGCATACCGTGTGCAGTTTGATCCAACAAAAAAGATAGGATACCTTATATCTTAATTTATAGTCACAATATTATTTGTATATTATCTGTAAGTCACAATTATTTGTTAGCTCTATACGATTCTAACATATGGCGGTATAAGGTTATACTATTATATAAAAGGACAAGCAATTTTTCGTTTGTGTTCACTAACCGCCGAAAACTATTGAACAAATCTCTACCAAATTTTGACTACATCATCTTTATAGGATGGTTTAGCAACAGTAAAATCTAATGATTTTCAACTAATTCTTTATTGAAAAATGAATAATAAGTAGATAACAGTGAAGTTCTAAAATGGCGGCAATTGCAATCTACATGAAAGGTTAAAATGTACAGTGTTACATAGAGGTGAACATTGATAATAAAATTTACTTATTTTCAATTAAATTGTTATAAAAACAGGTATATTGAGTGAAATATACCAAAGTTTAACTACATCATGTTCATAATTCTAGGTTTAGCAACAATAAAAATTTAAATGTACAATGTTGAGTGTTAGAAACGGGTTTCGCCACACTATGACATACTTTTATGGTTAGAAATTAAAATCCAACCAGATCAAATCAATAAAATTATTTCTGTCGAATGAAAATTATTAAAAATCAAATGCCGATCCTCAGCTGTTTAATATTGTGTGTAAAAATATGAACTTTGAACCTATAGTTGTGAGCACTGATAATGCAGTTTCGTAATAGTCTCTGTCCATCTGAATTACCAACTCATATATTAAAATTGAAAATTGGATGTCTAATTATGCTTTATGTTATCTTCAAACACCTAATCAATCTAAATTTAACCCATTTAATAATGGCTGCTATGCGTGAAAATATCATCAAAAATAAAATTTTCAATTCTTCACTTTAATACAAGATTTTTATCGATAAATATTAAAAAAATTAATTATTAGTTGAAATTATCTAAGATCTTGACTTATGAGAGCGGGCGAAGCCTCGACGGGGGATGATGAAGTTATATATAAAAGGACAAGCCATTTTCGTTCGTTATCACTAACCGCGAAAACTATAGAACTATTCTGTACCAAATATAACTATATCATCTTCATAGTTCAAGGAAGGTTTAGCAATAATAAAATTTATATATTTTCTATTAAATAACTGTTTAAAAAGCGATAAATATGTGGAGTGCAGTAAAGCGAGCGCCATTTAAGAGAGGTTATAATGATCCGGTGTTAAATATAGCTAGAAATTGATTAAAGTTACTTAATTCAATTAAATTGTTATCCAAAAAGCTATAAATATGTGGCAAGCGACAATAGCGGTTTAGTAAAACTAATGAACCTATCTGAACCAAATTTTAACTACACCATCTTCATAGTTCTTGAAAGATTTAAAATCAGAAAGTTTACCATAATAATAACTTATACTATTATATAAAAGGACAAGCCATTTTACGTTTGTGATCTCTAACCACGAATACTACTGAACCAATCTGTGCTAAATAAAGAGCTTGAAATCGATGATAAAATTTACTTATTAAACTATAAAGAAAATTATTAAAAAAGATTTAAATATGGTGTGCGATATGTGGATCCCAGTAAAGCTTGAAAATCGAACGATTGTGTATAGCACCATCCCACAATAGAGTTAACAATGGTAAACTGAACCTATCTGTACTGACATCTAAATAAATAATTTTTATAATTCTAGGAAGGTTTTGCAATGGTAAAATTTACAATAACTAAAATTTAAATGTACAATGTTGAGAGGCAGGACTGAGGTTTGCCACACTGTCATATACTTTTATAGTTCGAAATCAACATCCAACCAGATGAAATCAATAAAGTTATTTCTGCCGAATACAAATTATTACTAAATCAAAATGTCGATCCTTTACTTTTTTATATTGTGTGAAAAAATATGATCCACGGGCCTTCTGTCGTAAGCACTGATAATGCAGTTTATTTTCCGCAAAAGTTTCTTAGTCTTTATCCAACTTGATTACAAATTCATACATTAAAATTAAAAATTTTATGACTAATGGTGCTTTTACGCAATCTCCAACTGCCTAATCAGTGCGATTATAACTAGATTAATAATTACTGCTATGCGTGAAAAAATCATTGAAGAAATAATGCTGAGCCACATGCTAAAATACAAGAATCTTATCGATAAACAAATAAAACATTAATTTTTAGTTGAAATTATCTTTAGTTTTGAGGGCGGGCGAAGCCGCGACGGGAATGCTATAGTATATAAATATGACTTGTAACTAACCGTGCCTGAAATATTATTACAAAGCAAACATAAAATTGATGCAACAACTTTTAAAAAAGTTCTTATAAGGTAACAGCTCTATTTAAAATAAAAAGAAAAAATAATATCAATTGTACAATAGAAAATATATTTGATAATTGTTAGAACAGTGTATTTATTTTTATTTTTATTCCAAAACCTTAATTAAGTTTATATTCTGCTTTAATTTGTGCATGATACATAATTATATGGTTTCACTCTCATTAGAGCCATAGGGGAGATAGCCTGGTTAAATAATTTAAAAACTAAAAGATAATTATAACAAATTAACTAACACAACATATAATATTAAATGACATTGAATTTATGGGAGTAAAGTATTTCTCATTGGCAATAATTCATTAAATATAAACAAATCAAATGAAACACTTTTATAAGCACCATTGACTAAATTAGCAACAGTTGGGAGATATTTATCACAAGATCAAAAAAGACCACAGAAGCCACACACAATGCATAAAGAGCCAAAATTTCATTTAGAAGTGGCAATTAATTCATCAATCCTAATTGTATTGATTCTTCTATACCATCAAGTGAAAAGTTCATTCGTTCAGATCATCTACTAAAAATATGTGAGCAGTGCTGAAAATAATAACTTTTCCTTTTTATAAATGTTAGCATATGTTAATACTTTATACTTATGCGTTTTCAATAAAAATAAAAACTCATCACTATCAATAAATTTTTTTTTTTTTAGGGCACACCTGTGTACCTTTTCTAGCATGATTTCAAGGGTACTTCTATGTGATTGATTAATAATAAAACCAAAATATATCTTGTAATTAAACTAATAAAAATTTAATATATCCTTTACTTATAAGTAAGTGTTTATTACTCTTTCATACTTGATAATTAAGTTTCAATCTGTAATAAAATTCTTATTAGAGAGTTAATCAATTTTAGGATTTCTGGAGTCTGTAAAAATAATTTTTAAAAAGAAATATGTTATAGGTATAGATTAATAATAATAGTTTCATGTATTTAATCTCTCCTTGCCAAGATTTAAATTAAAGTTTTAAAAATACATTTTTTATGTATAGATTTAATCAAAAGTTCATTTTTAAGTAGTGATTAGAAGAAAGTTGATACAAACACTAAGTATGTCAGTAAGAAACAAATCTACCAAGTTACACAAAAATCATCCAAGCCTGTACAAAGAGCTGATGTAAATTTTAATCCAGTTTCATCTTGATAACAGTAGACATGTCTGTGCCTGCTTTAAAATAACTATTACTGTAAAGGAGCAGTTACACTCGTTAGCCCACCATATTGTACCTGTTCCTGTAAATAGTCGTTACTGAATTGTAGATTTTCAGAAGAATATTTTGAGTTTTTTGACACGCTCTAGTTCTGTTGGTGAAAATTTGACGAGTTTCCCAAACTTAATGGAGAATATTTTTTATAACATTTGTCGCTATTACCTACTGTTTAGTAGCTGTATTGCTTTGAATGAAGAAAGCCGCATTTGGAACTGTTTTCTCTCGACAATTTTTATATGGAATAAACAATGATTGTTAGTTTAATTTAATTATTCATTGAAGTAATTTGATCTTTTTAATTCTAAAATGTATACTGGGAAAAGCGTTAAATTATAGATAGACATATTCATGATCTATATCATTTCCCCAGCAAAATTGAGTTTTAGTTTTAGGGCTTTTAAATTGAGAAGTTTCGTAAGAAAAAAATATAAATATAGTTATACTTACCAGCAGTCAACAAAAACTCCCAATATAATTAATATTTATACTTATTAGTTCATAAAAAAAAATTCAACTTTTTCCGAGGATTTCATCATCCTTCTCCGAAGAATTCCAAGATGAAAATGCAAGGAACCATTTTTAATGAAATAGTAATACCGAAATACTCCAAAGTTACGATAAAATATTTTTAAAAACTAAATTGCCAAAGCTTGAATACATATAAAAAAGCAAGCTGGATAGAAAAAAAATAATTGAATTGGAAATCTGACTTACAAGTAATTGAAGAAGCGTTTTAATGATATAATTTCCTTTTACTTATAGGAGAGTTAAATTTAACTTTAAAAATTAATAGAGAAATTCCAATTTAATTTAATGCAGAATTTAACAAGATTACCAAGACAATATCATAAATAAAACAATTAAATAATACTTAAATTAACGATATATCAATGTTATGTTAATTTCTCAAAATAACAATTTCAAGATTATAATACATACATTTATCAAATCAGTTAATTGATTTGTTTTACGATGGAATTATTACTCACCATCTTTATCCGAATATTCAAACTTCTTTTCTTTAAATGAACACAACACTACAAAACAAACAAAATTAACTACAAAAACACTAAAAATTACAAAAGATTACATTTAAAATGGAACACGATTGAAGAAATCGTCTACCAACCTAAGAATATAATAAGGCGTACTCAAGAATTTCAAATAAGGAATTAATCCGTACAAATGGTAAAATAAAAAAGTTTAAACTAAATTACATAAATTATTATTATTTTTTGTGGATATAAATAAAATAATAATAATTGGAGTTCAAAAGAAAATACAGTCAACTATCGATAAATCGATCTTCAATGGACAGAGAAAAATAGTACGACTAATCGAGATTATTTACAAGTAAATGGGGAAAACGAACACAAAATTATAGTTTACATCTTCAAGTATATTTTTCATTAATAGGTAAATGTATGTTGTTTGTACATAAATACAAAGTCAATTGAAAGGGAAAATTAAATACCCGAAACCACTTAATCACAAAACTTTCAACTTCTGTGAACTGGCATCTAAAAATATACTTACCATCTTCCATGGACGTGGCGATGTTTTCTTTATTCTATAGGATGGTTAAAACAGAACTGCGAGGAATTCCAAGCAACTAACTACCAATAACCGCCCAACTTTTATATCCTTTCTCCAGTTCGCGAATCAGTTACAATTTTACGTTAGCTGATAGTTTTGAATTTTCGCGGAACCATTGTAAAACCACACAAGTGAATATTCAAGTGGCTGGTATATCTATGAACGAAAAAGGTAAACATTGACAGAGAACAGAAAATTAAATTAACCATGAAATTCTTTGAATTTGAGTTCGAATTATAGAGGTAATGATTTCCAATAGTTGATTCAAAGAGGTGGAAGTCCTAGAAGTCCCCTCTTTGGATCCCTATTTTTAGTTAGACTTAATTACACCATTTTATAAATATTTTGCCTGAAATCAACTTATTGAGGTGAAATTTACGTTTAGTATACTTGGGAAGATTTTGTGCGACTTATTTAAGGATTCAGCTTATTAAAGTTGGGCACATCGAGAGTTGACTGTATAATGTTTTAATTGCTAACATTAAAATTAAAATTAAAAAAGGAATCAAATAAATACAAAAATAATAATAATATTTATTAATAAATAATAAAATCAATAACTTAATAAATAGCTTAACGACGACGATGATTCTATAGTTGACTGTAGGATGCAATGTAAGTGAAGAAATGGTGAGGGGTCCAGTCAAGTAAATAAACACGTCCAAGTTTTTAAATAAAAAAACTTTATAATTGGCGTGCCTACATTTCGACCTGCCTTCTTTAGGGTGATTGTGAATGATGACAATGAACAACATTGTTAGCCAAGTCTTCAACCAGACCACAATCACCCTGAAGACCTGCAAGCCAGGTCGAAACGTAGACACACCAAATATACAGTTTTTTCATTTAAAAACTTGGACGTGTTTATTTACTTGACTGTACCCCTCACCATTCCCTCACTTATATAGCTTAACTTTTAATGACTGATAAGAAAAAAAAAAATTCTGGAAGTCTAATAGGAATTTAAATGTTTTATATCATTGTTTTTTACAATTTTCTATTTGATTTTTTCTATATATAAGACTGGCGGAGGGGGGGGGAGGGGGGGTTAACAAAAACAGGATCCACTTAGAAAAACAAATAATAATAATCTGAGGAGATAACATAATTCCAGGATTAAAATAAATAAAAACACAAAACTAAACATCTATACAGATTGATTTATTCAATATATTACAGTCGATACAAATATCCATGACGTAGCATTGAGATCTTCCACCAGCTGCTAAGTTAACGTTATAATTTGAAAATACTATGATGAGGTAAAGTCAGGCTGTTCAATACAGAGCTAACCAATAATTACCATAAAATTTCATAAACATACCATAATTTTTTTTTCTTTTTCCTTTTATACATAAAACAGATCATTTTGACAACAATAAAAACAAAATTTTTAATGACAATATCTTTTTTTTTTTAATATATACAGGGCTTAAAATACTATAATATCATTATAAATCAACTCAAATATAAATGCTTATTATCTAAAATAGAAGAGAAATAAATACAAATAAATAAATATGTATAAATAAATGTATAATAAATATCAGACAAATTTCAAATCTTGTAAAGGTTACCTATGCTCTGCAACAATAAATATTATCGAAGTAGATTTAATTCATCAGTTGTTGTACGATTGCATACACGCATAGAAAAAATAGATTATGTTCAATATGCGCGTTAACATATACAAATGGAATAATTCCCATTTGAAAAATTATATAATTAATTATTTGTTAAATTGCATTAGAAAAAATATATCAGGGGTCCTTATAAAACGATCACGTTACAATATCCTTTTGGAGCTTCATTCATAACGGACCCTTAACACATCTTTAAGATTGAAGGGACTTATTTGAGATATTTTCATGTGCTCCTCATTTAATCTACTCAGGGTGAAACTAGAGTAAATTCAACTTTTCCAGGGAAGGTTCTATCAAATAAATAAATATTTACTCAAAAACAAGTGTTAGTGGTATTACAAAAATCAAAGCATCGAATAATGTTATAATTCTTATTATGAAGTTGAATTTGCAATCTAGTAATTGTTAACCATTTGCACTCCGAAGCCGTGAACCCAATGCATGGTACATAGCTCATATGCCTGGTATGAGCCGGCAATTCTTTTCATGGCTTTCACTCAGGTGGCTGGGAGCACGATACTCAATATTTTTTTAAAAGGCATAAATACTATTTATATAAAATGTTTAAACTTTTTTTTATTACATCAAGTACAATAATATAACACAAACACAAACAAAATTTTAAAAAATCAATAAAAAAATATTATCTTCAAGGGAGGATCTTGAAAAAAATAATGCTGGTCTGTACCCGGCTTATGAGTCCTGTGCTGGACAAGTGGAACTTATAATCTGAGTGGAACTGCATTTTTGTTTTGCCGGACTATAACCGGCCAATGAGTGCAAAGGGTTAAGAACATATTAATTTTACATAATAAAGTAAAGTTGTGAAATTCTTTGATAAAAGGGTAATGTCTATTGAAAATTAACTTCCGAAAGTCGTAAGATAACAAGTCCATTACATATTCTTCTATGAAGCAGGTTAAACCATACAGTTATTGACACCCTTAAGGGAATATTCGGAAATATTGATACTATAATTACAGAAAGAATAGTTCAATAAAGTTGATATTTGCAGTGATTTTTCTTAATTACAATACTTCAAGCTAAACAAGAAAGTTCACACCAAACATTATTCCTGGAATGTATTTGATAAGATAGTGGCAATAACTAATGTAAAATCAGTTAATGACATCCTACATATATTTTTTAAAATATGGACAGAAGTGAATGTACTTTTACACAGATAATAAAGGAATTTTATGATTTTCGTATTTTCCTAAAAAAAAATTTTTCTTCTAATTTTTAACTTAAGAATGTTGGGGTGTCAATAACTGTCTGGTTTACCCTATCAGCAACATAATAACTTAAAACCCCACCTGCTTCAGTTTAAACAAATTTTAACAATTCTTTTTTACTCAAATTGACACAATTTTACACGTGCGTCATTTTAGAAATACAAGATCAATATGTATTAAATATAGTAAATTCAGTAGGGTCAAGTGGGGTACAGTGTAACATCACGATGAGCTCTCTTTTTTTAAATTTGACTATTGTGTCTATTTGTAAATCAATCTCATGTGGCAACATCTTAAAAAGCTATCGGACGTCACATTGCAGGATAAACAGATGAATAATTGAATTTATGTTTTTTTTTTAAATTTGTGAACAATTTGGCTATTTCAGTTTTGTTCTAGTTGGAAAACTAATGATTTCTGGTAAGTATAAGTTCCCTTTAATATTGGATTAGTTGGTGTTTGAATATTTAAAAAAAAGTTAATTGCAATTTCTAACCAATATAATTTTAAGAAAATTTTATTTCTAATTCCATCTTCAGAACAAAACATGCAATACACCCACCCGAAAGCCATTGAAGGATACTGCTTTTAGATCTGCCAGGATCTGATGATTTTCTATGGCCGAAGGATATCCTTGGTCACGCTCCTTCCCAACAAATTAGTTTTCGTCCTTAATGATACCATTTCATTAAATCTTTCAGGATTTAACAATTTTAAACCGTCGCAGGATCAGTTTTAGTCTTTTGAAAATTGATTAAATTGTTTTGAAGGGACACTCATCAGTGTAAAATAATACTATTTTTGAGTTCTTCCAGGATCTAACAATTTTTAAGTTGGTGGAAGGATATTACGCCATTGGCATCCTTTTGAAAATCAGCCGTAGTTGTCCTTTTCGAAAATCAAATTAATTATTACGTCTTTACAAGACAATATCTCTTCCCGTTTAATCCTTGTCCCTTTTTTACTCTGTCCCACAATAACCCCAACTGTAAACTTGAAAAATGGAAAAATATTGATAGCAGGTCGCAACCTGAATTGATGAATGATCAAGGTACTTTGTGGAGTAAGAGCTGAAGCCCCAAAAGGATATCGTAACCAACATTCGCATTGAATTTTAAAATCATTTCATCATAACTAATTTATATTAAAAAAAACAAAAAAAAAACATTAATACACTTCTTGGCCACATTTGACACGGGAACAAAACTGGCAGTGAAAACTTAATACTGAAAGACTAGAATAACATCGGTTTAAACAAAAATTATTATGTAAAGAAAGAAAAGTATAATACGGGACCCATGAAATACGATAAAAGCACTACCTCGCACCTCGTTAAAGAGGATCAGTTTATTTTCCCTTAGAAAATATATTATAAAAATAACTCATACACCAACAATGAGCACCAAACATCAAATGGTATAGAATTAAATTTAACAAATTATCTCTAACTTATAAATGAAATGGACGAAATAACATTCAGTTGTTATCGGTTTCGATTATTGAGCAATTGATAACTTAACATTACTATTATTTTTTTTTAATTCATTTTTTTTTTTATTATTAAGTACATTATGCTCCCGAATATAACAAATGATTTTATAAACTGACAAAAAATTTTAAAAATTCCAATTTCTTTCTTAACCTAATTAACAATGACTATAACATGGACATTTCTATATTGCCTTACGGGGAAAGCATTGAGATCACCCATGTCCCAATACCTGATTGGTAAATCTTAATTTTTTTTTTATTTAATTTTTGAGAAAAAGGATAAAATTTATAAATAACTATCATATAAAAAGTATATACATGAAGAGAAGAGACATATAAGACAATTTATGGATCATATTCCTTCATCACTTCTTGCAATTTTCTCCGAGCCAAATTAACTCTTTCTTCTTGTCTTTTAATATCTTCGTCGCTTATACTGACAGCCTGAAAAAAAAAAAAAAAAAAAAAAATTAATTTTTAACTATAAAATACCCACCACCTGGTTATTTGTTACTATTGAGTCAAGACTTGGACACCATTAAATTAAACTCAGAGATAAAGTTTGAATATGTAAATTAGATAAACTATAAGAGGCCTAGAATATCTGGGAAAAATGAAATTCAAGAGGAAATAAATGAGAGGTTAAAGGAATTTAGTACCAAAGCGATCCAACTAAATGCATATTTCTCATAAAAATACATTTTAGAACTATAACTACGGCAAAGATATTGTTTGTTTGTTTATTTAAAAAGGTTTAACGTCCTTATGTACTATGCCTATCCTAAAGGTTACCAACCTATTCTAGCCAGGGTGAGAAGGCTAAGATTCATTCGTGGGTTCGAGACAAAATAAATTTTAACCCCATCCCAGGTGGGATTCGAAACCACGACCTTCAGTATCAAGGGCGCAGAGACCAACAGCAAAGATATTGTTAAAACCACAATACATAATGTCATTTAAAATTGAGTTGTTGTTATAGAATTATTTCACATAATACAATTGAACCCCTTGGTTCCAAAAATGATAAGTTCACAAGCAATTAAATTATGGAGTAATTTATATCATCTTCTTATGGCACCTTATGATTATCATTTTGCAGAACCCTGGCCTCCTCTACAATCCCCTTCCATTCAGACCTATCTTCAGCAGCCCTTTTCCATCCTCTCACACCCAGAGACCGAAGATCGGCCTCTACATCTTCAAGCTAGGATTGGGCGATAGTCGATAGTTACTATCTATATATCGATAGGTCATGCCTATCGATGGTCACTATCGATATATCGATAGGTCATGCCTATCGATGGTCACTATCGATATATCGATAGGTCATGCCTATCGATGGTCACTATCGATATATCGATAGGTCATGCCTATCGATGGTCACTATCGATATATCGATAGGTCATGCCTATCGATGGTCACTATCGATATATCGATAGGTCATGCCTATCGATGGTCACTATCGATAGTGCTGACTATCGATAGATCTTTTTTACTAATTTCAAGTTTTGAAACATTCGGAATTATGCTGATCAGTCTCTCACCAGTGTCGAGTTCTTTTGAAGTTGAATTTGGAATTCCTAGAGCTCAAGGGTTCTCTAAAAGATTAAGCCAAAGGAAAGCAGAAATGCTAGTTTTTCTTTCAGGAAATATGTGGCTCAAGGAGCACACTTGACTCTGTGGAAATTAACTAATTCGTTATTTTTCTTTTCTAAGATTTGATTTGTTCATTATTATTGTAACCATATAAATTGTAAATACCTTTTTTAAAATTCAAATAAATTAGTTTTTTTTTCTCATCTTTATGATATAATCTTATAATTTATAATCCTGCAAATTTCAAATAGTATGTAGATAACTGAATTTAATTAAATTAGTTGAAATTCTTTATTGAATAGCTTTAGAAAAAAAAAGAAGAAACTATCGAAAAAAACTATCAATAGCAAT
This sequence comes from Euschistus heros, assembly GCA_003667255.2. Lineage (NCBI taxonomy): Eukaryota > Metazoa > Arthropoda > Insecta > Hemiptera > Pentatomidae > Euschistus > Euschistus heros. The sequence goes on from RCWM02000063.1 coordinate 2,935,820, forward strand.
CGATAGTTTTCAACCGATAGTATCGGCCTATCGATAGTGCTATCAACTATCACCCAACCCTACTTCAAGCTAATGATGTCAAGCCTTCATCTCCTTCTCTTCCCACCCGGGTGCCCCTCCAACATCATCTCAGTCTGCTAGCATCAATTCTTTGTAAATGCCCTAGCCATCTTATTCTGCCTCTTTATATATTGGCTATTATAGTTAACTAAATAATAATCTATTTAAACTGCCAGCTTAAGGAAATTCAGATTTACTTAGTAATGAAGGAAATTTATATTTATTTACATTAATATCATTATTTAATGACTCGAGAATGGATTCATGAAATATTGACCAGTACTTATAGAAAAGATATAAAAGGTTATGAATAGAAATAGCCTGGGAATACCAATAATCATTGTAGTTACCTCTTCTATTAATTCATGATGCTTGTATTAATTAACCAACTGATTTTGATCAATTGAGGAGTAGAATTCCAAAACAAGCCAAGTCCAGTGGCCATATTTTTTTTTAAATAGTTTTTCTATTAGATTATCTTTAGGTGGAAGGTTTTTTCTCAAAAGTAGTTAAACCACATTAAAAACCATCATCATCCACAGCGCTACAACTCTTGCAGGGTCAAAGCCTCCTGCATCTTGGTCTGCCAGTCTTCTCTATTAGATGACGCTACTCTCCAATTGCGTATTCCGAAGCTGGACCTGACATCTGCTGCCACTCCAACAATGCGTCTGAGCCGAGGGCTTCCCACTCTTCTAGTCCCATAAATCCTTTCATCCAGGACCATCCTAGGAATCTGATCATACTAATTATATGACCTGCCTAGCAAAGCTGTCCTACTTTAATCACCGTTACGATATCTGAGTTCTTGTAGTCTTGTCAAATCAGAATTCGTTCTCAACCTCCAGACTCTGTTAGCGCAAACTGGGCCATAAATTCTCAACATTCTTCTTTCAAACCTTAGAAGGGCTTCTGTGAACTTGGTGACAATGCCCAGCATTCGGAGGCATAAGTGAGAACTGATCTTACTAGAGTCTTGTAGAGTTGCACATTTGTGTTTAGAGAAATAGCCCTGCTCCTGAAATGCTTTTGTAATCCGAAATAGCGTTTATTTGAGGAAATAATTCTACAATGGATTTCTGCTTGTATTTCATTATCCTCATTCACGTGTAAGCCAAGATAGAAAAACTCTTTCACCCTGCCAAACAAAAAGCTTCCAGCCACAAAATGCGATGGTTCGTGCACCTCCAATTGTGGGCCTGCATCCATGTATTTGGTTTTCAACTCATTGACCTCTAAACCCACTCTAGCTGCTGCTATCTGGAGATTTATAAAAACAGCCGTACAAGAAATAAGGAGTCTTCCTAATCCAGTCTGATATTTATCTTTATCGACCAGCTGCAAACCCTTTTCAAAAATGGACTTGGCTAGATTTGGAATTCTACGCCTCAATTAAACTTTAAACATTTTAAATCTTAATATATATAAATTACGTGTCGCCTAATCAAATTTGCATACCGTGTGCAGTTTGATCCAACAAAAAAGATAGGATACCTTATATCTTAATTTATAGTCGCAATATTATTTGTATATTATCTGTAAGTCACAATTATCTGTTAGCTCTATACGATTCTAACATATGGCGGTATAAGGTTATATTATTATATAAAAGGACAAGCAATTTTTCGTTTGTGTTCACTAACTGCCAAAAACTACTGAACCAATCTCTACCAAATTTTGACTACATCATCTTTATAGGATGGTCTAGCAATAGTAAAATCTAATGATTTTCAACTAATTCTTTATTGAAAAATGAATAATAAGTGGATAACAGTGAAGTTCAAAAATGGCGGCAATTGCCATCTACATGAAAGGTTAAAAGGTACAGTGTTAAATAGAGCTGGACATTGATAATAAAATTTACTTATTTTCAATTAAATCGTTATAAAAACAGCTATATGGAGTGAAATATACCAAATTTTAACTACATCATGTTCATAGTTCTAGGTTTAGCAACAATAGAAATTTAAATGTACAATGTTAATTGTTAGAAACGGGTTTTTGCCACACCCCCACATACTTTTATGGTTAGAAATTAAAATCCAACCAGATCCAATCAATAAAATTATTTCTGTCGAATGAAAATTATTAAAAATCAAAATGCCGATCCTCAGCTGTTTAATATTGTGTGTAAAAATATGAACTTTGAACCTTTATTTGTAAGCACTGATAATGCAGTTTCTTAATAGTCTCTGTCCATCTGTATCACCAACTCATATATTAAAATTGAAAATTGGATGTCTAATTATGCTTTATGTTATCTTCAAATACCTAATCAATCTAAATTTAACTAAGTTAATAATGGCTGCTATGCGTGAAAATATTATCAAAAATATAATTTTCAATTGTTCACTTTAATACAAGATTTTTATCAATAAACAAAAAATCAATTATTAGTTAAAATTCCTCGACGGGGGATGATGAAGTTATATATAGAAGGACAAGCCATTTCCGTTCGTGATCACTAACCGCGAAAACTATAGAACTATTCTGTACCAAATATAAATACATCATCTTCATAGTTCAAAGAAGGTTTAGCAATAATAAAATTTACATATTTCCTCTTAAATTACTGTTTATAAAGCGATAAATATGTGGTGGGTAGTAAAGCGAGCGCCATTCAAGAGAGCCTACAATGATCCAGTGTTAATTATAGCTAGAAATTGATAATAAAATTACTAAATTAAATTAATTTGTTATCCAAAAAGCTATAAATATGTGGTGTGACGTGTGGATTCCAGTGAAATTTAAAAATCGAATATGCGGCAAGCGACAATAGCATTTCAGTAAAACTAATGAACCTATCTGAACCAAATTTTAACTACATCATCTTCATAGTTCTTGAAAGATTTACAATTAGAAAATTTACTATAATAATAACTTATACTATTATATAAAAGGACAAGCCATTTTTCGTTTGTGAATGATCACTAACCGCGAATATTACTGAACGAATCTGTACTAAATATTAACTACATCATTTTCATAATTCTAAGAAGGTTTAGCAATATTAAAATCTACTGATTTTTAATTTATATTTTATTAAAAAAGGTTAATATGTGGACAACAGTGCAGTATGAATATTGACCGATAGGTGGGGAGTGCCATTCTACACGAGAGGTTAGAAAAGAGCTTGAAATCGATGATAAAATTCACTTAATTAACTATCAAGAAAATTATTTAAAAAAATTTAAATATGGTGTGCGATATGTGGATCCCAGTGAAGCTTGAAAATGGACCGATTGTGTATAGAGCCATTCTACAATAGAGTTAACAATGGTAAACTGAACCTATCTGTACCGACATCTAAATAGATAATTTTTATAATTCTAGGAAGGTTTTGCAATGGTAAAATTTAGAATAACTAAAATTTAAATGTACAATTTTGAGAGGCAGGAACGAGGTTTGCCACACTGTCATATACTTTTATAGTTCGAAATCAACATATAACCAGATGAAATCAATAAAGTTATTTCTGCCGAATACAAATTATTACTAACTCAAAATGTAGATCCTTTTCTTTTTTATATCGTGTGTAAAAATATGATTCACGGGCCTTTTGTCGTAAGCACTGATAATGCAGTTTATTCTCCGCAAGAGTTTCTTAATAGTCTTTATCCATCTTGATTACCAATTCATACATTAAAGTTAAAAAATTTAGGCCTAATGGTGCTTATATGTAATCTTCAACCACCTGATGAGTGCAATTATAACTAGATTAATAATTACTGCTAAAAAATCATTGAAGAAATAATGCTCAACCACATGCTAAAATACAAGAATCTTATCGATAAACAAATAAAACTTTAATTTTTAGTTGAAATTATCTTTAGTTATGAGGGCGGGCGAAGCCGCGATGGGAATACTAGTAGCATATAAATATTAAAGGAACATCAAATATTAATGATCAATCAACAAGGAATGGTACTTAGATTATTTCACTTTAGTTTTAAAAATGTTTAAAATAAATGTATATGTATTTTTTTTATTAGATTACTAAAACAAATTTGGATTGTAAACATTGAATATTGTTGACCTCTTGGCAGCATTCCAAGTAACCTGTACAAAATGTATGGTAAATGCCTCATTTAATAAACTAAACTGCATGTGATATAATGTCTTGAAAGTTCCATTTCAAAGTCGTTAATATAATGGTTGAAAATGTTTTGTTTTTTATTACTCAGTACCCATTAACATAAAGACATTCATCAATAATAACATAAAGGAAATGGCTGTAAGAGTGTTATAATAAAAAATGATTTAATTATGACAAATAAAATAAAAGTCTAAATAATGGGAAAAAATAAAGAACTATAACATCAAAAAATTAAAAATTACCTGTATAAGCGGTTGGTCCGGATTTATAAAAACTGCAGGATTCTTATCCGAGCCTGGCTTCATGTTCGTCTGACCAGTGATCGGTTGGCCGAGAACATGAAGTGCAGTGGCGACAGACTGAAGCAGCGTTTCATCAGTGACCCCAGGCCCTGCGGGTCGAAGGGATCGGGGCAACTCCATCGGTTCCAAAGGGTTACCGTTGGCATCACTCGCTCTCAGGCCTTCAAGTCTTTTCTCCCAAAAAAGCTAAAACAAACCAATAAATTTTAAATGTTCATAGATTTTTTGAAAAAAATGAGTTTTAAAATTTAAAAAACAAAACAAAACTGGAGGTATAAAAAATGTAACTGATTAATCATAAAACTGATCATGGACAAATATTGGGTTTTCTGGAAATTATTGCAGTTTTATGGTTTCAAAGTATAAAAATAAAAAAAAGTGATTTAAAACATTTTTTATAAACAAAAATACTCTCGATACGTTTCTAACAATGAGAGAATAACTTTAAAAAAACTATTTTAAAAATTTTTTTTGTATTTCTTTCTATGAAATTATTTTGTACTGCATTTATTTTTCATTGTTTTAAATTTGTTACTTCATAAACCAAATAATATTATGCTTAATTACAAGCAATTCATGCATTATGCAAAATCCATAAAGTGTAATGTATTATTAAATACACATCTCTTTCATAGGGCTACTGTGAAATTAAAAAAAAAATATATATATATATATATATAGCAATATATATATTTATTATATATATATATATATATATATATATATATATATATATATATATATATATATTACATGGATTTAATTTTCATTTATCTATTATTATATGTATGCATTAGTGTTAGTATGAGTGTAGGTATTTATAAAAAACATTTTAAGATTATTATTATAAACTGTCGAGTATTTGTGTTTTTTAGATTTCCAAAAAGCGTTCGACAGCATTTTCCATAAAAGTATCTATGAGGCGCTACAAGCGATAAGTATAAACTGCAAATATATTCGCATAGTAATGCAGCTGTCAAAGATATGGAATCATTCATTGCTACTGAAAGAAACGGAAGATGGCTAAACTGTCTCCGATTTGCAGACGATATTGTTTTGTTGGCGAGCAATGCAGCAGTCCTCAAAATGATGATGGAAACTTTATTGGAGATGTGTACAGAAGTAGGCCTCTCACCTAACATTGATAAAACTAAGCTAATGACGAACGCGGAAAAGGTAGATATCAAAGTTGGAAATCGTAGTTTACAATATGTAGAAGACCAACTTGGGCAGTTGGTCTCTTTTACAAATAAATCATGGAAGGAAGTGGACAGGACATCCATAGGATGGGCTAAGTACTGGTCATTGAAAGCAATAATGAAAAATGATTTCCCGAAAGAGATAAAAAAGAAAGTGTTCGATACCTAAGTACTACCTGTCATCCCCTTTAATAGTCAGACTTGGTCCCTAATGAAAGCCCAAACAAGTAAACTGATAAGCTGGCAAAGAGCAATAGAAAGAAATATGACAAAGATAAGTTGGAAGGAGAAGGTTAGGAGTTGTGTGATCAGAGAGAAGACTGGCCTGAAAGACATAATTCACTATATCAAGAAACAAAAATGGGAATGGGCACATCTTAAGAAGAACTGATAAAAGGTGGTCAATGTAAGTGACTGTTTGGACACCCTATTGCTACAAAAGGTGAAGAGGAAGACAGTTGAAAAGTTCTTTAAGAAGAAGGCCGGACCACTATGATGGAGAATATCAAGGGATAGAGATATATGGAAAGAGAAGTGGATCCAAATCGCGAACCCGGCTTCCCAGTAGGCTGGTCGTCTGGGGAAGTATATAGGTCTGAGGGACAGGCCCATGTTCAAACTTGCAGATGAATTTTGTTTGTAAATATGACAATAATTGTTGACTTATTTGTAAACATGTTAAATTTTTATTTTTTTATTGTATTTATTTGAATTTAAGGTTTATTTGTTGAGTTATGGGCATAATAAAAGACTATTATTATTTTAAACTGTCGAAGCAAGACATAAGTACCATAAGTTATAACTTCACATTATTGTAAGAGTTCAAGTGTTCCTGAATATAGATTGTTTTTCATTCATTATAAACAAACACAACACTTTTGTACATTATTTTAATTTAGTGATGCCTAACAGATGAAAACATCTGAGCATGAAATTTATATTTATATATATTAAAAAAAATTGAGTAAATGTTTTCTTAATACTTGTTTAAAATTGTACAAACCTGCTTAGGTTTTTCCTGAGGTCCATGTTTGAAATCAGCCTTCACCTTCCCCTCCTGTGTTCGGTAGACAGTAACAGGCTGTTTGAATATAGACGCGGTTTGCCGTATTGGTGGTACCAAAGAAGCATCGTTTCTGACACCACGACTAAAAGCAAAACAGAATTGTTTTACAAAAATCACCGTAGTTCATCAAAGCTAAACCTACCAAAATTTAAAAATAAGCAATAAATTTATGATTTTAAGGATTATATTTATTAATATGTTGATTGTCATGAAGAAGTCAATAAAACCTTGATATCTGCTCGATTTTAGCAGATATTAGCATGGTGAAAAATTGGTTAAGTTGTGCTTTTTAATGGGGCCTTAAAAGCTTCAGGCTATTTTAGCACAAATGTTTTTAGAGTAATTTTTTATTGTAATTTTAAGCATTTTGGAAAATGATCCAAAATTTGCCAACTGAAAAGTGGACAATTTTGACTCCTTCACGACAGCCAGGGATATATATATATACAATAATTATTTCAAATATATACACAAGAAATCTTACATACATATAAAAAAATAAATACATAATATAAAGGAGGCCATGGAACCTAGAATATAAAAGGTTACAAGCTGTGCAAACATTGAACTAGAAGTGAGAATCACATATAGTGTACTTCCATAAGCCCTTATCAGTAATTAAATTAGAAAATAAATTTATGCAGATTTCTTTTTTTTAGTTACATGTTCTGAGGGTATCATGCGCAGGATGGAATATCGTTAAAAACATATTTCGGGATGACAAGCTTTGCAAAGGTTTGATGAGCACATGCCTCTGTACAGTTATATTACATTTAATTACATTTTTTTGTATTATTTATTTAACAATTAAGAATAATATGATATTACTAAATATTCTCCTAAAATTTCATACTTAAATAATATTAAATAAAAACTATGCACTATGCAAGATCTGCATACAAATAAAAAAATGCATCACAAAAACTAAAATAAATAATGCAGTATGCATAGTAAAAAATATCAATTCCCCCTGATTGGAAAAAACAATAGATTATGCATATGTCTATTTATAATCTACTGCTTTTATGTGTACTGCTTCTGATAAGGAAACTGTCGGCAAAGAAAAGCCCCAACATTTAATAAATACATATATGCAAAACTTGAACTAATAGATAGAAATTTGTTGAAATCGAAAAATTACAAATCGATTTTTTTATCACAGGGTCAAAATATTGATTGTGTCTCATGTCTATATTAAAAAGAACATCAATAATTTAGATTTAGTTACCATATGATCATAGGTTTCAATAATGGAAGGTTGCATAACTGTTATAAGTGTTTTATTGTTAATCAATCTTCCATTGTTTAATTGTTTGTTGTTATTTTAACTAATATTGTAGGTTACTAACATATAATTTGATTTTGTGTTGTGTAATAATCAGTTAAACTAATAGAAAATAATATGTCGGGATTATGAATCTCTGTAAAGGCAAGCTGAAGTAATAATTAAATCTGTACGCCCCAAAAAGTATTCATTTAAAAAAAAAAACAACTATAGATCATGGACTTGTCCATCTGCAATCTACTGCTTTTCCCAATTTACATTTCAGAATTAAAAGTATCAAATTACTTAAATTAATAATTTAATTAAATTAACAATTGATGATAATACGTAATAATCAAAGATGAGAAAATAGGGGTTACAAACGTGACTTTTTTCATTCAAACGAATATAGCTCCTGAACGGTATGGTGTTAGCGGGGAATGTTTTATAAACTAATATATTCTCCATTAAATTTCTGATGAAGAAACTACAGTCAAATTTTTTAACCAAGCAACAACTGAGCTAGAACGTATCAAAATGTTACACAAGAAAACTAAAGACCCCCAGCCAAAAGACATACCCAAATCAAAAACACATGATAAATGATAGTTTAATATTTTTTAAATCAACTTTAATAACTGAAAGCATGGCTGACATCATTGCAGCAGGCCAGTTGTTGCCTTTAACCTTTAAACAAAGCAAAAAATCCAAAAGACCACCAGCTTAAGATTTGTTAGCTGTCTAGGGAGACAGTTTCACCAATGTGATGGGCATATAAATAAACAATCTTAAAGTAGGAAATGGATGAATTGGCTAAAGTCTAAGATTATCTGTGTACTAAAGTATTATCTAACGATTCGTCAATTTCAAATAATTGTTATTATATTTAAATATAAATATTAGTCCATTTAATTGCTATAAAATTCAGGCGAACTTAGTAAACTTGTGACATGAAAATGTTAGTAAATGGATATAAGCATCTTATGTGAAGAATATCATCACCTATGATATATACATAACATATTAAACTGATGTGCGAGGGACAAACCATAGAGGCATAATTCTCTTGTTACAAGCGATTGTATCATAATGGGATAATGACCCATAAATCAATCTATATATGCATTTTAATTATTATTACAAAGGTTTGAGTATCGTTTAAAGATAAAATTTTAAGAAGATTTTTTTGATGCACTTGAGCAAATAGTTCTAATTTGTTTCATTGGAAAACTCCCAACAAACATCTTTTTTTAGTGTTGGATAGGGACCTTAGGACATCATAAACTCACACTTTAAAACAGAGTTTGTTTATTGATTTACCAGAACATCACTAAGTCATATCACATGAGTTAGGCATGACAGAATAGAAGGATTAGGAATTAATGAATTATTTGCTATTTTTATAGCTAGTTTAGTTAAAAGTATAGTTTTAAATGCAAGAAATCTTCAGTTTGTTTCAAGAAAAACATCTGCAATTCATTACACAAATTATAATTATCATATTAAATGTAAAAATGTAAGACAAGAAATTAAATGTTGGTACTCATTAAGGTTTCTGGAGTGAAGAGATAATATAAATTGTTGCATCTCTGGATAAGGGTTAAAAGATGATGTAATAGGAAGAAGGGGTTAAGTACTCAGATAAATGGAGAAACCGGGTTTCCCCAATGAGTAATTCTTTTTCTTTTCATCTGACCTACTTGAAACCTATTCCATAATCTATATTCTTATTTAAATATCTTTATGTAGTACTATTTAGTAGTAGTTTTTAAATAAATTTAAATTATAATTTCAGTTTCTATTAAATCGTTTTTCAGATTCGTTATTCGGAGCTGTAACAAGTTAAATTACTCGCCTTAGCCCTTTTGAAGTCTGAAAGAGTATCAAAATGCATTTCATTCTTATCTTTGTACATTAACATAATAAATATAAATAGTATATCAAAGTGTTTAGGTTTTGAAGGTTTGTATGTTTATAGAACTGAAGGCGAAATGTCTAACATTTTAAACTGGTAATAATAAGATAATATTATATAAGTGATCAATAATTCATAAAATACTAATTGTATTGATTTTTTATGTTATTGGCTGTAGTTTAATCTATCGATACATGAATTTATTAATAATTAAAGAAGTTACAAAATTAAAAATTTGAGAATAACTTAAAATTTGAATATTAACTGTTGGATAGATCTAAAAAATCAATGATTGTCCTCCAAATTTAAAAAAAAAAAATTTGAACTTTATACACCGCCCCAAAAAGAAACCTACAATTTTTTTTCAAGATCTCTGGACTACTTTATAAGCTAAGTGTTTAAAAATGGTGGCATAAAATATCTTTAATTAACAAGAAACAAATTTAAAGAATTTTTTTTAAAAATACTTTTAATAATAAAAACAAAAAAAAATTCTAAACATAATTGTATCAGAACCTATGAAGCAAATTTTGAATAAGTTATATACAGCAATTTATGTTTTTAACAATACTAACATTGTATAAAAAACTACAAGATTTTTTTTTTTTTTTAAATACAATTTTGAATGCTTTCTTATTGGCTTTCTTATAATCCATCTAATGATTTTAGAGTTCAGCAGATGAATATTTGTTAATAATCCATAAACTAATAATTATCTTATGTAACTAAATAACAAAAAATAGTTTAAAAAAAAAATAATAACACTAACCATGAGGAAACCGGTTCAATGGCAGATAAAAGCCCAACTCAGATAAAGAATACAATTTAAATAGAGATTAGTAAAGATAAAACTTCTTTTTTTTGGGGGGGGAGTCTTTTATGGGCCCATAGGGACGAATCTCGGATAGAGGAGGCGAAAATAAATTGGAACGAATAAATTAAATAAGAAACCAGTTGGATACTTACAAAATGGTCAGAAAGAACGAATATTAACATAGGTATTAGGTAACTGATACAGCCTCGTGGAAATATACACCTGCTAGATAGATATTTGTTGAAATCGAAACATTAGAAATCGATTATTTTATCACAGGATCAAAAGAACATCAATAATTTAGATTCAGTTACCATATGATCATAGGTTTCAATAATGGAAGGTTACATAACTGTTATAAGTGTTTCATCGTTTATCCATGTTCAATTGTTAAATTGTTTGTTGCTATGTGAACGACGTATATTTTGATTTTTTGTTGGGTAGTAATAAAATCTGTTAAACTAATTCAAAAGTATCAATCACCATTGAAAATAATACGTCGGGAGTTAGTATCTCTGATGACCAAGCTTAAGTAATATCAAATCTGGATGGCCCAAAAAAGTATTCATTAAAAAAAAAAATCAATTTCTTCTTGATTGGGAAAAACAATAGATATGTCTATCTGTAATCTACTGTTTTTTTTTTTCAATTTACATTTCTGAATTAAAAGTATCAAATTACCTAAACTAATAATTAAATTGCATTAACAATTAATGATTGTTCAAAATAAAGTTGAGAGGAAGCAGGGTTTGGTTGCAAACGAGACTTTTTTTCATTCAAACCAATTTAGCTCCTAAACGGTAACCTCCTAGCGACAAATGTTTTATAAACAAAAGTATTCCCCATTAAATTTCTAATAAGGAAACTGTGGGTAATGTTTTGATAAGAGCAATATTAACAGAGCTAGAGCCTGTCAAAATGTTACATTTTTGAGTGTGTAAAAAATCTTACATAAAAAACAAAACAAAAAACTATAGACCCCCAGGCAAAATCATTAATAATTCTAATTTGTAGAATAACGTTACAAGGTTAAAGGTATCCGACATTGAGGCAGTGTATAAAGCGTAATCCAAGAATATTAAAAATATTAATTAACAGAAAATGTTTTTAAACTGAAATTTACGACTGTACATAATACAATACATCTAGTAATTGTGAAGATGATTAAAATAACATGAAAACTTGAAAAGTAATTAACCAATGCTATATAAAAGTTCTGATCCGAAAATATAGTGAGCGATGAGGTTAAAAAAAGAATAATGAGTGGCAATAGAGCTTACTTCAGCCTTACAAATATGATGCGATCAAACCTGCTATCCAAAAGGACAAAACTCAGGCTGTACAGATCTCTTATCAGACCCGTTGTGTGCTATGGTGCAGAGATATGGACACTAAAAGCAGCAGACCAGCAAGCATTAAGGTTCTTCGAAAGGAAGATATTGAGGCGCGTGTTTGGCCCTTTGTACGCTCAAGGAGCATGGCGAATCAGGGATAAGCAGGAACTAGAAGATCTTATACAACATGAAAATATAGTACGATTTATAAAATCTAGACGGATCAGCTGTTTAGGACACCTAGAAAGGATGCCAGTGAGTTTTCAAAAAGTTTTCCAGGCGACCTTCCGTGGAAAGAGAAGAAGAGGACGCCCTCGTAAGAGCTGGATTGCTGACGTGGAAGGGGACTTGGAAAAGATGGGCGTGGCAAACTGGAAAAGAAAAGCCTTGGATAGACATTGCTGGGGACTAATTGTCAGGGAGGCCAAGGTTGACCATGGACTGTAGAGCCGAAGAAGAAAATTCTAGGATAAAAAGGTATATTTTAAAAAATAGAAGGTCTCGAGGCCATCATCTTTTCAGACGTTTCGGAGGGCTATCGGGGATTGAATACGAAGCAATTTCTCAGTCTATAGGTTTCAATAGAGCCAGAAAAAAAATTTGGATAGGTATATTAATCAAAATAAAAATTATAACCATTCAATCTAATATCATTTTAATCATTATAGGAAGTTCAAACAGTAAACATGTTTAAACATAATTTGAATGGGCAGTATGGCCCGTTAATGTATGCATAAATCAATAAACTTCCTTTATAACAATGTGAAAGCTATAATTATATTATTAATATTCGAATATCTTATCAATAAGGATAGTTTTCAATTGTATAAATATAGCTGGTTCCAATCGATCGAAACACCTTAGACACATAATCGATTTTAAGCCACTGTGTGGCGATAATAACGATCTTTTCAACTTCAAAAGTAAATAGCGTTTGGACGATATTTGCTTTTTTTTTTCTAATAAAAATATCAAAAGGTTAAGAAAAATTACGACCGTATACAAAAAAAAAAAACTAGCTCACTTACTTTACATTTTAGGATCTTTTTAATATGAAAAATAAAATATTTCGTATAAATAAAATATTCAAATGCCGTATTTTTTTTTTTTTTTTTTTTTTTAAGAATCTACGGATATAAAAAAACTACGGAATCGCTTTGATAGGCAACAGTTTATGAGAAAATATTTAACAAAAAAAATTCTTCTACGAAGGACTTTAAGTTCAAGGTACAAGGTACGTTAGTTATTTCGCAATTTTGGAAAAAAAAAAAAAAAAAAAAAAAAAAAAAAAAAAAAAAAAAAAAAAAAAAAAAAAAAAAAAAAAAAAAAAAAAAAACGGGTTACTTCTTTATACTACATAAAAATCGATTATCTTAGCTATCGATATTTTTAGATATGAAGACTATTATTATTGACATAATAACAAGAATGTGCATTTTAGCTATACAACTAATTAATAACTAATCTAGAATGGTCACGTTTGTAATATTTTCCTCTAAGTTAAATAAGATATTAAAACGGGGTAAATGTACTTAAACAAGCTATCAGTTGTTTTCTAACAAAGAAATATTCAATAGAATTGAGCCGTAAAACGTGGGAAATATTGGAGAAGAGTAAACGACTCTCGCAAAAGATAACGAAATGACGACAATTGTGACTCACGATATCGAGTGATAAAATAAACAGGAGCTGATAAACATAAAAATCTTATTGCTCTCTTGTCTCAAAAGTAATGTCGGGTTTCATCGATTATTCAGAACTATACGAAGGAGTCGTTCTTGAATGTACCTTTAAGTCACAGATATTTTCACAATACTATTCATTGCAATTTTAGTTTTTTTTCCTTTTGTATGATTGTATATCACATAAACATGGTGTCTAATAATTTCGGTAAACGCAATTCCCGACAAGATTGTTCCTTGAAATTCCCGACTATCGAAATTTTAATACTCAAGCAATAATAATCAAAAAAAATAAATCAATTTACACTTTTCTACTTTACATAACACATTTCAATAACTTACAATATCTTTAGTTACATGTTATTTGTTGTTTCTAGTGTAAGAAAGACGTTTTGTAGCTGAATAAATTTGATAATTAAAATGACGAAAGTTTGTTCAATAAACTAATTACAGTGTTCGTTTTCATTCCCTTTTTTTTTTGTTTTTCAAAATAATTTAATTTTAATCTTTCCAAATAAAATATATGGCTTTAACTCGTCGATCTACATATACATATTAATAATACATATTACTGAAGTTTTTTTTTTTAATCAGATTCAATGCTCTGTTAAAAGATTTCGATAGGCTTTGTAGGATTGGTATAACATTTTGATTCCCGTTATAAAATTTTAATTTAGTACATATAATGATATTTCAATTATAAATTTCTTATACACGCCAGCAGAGTGATTCCTCCTCACCCGATCAAGACAACAGGAAGACAATAGTCAACTGAAGCGCCAGGATCTACGAAGCAAGAAATCTTAAAATGCTGAGAAGGCAACATAAGATCAATCGATCCCAATTGTTATTATTTGTTGTTTGTTTAAATTAATAAATGGAGGATAAGAAAAAAAAAAAAAAATTACTTATACACATAAATAAACGGTGAGCCCCATCACCTAATTATTACTTAAACTAAAAAAAAAAAAAAAAAAAAAGGACAAAAAATAAAAACTGAAGAGTGAGGCTTTCATTATGAAAATTAAAGCAAGATAGTAAATGTTAGAATTAATGAGGCTCTTTACCGACTTTTGCAAATTGAGAAAGAAGAGAAAGGATTTATTTAACGAAGTAACACACACACAAAAAAAAAAAAAAAAAAAAAAAAGTCAATGTTTTTAAACTAGAGATACAACAAAGAATTGTTAGTTGAAGTCAAAGCGGCTTTATGAGGTAATTATACACACTATATATACAAACTAAAACAGGAGACACGTGATGTAGAGTACAAAAGGAAAAAACATAAAC
Source organism: Euschistus heros (assembly GCA_003667255.2). Classification (NCBI taxonomy): domain Eukaryota; kingdom Metazoa; phylum Arthropoda; class Insecta; order Hemiptera; family Pentatomidae; genus Euschistus; species Euschistus heros. Next base: position 2,950,842 of record RCWM02000063.1, read on the forward strand.
ATTAATTACGTCTAGAATTAAATATTATTGTTTTATATATTACTGTTTTTCACAAAAAAAAAAAAAAAATTAATACAAATAAATGGATTTTTTTTTTTTTTTTTTTTTTTTTTTTTTTTTTTTTTTTTTTTTTTTTTTTTTTTTTTTTTTTTTTTTTTTTTTTTTTTTTTTTTTTTACCTCCAATTTATAAAAAATGGTGCTTGATAGAATTTTTTTCAGTTGATTCGAATTCAACACACTTGTAAATATAAAAGTCGCAACAAATTTTCATGGAGTGAAAAAAAAAAATAACGTGTTTTTTTTTTTTTCAGAACTGAGTAATTTGTATGATTAACACGCAAAATTTATTTATTGTACAGAATTACAAAATATAGCTTAGTACACAAATAATAAAGAAACCAATTTTAAAAACGCAATAAACATTAAATTTTAAAAATAAAAAATAGCAATGCAGAGTACGTAATAACAAAGGGGGCAATGAAACACTGAATTAGTGTACCCTTTTAATTTATTTTTAATAAATTGCTTTTTGTTTGCTAATTTTGAATTTCAACATTACTCCTGGAAAAACGTACAAAAAAAGGTAAATAATGATATTTGTTAGTCTTTAACAACTGGTGGAAAAAATCTGGTTCAAACGTTTAATTACAGAAAAGTTACGCATGTAAAGTATTTTTGTCAAATCAAATATTTCAACGCTAGAGGGAGCTATGGTTCAGTATGTTGTCGAACGAGAAAAATATATGTTTTGTTTATTCAGCTGACTGTAATTTAAAAAAACAAAACAGTTTAAGTTTTTAAATTTAGATTATATTCTACCTCCAGAATGAAGCAGGAACAGATATATAATTCATTCTTGTTATGTTTTTTTGATTGTCCAATTATCTTAAAAAGTACAAAGTTCAATTTAATAATTGATGCATGCGAAGAACAGCAAATATTTTGCAAAGTAGAATTTCTAACTAATTGTTTCCTTATGTACTTATTATATATCGCAACGCTGACGGAGCGAAACGAGAAGCGTCGGCATCTGCACAGAATTTTGCTGCGTTCTAAAAATAATCTTAAACATGACAAATAATTTTTTTCCCCCCTTTCCTTATCAGATATTTATCGACAATTAAAAAACAAAGAGTAAAACGATTTAAAATTACGTTCAATTAAAACGATTGAGTAACATCTCATAATGGAGATTTTCAAATTATTAAATACTTGTTGAATAGTTACACCACTATCTACTGTAATTAAAAACATTTTTTCATTCTCTCAAAAATGTTAAAAAATTAATAACGAGTTTCTAAAGGTTTAAAAAAAACAAAAATTAATGATATTGTTAACCACACGCCATTTTTTTTATTGTATTACTGAAATAATTAGCCTCAGCTGATTTTAAAATATGACCGTTGCTTAGTCACGCAGCGCCGTCAACTCGTAGCCATAGCAACGGACTCTTCAAATTATTAATTCAATAAAAACTGATTATTAATCGTATGTAAGTCTATAAAATAAACCAACGATATACAATAAATCAAACAACTAATGCTATTTATAATTTCATGGCTTCAACAACATTATTCAAAATACATACAATACATACAACATTATTCATGAGTTATGAATACCTTTTCCATAAATTATTAGTTCCGAAAATTCAAAACAAAAACCGTGTCGGTATAAAAATAATTCATAATAAGTTAAAATTTTCAAGATTAGTTCTTTTTAATTGTAGAACAGTTTTTAACCCTTTTCAGGGCAGAGTGTGCTACAGTACACCATAATTCGATAGATTGTTTGGAAGGGCCCAGATTCAAAAACATTAAATACAAGTTTAAAAAACAAAAAAAATTATTATTATTATTTTTTTTTACATATTTACCTATTCCACATTAAACCATAAAAAAAAAGAATAAAAAAAAGAAGCAAACGGTGAATTTAAATGTTTTTAAATAAGTAGGTATGCTTGCTCTGAAAAAGGTTAAAGTCTCCAGATTTCAAATTCAAGCCTCAATCTAAAATAGCGGATCAAAGATGGCCGCCAAGCACCTTAAGAACTTAATAAATTCATATGGTACAGAAAGCTACCTAAATCTAAGTTCTAATATAAAAAGTTAAAATTATAAACAATAGTGTCTGCTTATAATAATAATAAAATATTTACATTCGAGTGTTGGGGCGAAGGCCTCAGAACCCAGATAGTCATAGGTTCGATTCCAAGCTGGGCTGGTTAAAACTTATTTTTTGGTCGTCCCATGAAATAAATCTTAACTTCCCAGCCTACTCTATAATATATAAGATAACTAATGCTCCCTGTCCTAGTTGGAGTACACAAAGACGTTAAGCTCAGACAAACCAACAACTAATCATAACAAGAAACAATAAAAGTTAAAAAATTTAGACGGGTTTCATACTCGCTCAAAATCTTGATTAGTTCACAATTTTTACCACAACTGAATATCCTAGTTTTCATATTTACTTGCATTTACTTCAAAACGTTCAATATCTGTTTTAAAAACTATTTTTGAAATATGATGGACAAGTATGGAATACTTAGTATTTAGTGACACATTAATATTTAATAAGACTTATTTAAATATACTAATAATTTACTAATCAGTTTATTTCAGTGTATTTTAATAACAAATAAAGTGTATTACTAATAAATCAAACCGGAATTATTCGATCCGAAAAACTTCAATGAGTCGGTTAAAGTGACCGATACCATAAGACAGCTAAAGTCGTCCTTGAAGAAATATTCATACTAACCATAAATTCGAGAAAAATATTAATAATTAGTTGAAATTAAAAGTAATTGTTGCTGGATTATTCTAATTTAAACTGAATACCTATTATATACCAAAAATTAATTCAAAACATCTTTATTCAAAAAAGAAAATAGTAAATTGATACATATATCATTAAAATATAATGTATCTAAATAAATGATGATGATTGTATTGTTGACTGTGAGATTTTACTAAGGAGATGAATTTGTCAGGGGTGCAGTCAACGTTGAATAAACACAGCCAGTTTTTAAATGAAAAACTTATATTTTGGAGTGCCAACGTTCCGACCTGCCTTGCAGGTCTTCATCAGGGCTAAAATTGTTCGAGTCCTAAAGTCCTAACTAAAATTGTTATTTTAGCCCTGATGAAGACCTGCAAGACAGGTCGAAACGTTGGCACACCAAAATATAAGTTTATCATTTAAAAACTGGTTGTGTTTATTCAACCTTGACTGGACCCCTGACAAATTCATCTCCTTAGTATCTAAATATAGTTTTACCAAATACCGAAAATTATCGCAGGTATATATTTTCAAAGATAGGAAGATAAATAGTTTCGAGAAGGTTCTATAGATAGCCAATGGACGTATATTAACAGAAAATCTTTTGATATAGTTGATCTCTTTAAATTGAAAGGAATTATCCAGCATTTTTTATAAAGCTTAATTTTGTAAATTTGAATATTAGGGCATCAATAACTGCATGGTTTACCACAACAACTACCTCTGTCATTATCAGAAAATAGGAGAACTGTGAAGGAAGAAAAATGATATGGTCAGAATTCATTCTTGATCACCATATTTTTCCATTAATTGAGGGTGCCCACTTTAAAGAGAATGGGTGTACTGCAGAAGGGTGACCCGAAATTTAACCCTCGGCTGAAATAACAGAAAATAATTTTTCTTCCTACAGCCGGACTCGAACACGGAAACGGGAGCTAGGACCAGCGAACTAGAAAATTTATAAAACTATGCGGAACGGCAGGGCATTCTTTTAGGACGTTATATATTATTACATCTACACATATATAATAAACAGGGCCTTAGTCCAGTCAATGAGTGATGGAATGCATGAAATATACCATTATTTTTGACTTCACAGCTTCGGTAGGAGTAGTTAGGAGGTAAATATACTAGAAGTCCCCGCCCCTAAGGGGTGAGCTAACGGTGAGGGAGGGGAGAAGGTTCCAATTTTGTGTTTTTGGATTATATCTCGAAAACGATGGACTCTAGAAAAATATGCTACGAATCAAAATTAAAGCTAATTAAATTTCCTATAGAACTGATTCTATACATATTTGTCGAAATTCCAACAGTTTTCGAGATATACGTTATTAAAAATCTATAATTTTAGAAATAAAAAAAAATGTTTACCTCACTATTTGTTAAACTTTTGCTTCAAATGCCTGAAACGTATAAATGAAATTTAAATTAATTTAATGCTCTACAATTTTAAACCTGACATTTTTTTCTGAAAAAAACGATAGTGGAAGGTACGAGAAGCAAAAGTTTGACAAAAAGTGAGGTAGCATTTGATGTTTACCTAAAATCACCGATTTTCAATAACGTATTACTCGAAAACCGTTGGAATTTCGACAAATTTATATAGCATCAACTTTATAGGATATTTCATTAGCTTTAACTTTGATTCCAACGTATTTTTTCTAGAGGTAACCGTTTTTTAGATATAATAGAAAAACCCAATGATAGGGTGGATTGAGAGATGTGTGTGTATGTTCAGAGACGGTGGGTGATTTCCTAATCGAGCTTTAAGACTTTCCAAATTTTTTTTTTTTTTTTTTTTTTAATATTAATTTATTTTCTTATTTATTTATTTTAATATTAACTCACCCAGTGAAGTTATGCTTCATTCCCATTCATAATTATGAACCGTTTACTATTTTTAGTTCTCAAACCAATATTCCATCGCTAAAATATTATTTCCCATATTGCTTCAAACAATTAATCATTTCTCGCTATTTTTGAAACTAATATTGTTTGTTTATTCCAGCTTATGTCCCCCAACTATGGTCGGAAGGGGCGGGTGTCTTGGGGGTGGTTGCTCCACGGAATTCAATCAAATTGAAATGAAATGAAACGATAGTACATTTAAGCAGCTTTGAAATGGACAAATGAAATTTGGGATGAAACAAATAATTTTGGAGTTATAACGAGAAATGTGCTTAAAAAAAAAACGAGTATTTCACAACAGAACGTATTTTATCGTGCTGGCATGGGTGTTTTATGGGGCTTGATCAAAATTTCATATTTAGGATCTGATACTAAATTTTACCAGCTTTCAGATAAATAAAGGAAATTTTGGATCGGGTAAACGGTTATGGAGTTATAGCCAAAAGAGTGGTGACAAACGTATTTTCGCGGAAGATTGCGACTTAAAGAGAGTTAGCCAATCTCTTCTATCTTTCCCTTCCCTACAGCTCTAAAACTATTGATCTGAGCAAAAAAATAAATAGAAGCAATTTTGATTTTTTTAAATAATGTAAAGAGCAGAAAATCAGCTAAAAGTAACGGTTTCTGATTTATTTGATTAAACAGCTAAAAACATACGATTTTATTCTCCTTCCGTTCAGTCGAAATTCGGCTATCAATTTGTGTCCGTATCTTTTCAATTTAATGGTTATAAAAACGATAGTCTTCGGTTTGTTTACTTCTCCCGTTAAAAGTTACAAATGCTGTTGTCAGTTAGTTTACGATTGTACAAATAACGTTTAGTTTTACCATGACCTTTAGTATATGGTAATAGTTTGTACATTAGTTGTTTTTTTTATTTAATGTTTGTCTATTGTTTGTAGTTTTCTTAGTTTCGTAAATGTGGCTATCTTTTGTTGAAGTTATCTACTTGGTTCCACATCTGTCTGATCGTGGCTTTCAAAATGTGCTTTACTGCAATAATTTGTGCCTATTCAGATAAAACCACAAGTGTTGTTATTGCCGCCTCATCATAATTTTAACTCTCTTAAAAATGTTGCCCCTCAACCGAATATTTGTTATTTGTAAATATGCTCTTCAAAGACTTTGATTGGTATTACTTGCGAAGAAGTAGTTAGCTCCTTTTAACAGTTACTTTTTGATAACCAGTTACTGGTTTTACCGGCACGCATTCCAGCGGTAGAAATTCGAAATGAAAACTTCCAAATTTTCCTCCTTTCATAACGAGATCCTCAGATTCTATTCTAGGTGCAAATAGAAATCCATCCATACATGCACTTTTAAATTGTACTTCAATCTATTTATTATAATTTATTATTTTTATAAATAGTCTCTAAATGAAAAAAACAACAATTTATAATAAAATGACAATAGTAAAAAGCCTGAGAAGCCTTTAAATAAATGTCAAGGTGCGAGAATGATTTAATTAAAAACTAATAATATTATGTTATATGGAGAAATAATATATGAGTATAAGGTATTTAATTGATGTTTAAAAATGTGATACAGAATAATAAATGAACAATCTCTGGTTTCTTTTGCTATTTTTTTAATTATTTATTGAAATTTACAACTGTATATACGATATAAAATATAATGCATCAAGAAAATGTGATAAAATAGATAAAAATGACACGTCACTTATTTTTAAAGCAACTACCCATTGGTAGCACTTATAAAAGTTCTATGTAATGCCAAGTACTGTACTGGAAGGTAACGAGGCCATCTTCTTTTCAGGCGCCTCGGGAGGGTTATCTGGAATGGAATGAGAAGCAAGTTGTGATACTAATGGATTTGAATGGTTGTGGAGTTTGCTATGAAAGGATTGATATCTGGTTTGAGCTAAGTCAGAAACGTAAGGTATATTAAGATCTTTGTGGATATGTTTGTTTGTAACGAAGTAAGGATCATTTAGGATTTTTTTTAAGGATTTTGGATTGTAAGGATTGGATACGAGATGAATTAGATGGTTTAGTGGAGCCCCAAAGCTCAACTCCGTATGTCCAAATTGGGTCTAATTATTGTTAGGTAAATGAGTCTTTTGTAATTATATTGGAAGGTTGGAGCGTTTGTCAAGTAAATGTTGAAGTAGTCGTTAGTGACGGGCAGTTTCTTGTCTTTTTAGTTTTTGTATGTGGATTCCAAGTAAGACGTTTTTTATGATATGAGATTGGAGTGTCTGGGAGGCAATGAAGGGATTATTGTTTACTGATAACACACACGTGTCATCAGCATACGTGGTGAGGATGGTGCTAGGATGCGTCGGGATGTCAGCTGTAAACACCGTATAGAGGATTGAACCTAGGATACCTGCAGATAGGGTAAAGAGAGATGAGTAGGAAAAGTTATGATTAACTTTGAAAGTTCTATCGCTAAGGTAGGATAGAGGAGTTTTAAAGTCTGGAAAGTTACTATGTGGTGATAAAGGGAAAATTAAGTTCTTATTTCCAATATCTACCGCTAGATTGCGCACTGGTTAAACAGTAACTGGTTACCGAAAAGTAACTGTTAAAAGGAACAAGTAATTTAATTAAGTTTAATTTTAATAGTTTTCATCAATTTTATTTCGTTTTCCTACAAAAGTTTCAATAGCTCCGTAAGTTCATGAACCCGTTCACCTTCTGTACTAATAATACATATGTAAATTTAAACGTTAGTTCCGTTTATTGTTACAGAGGGTGTGCTTGTTGTATGTGATAGGTTATTGTTTAAATATATTACTATGGGACTTATAATGTTTTTAATTTATGAATTAATTATTTCTGGAGCAATTTAAACCTTTTAATGGGTCAGATAATTTAAACCAAACAATCTTATCTACGGACAAAGCCAATAATTCATACTTATCTTTTGCTGATTTAATAATGTGCACAGATAATGTTTCTGTGTCTACATTGCAGTTGACTAAATAATCTGTTTATAACTTTATGATTTAGTTAGAGACAAATAAACGATTGCTGAAACAAAAAACTCAATTTCTCTTTAACTGGGAAAAACAATAATAGATCACGGATACTACCTATAATCTACTGCTTTTCTCAATTCACATTATTAATTAAATTTAATTAATTAATTAATTAAGGACACATTACTTAAATTAATAATTGAATGAAATTAAATAATCAATGATTAGTCGAAATTAATAAAGTTAACAGAAAATAGCGGTTCTCCTCGACTGGGAAAAACAATAGATCTATTTTTTACTGTTTTTAACCCTCGAGTGGTCGCGTATGGTTCAGTTACAAGAAAGATCGCGCGGATGACCATAGTCATCTACTTAGTTTTCTGGTGTTTTAGCAATAGGCATCTTTTAATTTTGAAAAATAGTTTACAAAGGATAAGAGAAATAAATTATTTACTCAAAATAAGGAAATATAAAGAAAGTACGTAGATCATTATCAACACATACCAAGTTGAAATCAATAATTATTGGGAAAGTCTCGTGGATGACAAATGTTAGCCAACCAAAATAAATTACAGACCGGGAATATCAAATAGCAACTAACAGAGGTTCATAGATTATCCACCTATAGCCTCCCTTTGCCTCCCTTTGCAGAGTCTAGAATGGTCATATTCATCCATGCCAAAACAAATACACAGTAGCGATGTTAAGAGCAGTGGAGGGCTGTTGCCATCCGCAAGACCGCTCGAGGGCTAAATAGACTGCTTCTAATAAATAAGGAAATTGTTTTAAATTTTCGACCCGAGTAATACGAACAGTGCTAGAGTTTGTTAAAAAAGCCTGAACACTTTAAAAATGTAGGCAAAACGTGACTTTATTCACAGCAATATAGCTCCTAAACTATGTCCTAGCGATGAATGTTATAAAAGAAAAATTATTGTCCATTAAATTTCTGATAAGAAAACTTTTGGCTAATTTTCGATCTGAACACAAACAGAGGTAGCGCATGTCAAAAAGGCCAGAGGATTAAAAAAAATGTTAGCAAAACGTGATTTTTTTTCAATCGAACCAATAGAGCTCCTAAACTATGTTCTTAGCGGGGAATGTTAAAAAAGAAAAATTATTGTCCATTAAAATTCTATTGAGGAAACTGTCGGTAAATGTTCGATCCAATAAAAAAAAAATGTTAAAACAAGAAGAAAGAAAGAAAAGAATCTGGCGGCTAAATAAAGAATACCACGGAACATGTTTTAGGGTTGCCCAAGTAACCGTCAATCCTCATATGTTTTATATTTTTCATCTTTTTTTTTTCGCTTACCTGTGAATCAGTTTTCTATCTACTATATATTTGTCAATACCACTCACTCATTTAACACGAAATCTCAGAAACCACCGAACGGATTGGAATGAAATTCGAAATATAGCTTCCTCTAGGGCCGTAGGTGCTCGCTAAAAAAGGAATTTAAAAAAATCAGCCTGGGTCGCGGCTAATCTGCGAAAAATGCGATTACAATTTTTATTGGGTGAATAATAAAAGATTAATTGTCATATGATATTTGGAGATAAGCTAAGTTAAAAAATAGGTTAGATGTTTAAGCCGCGCTGACCACAAATTTGGTTCCTTATAGTTTTAAACAAACAAAAATACGATCCATGTCGAAACCTTATACTATGGTACTTTCTGCGAACTCATAGTGGCTGCCGAGGTGGACACTTACAAGTTTGAGTTGTTTCGTGACAAGAAGCTATTAAAAGACTTATGTTAAAGAGGAGGTTAAATGAATTATGTTCTCTGGTGATGTCATTAAAGGCCAGTTCGATGTAGGGACAAAAAACTGATAAGAATCAGTGAGTTCTATCAAGTGTATGATTCTCTTCAGTATCGGCTCATGTTCTACCATGGAGAAGAAAGGTACAGTATTAACATCCCTCAGCGTGACCCTAACTCCAATACACCACTTAAGAAAACTGTGTCTGCAGCTGATTTTTACGCCTAAATGTTAGTGGAGCGAGGAGGTGAAGAACCTTATTTACTTTAATTTCGTATTCTCCTCAACCAATTTATGCTTGATATGTACGCAAAAATAGAAACAGAAAGACTAAACTTTATTCGAAAAAGTTTAGAAGTTGAGAATATATTCACTTAAAGTATGCCATAAGAAAAGCTGATGGCCTGGTATCAGAGCTGGGTAAGATGGTAGTGCTGCCTCGAAGCTTCACTAGAGGACTATCAAAATAATATAAAATTAACTTTTGCAAATTGTCAAATTCACTTATTGAAATTATTCTAAGAATGGAATTCTTTAGGTTTATTTAAGTAATAATAATTATCAACGTTAACCTTAACTTTTACTAACTTAAGTTGTCCTGCGTCCTAATGATATTAAACCGTAGCGGAGCAGGGTACTTTCAGCTATATGAGATAAATTTTAAAATTAAATAGCTTAATCCTAATGACCCTACATGCCCTTGTGTTTATTATTTTCTCCGCTTATCTGTACGATTGTATTGTTTGTTTCAAAAGGAGAGTAATTTTGTATTATATTAGTTGACTAATATCTAATTCCCCATTTTCTTTCACTTAAATGATAGTAATTTCATTCGATATTTTTTATTCCAACCAAAATTTTGAACAGCCGATCGAGCAAGATCGGTCAAATCCAGATTAAAATGTTTTATTTCGTTTTAGGAGAGACAGAGTCAAAAGGATCTCATTAGAATCTGCCTTCTAGTCAAACATATTGTTATCAAGTATAAGAAGAGTTAAGCTCCGAACTGCTCCTACCCTCCTAATATCAAACTACGCCCTCGCGTTCCCCCAAAAACGTATAGCTCTTTACCAACTAGGCCACCGGTAAAACATGTTACATTTTAAAAATTATAGTTAAAAAACTAAAAAAAAAATAAATAAAACACGCTTTAATAGGAAAACGAACTAAACCTACCTTAGACAAAATTTAATGATTTACAACTATTAGTATATAACATTTTTTTGATTGGATTAGCCATTTTTGTGTTATAGACTCTTAAACATAACCAAAACTAACTTTTTGAGAAAGTTGGCGAAATTCGTAGATTTTTGACAATGGATTGTGACTAAACGCCTAAATCAAATTCTGCTTAACAGATGTCTTTAGACGCACAATTTAATAAATTTTAATTTTGTAAATAACACATTTTTCTATTACAGGATTTTTTTTTATGGTTTTTTTGCCCCCAAAAATTTTCCCCTTATCAAATGTAGACACATGATTGATACTTTTATCTTAGGACCCATCCACTACACATACTGAATCATAAAACCTACTTCTCCACATTTTGCAAGGTAGACCCCCCTTTTTTTGGGTGCATTTCAACTTGACTAAGAAAGAATATTTAAAAACAAGTTATGGAATTATTGTATTGTCATTGGTCCTTGACACGTGTGCAAATTCCTTATAAAGTTAATAAAAGCGATTTAAACAGTGATCCATGTCACAACATAGAATAAATTACCAGGTATGCAAGTTTAAAATGTCGTTTATTTCTTAAAATATATACACAGTAATTTAAAAAAAAGTATAATATATTTTATTCAAAGTACTGACCCTCGCTTTCTACACAGTTTGTCCATCTCTCGGGCAATATATGGATACCATTCCAAAAGAATGCTTCATCTTTATTTGAAATCCATTCATCGAGGCATTTTCGTACGTTTGCGAAATTGTTGAAGTATTGCTCCGCCAATGATTGTCCCATCGATGAGAAGAGGTGATAATCAGAAGGCGCCAGGTCAGGTGAATACGGCGGGTGGGGTGGGAGTTCCCAACCAAGCGAAGAAATCGTTTCCTTAGTCAATCTGGATGAATGTGCAGGAGCGTTATCATGCTGAAGAATGACTTTGGCGTGCCTGTGAGCCCATTCTGGGCGTTTTTCGATCAATGCGTGACTCAAATTGATCATTTGTTGTCGGTAGCGCTCGGTATTGACTGTTTCGCCGGGTTTGAGAAGCTCGTAGTAGACTACTCCCTTCTGATCCCACCACACACACAGCATTGTCTTCTTCCCAAAACGATCCGGTCTTGCACTCGATGTGGATGGTTGTCCTGGCGTTACCCATGACTTTATTTTTTTTCGTTTGGGATTCTGAAAATAAATCCATTTTTCATCGCCAGTTACAACTCGATGCAAAAAAACCCTTTCTTTCGTGGCGTAAAAGCAGCATTTCGCACACAGTTTTTTTTCGTTTTTTTCCATCTGTCGTTCGTCCAATTCATGTGGAACCCATTTTCCAACCTTTTGAATCTTAGCCATAGCTCTCAGGCGATCGGAAATGGCTTGCCTAGTGACATTCAACTGTTCTGCCATCATTTGTTGGGTTTGGGTATTGTCTTCGTCTAATAAAGATTGCAATTCGAAGTCCTCAAACTTTTTTGGTCGATTTTCTCGTTTTTGATCAGTAACATCAAAATCACCACGTTTGAAACTTTGAAACCAACGTTCACATGTCCTGACGGTTGCAGCAACATCGCCATAAGTCTCAACAAGAATTCGATGACATTCAGATGCCTTTTTCTTTTGATTAAATAAGAAAATCATGACATGCCGCAAATGCTCTTTATTTGGCTTAAAATTAGACATTTTTAACACCAAAGAAAGGTATGATACGTCCACGTAAACGACTTAAAAACAACTGACTTTTGTAAACAAATGACTAACAAACAAAATAGCGTTTAGAGATAAGCAAATCCTTCAATAGGCTAAGAGCGCATTCTATTGGAATTAAAACGACATTTTAAACTTGCATACCTGGTATAAATCGTTTAGTCTCATATCTAAAATATATACCTATCACATACACTAGCACACTCATAATTTCACTGTGTCAATAAATGGAACTAACGCTCACAAATACAACAATAACAGAAAACCACGAAGCTTACAATACGTATAAATATCTTACTAGGCCAAATTCATATTGATTAGAAAATATGCTGATATTTTCAACGATCATAAACATTTACGTCAAAGGATTCCCATTACATAAATTTACATAAACAGTCATTGTAATGTAGAATTGTTAAAATTTCTAACAATGCAAGCAATAGTTTTGAATCAGTATGCTTACATTATTTACAGATGGATCAGCATAACAGAGCTAATAAGATAACATTGTTAAGAGATTTACCTGAATATGAATAATTAAAATTTGTTAAAACATACTTTGAAGAAATAATATACATTTTAAGTAAGTTGAAATAAGCTCCGACTCATTCAAAGAGTCCCAATGAATTATTTTTAATTAGGGTCACACGATCGGCATTTGTTCATAACAAATGAATATATATCTATTGCACTATATCAGAAATGTGTCAATAATCGATGTTCCAAAGTCGATTCTGAGGAACCGATCGATACCGCTCAAGTTGGCTATTTTGTCATAGTTAATAATGGGATTGTTAGACAATTCTGGTATATTCGATCAGCATTGGTTAAATTTTTTTTTTAATAGTCTTCCATAGCTACTGCTATACACTCGTAGAATTAAGTATTTATTCGCTGTTGGAAAATGAAGAAATGTGATTACAATTTCTAACTGCGGTAGCTGAAGCACTAACGAAATAAATTTAGTCAGGCAATAATAACATTTTAATATAGTTTTTTTATTATATTATTTCCCTATATATAAGAGATGTACAGGCAAAAAGGCTGTTCGATTTTATACTTTTATTCCTTTAATGGGTAAAAAGGTCAACATATAATAAAACATACTTTTTTAAAATATTAATATATATCTGTAAGATATGGGAAAAACTAAATAAGTGCATTTTTTGTCTACAATAAAAAAATATTTTGAGCAACCCGTATTAGAGTCCTACATGTATAAGTAGACAAGTTGTAATGGCAATGGTATAGTTTTATACAAGTGACATTACAACTTCACTTGAGGTACGCATGATGGTATAGAAGGATCAATACAATTAGGATTGATGAGTTAAATGCTACTTCTATTAGAATTATTTTATTTGAAAATTAGTTTCGAATGCTAAACATTCATCTTCAGTTCTAAAACATACAAAAGTTTTTGTATGTTTTAGAATTGAAGATGAATGTTTAGCATTCGAAACTAATTTTCAAATAAAATAATTCTAATAGAAGTAGCATTTAACTCATCAATCCTAATTACATTACAACTTGCCTACTTTTACAAAAAGAGCAGGACTCCAATATGGGTTGCTCAAAATATTTTTCTTATCGTGAACAAAAATACACTTATCTAGTTTTTTTCAAACAGTACAGATATATATATATATATATATATATATATATATATATATATATATATATATATATATATATATATGAAATAAAATAATAAAAACAACAGAAGACAGCTGTAGAATAAGGGCAGGGATCAGAATGAAAAGGAGCGTAGTTGGGACAACGCGCAGAGAATACCGATTGCTCCAACAATTAAAAACACATGCTGCGCTCTATGGGAAAAAAAAGATAAAAAAGAAATCACAAAAAACTGTAGACTGTAACAGTAAAATCCCATTGAAAATATTCTCTCGTAACGAACGAAGAAACACTGCATCCATCTCTAACCTTTATGGTACATGGTAATAAGAAAGGTTATAACAGGTTTACAATTAAATCAGGTTATATATCCGATTTAAAAAAAAAACAAATTCAAATTCTCTGTGAATGGGAAAAACAACAGATCATGGATATGTATATATATAATATATTGCATCAACAGAGTAAAAGCGTTTCAAAAAATGTAGGTAAAGCGTTACTTTTTCTATTCAGGCAATATAGCTCTTAAACGGTAGATCCTAGCGGGGAATGTTATAAAACAAAAAAAAAATCTATTTAATTCTTGATGAAACTGTTGCCAATTTTTTGGAATAAACTTAATAAAAGTATATTTAAAAACTTTAGTATATTTAATCTATGTAACATAGTACTGATGTGTTGAAAATTTTATTGTATGTTTTAGAACTGAAGATGAATGTTTAGCATTCGAAACTAGTTTTCAAATAAAATAATCTCAATAGAAGTGGCATTTAATTCATCAATCCTAATTGTATTGATCCTTCTATATCATCATGCGTACCTCAAGTGATCAAGTAAAAAAGTATATAGTTCAGTCAAACACATTGTAAAGTTCTTGAAATATGCGATTATTTTTGACTTCATAGCTTCGTTAGTAGTAGTTATAAGGTAAACATACTAAAAGTCCCCGCCCCTGGGGGGTCAGCTAACTGGGAGGAGGGGAGGAGTTCATTTTTTTTTTTTTTTTTTTTTTGGTTTTTCGATTATATCTCGAAAACAGTTGACTCTAGAAAAATATGTATCAAATAAAGATTAAAGCTAATTATATTTCCATAAAATAGTAATCTACTATATATTTGTCAAATACGACTCACTCATTTAACACGAAATCTCAGAAACCACCGAACGGATTGGAATGAAATCGATGTCGAAACCTTATAATATAGTACTTTCTGTGAAATGGTAGCTGCAGAGGTGGACCCATACAAGTTTGAGTTGTTTCGTGACGAGAAACAACTCAAACTTGTCAACTTGGAGATAAACTAAATTAAAAAATAGGTTAGATGTTTAAGCCGCACACTTTGACCACAAATTAAGTTCCTTATAGTTATAAACAAACAAAAACACGATCGATGTCGAAACCTTATAATATAGTACTCTCTGTGAAATGGTGGCTGCAGAGGTGGACCCTTACAAGTTTGAGTTGTTTTGTGATGAGAAGCTATTAAAAGACTTATGTTAAAGAGGAGGTTGGTTAAAAGACTTATGTTCTCTGGTGATGACATGTAAGGCCAGGTTGATGTAGGGACAAAAACTGATAAGGATCAGTGAATTCTATCCAGCATATGATTCTCTTCAGTATCGTCTTAGGTTCTGCCATGGAGAAGACTGGTACATTATTAACATCCCTCAACGAGAGCCAAACACCAAAACACCACTTAAGAAAACTGTGGTGTAGATACGCCTAAATGTTGATGGAGCGAGAAGGCGAAGAACCTTATTTACTTTAATTTTGTAATCTCCTCAACCAATTTATGCTTGATATGTACGCAAAAATAGAAACAGAAAGACTAAACTTTATTCGAAAAAATCAAAAAAATTGAGAAGTTGAGACTATATTCACTTAAAGTATGCCATAAGAAAAGCTGATGGCCTGGTGTCAGAGCTGGGTAAAATGGTAGTGCTGCCTCGAAGCTTCACTGGAGGACTATCAAAATAATATAAAATTAACTATTGCAAATTGTCAAATTTACTTATTGAAATTATTCTAAGAACGGAATTCTTTAGGTTTATTTAAGTAACAATAATTATCAACGTTAAGCTTAACTTTTACTAATTTAAGTTGTTCTTCATCCTAATGATATTAAACCGTAGCGAAGCAGGGTATTTTCAGCTAGTTATAAATATTTGTCGAATTTTAAACAGTTTTCGAGATAAACGATATTGAAAATCCACAATTTTCGAGAATTTTTTTTTTTTTTTTTTTGCATCGCTTTTTGACTAACAACTGCTTCTAGTGCCATTCACTGTCGTTTAAAAAAAAAAAAAAAAAATTTTATTGAAATATATGTTATCTTTATATATTATCTGCCTCAATTAAAGGCAATAGGTGACAGTGCTAAATATGTATTCATTCATACAATATATACAAGTACTCATACACACAAAATTAATGATAATAGAAGATAAAAATAAAACTAATAATTCAATCATCAAGAATAAAATGAAATTATAAAAATCAAATAACAAAAATTAAAATTAAAAAAATATATATATAAATAAATAAAAAGAATAAGATACATTCTTACTATATGTACAAAACAGACACACTCAACATAGGGAACCCGGAATCAAGCCTATTTCCCCACATATTAGAAGTCAAGGCCAGATCACAAGAGATCCCAGTGCTGCTCTCTCAGCTGCATCACTGGTAATATCCAGTGGAGGCTGAGTGGGAGCGCTATAGCCATTTATTTTCACAGTCGTTCATCACTAAAATTGTCAGAATCAAAGTTGCAGAGCATAAAATATACTCTACTTTCATATATTCGTTTTTGGCACCAGAAGCAAACGTTTGACCAAAAGTGAGTTAATTTTTTTTAATGTTAATTCTTAGTATATGTTTCTATAGTCCACCGTTTTAGAGATATAATCGAAGAACCCAAAAATGGGACCTTCTCCCCCCCCCCCCCCCCCCCAGGGGCGGGGACTTTTAGTATGTTTACCTCCTAACTATTCCTAAGGAAGCTATGAAGTCAAAAATAATCGGATATTTCATGTGTTATTCACTGTACTAATACCATCATGCGTTATCTCAACCTGACTTAACGTATGAAGGTACAAAACTTTTGTATTTTTTTTCTGTTGTTTCTGTTCGATACTAATATTTTTGGTATACTAATATCGATGGTATCGAGATGTGAGTATTGGTATTCAATAGCTGAAAGCGATGTGAATACAATTATCACGGGCAGGCACAATTATCCCAAGGCCGTTCTCTATTTATTGAGCAGTTTATGTAAATTCTTTAGCCTGTGCCCCATTTCAACACGAAGCTACACAGCTACAATATAGAGGGCGTTCGTCGTTCTAGTCTAGAAGCAGCTTTTTTTCTTGTGTTGCGTAATCAATTGACGATTGAGTCGTTCATCCCAAATGGGAGAGATTAAATTATCAGATAACGTATCTCTATCTCTGTTTAGTTTCTGATTTTATAGTTTCGAGATCATTACTAAACAAATACATTCAAATATTTCTTAGTTTGAAATAAGGATGAGTCGATTTCTAGAAACCGATCGGAACCGCTAATTTTTTTTTATACCTAATTACATAATTATTACCAAGGTACACTATGATGGCATAGAAGGATCAATACAATTAGGACTGATGAATTAATTGCCACTTCTATTAGGATTATTTTAATGCTAAACATTCATCTTCAGTTCAAAAACATACAAAATTTTCAGATCACTTGAGGTACACCATGATGGTTTAGAAGGATCAATACAATTAGGATTGATAAATTAATTTCCACTTCTATTGGGATTATTTTACTAGAATACTAGTTTCGAATGTTAAAAATTCATCTTCAGTTTTTTGAGGTGACTAAAACAGAAATTTTAAATCATTTCTGTTTTAGTTAACTCGAAGAACTGAAGATGAATGTTTAGCATTCGAAACTAGTTTTATAATAAAATAATTCCAATAGAAGTGGCAATTAATTCATCAATCCTAAAATTTTCAAACGGCACTTTGTTACATGGATTATATATACTAAAGTTTTCAAAAATTTAAGAAAATAAATCAAATATTGGTACTCACCTGAGGAGATCCAACAGATATATGAAGTATATCCATCGTGGAAGGGAGAAGGGGACAGGCAGATTCATCTTTTTGGTTTTAATTTTCCCTATGACTAATTGGATTTTTCCATTCCTATTGGAAAAAAATTTAAAATAGGGCTGTTGGAAATATTTATCAGGCCATTTAAACAAAAATCTGGTTTGATTTTGAATGGTTTTATTATTTCTAATGATTCATGAATAGATTTATTATCTATTAATTCCTTCCCCTACCCTACTATGGATATAATTCAGATACCTGTTAGATCTCCTCAGGTGAGTACCAATGTTTTATTTCTTGTCTTATATTTTTGAAAGTGAGTATGCAGCTTACCACGGAAGAATAAGTTATTGGTTTGAAAAAATTCAGCAACATATCGGATGATTAGATCATTACGGATTGCTTTATTTTTTACATAATTGAGGATATCACGAAATATTTTCGACTTATACGGATAGAATACTAGAATTGGTCGGTTTGTTTGAGGCTTATAGTTCGACTCCGCATGTCTAAATGGGTTCGACTATTGTAATGTAAATGAGTCTTTTGTAATTAATTAGAACGTTTGTCTAGTGGATGTAGTCGAAATTAGCGCTCAAATAAGAGTACTTATGCTACGATATTTTGTAAAATTTAGTTCAACGGCCATGTTAACAGGCTGACATTTAACGATTACGATTCTTTATAATACATTCCATACAGAAGGATTTTTAAATTTAGCTGTGAATGATTCGATTTTTTTTTTTCCAAAATACTGAAAAAATACTGTTTATACAAATGAAATAAATTGGAGAATAATCCATAATTTGCCAAGAGTGAAAAAGCTAACTAGTGAAACTGATCACATATCGTCAGTCATTAGGAAGATTTAATTGTTTTTTACAGAATCATGGTTTTTTCTATTTCGGCAACACGGGACGTCCTCTGGTCAAACTGTCCAATCAAGAATTTTCACGTACATAGTTGTTCTAGGCAACAAACAAACCACTCCCCCATCCAAAAAAAACAATACTTATATGTATTAGCATAAATAACAATTCCATACGAATGTACGGTGGCATAGAATAATCAATACAATTAGGAACTGATGTCTTATTTTTAAATAGGTTTCAATATGGACCGAAGATTTTCATTTTTTTTTTTCTCATTTCAATTCTATGTTATATGTGACATATACAGGGTGAGTTCTTCTTAGTGTAAAAAAATAAATAAATAAATAAATTTAAAAAAATACATATTTATTTCCACTAAGCGATTATCATAATTTTTACACAAGTAACTAAAAGTAGATTTCTTTATCATACCATATGAAAGCTGGTTAAATTTGCACGTTTTTGTTAGATTTGCAGTTATGTGGATAGTTTTTTTTTTTTAGAAAAACGATGAGCGTTGAAGTATTATAAGAAATTGTAACTTCCCTAAATAAGGTGAAGATCAAGCTGTTCTTTAGATCACAAGTTTGTAAAATTCAAGGTTGCATGTATTCTGCTATTATAGGAAAATGTGGTCAAAATTTGAAAATGTTTAAAAAAAGTGGAGATATTACAGCTTTTGAATTATGAGATATCTGCAACAGATTGTACTAGAAAGGTAAGGTCTGCAGCATTATTCTTCATTTCTGATCTAGTTTCAACCATTTTTTTACACTAAGAGGAACTCACCCTGTATAAGGTGTTATATTCACTAGCCAATTTTAAAAATATTTGTATTTTTTTATAACTGATGTTGAATGTTCAACAATCGAAATTAGTATTGGAAGAAACAGAATACTAAAAGAGGTAGCTAATAATTCATCGAAGAAAATCATTGACAGTAAACGATTAAAATTCGGAACGTACTAAAAATAACTAATCAATATCAAACTCAATAAAACGTTCAATGAATATTTAATCAGAAAATGAAATGAAGATCATTAAAGATTAGTTTGAAAGTCAGAATGAAGGCAATTTTTCAACCGACTTCAAAAAATGAAGGTTCTAAATTCGTCTGGATTTTTTTTTGTTTTATTTTTTTGTATGTTTGTCACGCGATTACTCGGTCAATTATGAATCGATTTTGATGATTATTTTTTTGATCGGTAGGGCATACTTCAGAGGTGGTCCTATAAAATCAACATACAATTTATTGAAATCAACTCACCACTTTTATACAAAAAAAAAAAAAAAAAAAAAAAAAAAAAAAAAAAAAAAAAAAAAAAAGATAAGAAATGACTGTTATATAACCTTCCAATGTAAACACATTTCTCCATGGTAACTAAATCTAAATTGTTAACAAAAAAACAAAACAAAATTAACTTCAAGATTAAACCTACATGTAGCATGTTAAAACTTGAACTAAAAAATTAAAAATAATATTTTAATTAATAACTTCGAAAAAAAGATAATTAAATGACAATCAACGAAATTATCGATACATATATACCTAGACAAAATTTATGATCAGTTATTTTTGAAGTCGGTGCTAGCTAAGGGCGGTTTAATTCTGCCTTTGCAACAAACTTGTGAATAGCGGTGTGACGGTGATGATTTAGTGGGGGGATCTTTATGCCGGGTCCACACCAAACCAACAAAAGAAAAACAAAACAGCAACTCAATGTTTCCCAACATTTTTGAAACAAAAGCGAAACATTTCGGCAACAATTTTGTTTTGTTCGTGTTTTCAACAACTTTTTGTTTTCCCGTCGCCTGGCGGTAAAGATCAAAATGTTGCTGTTTTGTTTGTGTTTCTGGCAACTTTGTTGGTCTAGTGTGTACGCTCTCCACAGGAAGAAAACAAAACTTAAAATTTGTGGTTCAGTTTTGTCTCGTGCTGTGTGCAAAATGACTTCATCGGGAAAAGCAATAAAATGGAGTGTTGAAAATACATGTAAATTAATCGAACTTTATAGAGAAAGTAAATTGTTATGGGATGCCCGACACCCTGATTATAAAAATCGTTATAAAAAGGCAGACGCCTTAAAGGAAATAGGAATATTGTGTAATGTTTCTTCAGAGGAAGTAGACAGAAAGATAAAAAACATCAATACCCAGTACCAAAGAGAATACAGAAATTATCAGTTATTGAAAAAATCCGGAGCTGGTAAAACTTTCGTTTCGAAGTGGTTTGGTTATTCACTATTAAGTTTCTTAAAAGATAAAAACAAGCCAAGACCAAGTGGGAATATAGGCGGATTATCGAATACACAGGTAGATATTTATTTATTTATTTTTATTTATTAGATATAAAATTTACATATATTTATGCATTATTTATTTACTTATATTTATTCATTATACATTCTATCATTTTATCCTTAAAAATCAGTACTTTTGCTCAATAGATTAACAAAATTTTAACTGCCATGGAACTTGTTATTAGTTATTAATAATTAGAATAATAAATCATTAAATCAATTAAAAAATCATTTTCCCCTAAAAAATCAGTACTTTTGCTCAATAGATTAACAAAATTTTAACTGCCATGGAACTTGACCTTGCTCAGACATAAAATATTCAGCAAATTCTTTTCTTATTTCCATAGCTTCTACAGATGATTTTTTCTTGCAGTCTGTTGTAGATTAAAAAACGACTGTAAAGTTTGTTGATCTTTTCTCCATGCGCCATCTTCTAGTGTACCACTATCAATATGTTCTACATCAAAGCTGTTTGGTGGATTATATTTATTTTTCGACAAGACACACCTTAGATAATTATGCAAACAAATGCATGCCAAAGTCACTTTTTCTACCTTTTCTGGTTGTAACAGCATTGGTTTGCGAAACACTCGAAACACAGACGCTAAAATGCCAAACACATTTTCAACTATTCTTCGAGCACGTGAAATTCGGTAATTGAAGACACGTTCTATTGACCCCTTATCTTGATGGCCGCTATATGGTTTCATAATGCATGGTTTAAGGGGGAAAGCATCATCTGCGACTAAAACATAAGGACTTTCTTTGTCCCTTCCAAGAAGAACACGTTTTTGTGGCAAATTTAGTTTTCCTTCAACCAATAGTTTGTAAAATGGCGTATTTTTAAAAACACCTCCGTCAGAGATTCGTCCTTGACAACCAACGTTTGCATACAGAAAATTATAATTTGCGTCAACAACAGCAAAAAGAACTACACTGAATGTTCCTTTATAGTTAAAAAATTCACTGCCACTGAATGTAGGTGCCTCGATTACAATGTGCTTTCCGTCCATTGCGCCTATGCAATGTGGAAAGTGCCAAATCTTGTTGAAATCATCGCTAACTTTTCCCCATTCCTCTTCACTTTTAGGAGTCTGAAATAAAATACAAATTAAATTTAATTGAAAGTTCTTATATATTTTTTTTTAATATACATTTTTTTAATATATTTTTATGCAGTTTTTAATAACATACATTCTTTACTTTACAGGAAAGTGATGATTCAGACAGTGATGAAGAGGCAAAAGAATCCGAAACAAATGACGATGATACCGCTAGCGTCAGCCAGAGTACAAGTAATATGGGAGAATTACAAGAAAGCTACGAAGATTTGCAGGCTCAAAAGGAAATTACTGATAAAAACACCAAAAGCTTAAAAGCAAAATCTACACACACCAAAGAAAAGAGTTCTAACCACTAGTGAGAAGCAAAATGCAGAAGTTTATGGAATGCTACAAGAAGTATATAAAAAAAATCAGCAAGGAACATCTGTACAACCCGATGATTTTGATATATTTGGTGAGCTAGTTGCTAGAAAAGTGCGAAAACTTCGTACTCCTTATGCGCAAGCTACTGTGCAGCATTTGATCAATGATCTTCTCTACAAAGCAGAAATAGGAGAATATGACCAACCAAAAAACACAGAAACTCAAGAGCAATTGACACCGTTCCTTCATTTTCGATCTCCAATTGCAGTTCACACTAGTTCTACAGATACAAACAACCACAATTATATGAGTCCAGATAGCATTCGGTCTTGCGCAAGTACCCTTAGCGTTGGAACCTACTCAAATCCAGGCGGCATACAACCTTATTCAAACCCACCCAGCGTTCAAACCTCAAATCCATCCAGCGTTCCAACCTACGAGATACTGACTAGTCCGTCTTGCTCATCGAATCAACATACCACCCAGATTGATGAATCCTGGCCAGCTACGCGGATAACAACAAATGAATCAGCTCAGTCATACATGTAATTTTCAGATACATTCCAAATAAAAGTTATTTTAAAAAAATCAGTTTATTTTTTAACAGCTACCTATTAATAATGTTAAATTTTACCTTGACATATGTATTTAGGGCACTTATGAGAGCATCGCAGGTTTCTGGAATTATTACTGATATTGCCTGTTTGGATACTTTGAAAAGATACATCAGACTCTGGTAATACTCCCCAGTTGCCAAAAATCTTAAAGTAATCACTAAACGTTCTGTTACACTAATGGCATTTCGAAAATTTGTATTTTTCTTCTGTATCGAGGGTCCAATGATTTCTATTAGATTTTCAAGATCAGTACTGGTCATTCTTAAAAAGTTTTTGAAGCTGCATCGCATTTCTCCACTAATACCTCTATCGTCTTTTCTTAAATCTTCCAATAGTTCCTCAACATAGTTTTTTTTTGTCGGTTCTTCAAGCTCGGCCTAACCCAAAAACGTTTTTTTTTTTCTTTTTTTGGTTTAGGAATAGAAAACCAGCTGCCATAATAAATAATTCATTGTTCCTTTGTAATTCCAAATTTCGAGCTCGCCACATTTTCTATCGGGATCACAAAGTTGACTGATTTTTGTTTTCATATGTGGACAGCAGTTGACAATTAGTTCCTGTTTTCGAAAACTTGCAGTTTTGTTGTGTTGCTGATTTGTTGGAGTTTTTGTTTTGTTGGTTTGGTGTGGACCCGGCATAACAATTACCTTTTTTTTCGAATTCGGTTCACACTGTTGACACCGCCTCCAAAAATAACTGATCATAAATTGTCAATAGGTATATGAGTATCGATGATTTCGTTGATTGTCATTTAATTCTCTTTATTTGGAAGTAATTAAAACATTATTTTTTTTACTTTTTAGTTCAAGTTTTAACATGTAGGTTTAATCTTGAAGTCTGTTCAAAAAAAAAAAAAAAAAAAATGCTGACAATATAATTTTTATTTTTTTTAAATCATGTAAAAGGGCCTAGCTCACTGTACGCTTCAACCTTATCTAATAACTTCGAAAATCACAATAAATGGACTGAAAAAGAACTGGATGAAGGATCTTTTTTATGGAAGTCACTATTTTAATCACTAGATAGAAAGTGTCGACAGTAAGTTTTTACAAACTATATCTAGTTATAATTAATTTGTTATTTATGTAATATGCAGATATAGTCAAAAGATGGATACTAAAACTCAAATAACAGGAACATATACTGATAGTAATGTTATTCTGAATTTAACACAGGCTTGACTGACACTTCATAAATATTTACTGAAATATCTAGACTGGTATGAATATAGACATTGCTTATTGTAAGGACGATCTTCACTACAATTAAGATATGTAGAAATTAATACAAACAGTAACTTATTGAATTACATTTGAACTTATTCCTCGTTGATTTATTAGGCAGCAAAAAAAAACAAAACAAATATAAACCAACTTCCAATCACAAACACTGCCAGCCCGGCAGATGACCTTAGGATTTTTTAAAGGGAGTAAAAAATCCTTAGCTTTGCCGTCCTTCGGGAGAGACGTAAAATGGGGTCCCCAGCCTGTGCGATGTCAGGTACTCGTTAAAGACCCCTATCCTAATTATACCTGGATAGGCAAAATTTAGGACTCCCACCGTAGCATCGTCCGATTAGCCATAGCAGCATAAAGTGACGTTAAACGAAATAAACAAACACAAACACTACGACTCAGTTTCTGAGAAACGATCGCGGAAGGCACAAGAAGGAAATGTTTGACAAAGAGTGAGGTAAAAATTATTTTTTTGCGAAAATCACCGAGTTTTAATAACGTATATTACGAAAACGTTTGGAAGTTTGACCAATATGTATATAAACAATTTTAGAGGAATAAGCTTTAATTTTTATTAAAAACATATTTTTCTAGAGTCCACCTTTTCTGAGATATAATCCAAAAACCATTTACTAGACAAACGTTCAAAGCTTCCAATTAATTACAAAAGACTTCTTTACAGTACGGAGTTGAGTTTTGGGTCTCCACTAAACCATATAACTCTTCTCGTATCCAATCCTTACAATCCAAAATCCTTAACGCGCCTTACTTTGTCACAAATGAAGTTATACATAAAGAACTTAATGCTTCATATGTTGCTCATTTAGCCTAAACCAGATACCAATCCTTTCATAGTAAAATGCACTCCCACACGAATCCATTAGTCTCCCAACTTGTTTCACATTCTATACCTGATAACCCACCGAGGCGTCCGAAAAGAAGATGGCCAAGAGACCTTCTAATTTAGAATATTTTTTGAAGTGCTACCAGTGGGTAGTTCTTCACAAGTGATTTACATGCCATTATAATCATTTCCTCAAATTTACTTGTTGTATATTCATCTACAGTTCTAAATATCAATAAATAGTTTTTAAAAAAAACTACTGCTAACGGAGCCCTGAGATAAAAAATAATCGCATATTTCATGCATATAAAATATTCGCATATTGAAATATGAGGTGTGAAATAAATACCCCTTATGTGAAATAAGGGAAGCACACATTGACTGGACTTTATGAGTTTGAAAGAAACAAGTGGGGAACGAGGATGAGAAAGCAATAACAGACGAGGCCAGCGTGAATAATTAAATATTTTTGTAATGACACGGTTAGATTAGAGTTTGGTTCGAGAAGGTATCGGAAATCTGGAAAATGACAGTACCTACACAACCAAGAGATATGAGAACGCCACAGGATCCCTAAAATAAATCGTATGAAGGAATTAAATCGCTTCTTCAGTCTTATCTCCAGATCTTCGGACAGCCCTAGAGACGAAACACCCAGAGTCAAACTGGAGGAACAATAAAGGAAGTTATTACAAGTAATGAAAGAAAATGAGACCCTCGCAGTTGAGCCGAAATATGTAATTGTAGGTTAGTTGAGTGGCTCGTTGGGTGAGACACTTAACTCATTCCTCGAGGGTCCTAAGAGCTAAGGGTCGATTTATATTTAGCTAGTTTACTAGCAGGCGAGTTTACTATACGATAGTAGCCCAGTGTAAACGTGTTCACTTGCTAGCTAGGAGATTATTAAATATCTACGATAGTTAAAAGTCTTGCTAGTTCACTCAGTACTCGCTGGCTTGTTGACATGTTAGCCAGTAAACAAGCTAAGTGTCATAATAGCTACTGGACTAGTTGCGATCTTGTGTTTTATGTTTATTAAGCCTATAAAATTTCGACGGATATAGAGTTCCCGGAGGTGCCATTATCATAGCTCACGCTATAAAAAAGGAGCTAAAATAAACGAAAAACAGAAATTGAGACACAGAAAAGTTTTGTATAATCGTGGATAGATAAATATACCAGGTATGCAAGTTTAAAATGTCGTTTTAATTCCAATAGAATGCGCTCTTAGCCTATTGAAGGATTTGCTTATCTCTAAACGCTATTTTGTTTGTTAGTCATTTGTTTACAAAAGTCAGTTGTTTTTAAGTCGTTTACGTGAACGTATCATACCTTTCTTTGGTGTTAAAAATGTCTAATTTTAAGCCAAATAAAGAGCATTTGCGGCATGTCATGATTTTCTTATTTAATCAAAAGAAAAAGGCATCTGAATGTCATCGAATTCTTGTTGAGACTTATGGCGATGTTGCTCCAACCGTCAGGACATGTGAACGTTGGTTTCAAAGTTTCAAACGTGGTGATTTTGATGTTACTGATCAAAAACGAGAAAATCGACCAAAAAAGTTTGAGGACTTCGAATTGCAATCTTTATTAGACGAAGACAATACCCAAACCCAACAAATGATGGCAGAACAGTTGAATGTCACTAGGCAAGCCATTTCCGATCGCCTGAGAGCTATGGGAAAGATTCAAAAGGTTGGAAAATGGGTTCCACATGAATTGGACGAACGACAGATGGAAAAACGAAAAACTGTGTGCGAAATGCTGCTTTTTACGCCACGAAAGAAAGGGTTTTTTGCATCGAGTTGTAACTGGCGATGAAAAATGGATTTATTTTCAGAATCCCAAACGAAAAAAATCATGGGTAACGCCAGGACAACCATCCACATCGAGTGCAAGACCGGATCGTTTTGGGAAGAAGACAATGCTGTGTGTGTGGTGGGATCAGAAGGGAGTAGTCTACTACGAGCTTCTCAAACCCGGCGAAACAGTCAATACCGAGCGCTACCGACAACAAATGATCAATTTGAGTCACGCATTGATCGAAAAACGCCCAGAATGGGCTCACAGGCACGCCGAAGTCATTCTTCAGCATGATAACGCTCCTGCACATTCAGCCAGATTGACTAAGGAAACGATTTCTTCGCTTGGTTGGGAACTCCTACCCCACCCGCCGTATTCACCTGACCTGGCACCTTCTGATTATCACCTCTTCTCATCGATTGGACACTCATTGGCGGAGCAACACTTCAACAATTTCGCAAACGTACGAAAATGGCTCGATGAATGGATTTTAAATAAAGATGAAGCATTCTTTTGGAATGGTATCCATATATTGCCCGAGAGATGGACAAAATGTGTAGAAAGCGAGGGTCAGTACTTTGAATAAAATATATTATACTTTTTTTAAATTACTGTGTATATATTTTAAGAAATAAACGACATTTTAAACTTGCATGCCTGGTAGGCGCCTCCGGCAAGTTTACTGAAAGGTTTGAAGCAGAAGCTTCGACAGCAAATGATACTGCTGGTAAGCCTGAAAAAATTTCACAATATTATTTATGTTCCAGTTCATTTTTAATGCTAGAACACCCAAGAATGCGAAGCAAAAAGATAAACACGTGATTTCAACACAAGCTAGTTGGATACTAAGCGAGTAAAGTTTTTTTTTTCAGCATCACTATCTCCCTAGCTGACCAGTTTTAAAACTCGCTAGCCAGCAGAAAGTAAACAATGAAATCGAACTTTTAGGAGAATTCAGCCTCTGTTGAGTGGAAAATCTGTCTGTTAAGCTTGTGTGTTGATAAAATCGAGTTTCAAAATGGGATAAGAGCCCGTCGTAAAACTTTTCAGGAGGTACAAATATAGTTTGTTTATTTAGTTGGACTAATGTCCTTAATATGCCGCAACTAACCTCAACAAGGACGGGTAATCGGACAGGTTGTCTTATCTATTGCAGTATAGGGTGGAAAGGTCAAGAATTATTTCGTGGGTCCTTCAAGAAATAAATTTTAACCCACCCAGGCGGGATTCGAATCCACGACCTTCAGCACAGAGCGCGCAGGAACCCTCGCCCTAACTCGCTCGGCCATCGATACCCTAGCTTTCGATAGTTAGAAAATACTTTA
Source organism: Euschistus heros (assembly GCA_003667255.2). Taxonomy (NCBI): domain Eukaryota; kingdom Metazoa; phylum Arthropoda; class Insecta; order Hemiptera; family Pentatomidae; genus Euschistus; species Euschistus heros. The sequence continues at coordinate 2,979,279 of RCWM02000063.1, forward strand.
CAGACCATAATACAAATAATTTCCTTGTAATTCATGAATTTCCAGAGAAAAAAAAAAAAAGTTTTAATTTTTGTGAAACCTGAAACCAAAATGGATTTATCCTCCTTTGAAGGGCATAGGGAAATACCAAATTAAAAAAAAAGATACAATGAACACATTTATAAACCTAATTTCTAATATACGAAAATTAAAAATAATAATTAAAAAGAAAATAACAATTATAAAATCATAGTTTCCTATGTGTTAGCCGTAAAATAAACATATTTCATTCAACGTCACATCCAAGTAATAAGGACACCTACATTTGTAGCTAAAATTCAAATGGCATTAAGTATGTTTTGAATTGAAATAACTTTACCAAGCAACAAAGAAAATTTTATTTTATTTTATTTTATTTTTTTTTTTGACGATTAGAGGATTTACCTCATCCCAAACGATGTTAATAAATAAAGAATTAAAAATATTCGATTATTAATAATATTTGCTATTTAAAGCCGAACTTACGAAGTCAATTACAACTTTCAAACTAACACAAAGAGAAAATCAAAACATCGAAAAATCTTAATTTCATATAGAAAAAAAATATTTAATTAAAAAATAAATCAAACACGTGGATGAGAAACATACTTTCAAAAATATCACGAAATGTACCTGCAGATAAGGAAAACTACTTTTACTAACTAACCACGTGAAAGGTTTAGAAGGTCATAAATGTACTCCTTTCATTACCTGGAATTTACCTGTAAAGGTAAATTCCCAAATCGACATTTCCTGTCAGATGTTACTTTAATATTTAGGAACATTTAATTTTTATTTATATATTTATTAATTTATTAATAGAGAAACCTGTACAGTTGTAAATTTCAATAAACTATATTATATATTATATATTTCAATAATATATATCAATAAATTATATATATATATATATATATATATATATATATATATATATATATATATATATATATATATATATATATTGTATACCGTTGAAAACATCAAATAATAAGATAATATTCGGAGTTCTCTACCACGTGAAATATTTTGAGAAAATGTAATCACAACAATAATACGACTGTTATTTTTTTTATTATAGTATAACAATGGTACTTGTAGACCTTTGTATTTAACATGAAGAACACCTTTAAGGTTAGAACATAAAACAATACACCACTATTAAGAACAATACCCTCATTGTTGAGCTACGACCAAGTAGATCAAGTCTTCCACTTTCAATAGATCTCATTCAAACTTCCAGGTTGTAAAATGTAACTATAACAGACCTGTTTACAAATAAAAAAAAAAAAAAAAACGTAGGCCAGATGAAAAAATAAAAAAACGGCATTCCAGCCTAAAACACTGGAAGTTATCAGAAGACCTGTCAGAAAGCTAACACTGTAGGCGGTTTTACTACAGAAATAAATTTTTAAAGCCGACATTACAACTCTCTAAAAACAAAGTGGAAAAAGAAACAGGTCGAATGGCCTTTGCTACATTTACTAAAAATCAGGAGAACGAATGCATGATAATCTTTAAATTCCTATTTTTTAGTCAACACTATACAAGTACTATCAATTTATTGTAATTTACAACTGTACAAATATATACATCAAGTAAATGTGTTGATGACAATTACAATAACATATCATAACTTGAAAAGAAATACTCATCAGTAGCACTTCAATAACAATTCTAGGTAACGGTTCGGATCGGCGACACCACCAAACTAGGTTGACCCGCGCTACACCGACCAGTTCGATCCTTACGCCTCACTTCCAGTTTACATTTACCGATAGCTCTTCCCTATAACCTCACATGTAAACAATCACTTCTACAGTTTCAACTTGGATTGTGTTGTTTAGTTTGTTATATTGATATTTAGACTTCTTAAATGTAAATAGGTGAAACAGAAGTTAGCAACACGAGTTTCATGAAGGATTTAGTGTTTGATATATTGATTTTTTTCTTATTTCCTCTTCCTCCATGTGAAAAACTGTTACTAAAGTTAACAAGATTATTTTCTAAATGGTTTTGGTGTTTTATATATTTATATTTGTTATAACAATTTAAAGTGAGAAAATTACAGTTTACATATTTGGTGAATGGATTCTTTGTCGTCTTTATTAAATATTGCTCAAAAGAGAGACAGATTGTATTATTAATTTGATAAACGACATCGATATAAAAATGATGGTGAGAAAGTATATCAGAAGTTTCATTTTTTCTTATTTCCACTTCCCCTGAGAAAATATAGTAGAAATTAACATTATAACTTTCAACAAGGATTCTGTGTTTTATACATTTATAATTTCTTATTTCCATTCCTCTATCATCTGAAAAATTATCAGAATTTAACATTACTTGTGATTTAGCTTTATATTAATTCTGATTTGATATATTAATTCAACTTTGATTTAGTGTTTAGTATTTTGATATTTTCTTATTTCTCATTTTAATATCAAAAGGTAAAACAGAAGTTAATACTGGTATGAATATGGATTTAGAGTTTCTCCGTAAATTAAGGAGTAAAACCTTTCATCTCGAAAAATAGTGACTAAAACATCGAGATAAATCGGAAGGTTGGAATCGATAAAATGTTTTCTGGGCGCGTGAAGGGGCTGGAGCCCCGCTTGTGAAAGAGTACCAATATTAAAAACTCTATTATTATTTTTCCAACGTTTCAGCCGTGACGTTGATGGCCATCATCAGGACAGAGGGAAAATAAAAATAATAAAAATACAAATAAAATGATATATAAACATAACCATTCTGTCACGAAGTTCTCTAAGAAAATGTAAGTAAAATGTTTACAATAACTTGTGAAGCAACTACTTTAATAAAAGTTCTACACGAGAAGGTAACTTAACAACACATCCTAATTTCAGACACCTCTGAGATGTTATCTGGAATCGAATAGGAAGAAAGTTGAGGTACTAATGGATTGGAGTAGGTAAGGTAATTTAAGTTTTTTTTTTATCTCTTCAAACTGATTTTGAGTTATTTTTTAAAAAGGATATTTAAGTTACATTTAATCAGCCTATTTACTTATTTTGTAATCTTGTTCACTTGCAATTTCGTGTTGATGTATGTAAATCTAACAAATATAGAAAAAAATAATTTAATTTTAATTTTAATCTAAACAGATACATATCGTTTCGTAGTTAACTGCATTAATAAAAGATGAACACCTAATTAAAGATAGGTATATATTCAAGAAATGAATGTTTTTTTGTTTATTTTCAAGTTCAAGAAGACAATAATAATATCGATTCAGTATATCGAATAACAAAAGAGGTTCGATAATTATGTACACAAACTATGAAAGCTTGGTTCGAGACATGCAGACGCAGAATTTCCATTGATGATAAGATAATAAAATGTCTATATTTATACTGCGGCTACTTTTCGATAAATAAACATAAATAATATCTATAATACAATATAGGTTTTTTAAACATATATCACACAATTAGAATAAAATTAATTAATCACACAACACAAAAATATATCGATTATTTTAGACTGATTGAAGGATGATTATCTTAATGACATAGTTCCAAATAAACTACTAATTATGGTGTTTTAAATTGTGTTTATTTTATTTCTTATTTATATTTATTTAAATTCGATTTACACATTCAGATTAAAAACAAAAACAATCTGGAAATTTGGTAGAGTTGGGACAAATACCAATTATAATTATTACCAAATGAATTTATTTAATGTCCATCGTCGATCAAGGAGATCTCTAATCGTACTTTTTTATTAACTACGTGCGCGAATTGTAGTGGGTCCATTAGGGCAATAGAGAGAGGATTGTTGTGAAATGTTTTAATTTTCTGTACAATAAGAATGCTTATGTAAAGTGTGGAGTTAAACTAGAGTTCACTTTTTTTCTTTTCTTTTTTTTTTAAGAGTACAAATTTAAATTACATGAGCATCAGAACACAATTATAAACATTATTATAAATTATCTGATATGTTCACTTCGCAAGTACCAACAAACAACTAGTAAAGAATGCTGAAAAAGAGCTGCTGGATAAGGGAAATAACCAAAAAAGAAAAAAAAAAAAAAAAAATCAGAACAGATGGGCTCTGCTACCCCTCATACGTTTCACGCTGTGTATAAACATGATCAGATCCACTGTTTAGGGATGGTAACAGTAGTAATATTTTCAGGTATGATTAGGTTAAAAAAAAAAGAAAAAATGTACAAATTTAAATTACAAGGACATCCTTACACACTCACACGACATGTTCACTACGCAAACATCAGTTAACACACAAAGAAGGCTGAAAAGGAGCTGGATATGAGACTTTGTTGCATAAAATAAAATTTTTTCTAGTTTTGACGCTACTTAAACACATTATCAGATCTACTGATTATAGATGGTTATAATTAACATATTGTCAGGTATGATTAAGTTTGAAAAAAAAAAAGTGAACAAGTTTAAATTACGTGGACTTCCTCACACAATCATCTATAATCACTAAGTATCTACCAAGATACACCTAAAGAAGACTGAAAAAGAGCTGGATGTAGGACCTGGGTAATTGTTCGGATCGGCAACACCACCAAACTGGCTTGACCCGCGCTACACCGACCAGTTCGATCCTTACGCTTCACTTCATGTTTACATTTTTCGATAGTTCTTTCCTATAACCTCACATGTAAACAATCACCTCTATAGGTTTAACTTGGATTGTGTTGTTTAGTTTGTTATATTGATATTTAGACTTCTTAAATGTAAATAAGTGAAACAGAAGTTAACGACACGAGGATTAAGTGTTACATCAATTCATGTTTTCTTATTTCATCTTATCTTATGTGTAAAAGTATTACAAAACTTACGAAGATTAATTTGTACATGGATTTGGTGTTTTATATATTTTTATTTGTTCTTTCAATTTAAGTGATACAATTTAAAACTTGTAAAGGTGTTACAAAACTTAACAAGATTTATTTGTACATGGATTTGGTGTTTTATATATTTTTATTTGTTGTTTCAATTTCAGTATACACATTTTGTGAATTAATTCTTTGTCATCCATATTACTTTTTGTCCTAAAGTGAGACAGATTGTATAATTAATTCAATAAAACATATCAGTTTATAAATAAATGTGAGAACGTATATCACAAGTTTCAAGTTTTCTTATTTCCACTTCCCTTGAAAAAATATAGTAGAAATTAACATCATCACTTTCAACTAGGATTCTGTCTTATATTATATAATGGCTTATAACATGGAGAATTGACAATGTGAAAATAATCACAGATTAAGAGGTAAATGACACATTACTATATAATTGTAGAAATATTGGTATAATGTTATAGATTAAAGTTAAAAAAAATTAGAAGCTTGATGATGGAACATTGTCTCCGAAACATGTGGCTACAGATGTTAAATAAATAGAAGTCATGTCAAATAAATACTTAAGGATTCTGTCTTTTTTATATTTATAATTTGTTATTTTCACTTCTCTGACAAAAAGTTCATCAGGAATTAACTTTACTGGTGGTTCAGTAGTATATTAATTGTTGATTAAATTAATATTAATTCAAAATTGATTTAGTGTCTTATATTTCGATATTTTCTTATTTCCACTTCATTATTTCCTTATTTCTCATTTTAATATTAGAAGGTAAACAGAAGTTAATCTTTGAAAAGGGATTTAGAGTTTCTCAGTAAATGTAGGAGAATAACCTTTTCCCTCTAAAAGCAGCGACTATAACATCGAAATAAATCGGAACAAGGTTAGAATCGATAAAAGGTATTCTGGGCGCGTGTAGGAGTTGGTGTCGCGGATCCGAACAATTACCAGGACCTGTACTAAAATGAAATAAAAAATAAATCAAGATAGGAGTGGGATACTCCCAAACGTTCACCACACCATGTATACACGACAGATCCACTTGGTTAGGGATGGTTACAATTATAATACTGTCAGGTACGGTAAATTAAGTTAAAAAAAAAAAGTGACATATCAACGCAATCATAAACAAATGTTAGTCACTACGCAATTACCAGCAAACACCTGAAGAAGATTGAAAAGGAGCTGGAAGAGAGACCTCCTAGAATAAAACAAAAATCAAGACAGGAGGTGCGATCTGATTTTTATCATACATTTTACGCTGTGCATACACATAATCAGATCCACTGGTAAGGCATGGTTATAATATTGTCAGGTATGATTAAGTAAGAAAAAAGAAGTGTACAAGTTTAAATTATATGAGCATCCGAACACAATCATAAACAACAGGGTCACAAAGTAAAAACCAAGATACACCTAAAGACTGAAAAAGAGCTGGATGAGAGACCTCTAAGAGCAATAAAAAAAAATTCAAAAAAGAGGTGCCGCTGGGTTCTGCTCCCCCTAATCTCTTTAACGCTAAGTACTCACATAATCAGATCTACTGGTTAGGAGGAGTGTTTACAATTATAGTTATTGTCAGGTAGGCCAAACCAGACAGTTATTGACACCTCAGATAGTTATTGGCGCCCTAACTTAAAAATTAAAAAAAAAAAATATTTAACCCAAAAAAATAATTGGTAAAATTTCTTTTAATTCCTACAACTCATCTAGGTATCCATAAGGTGTTAGTGACTGATTTTACACTAGTTTAAGAACAGTACTAGTCATTACAAAATACACTCCAGGAATAATGTTCATATGAACTCTCTTGTTTAATTTAAAGTACAGAAATTAAGGAAAAATAACCGCAAATTTCAACTTTATTGGACTATTTTTTCTATTTGTTTACCCTATGATTAAGTTTAAAAAAAAGAAAAAAGAAGGTGTACACGTTTAAATGGATCTTAAGTAAGTCTTTGAAATAAGAGTAATTAATATAAGATTATTTAAAGTAGTGTTGAATGTTATAGGAAAACAATAACTACTAACGGGACTCGCTACAAATATAACTGAGTGGCTACTCACTATTCCTGTAGCGGAGGAACGGACAACCCGAGGTGAAGAGTAGGACAAGCATTAGGGCACAACTTAAGCCTGGCCCTCGGCACTGTCAGCACACTCCCGTCTATCCGTGTAGCTCTGTCCTCCCTCACCACGGACCCTTCCTCGAAGTGGCGGATGCAGACCACAGAACTCTTGCCGACGCTGTACTCCTGCCTCCCGATGGCACGAAGCCATTGCCTTCTCCTACCGGGATCCTTCGGCAGCGAGAAGACCGAGACGTTGAGGTCGGAGCGGCTGTAGTTGGTGGTGCACTTGGGCACGCAGCAGTGGGACGGCATCTCGACTGAGCAGATAAGACAAGAGCACGGTCACAACGTCCCCCCTCACGTGGGTCTCAATTGGTGACGTCAGGGTGGAGGGGGGTCACTGATTGGACTCTCCCAAAGCCTACAATGGACCCGCCTATTATACAGCAGGTAGGTGACTGTCTTAAGGGGCATCTGTAATCCCCTGTCTTTGACCTCTTCTCAATAACTTTTTAGAGCAAAACAAAATTCCTTGTCGTACTGGAAAGGATAAAACGTGATCCAGATAGTAGAGATAACATGTTTACAACCACGTTGTCTCTGTGTATCTTGTTAAATGATTTCAAATATTAATATAGAAATCGTTTATTCCTTTTTCTTAAAAAATAAATAATTGCTCGGGAGAATTTCACAATTAATATAGAAACTGAAACATTTTTATGAGGCATTGGGAATATTTCATTTTCAATAAGGTTGACCTAATTATAAAACAATAGGATTTTATTAACATATTAATTGTTAACTAGTAATTACTATTGTATATACCAGTTAAGACAACAATTAAACGAAAGTAGGTGTATGTAGTTGGTAATGATTACTTGAATTAATTATTTTATTTTGCTACCATCATTACCCATCATGCAATTCCTAATAAAAACAGCTGGTATATTTATCATTTACAAAGAGGAAAATGTTCCTTACAAAGTATCGATAGGTTCCTAGAAATCGATTTTTCAAAATCAATAAAATGATTAAAATAAAGTACTTGGAGAATTTCTCAATAAATATTGAAGCTAAAACGTTTTTAAGACCTAGTTGAAATAAGAACACTGTTAAATTGTCAAACAAGCGAAGTATGTACATAGTTAACAATTAAAAAATTATTGGAAGTTATTAACATATTAATTGTTAACTATTTATTACTATTGTAGATACCAGTTAAGACAACAATTAAACGAAAGTGGTTGTAAGTAGTTGGTAATGATTACTTAAATTAATTACTTTAGTTTATTTTGCTACCTTCGTTAACCAGCATGCAGTTCCTAATAAAACAGCTGATATATTTATCATTTACAAAGAGGAAAATGTTTCTGACAAAGAAACGATCGGTCCCTAGGAATCGATTTTTCAAAATCAATAAAATGATTAAAATAAGTTCTTAGATCATTTCTCAATAAATATTGAAGCTAAAATGTTTTTAAGTGAAGATGTTTAGAAAATAGTTCGTTTTCAATAAGATTGACCTAGTTGAAATCAGAACACTGTTAAATTGTCAAACAAGCGAAGTATGTACTAAACAATTAAAAAAACTATTGGAAGTTATTAACATATTAAATGTTAACTATTAATTACTATTGTAGATACAATTAAACGGAACTAGTCGTAGTTAGAATTTGACAATCGTAGCCTGAATTAATTCTTTTAGTTTATTTTGTTACTATAATTACCCAGCATGCAATGCCTAAAAAAAAGGCACACCTTTGATACCTATTCTTTTTAATTATGCTGAAGAAATAAATTATTTGTCATAAAAACAATTTACAGGGGCATTATGGATGTCGTATATCATAATGTCAAAAAATAGCAACCTTTTCCCCTCAGTAAAAGATAATTACACCAGCTGATTTATGTATTGCATTCTGGGTAATAATGGTGGCAAAATAAACTACAATAATTTATTTCAAGTTATAATAACCAACCTCAAAACAACTCCTTTCTTTCGATTGTAAATACAACTAGAATCTACAATAGTAATTGATATTTGAGAATTAAGATGTTTTTAAGCAGCGTTTTGTTTTCAACGAGGTCGACCTTAATTAAAAACGAAGTATTCCAAACACTTTGAGATAATAAAGTTTTAGCTTCAATATTTAATGAAAAATTCTGCCGAGTTTTGAAAATTGAAATCATTATTTTCAATAATTTTATTTTACGTGTCGATTCAAAATTTAAATTTGATAAATCAAGATTTATACGACTATAAATAATTCGGTATAGAGAATCGATGGGTCTTTTGCACTTGTTATCCGCATTTCATTTTGAGTTTATTATCGTATGTTTAGGTTACGAGGAACCTAAATGTAACAACATGTCAATGAGAGATCGTTTGATTGTTCCTATTATTAAATAATTACAAAAAACAAAAAAAGAATTATTTAATTATTTATTTAAATATTTTATTAAGTGTTATTCGATGGAAAATACTTTTTTCCTGAAGAAATTCTATCGCTCTTTCTTTTGTATTTATTCGACAAATTAAATCGAACAAAGACGTCGCGTATAATAATAAAAACAATTCAAACGATCACTCATTGGCATGTTATTACGTTTGGGAAGGTTACTCGTAACCTAAACATATGAAAACAAACTCAAAATGAAATGCGGGAAACAAGTGCAAAAGACGCGAATCGATAATTTAAAGTCGATTCCAAGGAATCGTTCGATACTGCTGACGAAAGTAAAAATTGTGATATCTAATTATGTAATTACAATACAAAGATTCATCTCTCTGATTTAAAAAATAATTCTCTTCAAATAACAAACATTGCTGCAGCAATCCAAATTTTAGGTTTTTTCCAACATTTTTTTTTTTTGGTAGTGAATCTTTTATTTTTTAATTTCTAAGTTTGTGTGTCAATAACTATCTGAAGTGTTAATAACTGTCTGGTTTTCTCTATGTTGTAGATAATAAATGCTACTAACAGTTTATTATTTATTTATTCAATTATAATAGTATTTTAATAAATTTATTTTGTTTTTCTAGCTCACATACGGATTATTTTATTTATTATTATTTATTTTTTATTTTTAATAGTAATTCGTTTTTAAAACAAGATATCATAATCGAGAATCGATTCATTTTGGTAACAACACATCACTAATATATTGATCAACATAAAAATAAATAATTTTGATCGAGACTCTAAAAGTGATTTTGTTAATAAGCTTCAAGTGATTTAGATAATTAATTAAATAAAATAAAATCTAAAAACCACACATAGTTCCTTGAAGTTAAAATATATTGTTCGATATAAGGGAATTTATAATTACAATTAGTGGTAATCAAATTTTTCAATTATAACAAGATACAATATCAAATCAAGCTGGCCTTGGCTTGCTCAACAGCTGGCAACCATCTTTCTTTTGTATCTTGCTTGGACCATAAAGATCCTTGGTTGACGAAGATTCTGTCCAACACTATACGGCCTCCCACGTGGTCGCACAACATCAAGAACGTTCATAGTCTTCAGGCTTAATCCACTCATTTTAACATCAAAAGCCATTTTACTTTTTAGATAATTATAAATTAAAAGATGGGCAGCTCGTTGTATAGCTAATACATTCGGCTATCTTTCGTCACCATTGACCAATGAAACATATGAAGCCAGAACAAATAATTCTATCAAACCTATTAAACAAGGTTGATGCCTTTTATGTTAAGTCTCCATCCAGTGGTGGACCTAACCATTACGAGTCCCAAGTAAATGATTTGAAAATAGGTATTTCCGAAAATTTAGGAGAAATAAAGTTTATAAATAAAAATTTAGAGCTTAAAATTTTAGTATTATATATAAAATAAAGTTTTAAATGTCAGATTTTTTGTCTACTCAGTTACTTCCGCCAGATCCCTTCTAGAAAGAGGCCGTGGAGGGTTGCCTGTCCACAACAAACGTGACTAATGGTTTTACAAGGGTCTCGTAGAGCATGAACTCACCAGGGTATTCTCCGGACTGTTTGACGATTTCGATCCAAATTATTATGGTGGTTCTAAAAACGAAAAAAAAAAAAAATGAAAATAAAAAAAATATATATATTTTTAACCTTTTCGATTAATTGATCTCAGGACTAGATGAAAAATAAATTCTTAAAAATCTTATTTGATAACTTAATTCTGTATTGAGGTTCAGAAATGATATTCGTATTATTATTCCGTCAAAAGATTTCTATTTAAAAGAATATTAAATGAAAAATTTATAAATTAAAAAACGAGTTTTTTTTTTTATTTATTAGACCCTCTATAGAATAATTAGGTAGATTTAAACTTTAAAGGCTACGTCTTACGTACTAGATCTATTTTAAATAGTTTTGTACAGACTACTTCAACATTTACTAGACAAACGTTCAAAGCTCCCAATTAATTACTAAAGACTTATTTACATGACTGTGATTATACCTATCTGGACGTGGGGAGTTAAACTTTGGGGCTCCACTAAACCATCCAATTCATCTCATATTCAATCCTTACAATCCAAATTCCTTCGAAAAATCCTCAATGCTCCTTACTTTGTCACCAATAAACTTATCCATAAAGATCTTAATGTTCCATATGTTGCTGATTTAGCCCACACCAGATACCTATCCTTTCATAGAAAACTCCATAACCACAGAAATCCACTAATTTCTCAACTTGCTTCCCACTCCATTCCCGATAATCTTCCGCGGAGTCTGATAAGAAGATGGCCTAGAGATCTTCTTGAGAAGAATTTTTATTGAAGTGTTACTGATGAGTAGTTCCTTTAAAGTTGATATGTTATTGTAATAGGTATCAACACTTTCTATTTGATGTATATATTTGTACAGTTGTAAATTTCAATAAATTGATTATTAGTTTTTTAAATATATAGTTTTGAGATGCAGAAATAGACTTTTTCTCCTTACCACGTCTTCTTGTTTATTTCTATCATCATCAATTTAAAAAATAATAATTTCTAACTACTAATTGATAGGTGCTAAGAGTAACCTCTCAACTATTACTTGAAATTATTAGTTAAAAAAAAATCAGTTAACTACAACTTAATTCGGATCATTAGGGATTTATAAATTGTTTATATTTTGAGAGAGCAGATTTACAGCGGTTTGAAAGCAGAGATAATTTCAATAACCTCTAAGTAGTTTGATATCTAGATCAAAACAATAACCTCTCATAGTAAACATGTTGGTTCCAGACATGTGTGAAAATATCGTAGCCACCGTATCTATTTTTAGGACATGTCAATACACTATCATTAAGCGTGGAAAACCCCTCCAAATGATATAGAAGACATCTTATAAACTAATAAAAATTATATATATATTTCATGCTAATTCATTATATTAGTGAAAATTCGATGGATGAAGACATTTAAGAAATTATGAAACAAAGTTCTGTGGCAATATCAATATTATTTTCTTTATAAAAAAATAAACATGGCCGGCATGTTATTGGGCATTGCATGATGGGTAATTATGGGCTGGTTCCGATAAGTAGAATCGTTATTGTTTAAGTACTTTATATAATCACGAGAATTATAATGATTTTATTTTATTATTTGTAATACTGGTCTACAGGTTCAGAAAAGGCTTATGTATTTTTTACATTTAAATGCGACGTTTCGGCCTAAAATAAACTCATTATCCCGCTTTAGAACTCAATTAAAAATATTTTAGAATTACTTAAATTAATTGGCTGGTCACCATATTACAAAACAATGTACTTCGTTATTTAAAACATTTTACGACGACTTTAAAGATAACCAAGTGAGCTTTAATTTAAAAAAAATATATATTTTTTGCACTTAAAAAACAAGTATGGCGGGTATGTTGATAAGCATTGCATGATGGGTAATGATGGTAGCAAAAAATAAATAATAGATTCCAGATTTCATAACTTTTTAATATATTTTGGATCATTTCGAGAAACAATGTTCAATGACATACTCATTTTTTTATTTATCGTAGAAACTTAAAATGGCATTCGTTCAATTCATCACTGTCAGATTAATCCACTACTGTGCAGGGCGATTCCCTCTTAATGTAAAATAAAAAAAAAATTAAAATTAAAAAAAAATTGGTGAAACTAGAGCATAAATAATTTTTTCAATGCTTTTTTATTCTAATGAAGAGTTTATTTTGTTTAAAATACAGATTTTCATTAAGCTATCATTGTAATGTCTTATTTACCCAAATACGTGATTTGTATTCCTAATAGAAAACACCATTTTTTCCTATTTTAAATGTAAATTTCTCCATGAAATCGACACAGAATAATTAATTTTATCATACTATTTGAAAGCTGGTTAAATTTGCATGTTTTATGTGATATTTGCAATTTCGTGGATTGTTTTTTTGGAAAAACAGTGAGCGTTGGAGTATTATGAGAAATCGTGACTTTTGTAAGTTAAAGATCAACCTGTTCTTTAGGTCTCAAATTTGTAATGAGGTACACCTGTTAAACTATCGAAATATTTTAGCTTCTTCTCTTTTAGAAGGATTTCGATCAGATTGAAATCGGACTAAAACGAGAAAAACTACTCTTTCTTTATGAATACTTAAAAAAACTTTGACTTGATAACAAGAGCAACACGCTGTTTTGGAATATTGAAAATATGGATTATTTCGTATAATCTATACAATTTAAAATCACCAATGCTTATTAGTATGTCAGAAACTCATTCATAATGATCTTAATGCCATAATGTTGCCGTTTTTGCCCGAAATATCTAATATTCAGACATCAATTATTTCGACAAAGTATATTAATAAACTTCATCATCAGTTAAACCCACTATTTATGAAAGGTTTGTATTATGCAGAAGGAGCTGATGTAATACACAGTATACCATAATTTTTATACTGAACTAAATAAACTGGTATTTAATTAAACTACCAAAAAAAAAAAGAAAAAAAAAAAAAAAAAAAGAAAAAGATAAATAATATATAAACACAACATGGAAAATACCAGAATACTAAAGAAAATATTCGATATTATTACAGCAAGTAAATGCAGCACAGAATGGCTGAAAGAGATGCAAAGGGACCAACAACATATCCACATATAAAATCTCGAAGACAGCACTGAATTCCGTAACAAAATAAAAAATGCAAAGTTAGAACTACAAATGTCGTGACAACCTGGGAAAAAAGTGGACAGATGAAAGGAAGAAAAAACATTCCGAGAGGATAAAGAGTTTTTGGGAGATGAAGAGAAAGAGCATAAGGTAAGTAAAATCAAAATCATGAGTTTAACTAATAATAATAATAATATATATATATATATATATATATATATATATATATATATATATATATATATATATATATATATATATATATTATTCTGGTGAATTCAGAATCAAATTTGCAGATTATTATGTCTTAGTGTAGGCCACCTTATATTATGCCCTTAGACCACATTATACACAGTTATAATAATGGTATTATACAGAGTGATTTAGTATTAGGTAGTTCTATCAAATAAAGAATGACACTGGAGTGGGGTTTCAAACTCTCTGTAGTAGACAAATTGTGAGGAATAGATCCCAAAATAAGTATTATGATGGAATAATCATTAATGTACAATTATAAGTACAGACATATGATGAGATCTAGAATGAAAGAGGTTTTATACAAAACATTATTAATAACCTTCGTCATTGAGTCATCGAAATCTTTAAAAGGTCCTATAGGTACATCCTTCAAGATCTAGAATTCATCTTCACAGGTAAACTAATGAGTCACTATTCCTCACAAGTATGATTTTATTTAATTAATTTAAAAAATTTTAAAAAAAACTGCACTGTAAAAGTCATATCCATATAAAAAATAGGCACAGTTTAAAATTTCATCGGTAGTATTGGCTGAGGTTATTGATATTGAGAAAAACTTTCCCCAAATATGGGGCTATAATAATTAATACATCTAATTATCTAACAACTGTATCAACAGAAGACGTACAGCTTTTTGAAGTATCTAGATCATTTTATGTCGCTAATATTAAATCTGAGTACACTTTTTGTTTCCTGCCTCTTTGGATTTATAATAGACAAAATTAATAGATGCATTATGCATAGCTAAATTCATTGTTAAAATACAAATTAATATTTCAAAAATAACCTAATGATAAAAAAAAAAAAGAAAAAAAGAAATTTACAAACATGTTTTAACATATTATTTTTTTTAAAATAATGGATTGAATTAAACATTATATTGATCCATCACATAGAACTAATAGTTTCATCACTCTAGGCCAGAAATGGTTTAGTTTTTAACATTAAGAAATGTTAAAGTTTTGATGAATATTTTCTTTAACTTAGCTTTTGAAACCATGAGTTCTTGGAAGAATACAAGTTAATATACAAAAGTTTTTATGAAATTATAATACATAACTAATTAAATTTTAGCTATGCAAGGGAGGTAACAGCGAGTCAGTGTTGCCATGGTAGGTAAAGGGAGGTGTTGGCAACACTGTTATTTGTTCTTTTTATGATGAAGGGCACAATATGGCCCCCTCCCAAAAAATAAAAAAATAAAAAATAAGCATACACTAAAATGAATTGCTAAGTTTAATATATTTCAGAAAGGGTAAAATCTTTTAAATACTTCGTAGTAACAATAGATAGTTGCTTTTATGCATCGTTCTAAGAAATTTAAAGTTTTAGAATTCATTATTTAGCTTTTCATTTATTTTATTTTTCATTTACATATTAGTATAATTTATTCAGTTCAATTATAATCTATTAAATTTAGTTTATTTTAGATTTTAATCGTACATTTCAATTTAGTTAGAGGCCATAGAGGGTGCAAGTGAACCTCTGGCACCCCCACCCCCATAGGCACTCTTATGATTTATATGTATTTATAGTTTAATTAAGACTTCTCTTTGAACTAACTAACAAACTAAACTCTTTGAACTAATTAACAAACTAAACTCTTTGAACTAATTTAACAAACTAAAGATGCCTGACATAATAATAAAAACAGTATACCAATTAAAGAAGTGAGAATATTTTTATATAAATAAAATCTTATTAAGTTAATTATAATAAAATTACAAAAAATATAATAATATAAGAAACTAATCATGTACAAAAACAAGTAAGATCATGGAACTCCCCCTTTTTACATTTATAATTTATTATAATAGATTCTTAATTAATTTTTCTTAACTAAGAAATTATTAAGTTGCTAAAGATTTAGTAAATAAGTTATAATTGTAAAATACACAGAATATCGAAGGAAAGTTTAGATATTTTCTTTTTACAATTTTTTCTGCACAGAACAATAAAAATAAAGTTGAAGTAAAATTAAATAAATCCATCAAATTCAACTGATGAACTTATAGGCTCGATAGAATTCAGAGATTCATCTTTATCAGCCATGAAATAATAAGTATTGCTTAAACCAGTTGATACTGTCACCATTAAATATTTAATAATAAATACCCCCAACCAATAAAAAAGCTATGCTGAGAAGAAATAAATAAAAGTGAGTTATCAAGACTAAAGGCTAATCGAAAACAAAATCCAACATGCAACAAGCAAAAGGTAACGACAGATGGATATTTACAAACATGCAACCAACCGCAATGCACCTATTATTCAGACAAAAATGCACTTTAAAAAGATCAAGATTCAGTGTTTTGGCTTGAGGGGAGTTAAATAAAAATGAGTAACAATTTTAACTTTTAATGAGTCAAACATTATTAAAAATCTTCTTTAAAAAAGGTCATATTAATAGAACGAAGAATATAAAAGAAGAACTAAAACAGAGAAATAATTATTCGAACATTAACTGCCAATTAAACAATGTTCCCTCCCATTATCTGTCTTGACTTGAGTACTCTATTTACAACATTCCAGAAACTTTTATTGCCAATAACACTCATTATATTTTACCACTCATTAGCAATAAAACATAGCGTTCCCACTGTCAATTGACAACAATACTTTGTATACTTTGTTAACATGAATAATAAAAATTCAGTATTATTTCTGATGTAGAGAGTGATTATTTAGACATTAGTTCAAAAAGAAAAAAAATTAAAGAAAAAACTGTCTAATATCCAAATATAAAAGGAGTAATGTTTTAGCTATATATATAGGATTGATGAATTAATTGCTACTTCTATTGGGATTATTTTATTAGAATACTCGTTTCGAATGGTAAACATTCATCTTCAGTTCGCTAAATCAAAGAGTAAAAGAACATATAAGAGCATACAATAATAAGACCTAAAATTCCAACATCGCTATCCATCTAAATGAAAATAATCATAAATTCAATAAAGACTCGGGAGTGAGAATACATCAAGTATTAAATAGACTAAAATTAAATATTTATGAATCATTAGAAATAATAAACTTCCCCTTTCCACGATGGATATATTTTTTAGATATCTGTTAGATCTCCTCAGGTGAGTTCCAATGTTTGATTTCTTGTCTTCCATTTTTGAAAAATTTAGTACTTATTAACTTTGTACCTCCTCATTTTTTATATTTACCAATTATATTGTTGAATTTACTCATTGATTTTTTAATTAACTATCACTCATTTTAATTTCTTTTAATTTTAATCTTATTTCAATAGTCTTTATGAATTGTCTTAGTGGCCTTTAGATATTGCCTTTATGTTATTGTTTTTAGTCTTATATATTTATTCTTTTCATATCTTTGTTTTTTATACTCTCTAAAATTTAGTCATCCCTTTTTGTTTGTTTTCTACTTTCAGCCCTGATGAAGGCTTGCAATGCAAGTTAAAACGTTGGCAACACAAATTAAAAAACTAATTTTTTAATTGCTTTGTATCTTTATGACTGCATACCCCAACAATCTACTTCTCCTAATACTTAACAGTCAGCTATACCTCATCAAAAATGAAGAAAACTTTAGTATACATAATCCATGTAACATAGTACTTTATTTTAGTTTTAGAACTGAAGATGAATGTTCACCATTCGAAACTACTGTTATAATAAAATGATCCCAATAGAATTCATATAATTCAATAGATGGCAATTAATTCATCAATCCAAATTGTATTGATTCTTCTATACCATTATGCGTACCTCAACTAGTTATAGATTAGTTTTAGATTTTAGTTATATTTCCACTTCCATCTAGATTGTACAACTTTTATCGTGACGACAATAAAAATTATAAACCTAAGTAAAATGAAAAAAACACTGTTTTCACTAATTCACCTCAAAAGTAATGATATATGACAAAATTAAATGACATATGATGGAAATGTCAATTAATTAGACCCCAATAAAACACTTTTTTCTTCCCAAATCACTGAGTTAAGAAAGCCCTCTAACTCAGTTCATAAGATTATCATCTGGTAATATCCTAGATGTTTGGATATATAGAAGGCCATTGAAAAGAGTGATATGGATAAGGATGACAGTGATATAATTTTAAAAATACATTAAAATTAGTAAGTTTGCCTTGACGAATTCCCTTAAACATTATAGTTTTTCATTGATAACTGTAATCATAAAAACTTTTCTTCAGAAGATTTATAATAAAAAAAAATTCTAAACAAGTTTTGGAAACAAAGGTGGCTTTTGGTAAGTATATAAATGTGGAAAATATTGTTATATGAGCGTGCGATATTAATATTTATCCTCATATAGGCTTTCTGTTTATCAAAATCCAAAACAAACAATAATATGAGCAAGATTTAAATAATCTCAAAGTTAAAATAGCCGAAAGCATCCAAGAGTACCTCAAGCTAAGATGCGTTGGACACATTCTTAGAATGGAACACGGAAGCACTGCCCGAAAAACTTCTGAGACCCATGTAGAGAGAAGGAGGCCAAGAGGAAGACTATGGCGTTGGAGAAAATAAGAACAAAAAAAAAAAAGAAGAGAATTGACCCAAGAACACGATCTGTTCTAGACTCTGTAGGACATAACCGCACAATGATCAACACTACACTGGACATTTAGATTATGATCATAATAATAATCAAAATGAAATAAACGTTTTAATAATGTTCAACATTTACTCAGTCGGATGTGTGCTTGTTTTTTCTTAACCCTTTAAAAGAAAAATGCAAATTTTAAAAGAAAAAAAAAATTCCCAGTAAAATCCTTTTACAAGAGATCAAATAAGACAATGATATAAAAACATTTGAGCAAAATTTATTTATTTTTTAAAATTAAAAATTGGTATCTTATAAGATACTAAACCAAGATTGAGGTTCTTTATCACTCAGAGTATCTCAGTGAGTGATAGTGAAATATTGTTAAACCTACAAATACTTCAGAAAATGCCAGAAATTTGTGAAAAACACTAACAAAGGGATGGTATCTGAAAGGGTGCAATGCTAAGACAAGGGTTAACTATACCATCTATACATTACAGCCTAAAACTTTTCCTCCACTGTTGTATTTTTTTTGTCAATAACATATATCTTCTTCTCATCGCGCTACAACCCGGAGACGGGTCCTGGCCTCCATCAACAGCCTCCGCTAATCTTCACAGTCCTGGGCAGCTGCCATCCAGTTCCTGACACCCAGGAATTCATTTGCATCAGCCGCCACTCCGTCGGCCCATCTCAGTTTTGGCCTTCCTCTTCTTCTGGCTCTATGGAAGGGCACAGTTAGTATTTTTTTAGGCATTTCACCCTCCATTCACACCAAGTGTCCGGCCCACCACAACCTTCCCAGATGAATGACCTGGACGATGTTTAATTCATTAAAGTTATAAATTTCTTGATTTTTAAGTCTTCTCCATACATCATTTTCACATAGTCCACCAAATATCCTTCGCAGGATCTTTCTTTCAAAAGTCAGGAGGTCCTGTTCACTTGTGTTTGTCAGAGTCCAGGTTTCTGAACCATACATCAGAACAGGACGAATTGTAGTTTTATAAAGGTGGAGTTTTGTGTCTTGACAGAGTATGTCCAATTATAAGTTTTTGTAGGCCAAAATAGCATCGATTAGCAGATATTATTCTTCTTTTTACCTCAGCTCCACCATCATTATCCTGTGATACCATTGATCCCAGGTATATGAAGTCTGCAGTCTTTTCACAAGTATACTCTCCAAATGAAACGCTTTCATTTGGGTTCGGTTTATCTCCCGTCACCATATATTTAGTTTTTGATTCATTCTCTTTAAGCCCGAGTCTTCCAGCTGGTTCCACCAGCGCCAAGAAAGCTTCTTCAACTACCTGGAAGGAGCGTCCTACGATGTCTATATCATCAGCATAGGCTAAAAGTTGAACTTGTCGGTTAAATTTGGTGCCACCGGTCTGTATACCTGAGTCCCTTACTGCTTTCTCCAAGGCGATATTAAAGAGGAGGCAGGCGAGAGCATCTCCTTGCCTTACTCCTCCTGAGGTGTTGAACTCTTCTGAAAGCTCTCCACTTATATGAACTGAGCATGAGACAGTTTTCATTGTCAGTTTAACCAGACGTATTAGCTTTCTGGGTATCTGCTATTCTCCCATGGCTACATAATAACATATATACCCAACAATGATTCCATAAATTGCATTATTAGTACACAGGGTCACCTATCTTTTTCCCCCCTATAAATAATGGGACAATATTCACTAATTAGTAACTATCATTTTTTTTATTTTTTAGAAAAACATAAATAAACAATACATATTGTCACTTCAGGTACACATGATGGTATAGAAGGATCAATACAATTAGGATTGATGAATTAATTGCCACTTCTATTGAGATTATTTAATTAGAAAACTAGTTTCGAATGCTAAACATTCATCTTAAGTTCTAAAATATCCAAATTTTTTTTCAACAGATCAGTACTATGTTACATAGATTATATATACTAAAGTTTAGTAATTTTGTATGATTTAGAACTGAAGATGAATGTTAAGCATTCAAAACTAGTTTTCTAATAAAATAATCTGAATAGAAGTGGCAATTAATTCATCAATCCTAATTATACATAATGTCAGCTGTAATGTGAAACCTCGTATGTGCAAAATTTCAATTTTACAGGAGGAGCGAAAAACTGTTAATAAAATAAAATAATAGGTGTTTTGAATTAAAAATGCTCTAATGAGTAAATTTTTTAAGCCCTATTTGTTGATTTCCTTCCATTGTCCTCTTCTTCCGTGCCAGGTATTGGTTATATTTCGCCAGAACCAGGAAGTGGTCCGAGCAGCAGTCCACTCCTCTGTAGCTTCGTGTTATTAAGAAGAATTAAGTTATTAAGAGCAGGCTTAGATGGTTTGGGCATGTGGAAAGGATGGAGCCCTGTAGGCTGCCTAAAATTATGCTAAATGGTGCACCAGGAGGAAAACGGAAAAGGGGCAGACCAAGGCGGCGGTGGATTGAGGATTTGGAGGAAGATATAAGAAAGATGGAAATTGGAAACTGGAGGACTCTAGCTGGAGACCGCGAGGCACGGAGAAGAACAATGGCAGAGGCCTAGGTCCTGCAAGGACTGTAGTGCCCAACAGTGAAGGTGTTATTTGTTAATTTGGTTAATGTGTGGTCTCACTTCATCGATGCGGCTATTTTTGTGAAAATGACGGTTCCAAAACTTTTCTTTTGGAAATCAGTGCTTCCGACGATAGGTTGCTGTAAATGGTGAATATTAACAAAACCTTGATGTAATTTTTGATAATTATAAAAATGAAAAGAATGTAAGAAAAACAGATAAAATCTATTTTCTTCTAGAAAAAAAAAAAATAATAATAATGTTTTTTACCACTGCTTTTACTTTGCCCCCAACCTTTATTTCAAAAACAGAACCATTATTAAATTAAAATATTAAAAGTTTCATGCCGAATAAAACTCAAAACACTTGAATCTTCACCTCAGTAAAATGCTTGTTAATTCTAGTTAAGCCAGGGTGAAACAATTATGAAAACACTATAAAGACTATACCTGTAATCAAACTGACTAGTTCTTGGTTTTTTGTGTCTACGAGCAAGGAGTGTATTACACTTGCCCGATGAGAAATCAAAGGTGGTCAGGTCGACAGAATCGCTTATTGCGCGAACCAGTTGTGGTTTGCTGTCGTATTTCTGTCCATCAGGGCTGCAATCACACACACCCTTCCATTACCCCCATAACCCACTCTTAATAAAATACATATTTCATGCTAAATATTTTATAAACCGCTATATTTGAAAAGTTCCAAGCAAGACACAGGAAAATTATCTTTGAAAAAAACAAAAAAAAAACAAAAAAAAAACAGGTAAAAGTACATTCACAATATAACTTGTCAAATACTTCTAAATTCATTCAATATACATATTTTAACTAGTTCAACACACACATGAAAACCACTCATGCAAGACAAGACAACATACAATACTGAAAAAAAAATCATAAATGAGAATTCAGAAACACACAAAAAATATCAAGTACATCACAAAATTTTGAACAAACATGTTTAATTTACTCTACACTAGATGTCTCACCCTGTAGACTTTATAAACAAAAATAATACAATGAAAATTCATAAAGAATAAGTTGATAAGTTTTAGTAAGTAAAAGCAACAAGCTAAATAAAAAGTTTAAGGCCCTTTAACACAGTCATATCCGTTCTCAGTTCAGTTTCAGTTTCATTTCAGTACGGAAGCGAGGTCCTTTTACATGATACTTTCAGTTCTCTGTAGCCTAGAAAAGTATAGTTGCGAAATACTGAGTAGCACATAAATGTTAACCAATTAAAAGTGTTCAACATGTATATTGTTCATCCGGTTTAAAATAGTACACTTGTCACATTATACAACAACATATAGATAAAGACTGTCTCAGAACAACAGCCTTAGCTTTAGTTCTGAAGGAAGAGCAGAAAAAAAGAAGGTCATGGAGTGAAGCTTGGTTCCACCAAAGAAATTCATTGTCGCTTGTAAATTTAACTTCACTAAAAACCATGAGATTAATTGAATTATTTACAGATGAATGAGGATTCATATCGCAGATTCTATAAAAATTGCCATTGTGATGGCGTTTGTGTTTTTTTCCCCACAAACATGGTGAACTTTTATAAATTTCAATAAATTTAATAATAAAATCGTGATATTTGGACATTGTGACAGCTTAAGCATACAATATTTTCAATAAAACTGATAAGCGAATGGAGTGAGGCATAACACCTTTGTTTAAACAGGAATTATAAGAAATGAAACCAAACAAATAGGTCTTTTCATCCCGTCAGTTCTCAGTCTGCGTTTCAGTTCTTCTATGATTTTTTTTTCATTTTTGCACATAGGGAAAACTGACAGTCTGACTGAAACTAAACTGAGAACTGATATGACCGTGTAAAATGGCCTTTAGACGAACAAGATTTATCTATACATAGAAATATTTGGTACCAGTCCATTATCGCTACTCCAGCCCTTCTCCTCGACAAAATACATTATTTCGAGTTGTATCAGATTTGGATCTGCCATCAATATTTTTTCCCGTTATAAGCTATGTCTTTCAAGCTATAAACTTAGCCAACAAGGACCAGTACTCATTGAAAAAGACCCTATGGAAGTTCATTTATCCTCAAGCTAAGAAACAAAGTCTGTAGGTATGGTCAGACTAAAGAAGTTAAAAATGCATATATTCATTCCTAATATGACATAAAATCAACAGTAAAACCAATCAAATGAAAAAAAAAAAACCAGGATAATAGTTCGATAACCTTGAAAAAAAAGGCCAAGAGGCTTCACTGGGAATTACCTAAATTCTAATCATGAGGAATTGAAGAATAGTTAGCAAGGCTATAGAAATGACATATCAACAGCAAATTTGTTAAGCGAGTCGTGCTTTTGGCTCGAGTGGCAATAATGGATTGTTACTATATATTTTTATTTTAATCTTGATAGTTTTGATTAACAGGAAACCAGAATCAAAAAGAAAAAAAAATTATGAAAAATTGGAGAAAAAAAAACAACCAAGAATCTCTATATCAATCAATAATTTTTAGTTATTATATTTTTATTTTAAAATTGAAAAATTAATTTTACATTTTTTTTTGTATACCAAAAAAAAAATTATTTAAATAGACTATCACTTAAATATTCCCTACTTCAATATATTAAGACTACTAAACAGAATTAAAAAACGAAACAAAATATATCTCTCGAAAAAAAAAAAAAAAATAATATTAAAATTAAAGATCATTTTATTGAATAAGAGAAAACGAATCAGAAAAATGAGTTCAACAAATATTATTATTGGTCATTAATGACAGGATGTAAAAGTAATCTATCAGGTCAAATTGATTAATCACTAACATGTAAGAAAAAGTCTTCCATTTTTTATCAATAACGTTTTATATGAGTGCTTAAGGTATAATTAAATTCGAGTGAAAGTTTTGTCAATGAATTTAATGGCCTCGATTCATAATATTTTACTCTTAAGACCTTAATAAAAATAATATTTTTAAAAAATACATGGATTAGACATGAGTAGAAGTAAATAATGAATTAATCATTTAAATTTTTATAGAGCATTAATCCATACATTTTTTGTAAACACCCCAAATGTAGTGATCAGTAGTTTCCTGATTTGATGCTATTTTGACACTATGTAATACTAATATAAAAATAGATAAATAAAATAAGCTTTTTTTTAGTCACTATAATAATAAAATAAAACAACTTAATAACCTGCTGGTTTTAAACAAGTTATTTTCAGAATATGAAAAATTGACAAACTAAACAAAAATTCCATGGATACATAAAAATGCTATAATCGTACCTTAAAATCATGACCCAAATAACATACAAATAAAATAAGATATAATGTTTAAAGCATTAAACACACACAAACAACTATATTTACAAATAAATGCTTTTCTTTATAATAAAATTAATATGATGTAATTTTAGTTGCAAAACAAATAAAACACTTCACTAACAGAAAGTTCATTTCGATGATTGTCTTTAGTTTCAAAATAATAAATTTGGGTCCTCTTTTTAAATTAAAAACTGATTTCTTGAATGTGATCATACAGAATATAATCAACATATGCCGTGTACCACAAAGAAGCAATTAAACAATGAATTAATTTATTAATAAACAATGAATTAATTTTTAAATAAAACAATGAATAATGTTTCATAACATAATCCTTCATGACAAATTAAAAAAAAATGTTACAACAATTCAATGCTGTAAGATGAAATATTAATTCTCTATCAATCTGAATGGATGTTTGAATAACGTCAAATGATAAAGGTTGACTAACTCGTATATATTTAAATCTGAAGATTGAAATATAAATAAATAAATCACAACATTCAATTTAATTTAATCCCAAAAATGATAAACTATATTTAATTGGTTGATGATATTTCTGTATATTAAGATAGTATAAATGTATTTAAGTTGTTTAATAAGAAACTTTGTAATGATTCAACAAACATAATAAACTAGCACATAAAATGTAACACAAAATATGAAAATTATAAAATGCTTATTAAAAAAAAAACTTGTGAACATCGATAAATTGAAACAGACTAGGACAATACATCTAGACCAATGCAAATTTACTTGAATGAAAAATAAAAATATTTAATTATCAACTAAAAGGAAAAAGTTTTACATACCTCATAACCTTGATTAAAGCATGAATTCATTAGCTTAAATTACAAAACATACAGAATACAATAAAAGTGTTCATTTTATGAGCGATAATGAATAGCTATTTTGATAAAACTGTTTGCTTAGCTAAAAACAACTGAAAACTTGGGATAGTAAGCTTTAAAACTTATTTCCATTTAGAAATAAGACTTATAGAACTTGGAGAAAAAGTATTTATTGCATGTAAATAGTCCTGAGGACATTAAACAAAGCTAAAGTTATGGAGAAATGAAAAGCTTTCAAAATGTATTTAAAACTTTTAATTGTAGCAAATTAATAATACAATGGAATTCTTCCAAGGCTTCAAAATTTAAGTTATCTTCTACCTGTAATAACAAACATCGACTTTTCCCGCTGAAAGTCCTGTTTTTCTTATAACCTCTTCTCTTTGCCAGCCTTTTGGTAATGCGGAGCATTCAAATCGCTTTTTTTCAACTGACATATTACTAAACCCTTAATAATTATAACTACTGCCTCACACATAAACAACAATACACAACCTGTCACTGAAGAGTTCTATTTCTTCTTCCCCAAATGTAGCCATGGCCTTTTTATTACCGGCAAAATATAAAAATTCAATCAAAATCATTCAAAGTTTAGACATTTCCTAATTATTGTTTTCTGGTTTAGTAAAATACTTCAGACTAATTATAATCTTTTTCGGAAAATTATTAATGACTCGAAAAAATTTAAAAAAAAAAGTATTTCATTAAAATAGGAACTTTTCCCTTAATATATAGAAATTAAATATTTTTTCTAAAAACTATAAATGCTTCAGTTTTTATATAGAAAAAAATAATTGTTTTTGAAATGTTTCAATTGAATACAGATTACAGGTGCATTAAACATATAGACATATTAATGAATAATTAAAATAACCCTTGCTCACGTAACCTCCCCAATGTTTACTCTCGCCGAGTAAAGTTGGGAAGTTAATGATAAAGCTGAGGCGATTTTAAAAATATTTATGGTGAAATGGAGGGAGAATCCGCAGAATTAGCTCGAAGAGAGCATATTAGATACCTGAAGCACTTTCTAAAATTATTGCCTGACACCTTGGCTTCTTATGATTCTACTAGGTACTGATTATCAATTAAATTACATCAGTAAAATATATAATTGAACTCATTTTGATTGAAAATGGTTTCTAATATTGCTGAACTGCGTTATACATTTGATGAATCATTAGTAATGTATAATTTTACTAATAATATTCAGTACTTACTGATTTTGAAACTAAGAATTTATTATCAAAAAGTGAACTGTTATTAGTTTAAACATCTTTTGGAACTATTTTACAGGGCGACAATAGCATTTTTTTCTTTATCTGGTTTAGATGTGTTAGATGCATTGGATGAAATAAAGGATTCTAAAGAGAGTATATGTAACTGGATATATAGTTTACAAATTTTACCTGATTCAGGTTTGTTCAATATAAACTATCTTAAGACGTACTCATTAATATCCTTCAATTTAATTTTTTTTTTTTTTTTTTTTTTTTACTGGTAGATGGTAACATGGACAGATGTGGTTTTCAAGGAAGTGATACGTTTACCATATGTGTTGATGGCAATGTTCAAAGTTGTAATAAGATGTTTACAAGTGGTCACCTGGCAATGACCTATACAGGTCTTGCCTCACTTCTGATATTAGGCGATGATTTATCTAGGGTTAACAGGACTGCTATAATTAAAGGTGTCCGAAGCCTACAACAAGATGATGGGAGGTAATTGTCTTGATTTTGAAGAAAATTGAAATAAGTTATGATTGTAACGCTCAGTTCTTGCGGAGTCTAAGACTTACTTCTTAGTTGAAAGCTTACTACTAGTGAAACACACGAGTTTCATTTATAAATAGGTGGAAGGGCTGTATGGCATAAGAAAGTTTTTTCTTATTAATTATAGAAATGTTAGTTTTATTTTTTCATATGATTTATTGTGAATCATTTGTTTTTCTAAACCATTTTTTTGTAAATTATTTCAAGACATCTTTACCACTGTGGTATAAATGAACTTATTTTTTCATTCTGAAAATTAAACGTAAACTCTACCCAGAAATATTACCGCTTGAGAATTAAGCTTAGTATAATATCATTGTGGTCGTTGAATTACCATTACTTAAATCTCA
The DNA here is from genome assembly GCA_003667255.2 of Euschistus heros. NCBI lineage: Eukaryota > Metazoa > Arthropoda > Insecta > Hemiptera > Pentatomidae > Euschistus > Euschistus heros. Next base: position 3,006,968 of record RCWM02000063.1, read on the forward strand.
GGCTGTTATGAAGAAGTCCAGTAAAAAATGTGCTTTAAAGGTAAATAGTAAACTCATTTACAAGGTCACTTCTTCACGACGCCTTCCAAAATTATGTTGTGCTTATTATGAGTCCTGAAAATGCTTTCTTTTTTTTTTTCAAGTTTCTGTGCGACTCAGATGGGAAGTGAAAATGATATGAGGTTTGTCTACTGTGCTGCTGTTATATGTTACATTCTTCAAGATTGGTCTGGAATGGACACCGATAAAACGATAAATTATATTATGAGAAGCATGGTAATAATATAAGACATTAAACATTGTATTATGCCACCATAAAACACGTTTAATTAATCTTGAAGTAATAACAGCTTTGTGACATTTTGTAGTCTTATGACTACGGTTTTGGTCAAGGACCTGAGCTCGAATCGCATGGTGGTGTGACTTACTGTGCTGTTGCAGTACTTTGTTTGATGGGCAAACTCGACAGTGTACTTAATGCAAAACAGGTAATTATTTTTCTCTTAATGACAAGACTACTTATTTAATCATAAATAGGTTTTGCTAGTCTAATTCAAAATTTTCCATTTCTAATTCAAAAATTTTTAAATATTTTGTTATGGCGTTATATACCATTTTTTTTTTACTTCAGGCTATGTATGTCGATGGGATTCATGAAATCAGTGCATTGTTTCATTACTTTTTAAGGTACTACCCCTAATCCGCTACTGTTCCTACTCCAAATACCTTGTTCTTTTGTTATTATTGTGTATTGTAAATTTCATTTTCTTGTTTACTTTTTTCAGTAATCAATAATTCAAACAATTTATGTCAATTATTTATAACAAATCAGTTGTAGTTGTTTCATATGAAATCATAAAAGTAGACCTTGTATTTTAATTTTATATTATATAATTATTATGTTTTGTGTGATGTTTATTTATTTTAAAACCTTTTCTAACTGTTCCATGTATATATTATTATATATATATATATATATATATATATATATATATATATATATATATATATATATATATATATATATATATATATATTTTTTACCTTTTTTCATAGCTCGAAGGTCTTAAGAGGTGGGTGCTCATGCGTCAAGTGTCAGGTTTTCAGGGCAGGGCTAATAAACAAGAAGATACTTGCTATTCTTTTTGGGTTGGTGCGACAATCGAGGTAGGTAAATTGTAAAATAAATTTATTGATTGTTATTTATATGAAAATCATTTTGTAAGAACTCTTATTTGTCCATTTCTAAAGTACTGAATGGGAACTTGTACTACAGTTAATGCTGAATAATAAAATGTCTGCTTTTTCAAATTCAAGGTTCCTCTACAAATATTTGGAGCGATGGCTGTTGGTAGAAAATGAAAACAGAAAACCAATTAGAAATATATAGTCTTTTTGCCGAGACCCATGCAACCACTTATAATGAACTATCCCAATTGAGATAGGTTTCGCATTTGACTAATCATTGAAGAGAACATCATGAAGTGACTAACAAAAAGAGGTAATCTACGGATGAAGGAGAGTCAGCTGACCAAGGCTTCCTTGTTTTGGTTAGACATTCGAGGAGTTTGGGAATCCACAACTTAGTCTAGTCACTAGGTGTAAAAAATGAGTGAAATTAGAATAAAAAATATTGAATTTTATTTTTATTATTCTGGTGTGTTAAATCTGAATTTCTACAAGTGTCCCATAGTTCATTAGTTCATTTTCAGTTTTTCGCTTCAATATGATATCAATAAGTGAGCATTAAAAATAATATACAAAAATAAAATACTTGAAATTTTCTAAAGAGACGTGTCAGGAATAGAAGTAACATAGGTTAAGACCTTGCTCGAAAACAAACAGTATGGTTTGATCTTGTTTGTCAAATAGAGGAAGAAAGAGAACCGCAGAAGATAATAGAAGCATCGGAAGGCCGTGAGATCACCCTATAATTTCCTACATGGCATATGTACAGAGGGGTGGAGGTAAGAGAGGCAAAACCCCTCAAGATATGAGGCAGCTTAGGTTAGATTGAAATGCCTGGCTGTGTTGGATAGAGGCTCCTCGATGCCAGGAATAGAACAAGAAGAAAATGAAGTAGAGGAAATTTTCTACAAATTGTGTCGTTTAGGATTTTTTTTGCTAAATTTAGGCTCTAATTCTACTATTTCCAATTATTTTTTCTTTGCCTTACTCTTGTGCCATATTTAGCATCGAGAATGGAATTATTTCCTCTCTTCTTAGTCTTTTTTTCATGAACCTTATTCTCCCATTCAGTTCTATTTATCTGTTTAATCGTTGATCTGATTTTTGTTGTAGTCATCAAATTTTCACTCCATTGTCAAAATTAGATTAGATTTAAATGACACAGATCTCTTGGATTGAATAATTCAGTTTTTTTTTACTTGTTCTCCATGGCAACTGTATGCCCCATTAATTCATTTGTCTTTATGTTTATATTGTTTAAACAATTCAAAATATTTTTTTTGTTTTTAATCTCGCTATTAGTTCAAATTTTAATTTGCTATTTCAGATGTTGAAGATCTTTGATCTGATCGATTTTGCGGAAAATAGAGCATACATAATGACAACTCAAGATGGCCTGACGGGAGGATTCGCTAAATGGGAAGATTATGCTCCTGATCCTCTTCACACCTATTTAGGTTTGTAAATCCAGTTATGATATTAAAATCATTATAGCTTAGTGCTATATATAGCACACTTTGAAACATATTTTATATGCCTAAATTATTTTTATTGTATTTATCAATTTAAAATTTCTGAATACCAAAAAACTGAATTCAACACGCTATTACAATGAATTAAGTCCAGTGTATGATTGCGTAGGTGCCTCCTAATATACCTCAACTGAATCCGAATTTCGGTTCACAGAACCAAAATACATTTCTCTTCCCTCAAATAGTTCATTCAGGAACCACACATTTTAGATTTAATGTGTAACAATGCTAATTTAGTTTATTATTTTTCCAGGTCTTTGCGGTTTAAGTTTAATGAGAGAAAAAGGACTTTTAGAAATAGACCCTGCATTGAACATCACACAGCGCGCAGCTAGGTATTTGAAAAAAGTTCAAGCGACCTGGGAATGATGCAGGACTGACTTGTATAGTTAATATATCATATCTAATGTTTACTGTCATAAAAAGAAACAAAAAAAAAACAAGTGGATGGCATTAGGAAAACATTTTTCTCCTTCGCTAATACATCATTAATCATTTAAAAAAGAAAAAAAAATGGTATTTCTGCCATTTTGCCTGTAAAATAATTTTGTTATTTGCCTACGAGTTATCGAGACAATAATTACTAATGCACAAAACTTATCGGCATACTTGAGAAACGATTTTTGTATTGAAATATATATCCCTAATGTCTTGAAACAGTCAAAACTGATTCGAGATATAAAAAAAAAAATAAAAAAAAATAAGATTTTTAATTTAAAATTAGATTTATTTAGTTTCCTTTATCAGCCATTTAGTTACGGTACTAAACAGTATCTTACCAAGTTTGACTTATCAAGTTTTGACTGTTTGCACTAGTTACCCTTGTATAATTATAACACAAGAATTCCTCGCTTTATTTTATAACCTTTTACTTGTGATTGGATTTTGTGGCAGTATTAATATAGTTAATCATATCAAATATACATAAACTTAGGTAACGTTTAAGAAAATATTTTGTCTAGAAATCGTTATGTACATTCTGTAAATATGACGGATTTTAGGTTGTTGGTGTTTAGTTTAAAACTTTTTTTTTTTATCAGTTTTTATGTCAGCTTATAACTATTTTATGATTAGGCCTTGAAACATTCGTGATAGCTAGTTTTTAAGTAATAAGGTAAATAAAAAAAAAACATTGTCGCCTTGGGACCATATTTTTGTTTAATTATGCATTCTTCTTTTAGAGTGAATTTTGAAGTATGTTATTGCAGGTTATAAGAGTTCGTAAGGCAAGGCACAGGACTAATCCAAAGCCCAGGTTCAATTCCAGTTGTGGGCAGAAAATTTATTTTCTGTGAATTCAGATAGTGATTGTTTAATATTTTGTTTTAAATTTTTTGATTTTTTATGTGTTAGACAATTAATTATTGAATTCAGATTTAAAAATTAAATTTATGTGCTGTTAGTTCTATTTCTTTTTGATACTAACTTTTATTAATTTTTGACTTGAGAGCAATTTGATGTTGTCGAGAGGGGTTTTCTTAGTCTGTTAGGGAAAGGTGTGGGTTAATTTCCGGTTCCTCCAAGTTTATTTCAATGCATTCCCACTTAAAGGATTATAACTATTATAGTATATCCGCTAGTATGGTGAAATAAGTTTTTCAGTATTTAACTACGGTTATTTCTAAATATTTAGTTTATCAGACAATTTAAAGTTTATTTCTTGCTTTGGGAAATGATTATAAATTTTTTGATTTATGAGCCAAAAAAAATATTTCTCAAAATTTATTTCAACTATAAATTTAGTTTCAATATTTTGTTATCGATTTTACTTTATGTGTTTCTTCAATTCTAAATGAGGCGATGAACTAGTTTAAAAAACAACATTATTTTGATACCACAAAACTGTTATAATCGATTATAGTTGTTTTAGTTTATTTCAGTGTTTTATAAATGTAAATCTTTAATTTTATTACCAAATATTGAAGGGTTTGGTGGATAAAGGGGTTATGTCACAGTTTTAAAAATATACTATCTAGTTCATTGGACGATGAATTTATGTGCGAAAGTTTTAGGTAGCAAAATCTGAATATTTCAAAACAACTAGAAGACTATGGGGCTATATATTCCTGCTAAAGAAAAATGTAAATAAAAAAAAAACTTTAAACATAAATTACTAAAAATTTTGTTTTGTTACATAATCCTTTCATCCACCAAAATCTTTAATTGTGCTTTAGTGATTATTATTATTACATGTTATTATTAAAGATGAATGACGTTTTTGTACAAATTAGTATTTTTTTATTTAATTTTCTTTTTATTAACATTAAACAAACTTTAAATGAAATCTTAAATATTTAGTATGTTAGTTAAGGGTAGGCCAACCTTTTTTTTAATACATTGTTAAGTTAAATTTTTATTTGTTTAAAAACTCATTATTATTCATAAACTTAGTACCTTCCTGTCACAACATAAAACAATCATTCATAATAATTTTTTCTTTTGTTTTTTACTAGTTAGGTCTTGATAAGAATAAATCAATGTTCCTAAGTTCTTGAACTTTTGCCATAATATTTTCATTCTAATAGGTATAGAAAATTCAATATAATCTTCATTAAAAAGTACAAAAACTTTTCATTATTCATGGAATCAGATGCTGCCTTAATCACAAATAAGCCTATTACACAAAAATGGTTGAATAAGGAAAAAGTTAAAAAATAAATTCAACTGCTGTAGGTTTTCATTTTCAAGGAAGCGCGATAATCTGCAAGCTGGACAATCGGGAGTTTACTTTATTCGAGGGTGTTATGAATCATATACCAAACAAGTTGCGGTACTTGTTAATTATATATAGTATTGTCACTTATTATAAATTAAATTATTAAAATACAATTATAAAAACGCAGTTATGTAAAGAAAACTAATTTTTATTTATTTATTACTAAGCATGTGTTCATGTTTCTCTTTTCTTACCAAACAATTTTTGTATAACATTCTATGTTGAACCGAAAAATTAAATAAAATTTGATTTATTGAATTATATCTACTAAAATATGGGAAATTAGATCTTTTTCTTTGAGTTGAGTGTGCAAAATGAATTCCACTACATAATATGCTAGGGAATTCTGATTATTTGCATATTAGCTCTTGTCTTTGGATCAAAAAAGTCATACTTATACATTAAAGTTTGATGTTTGTAGTCCATTCTGTTTAAATTACCGTTTAAGAACATTCTTGGTTAAAGTTCTTTATCCTCGAGAAATTCTTTTCTCACCATTAAAACCTCACGAAAAATGCTTTTTTTAATATATACTGTATGTTATGAGGTTACTTTTTGAAAAGAATGTCAATAGTTGTCAATAACAAAAAAATTAATATATATTTTAATATTAGATGCATTATTATTCTTGAGTGGGAATACTATATTATTTCTTGAAAAGATCCACAATAATGATTTTACCAAAATATTTAAAGTAATCTTTACTTGTTATGTCTTAAAGCTTAAAATTGCAAAAGAGAAAATAGATTTTGTTACTGTTGTAAAATGAACTTCATGAGAATAATAATTTGTGAATAACAAAAAATTTAAATTATTTCCTTATTAATTTTATTGATCGGTAAAATTAAAGAAGTGAATTATGATATTTATAATTCATAATAGCTAACAGGATTGCGACAACAAATAATTTCTAATTTTTTTTTTTTTTTTTTTTTTTAGAAATAATTTTCCTTGTTAAATCAAATGTAGATCTTGAAAATTGCAAAATTTTCACAAAAATGCTCTTTATTAAGAAACAAATGAATAGCCATTAAATGATTCATAAATGCTATACAAATTAATGACTTCTCAGGTTGGCCAACCTTGTTCTAGTCTTAAAAAGAGATGATCTTATTGAGATTGTATAGATTATTTTTTTATTTATGGTTTTATTTGTGTATGTCAGCCATGTTGGGTAAAGATTGTTTACAATAATATTCCTGATTTTAATTATCATTACTGTGATTATAATTTCAAACAACTTAATAATCAATGGAAAAATATTTGATTTGTTACTTATATAAATTTTAGATCTAAAAGATGATTTTTTTAATTTTGATTTTCTGTTGTAATAAAAATTTTTAATTTAGACGCACTCATGATAAGATATGCACAATGTATTTGTTGCTTAGATTCATAACAAGAAATATACAAAAGTATCCATAGTTAATCTATATTTGTTTTTACAATTATTATTCCTGTTTATATTTTTATATGATTGTGATAGCAATAGCTATAGATTTTAAAAAAATATTTTAATTGTTAATGAAATTATTGTTATTTATTATTTTAAAATCAAAAGTTTTTATGCTAGTGATCAAAGTTTTAGCGACATTCATTTGATTAATATACTTATAATTACATTTTTATTCTTGATTTTTTTTATTATTTGTAATGTTTATTGTTTTTTTTTCACCTGGTATATTATAGGTTTCCCTGTTCATTAATTTTAAGAGAAATTACAATAGAATTTTTTTCATCGACTGTATCGGATTAATTTACTTATATCACTTGTCGGCAAGAATAGATTCACAACTCTAATTTCCTATCTTTTGGGAAAAGCACGGAATCATTTTAAAATAAACAGTTGCTTACCTAATTTGAATTAAATTTTGTGCTCCCAACGAAACTGTAAAACTACACTTAATACACTTTTCTTCATCAGGGTTTATTTCCTTAATAAGATTGTGGATTTGATTTCATATATTTTGAGATTTGATAGTGTTCTTGCCGGTGCGTTGTATTAGGTGTACAATTGAAGACTACAATAGAAACTGGTTTATGAAGATTATCCGTTTTAAGATAAGGTGTTTGTCAAAAAAATACAACCTTTGCAGCCGTTTATATTTTTTTTTTTTGTAATATTGGTTAAATTTGTATTAATACCATAAAATTTATTCAACCACTCCATATTTATCAAAGTTCTTCAAATGAGCAAGTTACTTAATTATATCTTAATAAATGACTACTAGGAAGAGTTGGGAAAAATTTAATCACAGCGAAATATAATTTTTTTTTTCAAATTACCATAACCAATTTCTCGGAATCAAATCATTTCATAATCAGATCATTCAAATCATCAAATCAGATCATAATCCCAAGAAATTGGTTATGATTACATATATTTATAATTATATATTAATATTTAGCTATGGTTAATATTTGCCCAAATCTGCTGGTAGGAAATGAATTTATATTGCAATACAAGCGTTAAAATATTAACTTTAGGGGAAAAGCCCATGTTCTTCGAAACAGGAATTCGATTGGTCTTGCAGATTTAATATTGCCAATTTTGAAATAAATAATTACTAATCATGTTGGCAAGTTTTCGTCAACTTCTACCGTAATCTTAAACTAATGATTAATTAATTTGTATTATAGTTTAATGTGGCTCCGTGGTGGCTATTAACAGATGGGCTAAATATTTGTTGAATTTATTTTTTTTTTTTTTTTTTTTTTTTAACTATTCCTGTAATTAATTGTATGATAATCAAAATAATATTCATGTTAATTTGTGTATTATAAAAAAGATTTCTTATATTGATTTTGTAAATTACTTTATCTTTTTATGATTTATATTGTTTCCTATTATAAAAATAATGACTAAATAAAGGTAACTTCACAAATTACATGGAGTTATGTTATAATTTTGATCTGTGATTTTAGCACAAGTTGAGAGGTTTGAATGTTTTGCGTAATTGTATCTTGTGCCAAAAAATCATAATTGTGATCGAAACACAAGTTCTTGCCTGTTATAAAAAATTACTAATAATATATTAATAATGTTACAATGTGCACTTGAGATAACTGAGATTTTGTATTGAGATAAAATTGTTGATATTACAAATTAATTAAATATGAATTTAAAAAGAAAAATACTGTTCACATATCTTGTTGAATACTTTGTTCTATATAATGTACTATAAAATTTGAACTTTTTTGTATCTATAGATAAAAAAGAAAGGATATGTGATAAATTTATGATATTTCTGTTTATGCTTTATTTTCATATTATAAATAAATAAATAAGAGCTTACTTATATTATTCATTTTTTCTCCTTAATTTATTATATTATTTTAAACAATGAACAATATGCATGGTTACCAAGTGTTAGTATGATTTGAGGTAACGGTCCACCAGTTCTGAGACACAATGACAGTGTTGACCTCTTGGATAATTTATAACTTTGGTAAATGGGTTTTTCTTTTTCTTTTTTCTTGGGGTGTTAGGTATCTACATTTTGATTCCATAGACGACTTCAAACTAGAAAAGAATTACGACTTAATCTTCTTCTTCCAATTGTTCGACAGACCATTACTGGTCCCTGGCATCTTCTAACAACTTCCGCCAGTCTGCTCGTCGTTGGGCAGCTCTCCTCCAATCACTGACTCCCAGGATCCTCCTAGCATCCTCCTCTACGCCATCCATTCATCTAAGGCAGGGTCTCCCTCTGCTCCTGGTCATATGTATGTCTTCAATCACTAATTTTTTAGGAATCGCATTCTCCGACATATGAGTAACATGGGCGTGAGATGGGCGGGGCCCCACCTCAGTAACGATGATTTAATCATGCATTTAAAATTTTAAAAAACATTATTATCATACTCACATTCACCTAAAGACAAAACTGAACATTTCCAAAAAAAGAGTAGTACATGAAACTGCAATGGCTTTAACTATTTAAATGGGAAAAACTAGACGATCTCTAAATCATGATTGAAGGAATATAAGAAATAAAAGCAGAGTTCCAGCATTGCAAAACATATAAATGAAAATAACATTGACTTGGAAGGGAAACTTAAACATCATGTAGAAAACAGTCTAAAATTAAATATTTACAAATCACCAGAAATAATAGAATCATTTAAAACAAATTCAAAATTTTGGTTACATGGCCAAATAAATATTTTTGCTAGTCCTATTTTAAATTAGTATGTATAGGTATGAATAGTATGTATGTATAAGCATGAATAGGAACGGACCAGTTGTAGGTACCCTTTTAAGTTTTCACCTAAAGGATATTCTACTTACCTGACTAAGCCCCCTTTCTTTCTACCACCCCTCAGTTTAATCTATGAAACACTAGCTTCAAGAATACATCTCGCTTTGTTACCTTAAGCAAGTATCAACATATTTGACTTATTTATTGGTGTTAATAACGGGAGTAGTTGTACGTCATAAAACTAAAAAAAAACATATTTGACTCCTTGTCTTACATTTTAAAAATCACTATATGCTATCTATATATCGAACTGCTGTTGTATTGAATTTTTTTAAAGATTTTAGAACTGATGATGAATAGCATCAATATAAGTGGCAAATGATTCATTAATCCTAATCATCGATATAATACTTCATGAGCATTATTTTTTAAGTTGATACAGAACACCATTCTCATTAATTATAATGTTTCGAAAATATGTGACAGGAGAAAAATATTCAGAAATTTCACTCACATTAAAAGATTAGTTGTGTTCTTAATAAAAAAAAAGAAGGAATATACGTTGAAATCATCAAGTATAACTAACATAGTGGTATCCTCCCTTCTATTTTGTTCAACCTTTCTATTGTTTGCTATAAATTATCTTTAAACTGATTTGTTTATGAATCGACTAGTCGTAGCCTTTTTAAGTACACCTGATATCGATAGCGGCAATATTAATATACAGTTTTTCCTTTTTTAATGTAAACTTTTAAGATTCAGATGTAACTCTTTTCATTTCAAATATAACCAAGTCTAACTCGAATTAAGTCAGGAACAATTTAATTCTTTAGTTATTAAAAAATAATGTCAATTTCAATAAAAATGTTTTGAAATAGTCACTGAATATCCTTTTACATTATAATTGGTAACTTTAAAGTTGGTAAAAAATTAAAATTGGAATAATTAATCGTATTAGTACTTACTTCAACTCATTATAAGATGTCCAGCTTGAAAAGCTTATTGGTTTTTACTTATTACATAAATAAATCATCTGTTTATGGCAGCCTTCTAAGATGGATCATTCCTTGGTACTCTAGTCATTTGATAAAAAAAAAAAAAAAAAAAAAAATCAAAACAGATTTGCTTTAATATAGATACAATTATTGAAAACTCTCAACAAAGATATCACTGCACACACAACTAATTTTCCACAACAAAATTATAGCAAAATAAGAATCTAACACTACAAAATGACACTGCTGAAATAGCTGAAAGATCATGAATCATCTAATTATACTTTACAATATATTTAACAAATATACATGCCTGTAATTGTATTAATTCCACAAATATCTAAATTCATACTTTTAAACTGCCACTTATAGAAACACTAAACCCATTATTTAATTAAAAACTTTACAAGGTGACAACTATTCACGTGAGTAAGATAAAATATACAAATACATATAAATAATAATTAGTTCAAAGAGCATCATTTCATGGTACTATTAAAAACAAGTAATTTTGACTTCCAAAAAAGAACTGACTGAAGTTATTTTCTTTAGTTTTAAATTATCTTGTTTTTAATTTAGGTATAAAACATAAATATAATATTTAAATATTACGTATTGTAAGAGTGGCCAAGATAAATATACAAAATATTTGTATTATTTATGAACTTCCGTTTTCGTAGAAAATAATTCGATTTCGGTTTGATATAATTTAAAAAATGCGATGTGAATAAAAATTTATTATTATAATTATTCTTTTACGTTATTCTCAGAAGTTTTTAATTTTCTTTTTGTAAAAGTTTTTTGTTTTGGAACAGTTGGTACGATTGAGGATGCCAGTTACAAGAGGCACTTAACGCCATTTTGTTCAAAATTGAAAATTTGGTGTAAAATTAGAAGTAGGAAAAAAAAGTAAGTTTTGTTTTCATTTATTTTTCAGATTATTGACTGACCAGAATTCGCTTAAATATTAAGAAGGATCTCAGTTTTAGGTTAAATAAGTATAAAACGACAAAGTACTGGTATTATTTCAATATAATCGTTTTAGATAGAGCCTCTTTCAGAACTAATCGAAATTTCAATAATGAAATAACCATACGTTTCTGATTATTGTTTATATAAAATGTTTACATTCATACTTAAACCTTGTTGTAATAAGGAAGGAGATTCGACGATAGTGAGATAGCAACTTCACTTAAAATTAGGGACAATTTAAATTTAAATGTCAGTTCTGAAACTGTGCAAAGAAAACTTTCTGAATTGAAATCAAATGGAAAAAAATAAAATATTCCACTATCCCGAATGTACCGTCATGTCGCGTAGCAAAGGATTAGGAATAACTCTCAATGGGCACATCCATCTAAATTACAGACAAAAAAAAAGATTTTCAAAATGATATCTATTTATATATATTAAGTTATAATATATTATACTAAAATTATATTTATATTAATTGGGTGACGTTTCATGGCATTGCCATTTTCTCAAGCCCTAAAAAACACAGATAATAACATAATAAAACTGTAATAAGACAGTCATAAATTAAAATATTTTTCAATATATAAATATTATCAATTAGTATTGCCTAGAATGTACTTATAGTCAATTAATATTTTTTAACAAAAGTTTCGTCAATAATTATTAACATACCTCTGTGAATAATATATACATTTTTTTAATATATTATTATTAAGGTTGCAAAAAGAATTTATTTTTTTTTATTATATGTGTACAGTAATCTATTTTTTTATATATATATTTTTTTATATTTACCTTATTTAATAGGATATTTAAAGTACAAATTAAAAGTCATTACAGTGTGATGATAATTATTGCATATCCATATTGAAACTGATTTATAAATATATATATTTAACTGTAAGGTACGAAATTTGGTTTTTCAAAATATGGATCTGATAACAAATTCAGCTACAGGGAAGAAGGGGGGGAAACGATCAGTAACAGAATGAAACCTTTAAGGCTAAATGTCCCCTCACTCTGGTGTGTTTCTGCCTCAAGAGATCGCAGCACCTACGGGGTCAATTTTAGATTCCTCCTAATTAAGAAACCAATAGACATTTTTTAGATCGAAAAACGGATTTATTAATAAAATGGACATAGAATCTGATGAATCTATTTTAGAAGGCCATATATGTGATATTTACAATTTTAGGTTCAAAAAAACTACTTTTTATTATTTTTTAAAGAAAAGTCAACTAATAGGCAAGTATAGAATAATAAAATATAAATATTGGCGAAAACAAAATTTTAATTATAAGAACAACATCGGCCGAAACTCATAAATACGAATTTCTATGCAAATGTTTTTGTTTTGTTTTTCAGGTAGCATCTACATCTATCATGACTATAGCAGCCTCAAACTACAAATCTAAAATAAGATTTCCATCGAAAGGTTGTTTTGGGACTCAAAATAGAATTTACACGATCCGAAATGAAAATTTCGAAAAATTATAAAAGTAAACAATAATTAAAACTATATAACCAAAACAACTGCATACTTATTGTAAATATATTTAAAAATGCGGGGTGCATCAAAATATAAGAAGGAATTAAGAAAAATCACGTTAGAAGTATGGTAGAGGATAAGCGATTATAAACACTGATCCCCCAACTTCCGCCGCCGGGTATAACGACATGCTCTAGCCCTATTTTGGAGGGCCTACAACTTTTGTTCTACTTTACTTCCCCAATGATGATTTTATTGACTAGAATTATAACATTGTTCATATATAACGGGAAAAGGATATAAATAAAAACATTATTTTATTATCAATTTGTATAAAACTAGTGAAAAAAAAAAAAAGGAATTCACAAACAATAAAGTATTTTCTATTCCTATTACTAATTAAAAAAATTAAAATTACTTATGCTATATTACTGCACATTAAAAAAATATATATTATGAACAAATATGATATATTATTTTTGTATAAATGTTGCTTATTCTTAATAAGGAATAATTATATTATGAGCTGTATTTATTAAAATTATTTACTTTTTTAATACCCAAATCAAAAAGATTTAGTCATTTTACTGATTTCATATAAAAGTGATGAGTACAAAAAGTTATTGAATTTTTCAATTGAATTTAAGTTTAATAAAATAACACCAATATGGAACACCAACGCACAGAGAGGTAACTTGTAGGTCTAGCCGGCCAAAAATATCATCTTTTCCTATATATTTTGTGTTCCTGATTTCGAAAAAATATTGTATAAAAAATAAAGGACCTTTGGTTTTTTTAAATATGATTAACCTTACAAATAACCAATACTATCAAGTTTATCTGGGCTTTGCAGCCCAGATTAAATAATCCAATTACTTTAACAAGTTTGAATTTCAAAACAGGTCGCGGTTTTTAATGTGCTGGTATGGTTATTTTACGAAACTTGATTATAACTTTATATATAGGTTCTTATAGTAAATTTAATGAGCATTCAGATAAAAAAAAAGAAATTTCGGATCGAACAATTAGTTTCGGAACTGTAGCCAAATGAATGGTGATATAGGTGTTTTCGCAGAAAAGTGCGACCCTAGTCAAAGAGTGTTGAAATGTGCGATAATTTCTGATGTCACAGCTTCGCCAGGAGCAATTAGAAGGCAAACCTACTAAAAAGTCTCCGAACCTGGAGGTTGAGCTAAGGTTGGGGGGGAGAAGAGAGGTTCCAATTTCGTATTTTTCGATCTTATCCCGAAAACAGTGGACTCAAGAAAAATATGCTACAAATCGGAATTAAAGCTAATTGAATTTCCTCTAAAATTTATTATACATATTATATTACTGTATATTTATTATATATTTATTATTATATTATAAAATATTTTGTATATTTATTATACATATTATATATTATACATTTATTATTTATTATTATACATATTTGTCGAAATTCCAACGGTTTTCGAGATATATGTTATTTAAAATCGATATTTTAGAAATAAAAAAATGTTTACCTCACTTTTTGTTAAACATTTGCTTCAAATACCAGAAACTTATATATGAAATTAAATTAAATTTAATGCTCTACAATTTTGATTATGTAATTTTTTCTGAGGAACGATCGGGGAAGGTACTAGAAATAAAAGTATTACAAAAAGTGAAGTAACATTTGTTTTTTCCCCGAAAATCACCGATTTTCAATAACGTATATCTCGAAAACCATTAGAATTTCGACAAATTTATACATAATCAATTTTATAGGAAATGTAATCAGCTTTAATTTAGATTTGTAACATATTTTTCTAGAGTCGACCATTTTCGAGATATAGTCAATGTCAAAAATAAAGTACGAATGTTTTTTTCGGAATCAAACGTTTCAATAATATTTTTAATAAATTTATTCATACAGCTAGCCGTTTTCTGATTGTAAGCTTGTAAATATCAATATATATTCTCTCAGCAATTTAGTCACCAAACAGAAAAAAAAATGAATAAAATGGAATCATAAGGGGCAAAATATACTTATTTCGCAGTAAAGGGGTTTTAAAACGTACAAACTCCCTTTTGCGATCAAATACCTTATTAGATCCATTGTAATATATTTATAAATATTTTCTTTGTCTTTGTAGCCTTCCGTGTTTGTTGACCAAAACAGGGGCCCGAATAGACTAGAGAAAAGAGGGTATGCGGAAAATAAATAATTTTTAAAAAATAAATAAAAATAGTATTTACGAAATCAAATTTTTCCCAAAATTACTTCTTATATAAATCAAAAGGTTTGTAATGAATTACTTCTTATGTCTAACAGTTTTCAAATGTTAAGCAGTAAAAAAACACATTTTTTCTACAATTTAGACCCCGGGACGTTAAAAAAATGTGGGAAGTTTCTCATACAATAAAGCTTACAATTATTTATTATTACCTTTACTTTGAGATTAGGGTTTTGAAGGAGGAGAATAGTCAAACAAGCCTATACTGTGTGTGATATGTCGAATAAATAAGAAATGAAACTACTCTTGTGAAACAATTAAATGGATTGATCAAAATGAAAAAAAAAAAAAAAAAAAAAAAAAAATTCAATTTCACAAAGAAATGGTTGTAAACATCTTGTCCTACCAGACCATTGTTGTTTGAACCTACGATAGTATTAGAAATGTTGATATTTCCTTTGATCCTATGCCGTCTAGGGATTTCGCGTCTTTTCTACCTTCTTCTTTTTACCCGAACCTAGCATAATCTTGACTGTGGATTCCTATGGCAAAACGTAAGATAGAAAAATGAGTTTTATATCTCAGGAATACGCGCGGCAGGAAGGGAAAGAAGGAAACTGCCTATTTAAACTCATTCAATTGAAAAATTCAATAACTTTTTGTACTCATCACTTTTATATGAAATAAAAAAAAAAAAAAGAAGAAAAGTACTAAATCTTTTTGATTTGGGTATTAAAAAAGTAAATAATTTTAATGAATACAGCTCATAATATAATTATTCGTTATTAAGAATAAGCAACATTTATGCAAAAATAATACATCATATTTTTCATAATATATATTTTTTAATGTGCAGTAATATAGCATAAGTAATTTTAATTTTTTAATTAGTAATAGGAATAGATAATACTTTATTGTTTGTGGATTCCTTTTTTTTTTTTTTTTTTTTCAACTAGTTTTATATAAATTAATAATAAAATAATGTTTTTATTTATATCCTTTTCCCGTTATATATGAACAATGTTACAATTCTAGTCAATAAAATCATCATTGGGAAAGTGAAATAGAACAAAAGTTGTAGGACCTCCAAAATAATGCTTCATAGAGCGTCTTTATAGTCCAGTAAAATAAGACTCCAAAAGGCCGTTTTGAAGAAAAAACTGCGGAACTTTTATTCTCAACGGATCTTTATGTTCTTTGAGGTGCTGAATCCGAATCTAAAGTTTGCTACCACGGCAACCATCGGCTTCATATTCAAAATCGCAAAAAAAAAAAAAACCCAAAAAACATTATTTTTTGTTTTTCTATCTATAACAAGATAACGAACCTTTTTTCGAAGGAAGTTTTCAAATATTAATTGTAGCTGGAACTAGTACCTACATAATGAAAAAACGAAATCCGAAATCGGACCATTTTTCGCGAAGTTACGTTATCAGTGTTTATAATCGCTTATCCTCTACCATACTTCTAACGTGATTTTTCCTAATTCCTTCTTATATTTTGATGCACCCCGCATTTTTAAATATATTTACAATAAGTATGCAGTTGTTTTGGTTATATAGTTTTAATTATTGTTTACTTTTATAATTTTTCGAAATTTTCATTTCGGATCGTGTAAATTCTATTTTGAGTCCCAAAACAACCTTTCGATGGAAATCTTATTTTAGATTTGTAGTTTGAGGCTGCTATAGTCATGATAGATGTAGATGCTACCTGAAAAACAAAACAAAAACATTTGCATAGAATTTCGTATTTATGGGTTTCGGCCGATGTTGTTCGTATAATTAAAATTTTTTTTTCGCCAATATTTATATTTTATTATTCTACACTTGCCTATTAGTTGACTTTTCTTTAAAAAATACTAGAAAGTAGTTTTTTTTAACCTAAAATTGTAAATATCACATATATGGCCTTTTAAAATAGATACATCAAATTCTACGGAAATATGAAACAAAATTAACTTTACAGAACCAAAATCGGATGATCCGTTGAGATTTGAGGAGGAATCTAAATTTTGTTTATTTTGGCACGCTACGTGGTGGCAACATTTGGTACTACAGAGGGGACATTTAGCCTTAAGTCGAGGAGAAGGCGTCATGGTTAGGGGTGTAATAACAGCTTCCGGAGATTTTTCGATTGATAAGTTGGTTGGAATGGTAAGCAGCCAAAGTTATCTATCCCTAATTCAGGGGAAGCCATGTATGTCTACAATAATTCCATAAGGAGATTTTTTTTTTCTTCAAGACAATGCTTTCAGTCACAAATCAAAAGTAACAATGCACGGATTCCATAAGATGAGGATCAGGCTGTTGAAATGGCTTTTTCTCGTTTCCCAGACCTAAACCCCAACTTTCGAAAATGCCTCTCGGATGAAGTTAACTCAGAGGAACATATAATTCCAACGCAGACTTGTGAGATGGCGTCCAAAAGACAGCGATATTTGTAGCTCAAAAAAAGCCATATCATTTGAAAAATCTGTGCCTTTTTATGATTAAAAGATTGTTAGAAGTCCTAAAAGAGAAATGTACAATAGACTATTAAATGTGATTAGTTCGACAAATATGTATATAAACATTTTTTGGGGGGAAAATTAGTTAGCTATAATTTTTATTTGAAATATATTTTTCTAGACTAAATATATATTTGAATAGACTATTTAATGTGATTAGTAAAATTATATAACCATTGTCATTGAAAAAAAAAATTGGTACACATTTATTTGACTTAAGTTAAAAAATAGTTTTCTTTGTTTATAAAATTTTACACATTAAATTTAGCAGTATTAATGAATTTAATTTCTTCCAATTATTTACTCTATTTAAATTCAAATGTAGGATACAGACATCAAGCGTTACAGTTGAAAAATGATGTAAACTTTTAATTGTCCCTAAGTGTAGATATTTACCCACTGTCATAATTTTTTTTTAAACATTCGTATGAAAAAAATATTCATTAATGTCCTAATATATGGTTAATAACATACCTAATGGCACAAGTTATGAATTGTGTCATAAAACAGGTCTCATAATCATTAATTACGTGAAAAAAAAATCTGTAAGAATCACCTTCACTCTACCTAGCGGCCTTAATTTGTACTACAGATGCAAATAACAGCTGATTCTAGTTATAGAGCTTGTACGCTAGGTAGCGCTAAGCACAGAATTTTCCGTTTTTTTTTCTTCTATTCACGATTCCAATTCTAACTTAATATAAAAAAAAGGTACCATTTTGAAAAGTTAGATGTATATAAGTTATAAAGGTTTAAATTTGGTATATTTTAATACATTTATTATCAGTAAATTTTGTCTTATGTTGTAGTGATATAGGAAAAAAAAATATATTGACTTAATTTTAATGTTGTTAATTTTATCATTAACATCTAACAGGGTTCTTAGATTAAAATGTAAATATTAAATATTTTGGGACTAGAATAGGTACTTATTTTAGATGAAATCACTAAATTATTTTCTATCTCATAGTATTTACTTTAAATAACTGGTCTAGGATTATCAGTTATTCTTACCCCGACTTCAGTCACCTAATACAGGAAGAACTGGAACGTAGTAACCTATTACCAAAAAGTAACAGTTTAGCTCACCATTAAATATTTTGGTAAGGATGAAATGTATGCTATAAAGAATATTATATGTTATATGTAAGTTATAAAGGTTTAAATTTCATATATTTTAATAATTTTATTATCAGTAAAATTATTGTCTTATGTTGTAGTTGATATAGGAAAAAAAAATATTGGCTTAATTTTAATGTTGTTAATTTTATCATTAACATCTAACAAGGTTCTTCGAGTAAAATGTAAATATTAAATATTTTGGTACGAGAATATGTACTTATTTTAGATCACTCATAGTATGTACTCATAGATCCCTTATTTTATCTCCTAGTATTTACTTTAAATAACTGGTCTAGAATTATTAGTTTCTCTTATCCCGACTGCAATTGCCTGTTACAGGAAGAACCGGAACTTAGTAACCTATTACCAAAAAGTAACTGTTTAGCTCACCAGTAACTTGGTAAGGATATGTATTTTATTCAAAGATCAATTTTTATTGGCCAAAATAGTTCTACAGTTCTGTTTTTCGCGGTCATTTGTTTACTACCGAATTGTATGTTTTTCTCAAAAATATGGAATTTGAAATAATTGTAGTTTGAATTAATAAATCTGACTTATTCTTTTAATGCATGTGTATATGTTCATTATTATTATTTATTTTTTTAAATTGTCAGCATTAAACACAAATATAACTAGCAAAATGGATGGTTATTGGTTGCCAGCATCTAAGTTGTTACCATGGCTTGTAAGAGCGAGTGGTCAGGTAATTTGTTAGGAAGTCATTTATAGTGGGTTCTTATGTGTTCATTCTTTGTTGGTAAGTGGACGCTGACATAGCATGGGGCTTATATAGTTTTCCTAAATGTTTTTAACTTATGAGTGACGTATTTGAGTATGAGTGTTATGTTTTAATTTTGAAGGTCTATTATCTTAATTTACTCAAAATTAGGTAGTGTGCGGTGCGGAACGTCCTATCGAACATGTACATTTCGGAGATATTGTGTGTTATCATATATATAAAGTCAATTTTTCCCCCACAAAATTAGTAAAAAAAATCTTCAAAATTTATGTGAGATTTAGTTTTAAAAATTAGAAATAAAATTCCAGTTAGTTTAGCAATAATCGCACCATTACTATACATATAAGCTCTTCGGTATGTAGCCAACACAACTTTATATACCTACTATATACCAACAGTTAGTGAATACATACATACCGACTCACTACAAACGATTCCATCAAAATTTACAAAGACACAGGAAATAAACTAATAGAAGCTATGGTCTTTAACTATATGCCTGAAAATACAAAAAAGAGACTGAAAAAAGGTAGATGAGAGATCTACTTTTTTAACTTTCCTCAACTAAATAAATGCCAAGGAAGAATTACTGTCGTAATTCGTATCACTTGAGGTACACCATGATGGTGTAGAAGGATCAATACAATTAGGATTGATGAATTAATTACCACTTCTATTGAGATTACTTTATTTGAAAACTAGTTTCGAATGCTAAACATTCATCTTCAGTTCTCAAACACAAAATTTTCAACACATCTGCACTATGTTACATGGATTAGATATACTAAAGTTTTCAATAATGTAATACAAGAAATCAAATATTGGTAATCGCTTCAGGAGATCTAACAGATATATGAAATATATCCAGAGTGGAAGGGGGAAGGGGACTGGTAGATTAAATTTTTGGGGTTTACCTTAGGATTTCCCCTATGCCTCATTGGATTTTTCCCTTCCTATTGGAAACAAATTTAAAATGGGGCTATTGGAAATGTTTATCTGGTCATTTAAAAAAAAATCTAGATTGGTTTTAAACGATTTTATTATTTCTAATGATTCATAAATATTTCATTTTAGGCTATTTTCTTTGAAGAATGGTGTCATAACTGGAGAGTTAAGATAAATCCCAGCTAATAACCTTTACCCTACATCGAAAACCTACCTCATCCCGTCCTCCTGTATCCTTTAATGGTGTACCGCTAGAGACTTACCTGGAATCCTCACACAACATTGAAAAGACAAGAAGCTGCACGTCGATTTCGACTGCTTTAACACTTACTAGACAAACGTTCAAATCTCCTGATTCACTACAAAAAACTCATCTATATGACGATTATCAGACCTATTTGGACTTACGGAATAGAGTTATGGGGATCCGCCAAACCATCGAATTCTTTCCGCATCCAATCACTCCAATCCAAAATCCTTAATGCTCCTTATTTTGTCACAAATGAATTAATCCATAATGACCTTAATATCCCATATGTCGCCGATTTAGCACGAACCAGATCTCTCCTTTCATAATAAATTTAACACTCATCCAAATCCACTTGTTTCACAGCTAGCTTCCCATTCCATTCCTGGCAATCCTCCGAGGCGTCTGAAAAGAAGATGGCCTCGTGATCTTCTTTTGTAAATATTCATTAGAGTACTACCAATGGGTAGTTCCTCTACAAGTTTTATTCATGTCATTATATCTCATATATACCGCATATTTACTAGATGTGTTTTATTAAATATGTAGCAATTTATCTGATTCCTGATTCTATGTGCATATATGTCTATGAATGTGTGGTAAATATGTGAATATTAGGGGGGAAATAACATAAAATGAAAGAATGAAGTGAAATAGGAAAAGAAGGGGGGAAAAAAGAGAGGAAAAGATAATAGAAAAATAGATAAAAATTTTTAAAAAATGAAGAGGAAGAGGGAAAAAAATATATATATTATTAGTTTGTCTAGTATTAGGTATTATATTATAGAACTATAACTAAATTATAGTTTATTATAGCACTATGTTTATTGTTTATTGTCTCAATAAAGCATATATATCTCACTTGTGAATTTCTATTAATAAAAGAATAAAAAAAAAGGCTATTTTCTACTTGTGTATTATTTTTACTCCCGAGTCTTTATTGAATTTCTAATGAAATTGACAATTAATTCATCAATCTTATTTGTAATTCGTGTCGTTCTTTCTCAAGCCTGACATGTCACCTTTTGGACGTTTTTATTATGAAACCAGAGATTCCGCTGATTTTCGATGTATACAGCCTTGGCCACAAGTATAAAGCACCTACATAAAAGTATTAGGGAATAAAAATAACATCAACCATTTAAAACATTTATTTTTTTTTAATCATAAAAAACACGATGTAATACTCTGTCATCAAAACGTTCCCTTTTGCCCACAGGTGTTCAATGGGATTGAGGTTTGGGGACTGAGGAGGCCAGTCAAGAATATTGATATTGTTTCTTTCGAACCATTCTCTACTTTTGCCTAAAACGTGGCATGGAGCATTGTCCTGTTGAAAAATAATATTGGCACTGTCATCAGGTTCAAATATTTTATCAAATGAAGGCTTCAAAATTTGGTTAAATATTGATATGTAGGTATCGCTATTCATCCTCCCTTCGCACAAGAACATTTCTTCAACTCCCAAAGCCCCATACAACCCCAAATCATTATGTTTCCTCCACCATGTTTTACAATAGGAACAACAAAATTTGAGTGATAGGCTTCGTCTTCCCTCCTTCGTACAAAAATTGCTCCAGGAGTTCCAGAAATTTGTACAAAATTCGATATCTGAATGAATTCGAAAAAATAAATATATTCTTGCATTTGAAACTTATTTTAGGGATTTTTCGCAACCTTTAGTTTTAATTTACAATAATTGAATTACCTCAAAGTTGTTTACATCTGATCAAATTACCTTTGCCCAATCTTCAGCAGTCCAGTTTTGGTGAAGTTTTGCCCAGGCAAGCCTCCTCTTGCGATTGGCTTCACTAAGCCACGGTTTCCTCCTGGCTTTACATCGCTTCAGACCTTTCTCTCCTAGTCTTCTTCTTACTGTCCGAGCAGATATATCGACGGAACACAAGGTTTTCATCTCTTCAACCAGTTCTTTTGATGTATTCTTGCGATTTTGAAGAGATGTTCTCACAAAAAAATCTCTCCTCACGTGCACCTTTTATTTATTTTCTTGCTGCTCTAGGTAGCGAGGAAAATGTGTTAAAGATCCGCTGTCTCATAAGTGTATATTGAACAGCATATCATGAGCACTTAATAGTTTTAGCAATCTCAGAGTGATTATACTCTTCCGACGAAATAAAATCTTTGCACGTTCAATCTCACTCAGGTCTTTGAATTCAAAAAAGCCCAAAATGTAATTTATTTGTAATATTAACAATTAAATACAATAAAATTTTCTCAAGTTGACGTAAAGAGAGCAGCGACTGTACAGTTTATATTACATTATTGTTTCCCCCGGTGTGGAGCGGCAATGGTTGAAAATAATATATTTAAAGGAAGTATTTTTGTCAACAAAACGAGTTTTGGGTGTAACAATGATTTAACAATTACTTATTAAAATTAAAAAGAGAATTTTTTTATGGTGCCTAATACTTTTGGCCAAGGCTGTATTTTGAAAGTGCAAGAAAATAACAATGAAGTATATACGTGGTTTTTCAAGTGTTCGAGAAAAAATCAGACATTTGAACAGGAATTGACAAAAGGAAGAAATGTTTATCGAGCAACTTTCGTTGATTGATAAATATCGCTTCCTTTTTTTTTTCTCTTCTTTTTGTACCTTTTAAAATTGCCATTTTTTAATATAATGGTTGAGTAATTGAATAGAATTTTTGCCTTTACTATTGAATTATGGATTTTTGTAAAGTTTTAATGAATCGCAGAGAGACAAGAGGAGAAACAGGGCTGTCAGTGAGAACAGAATGATAATGGACGGGGAAACAAAAGGCAGATTTATCTAGCTGATGGCCAAACCAAGGGGCCAATAATCACACTACCAAAACATTGGGTCAATTAGTTTGAGTGCTACTCAATCATGAGCTATGTTTTGCTCTTGGTCTAGTCCAATCTATATTGTCTCAGGGCGAATCTCATGCAAATGGAGTCTAGTTTATAATTTTAATCAATATATTTAGCTCTTATAATAAAGTTTTGAAGTTGGTTGCGTTAAAAGGTTTCTCAAGGGGGCGGAGAATAGGGTTCACCCAGCCCAGCTAAGGTAAAAGAGTAGATATTTAAAAGTATTTATAAGCAACGGCTTAGTAAAACAAACACAAGGTTGTAATTAGAAATTTATGAATTATTTTCCTCTGCTGGTATTTTTTATTCTAGACTAGTTTCGAATGTCAAACATTCATTAGTTCTAAAGAAATACAAAAATTCAAAACATCCAAAATTTGATAACATGCTGATACCCACATGAGTGTAGCTGATTAAATTTCCTATACAATTGATTCAATACATATTTGTCGAACTTCCAACATTTTTCGAGTTATACATTATTGACAATCGACACTTTTCGATAAAAAAAAATAGTTTTATCTCACTTTTTGTCACAAATCCACTTTTAGTGCCTTCCGCGATGGTTTTTTTAAAAAAAAAAAAATTCAGAATCAAAAGTTGTAGAGCATTATATTTACTTTAATTTTATATACAGGGTGTTCAGCATAAGACTGCAGCAACTTCGAGAGGCGATTCTAGGCATCATTTGCAACAAAAATTTTCATATAAACTATAGCTCAATTCTCTTCTGTTTTGTACATATTCTTAATTTTATGTTTTTTCAAGAAATATCTACTTTTTGACAAATAATTGTCTATCTTTTCATCACTTGTTAATGATTTCGGTATCAATTTTAGAAATTATCACTATTCATGGTATACCATTCGAAAGGTGTTTGTGTGTAGAAGTTTTTTCTTGAGTAGTGGATGTTTGTAACATGTGTAAATATTTTTGAGAAAAATGCAGTCAAAGTTTTGGAACGGAATTAGAAACTTGCTATTTCATATGTTTGGATCAATAAGTTAAATACTAGACGCTGCCATTTTGAAGTTTAATTGAATAAGTTTATTTTAAAGGAAATTTAATCTTCTTTCTAATGAGTATATTGAAATTGCTCTAGGTTCAATAGTTCGGGGAATATAGACAATGTTTTGTCAAAAATTAGAAATTTCTTGAAAAGACATAAAATTAAAAATATCTATAAAACGGATGAGAATGGAGTTATAGTTATATATATATATATATATATATATATATATATATATATTTATTCTTTTATTAATAGAAATGTACAACTGTATTACAAAACACATCTAGTAAATATACGGTATATATGAGATATAATGACATGAATACAACTTGTAGCGGAACTACCCATTGGTAGTACTCTAATGAATATTTACAAAAGAAGATCATTAGGCCATCGTATTTTCAGAAGAATTGCAGAACTTTGGGAAGCAAGTTGTGCAACAAGTGGATTTGGATGAGCAGTGAGATTATTATGAAAGGAGAGGTATCTGGTTCGTGCCAAATCAGCGAGTATGGGATATTAAGGTCATTGCGGATAAGTTCATTTGTGACGAAGTAAGGAGCATTAAGGATATTTCGAAGGATTTTGGATCGGAGTGATTGAATGCATAGTTTATATGAAATTTTTTGTTGCAAATGATGTCTAGAATCGTCTCTCGAAGTTACTGCAGTCTTATGCTGAACACTCAGTATTAGGGTTGGGCGATAGTCGATAGTTAGCACTATCGATAGGCCGATACTATCGGTTGAGAACTATCGATTGCTATCGATAGTTTTTCGATAGTTGCTTCCTTTTTTTCTAGCTATTCAATAAAGAATTTCAACTAATTAAATTATCTACTTACTATTTGAAATTTGCAGGATTATAAATTATAAGATTATATCATAAAGATGAGAGGAAAAAACTAATTTATTTGAATTTTAAAAACGTATTTACAACTTACATGGTTACAATAATAATGAACAAATCAAATCTACAGAAAAGAAAAAAAGAAATAGTTAATTTCAAGAGTCAAGTGTGCTCCTTGAGCCACATATTTCCCGAAAGAAAAACTAGCATTTTTGCTTTCCTTTGGCTTGATCTTTGAGAGAACCCTTGAGCTCTAGCTCTAGTTTAATTCAAAATTCAATTTCAAAAGAACTCAACACTGGACAGAGACAGATCAACATAATTCCGAGTTTCAAATCTTGAGGGTAAAACAGATCTATCGATAGTGACCATCGATAGGGATGCTCTATCGATATATCGATAGTAATTATCGACTATCGCCCAACCCTAGCCTGTATACGCTACGTTTCTGGCACATGAAGCAAACGTTTGACAAAAAGTTAGGTTAAAATTAGTTTTGTTCGAAAAGAGTCGATTTTCAATAACTTATATCTCGAAAAACGTTGGAGGTTCGACAAATATCTATGGAGTAAATTTTAAAGGTAATTTAATTAGCTTTAATTTTTATTTTGAACATAATTTTATAGAGTCTACTGTTTTCGAGATATAATCCAAAAAGTCCAAAAATCCTCTCCCCTCCCCTCACCATTACTGATAGCAGTAGCAATAAATAAGCTACTAAAATAAAATGGCTGATTACTAATTAGCAGCCTCTCTCTAGTAGTTATTAACATCAAGAGCCACTCTCACTAAATTCATATTTGATCGCTCTTAGAGATAAAAATAGTACTTGAACTCATTTTCATTTAAAGTTTCAATACGCGTTAATAATCCGATAAATGTTGAGTACTTCCTACGTATATTTATATTTTCGTTGATTTATTTTATTTGACTCTTTTCACTATCATAATATGGAGATATGTAAATCATATAATATATATACTTATATAATTTATATAAATAATTATTTTAATTGATAGTTATGAGAACTAAACTTATTTCGTTTATTTATTGGTTTGAATGAAAAACGTCACATTTTAAACCTCTATTTTATCTCAACTTTGTTTATTTAAAAAAAACCCATTAATTATTAATTTAATTTAATTATTAATTAAAGAAATTTTATCCTTTTAATTTTACAATTTAAATTGAGAAAAACAGTAGATTATAGATGGATATATCCATGATCTATCATTTTTACCAGTCAGGGGGGGGGGGGGGGGGGAATTGAGTATTTTTCTTTATTTTTATAAAATTATTTAATCTTTATAATTAATAAAATTATACAGTGCTTGATTTAAGATTTCGCGCTTATATAATTCAATTTTCAAAGAGCAATATATACAAATTGGTTAAAAAATAAAATTAGGATTAATAAATTATTATTTTAATAAGGAAATATAACAGATAGCATTACAATATTTTAATATATATTTTTTTATTATTTATTTATTGATATTTACAATTGTATGTAAATATATACAGTTAGTAGATTAGTGCGAAAACTATTACAACTGTAAAGCAACTAATCATTGCTAGCACTTCATTAAAAGTTCTATATCCAAAGGTTTTTAGGCCATCTTCTTGTGTGGCCTTGTTCTTGTATCGTGTGGGAAGCAAGTTGGGAGACTAGTGGATTCGGGTGGGTATCATAGACACAGTAAACATTAAATAATAGTAATAGTAAAGATTTTATTTTGAAATCATATCGTTCTGCTTCAGGCTGTATTGGCAACACATAGTCGCCACTATGCAAAACTAACGAATGTAAAAAAACACGTTTTTTTATTTCGTTGGTTCGCCGTTGTATTCTGCAATGTCTACCTTGTTGTAAAATACAAGAAATTCATACAAATGGTGTTGCCACAAGGCCTTGTAAAATACATCGGTAAATAAAAAAACCTACTTGTAAAAATTAGAAACGAGGATCTTTTAGGTTTTAGTTAATCGATATTTTAAAAACATCGAAGCAAACAGAAGCCCTTAAAACTTAGCCTTTACACCAGGTAGCATTTATTGTGTTGACACAGTTTCTTGCTAACAATGGCTGAGCAAACAGCTGTAATTAAGTAAATTAATCGACGTATTGAACCATATAGGATTGAACTAGGAACTTAGACAATAGTTGTCTGCTTTGTATACAGTTCAGAACAAGACTCAATCATATATTGTGTTCATTGTTTATCAATCATTCCAGTCAATAAACGTATTATAGAGTGCATGGAATTGTGATTATTATTGACTTCACAGCTTCATTAGGAGTAGTTAGAAGATAAACATACTAAAAGTGTCCGCCCCTGGGGGTCAGCTAACTGCAATGGGGAGGAACAAAGGTACAATTTTGTGGTTTTTGTGACTATATTAAGAAAACAGTTGAATCTAGAAAATTATGTTACAAATAGAAATTAAAGCTAATTAAATTTCCTATAAAATTGATTCTATACATATTTGTCGAACTTTAAACAGTCTTCGAGATATACGTTATTGAAAATGGATAATTTTCAGAAAACAAATAATGTTTACCTTACTTTTTGTCAAACGTTTGGTTCTAGTGCCTTTCGCGATCGTTTCTCTAAGAAAATGTTGGAACCAAAGTTGTAAAGCATTAAATTTACTTTAATTATATGTATACGTTTATGGTACTTGAAGCGAATGTTTGCCAAACCGAGGTAAAAATCATTTTTTTTTTTTTTTTTTTTAAACTATGATTTTTAATAACGTATATCTCGAAAACCGTTAAAAATTCGACAAATACGTATAGAAACAATTTTATTGGAAATTTAATTAGCTTTAAATATGAAATTTAATTAGCTTTTACCATATTTTTCTAGAGTCCTCCGTTATCGAGAAATGACCGAAAAACCCAACAATTGATTCTTCTCCCCTCCCCTCACCATAAGCTCACCCCACAGACTTTTAGTATGTTTACCTTATAACTACTCCTAAAGAAGCTGTGAAGTAAAAAATAATCGCATATTCCATTCATTCTACAATGTGTTTATTGACTAGACTAAGTAATAATTCATTTCTCCTTTTTACCTAGCGTTGAAACCATCATATCCACATCGTATTAAAGTTACGTTATATTGAAATAACCCATCAAAAACGTTTCACGACGCAACCTATATTAGTTAAGGGGAAGGACCGAAGCTCTTACACGACAATACTAGACCTCGTGTTTCTCGTCAGATAGAGAAGAAACTAAATGAAGTTTTAAGAAGTCTTTTCGCACCCATTTCATTCTATAGACCTATCACATATTTCCATCCGTTCAGAAACCTGTATATCTTCCTTCGATGTAACATTTTGAAAAGGATTCCCATGGTCAAATCACTTGAGGTACGCACGATGGTATAGAAGGATCAATACAATTAGGATTGATGAATTAATTGCCACTTTTATTGGAATTATTTTATTAGAATACTAGTTTCGAATGCTAAACATTCATCTTCAGATCTAATACATACAAAATTTTCAACACATCAGTACTATGTTACAGGGATTATATATACTAAATTTTTCTATAATGTATTAGGTTGATGCAAAAATAATGCAGGATTTTATTTCCGTTTCATTATTAATTCCAATTGTGTATAAAAAACTAATCCACAATGCTAAGTTATACACATCATTTTAAAGCCTATTTACCTCGCTTACTTTCCTATATAATCCTTTTTTTTTTTAACATTTAATATAGTCCATTCAGTGCCTCTAGTCAAAATGACGTCTAAAAGTGATTTTCGGCAAATTTACTTGTACGAGTTCAAACTCGGTCGAAGTGCTGCGCAAACGACTCGAAATATTAATGAAGTTTGGGGGCCAGGTACCATTAATGAATCTAATGTGCAGCGATGGTTTAAAAAATTCCGCAGTGGAAATTTTGACCTTTCAAACAAAGAAGGCGGTGACCGTCCCTCTGCTATTGACAAGGATCAGTTAAAGGCAATAGTTGAAGCTGACCCTACTACTCGAGAAATAGCGGAAGAACTCGATGGGGATCAGTCAACAATCGTACGCCATCTCAAGGCTATTGGAAAAACAATCGATGTTTTTACCGAATACCAAAAACCTGCATTATTTTTGCATCAACCTAATAAGACAAGAAATCAAACATTGCTACTTACCTGAGGAGATCTAACAGATATCTGAAATATATCCATAGTGTAAAGGGGAAGGGAGCAGGTAGGTTAAATTTTTGGGGGTCTTTTTTCCTATGAATCATTGGAATTTTTTGTTTCTATGGGAAACAAATTTAAAATGGGGCTATTGGAAGTTTTGATTATTGGAAGATACAGTTTGGTTAAAATTACCAGATAAACATTTCTACTAGCCCCATTTTAAATTTGTTTCCAATCGGAACGGAAAAATCCAATAAGTCTTGGGGGGATATCCCGTAGTAAACCAGAAAAATTTTACCTACCCGCCCTCTTTCCCTTTCCATGATGAATATATTTCAGATATCTGTTATATCTCCTCAGGTGAGTACCAATTTCTTGTTTGTCCGATTTCTTGTCATTTCGAAATATTTAGTATATATATTCCATGTTCCAGAAGATGAATTTTTAGCATTCGAAACTAGTTTTCAAATAAAATAATTCAAATAGAAGTGGCAATTAATTCATCAATCCTAATCCCAGGTGAAAAATTTTTTGACTTTATTTTCTTCACAAAACTCTGGATTTCAATTTCATAAAGTTGAGGAATATAAAGATGAGGAAAGGTATATGGTTCAAGTCATATCAGGTTATGAAACATTAAGATCATTACATATATGTCATGCTCATATTGGACCATTGAGGTTTAGTCTAGGATTCTTAATATAATATATACTATGATAATTCAATATTATAAATATGATATAAGTAATTCTATATTATAGAGCTGACGACAAAGACAAACCTGTTTGATATAGAGATGAAGGAGAACTTAAAGACATGGAACCATCAGCTGAGGTCAGGAGTGGGGCCAGCTTCGAGTTCAGTTTCCGCGCTACCGTCGAAGGGGAAGGGCTGTTCGTCGTTCCGGATCCATTGATCGAACTTTTAATAGTGAGTCGATCTTTATATATTTTATTTATTATTAACATTATTTATCTTATCCTTGTATAGTTACTTTAAGTGAAATCCTCTCATTATGTCTAGAAGATTAACATAATTTAAAAAAAAATTATTGGAAGTCTCAACCTAATTAAATAATCATATTTTGATTCAATTTCTAGATAATTTTAAATATTATTTTCAAGTGTAATTTTTTATTCATTTTGTTTCTATGCTCATTTGTTTAACGGTGATCTCATTAGAGGACTATTAATTTTGTTTTTAATTTCTCTTAACCTAGTCCATATTACAATTTTTTTTTTTTTTAATACTTTATGCTACAAGAAAATAAAAAATGTATTATGTGAACTAATTGATGAAGTATTTAAAATTTTGACATGGATACGTCATTTTTCGTAACTTAAAAAATGTAACGCTTCAGCAATTTTATTGTTCCTCGGATGGAAGCTTTTCTGGCAGTTCCTGATCAGAAATTTAATAGAAAATAATTTTTGTTCTATAACATTTGTCGCTAGGAGCTATAGTTTAGGAGTTATATTGCTTTGAATGAAACAAAATCACGTTTGAAATTAATATTTTCTCTCAACTATACAAATATTTCAATATACAAATTGGTTGAGGAGATTACGCAATTAAAGTAAATAAGGTTCTTCACCTCCTCGCTCCACTAACATTTAGGCGAAAAATCAGCTGCAGAGACAGTTTTCTTAAGTGGTGTGTTGGTGTTTGGGTCACGCTGAGCGATGTTAATACTCTACCCATCTTCTCCATGGTAGAACATGGGACGATACTGATGAGAATCAAACACTTGGTAGAAAATGAGACAATACTGAAGAGAATCATACACTTGATAGAACTCACTGATTTTTATCAGTTTTTGTCCCTACATCGAACTGGCCTTACATGACATCACCAGAGAACATAAGTCTTTTAACCTCCTCTTTAACAAAAGTCTTCTAATAGCTTCTCGTCACTAAACAACTCAAACCATCAGTTCACAGACGGTACCACATAATAAGGTTTCGACATCGATCATATTTTGTTTGTTTAAAACTATAAGGAATCTAATTTGTGGTCAAAGTTTGCGGCTTAAACATCTAACCTATTTTTTAACTTAGCTTATCTCCAAATACCATATGATAATTAATCTTTTATTATTCACCCAATAAAAATTGAAATCGCATTTTTCGCAAATTAGCCGCGATCCAGGCCGATTTTTTAAAATTCCTTTCTTAGCGAGCACCTACGTCCCTAGAGGAAGCTACATATCGAATTTCATTCCAATCCGTTCGGTGGTTTCTGAGATTTCGTGTTAAATGAGTGAGTGGTATTTGACAAATATATAGTAGATAATTAATCTACTATTTTTAAAAATATTTAATTACTGAAAGTCTCATCCTAATTAAATAATCATATTATAATCTAAATTCGAGCTAATTTTAAGTAGTCTTTTCAAGTGTAATTTCTTTTGTTCCTGGGCTCATTTGTTTAACAGTGATCTCATCAGAGGACTATTAGTTTTGTTTTTAATTCTTCTGTACCTAGTCATACACCACTTCCAATTTTTTGAAATACTTTATCCTATAAGGAAATTAAAAATATATTATGTGAGTAAATTGCAGAATAATTTTAAATTTTGACAGGGATACGTATTTTGGCTTGGAAGCTTCAGTTTTTTGTAACGTAAAATATGTGACGACACTCTTTCTGTCGGAGATTTAAATCGGAAATTTAATGACAGTTTCCTGATCAGAAATATAATAGAGAATATTAGTTGTTACATTATGTTTAATACTGGTATATTAAATCACATTTATCTGTTTTTTATCATCTTTGTTTATTTCGATTGATCATTAATTTTAAGAAGTTTAATTTAATGCAATTTAATTAATTTAAAGAAGTAAGTCGATCTTTATTTATTTTATTTATTGTTAATATTATTTATCTTATCCTCCCACTATGTCCAGAAAATTAACACATCTATATATAAATTTTAATTATTAGAAGTCTCAACTTAAATAATCATATTTTGATCCAATTTCGAGATAATTTTAAATAGTCTTTTCAAGTGTAATTTTAATTTCTTTTGTTCCTGTGCTCATTTGAGGACTATTACAATTATTACTATTAACGGAAATATTTTTGTTTTAATTTCTCTCTACCTAGTCATACTTCATGAACAATTTTTTTAAATACTTTATGCTACAAGAAAATTAAAAGTATATTATGTGAACTAATTGGAGAATAATTTTAAATTTTGACATGGATACGTCTTTTATCTGGTAGCTATAGTTAATTTGTAATGTAAAAAATGTAACGCTGTATATTACTGTTGCACCGAACGGAAATTTTCTAATCAGAAATTTAATAGAGAATAATTGTTGTTTTATATTATTTGTCATAAGGACTATGTCTAGAAAATTAACATAAGTTTATTTAAATTTTAGTTATTAGAAGTCTCAACCTGATTGAATAATCATATTTTAATCTAAATTCGAGATAACTTTAAATAGTATTTTCAACTGTAATTTTTAATTTCCTTTGTTTCTGTGCTCATTTGTTTGATGGTGATCTCAATAGAGGACTTTTAATTTTGTTTTTAATTTATCTGTACATATTCCCTATTACAATTCCATTTACTAAAAAATGCTATAAGAAAATAAAAAATATATTATGTGAACGAATTGTAGAATAACTTTTATATTTTGACATGTATACGTCTTTTTATGTAGCGTAAAAAATGTTACGCTCTAGCTATGTTAATGTTTCTCGGATCGGAAACTTTCTGGTAGTTTTCTGATCAGGAATTAAATGTTTATTTAAATTTTAGTTTTTAGAAGTCTCAACCTGATTGAATAATCATATTTTAATCTAAATTCGAGATAACTTTAAATAGTCTTTTCAAGCGTAATTTTAATTTCTTTTGTTTCTTTGCTCATGTGTTTAATTGTGATCTCAATAGAGGACTATTAGTTTTGTTTTTAATTTATCTGTACCTAGTCACACTAAATGCCCAATTTTTTTAAATACTTCACGCTATAAGACAATTAAAATAATATTATGTGAGCAATTTTTAGAATAATTTTAATTTTTTACATTGATACGTCTTTTTTTGTATCCTAAAAAATGTTACGCTCTAGCTATGTTAGTGTTCCTCGGATCGGAAATTTAATGACAGTTTCCTGATTAGAAATTATTTGTTGTAATTCAATATATATATATATTTGTTGTTATATTATATTTGTCGCTAGGAGCTATCGTTTAGGAGTTATTGGTTTGTATGAAGAAATCACATTTGATATCCATATTTCCTATCAACTTTATTTATTTTGAATAACCAATTATTTTAAACAGTTTGATATAATGCAATTTAAAGAATTAAGTCGATGTTTATTTATTTTACTTATTATTAATATAATTTATCTTGTCCTTGTAACTTTAAGTGAAATCCTCTCATTATGTCTAGAAAATTAACATAAGTTTTTTTAAAATTTTAATTACTGGAAGACTTAACCTAATTAAATAATCATATTTTGATCTAATTTCGAGATAATTTACAAGTGTAATTTTCATTTCTTTTGTTTCTGTGCTCATTTGTTTTCATGTTGATCTCATTTTTGGACAATTTTTTTTTTTTTTTAATTCCCATAATGTGATGTTACCTATTACAATAACGTGACAAAACTTGAAAAGAACTACTCATCAGTAGCACTAATAAAATTTCTACAATAGAAGGTATCTGGGCCATCTTTTTTTCAAACGCCTCGGAGGATTATCAGGAATGGTGTGGTAAGCAAGTTGAGAAATTAGGGGATTTGAGTGGTTATGGAGCTTACTATGAAAGGATAGGTATCTGGTGTGGGCTGAATCTGCAACATATGGAACATTAAGATCTTTATGGATAAGTTTATTGGTGACAAAGTAAGAAGCATTGAGGATTTTTCGAAGGATTTTGGATTGTGAGGATTGAATACGGAATAAATTGGATGGTCTAGTGGAGCCCCAAAGCACAACTCCGTACGTCCAAATAGGTCTAATCACAGTCATGTAAATAAGTCTTTTGTAATTTATTGGGAGCTTTGAACGTTTGTCTAGTAAATGTTGAAATAGTCTGAAATTGAAACTAAATTGCGTTTTTTCATTTTTTCACTTAACGGACTATTCACAAAGACCAGAGTAATTTGATATAGATATATTTTTAGTAAGGTTCTTGAGGTTCAGTCAATAAATAAAAACAACTATTTTGGCGACGTTTCGAGACTATATTGTTCTCATAATCATATCCTGAATGTTAGTAGGAATGTCCTAGTGTTCTTCGCACTTGCTAGTTATCTGTTGGATTTCTGAAGTTCAACAGAAAAACTAGCAAGTGCAAAGAATACTAGGACATTCCTACTAACATTCAGGATATGATGCTATGATACTATGAACAATATTGTCTCGAAACGTCGCCAAAATAGTTGTTTTTTTATTTTATGACTGAACCTCAAGAACTTTACTAAACATTTAATAGTACCTAGTAGTTTTTAAATGAAAAACATATATTTTGGCGTGCCAACGTTTCGACCTGCCTTGGAGGTCTTCATCAGGGCTAAAATAACAAAAATTGGATGTGACCAAGATGATACAAACATTAAAAAAAATAAAAAAATAAATTATAATAATAATTTAAAAATGAAAAAGAAACAAAAAAAAAATCTGTAGTTAATTAGATAATTGAATACAAAATAGTAGTATTGACTAGACTTTACTACTACTATGTTGTATTCAATTATCTAATTAACTACAGATTTTTTTTTGTTTCTTTTTCATTTTTAATTTATTTTTATAATTTATTTATTTATTTTTTTAATGTTTGTATCATCTTGGCCACATCCAATTTTTGTTATTTTAGCTTAGATGAAGACCTCCAAGGCAGGTCGAAACGTTGGCACTCCAAAATATAAGTTTTTCATTTAAAAACTGGCTGTGTTTATTCAACCTTGACTGCACCCCTGACAAATTCATCTCCTTAGTAAAAGTCCTTTACATTTGTCAAACGTATATCTTGGAAACGGTACAAAATATGAAAAATGTGTATATGATAAAGGTTGTAGAAAATTTAATGAACAATAATTTAGTAAATTGTCATGTTTTGCAGAAGATGCACCGTTTTCGAGATATGAGCGCAAAACCAAAAAAAGATACCTTCCGCGCCCCCTCCCTTCTTGTTCCCAGACCTGAAAACTCCAGGACTTATAGTATGTTTACTTTCTAACTTCCCTGAACAAGTTTCCAAAGAAAAACCTTCCATTACAGAAAACGCATTCTATAATACTTCATAGATTGGACTAACTGTCCATTAAAAAAAAAGACATAATATTTTTTTTTATCAAGAACCCATTTCCGTCCTATCCAAAAATTTTGTCCACATGTAGTCAGTAATAGGCTAAATCGCATATATTTTTTTGAAAGTCACCAATATAATCATCATCATTTAATAGTAACAGTCAAGAAATTTATCCTATATATATATATATATATATATATATATATATATATATATATATATATCTACAACATATACTTTATATATAAATATAAAGTATGCTTATATGTAATTTTTGCTATAATTTATTTAAATTAATTGAAAGTTCATTATAATATACACTTTTTGAATATAGTGCATTAGGATTCTATTTAAATGGGGGAAAAATGTTATAATCAAAATACCCATTGGTAGTTTTCCAATAATAAAAAAAAAAAAATGCGTATAAAGTTTTATATTAGAAGCTCCCAAAACCATCTTCTTTTCAGAAGCCTCGTAGGATCATCGGAAATTTAGCAGAAAGCAATTTAAAGATGCGATTGAATGGATATGTAGTTCATTATACAAGGGAAGGGATTTGTTCAGGTAAAATAAACAAATATTAATAAAACTGAGATGAAAAGTAAATATATATCTGTATTGTTATTAAAATATTTCAATCTCGATACCTAGAAATCGATTTTCGGTTCTCTATAGTTGAAGAATCAATACATATGCATATAGATATAGATATAGATATAGATATAGATATACATATATATATAGATATATATTCCTAGCTAATCCTGAAGCTGTTTCCCTTACTTCCTTTAAAAATAATTTATTTTTGCACCTTTTAGACAGATAGAAGTTCAAATCAATCTTTCGCAATGTAAGCAGTTAAGTAAATATTTAGAATTATTTTATCTTTTCATCTACGATATTATTTTTTTTTTTTTTTTCAAAAATGTATGCCGTAATTACTGAAAAATTTAATTTGTAAATGATACGGCCAAACATTTATAACTGTAATTTTGCATTATTATTATTCTTAGGGGACAGTAAGGCCCAGGATAAATTTATTTTTTTTATATCATTTCATATGAAAACTGAAAAAAAACAAAACAAGTCAAACCGAACAAAAGAAATCAATAATAATTGAAGGAATAAATAAGTAGAAAGGGAGTTTTAGATATTATCTACAACATGTACGATATAATTATAATTTAATAAACAAAAAAATAATGTATTTTAGATTATCTTTTAAGAGGATAAACGTCCTTAAATTTATATGTTCCTTCTTTTCATTTTTAAATTAAGGAACCGAAAATGTTACTAAAACCTTTTACTAAACTCTGTAGACTTATTAGAATAATAATGCCTCCTAAATTATATTATATTGATCAGAAATGAGACTATACACTTGATTTAAGTATAGAACGTTAAACAATTTCTCCTATTATTTTTTTTTCTAACATAATAACTTTATTCACAACTGTACACAATGGACAACCAGTGAATGTGAAAGTACATTGATACAACAGACATGATCAGGCATGAGGGAGTCAGCACCCAGTGGTACAATCTCCAGGCGTGAAACTAAATTATTAGCGATTAGACTAGGAGATCCCTCATCCACTTCCTTTTCAGCCTCCGTTGAGTTATGTCTAGTATCTGTACTGTTGCCATATTATGTATCTGTTTGTTAGTGTGTCCACGTAGTTTCTCATGAAATTGTCGATAAAGTTTATGAATATGGCTCTTAACTGTCGGAATACGTAAGTCTGTATGTAGTATATCGTTTGACACATAAGGAGGGGAGTCTGTTATCAGTCTTAGGAATTTAGATTGAAATGTCTGTATTTTCTGAATATGTGTTCTTTTGGCCGGTCCATAAATTTGCGATGCATACGTCCAGATGGGTTTAATCAAGTAACTGTAAATGTCAAGTTTCTGTTTTAAAGGTAGTTTTGAGCGTCTGTGAAGTACTGAGTATAGAAGTCGCAGTCTTAACTGTAACGTCTGTTTTTTTGTCTTGACGTGTGGGACCCATGTCAGTCTTCTATCAAGCGTAAGTCCTAAGTATGTCACTTTTTCAGTTTGATGTAAAGGTTGTTTGTCAATGTAAACAGACGGGCAGGTCTTGCGTCGTAGTGTAAATGTAATATGAAGGGATTTGTCATAATTAAGTTTTATTTTCCATTTCTTACACCAAATTTGAATCTCGTTGAGGTTGTGTTGAAGTGTTAAGGTGGCTTGTGTAGGGTCCGCGTCTCTAGTCATGATTGCAGTGTCATCTGCGTAAGTAGCAGTTAACACGTTATTGTTCTTCGGTATGTCATAGGTATATACTAAGTATAGAAAAGGTGCTAAAATTGAGCCTTGAGGGACTCCTGCTAAAATAGGTTTGATGGAGGAGATATCTGAGCCCTGGCGAACAGAGAAAAAGCGGTCTGAAAGAAAAGATTGTAAGATAAGGTAGTAAGTGTGTGGTAGTAACGGTTTCAATTTTACTAGTAACCCCTGGTGCCATACTCTATCAAAAGCCTGGGAAACGTCCAAAAACGCCCCAGAAACGTAAAATTTTAGTTCTAAAGCAGCGGATATGTAATCTGTGACTCTATGTAACTGTTGTGTTGTTGAATGATATGAGCGGAATCCAAATTGGTGATCAGGTATTGTATCAGTCAGTAATTTAGTAATACGGTCCAGTAGTAATTTTTCAAGTATTTTAGAACAGAGCGGTAAAAGACTAATAGGTCTGTAGGAAGAAGGTGTGTATTTGTCTTTGTTCGGCTTATTAATCATTAATATCAAGGAATGTTTCCATTGTAAGGGAAATTTCGTTGTTCTGAGAATGGCGTTATAAAGGGTTGTAAGAAAAACTAATGATTTCCTGGGTAGTTTTTGGAGTACCTCAGCTGTGATGAGATCATAACCAGGAGCTTTATTTTTTGGTAATTGCTTGATATGGTTTTGCACTTCAGTAGGAGTGAAACGTTTGGGAGGAAGTGACTTTCCAAGTGGAAAGTTGGTTGGTTTGGACCAAGCACGTCTAATGACATTCGATGAATAACAGATCTAAGGTTCCTACCTCTTGGAGTGCACAGTCGCGAACCCCAGTACTGATGTTTTGCATTATAGTCCCCTCCAGCTAAAAACGAACTACCAAGAGCTTCAAAGATTTTTGTAAACATTTGCTCTGTAATTATGTACTTTGGGGGGCAATAAATGGCAGCTATCGTCACGTTCTTGTGTTTGGTCTGTAAGTGTATTCCTGTGATTTGTATCGGAGGAGTAGAGTCAAGATGAATGGAAAAATGTTTTAGTGTCGATTTGATTGCAATGGCAGTACCTCCGTGCGCAGTGTTGTCAGGATGGTCTGTTCTGTATAAAGTATATCCAGAGATGCTAAGTTTATTTCGAGGTGTCAGATGTGTTTCCGTCAGTAAGGCTATGTCTGTGCGTTTGTGATGGAGGTGTATTTCTAATTCAGTCTTTCGTTGTATAAGTCCGTTTACATTCCATAGTAGGATTGATAAGGAGCCCACAGTCAGAGAATTAGGGGCCATATTGGGGGCATACTGTCTGTGTTATTTGGTTTAATTTAGTAATGAGGCTGATAAGAGGTCGGACAAGGTTGTTAAGATTATTTAGGGCAGAAATAAGTTCTGATGGATCAAAATTAGTAGGCGGTGCTTGAACTGTACTTACATGATTCATGCCTGACCAAGTCTGTTGTGGCTGTACCATAATATTTGAATGAACATGGTCTTGATAGTTCGGTTCTGGAACACTGGGCTGCTGTTGTAGAGGACGATTTTGCAAAGGTGGAAACTGCCTTGGCTCAGGAGGCTCTACAACCACCGGCTGAGGACGATTTCTGTTGCTGCGTTGAGCTCGTAATTCTCTGAAGGTCTGACATCCTCTGTAGTTAGCAGGATGAGCCCCTTCGCAATTTGCACATTTTGCGGGTGTTTCTCTCTGGTTTTTTGGCATACTGATGTCTCATGGGCTTGGCCACATCGCACGCACCGAGCCTGATGGTTACAATAGCTTTTCGTGTGACCAAAGCCCTGACATCTTGTACATTGTGGAATATCTCGTTTTTTTCTTGGTTCTTCTATCTTTACATGAGTATAATATAGAAATTCAATTTCATAAATTTTTTCATTGTATGAATTTTTTGATATATCAACGAAAAACATTTGTAGTGGCGTTTTTGTTCTTGTTGAAATAGCATTTGTAATATTTATTGCTTCGTATCCATTTCTCAACAACTCATCTTTTATAATGGAAGGAGGAGTAGAGTGGTGTAAACTTTTTATAACTATTCGGGCATTTTTTTCTTCAGCCAGCTGAAATGTGTGAAAGTCTGCGTTCACTTGTCTTAGGCTTCTGACTGCACTCCTGTAGCTGTCAGCTGTTTTCGGAAGTAATGTTACTATGGCCTTATTTGTTGTTTTTTAAAGATAAATTATTAATGCCTACCTCTTTTTCTAGAAATGAGACAAAGGGTGGATAGTTTTCAATACCACGTACATATATTGGAGGTGGCTTCTTACTAACAGGAGTTATATTAGTTTGCTGTACTTGAGTATTTTGTTTTTCTGATGAGAACAAAACTTCGAACTGATTTGATAATTTTATATCACTGACCTTTTTAGCCTGTTTTCTGGGGTCTGCTGTAGCTGCTGGTCTTTTTTTTTTCCGATGACAACTTCCCATGAATCATGGTTAAGGGCACCAGTAGGCGTATCATCAATTGGCATCTCCGTACCTCGGGATGCTTCAGCCATACCCGAAATTTTAACTAACTTCTTCGCTACGGTACACTACAGTTTTAAATTAACACTTTTTGCCTAAAAATTACCTGTTTTTACCACTGAAAACTGTTATATTAGGCGGACACAATTTGAAAACAATCACCTTTCACTAATTCGATCAGCTGTTTTTTTTTTCTCTCCTATTATTGTAATAAAAAAAAAAATGCTTAAAAACTATACTTAAGTCCTGTACCATCAATTAAAAAAATAGAATTAAAAAAAAAAGAAAAAAAAAGTATTTTTTTAAGTAAATTGAAAATTTTGAAAAGTTTAAATATATTGAAAGGCACGAAATTCCCTAATTTATTTTTTTTTTTTTCTCAACTAAATGTTTCATTTTTCTTGAAGTGTTTACATTCCCATATTTTTTAATTATGGAATGCGAAACGTTTTAGGAATATTAAAAAATAATAATCAAATAAAAACAGAATTTAATTTTTTTTAAAAAATTAAAATTATAAAATTTTAATTCGTAAGATTAATATCCGCCCATTGCGTTCAATACGTCTTGCATTCGATGGGGGTACAGGTCTAATGTGATTTTGAAAAAAATCTTGATATATATAATCTTTGTAATAAAAATTTGTAATGAATTATATCAATTTAGAACTTTTTTAATATTTTTTAAGTACTGCTTGCTTTTATTTTATTAATTTTTTTCAATACTGATCCTGTTACTTTACATGTCCTGGTTGAAGTACCAGGTCCTCCAAAAACTCCTGTCGTTTTTTTCAAGTGGGCTATACAAACTAAGCTGTGAAGTATTCAAACATTTTATTCATCGAAA
The DNA here is from genome assembly GCA_003667255.2 of Euschistus heros. Taxonomy (NCBI): domain Eukaryota; kingdom Metazoa; phylum Arthropoda; class Insecta; order Hemiptera; family Pentatomidae; genus Euschistus; species Euschistus heros. Next base: position 3,048,541 of record RCWM02000063.1, read on the forward strand.
TATGCACCATTACATTCAGTTGTTTTCTACCAACGCGATGCCAGGTCCCAAATTCCTTTTCTTTTTTTTTAAATCTTTTGTTTTAGTAAAAAGTTGTCCAACTCCATTTCTAAGCTCTGACGATTTTAAAACATTTTTTTCTTAGACTATTATCTAAAGCCCGGAAAAGATGGTAATCTGTTGGCGAAAGATGAGGAGAATAAGGTGGATGAGGAAAAGTTTCCCGTTTGTTTAATCGAGACAATAAGGAATAAGTTGTCGTTAGCCGAACCAGTTTATTGGCACCCGATAGTTTGTGAGGTACCCACTTATACAACTTTTTTACTTTTCCCATTTCCTTTATGTAGTTCCAAGCTGTAGATTCGGAAATATTGAGCTGTTCAGCAATTTCTGAACATGTTTGGCGTGGATCTGCTGCGATCATATCCCGCACTTGTGCTTGTTCAACCACTTTGAATTGTGCCTTCCGCTCACTAAGACTATCTTTGCCAAAGATGTGACAAATATTGCGAGCGACCTCTGTCGCTTTTGAACCGCGTTTGAATTCATACAGCAAAGCAGATCTAATTTTAATTTCAGTGCTCATTATTTTGACCGCACTTTTTAAAATACACAGATAGACTGAATTAAAGGTTGCCACTGTAATTGTGAAGAGTAAACATTATTGTTTACATAAGAACAAATAGGATTAGGTAGAAAGGAATTTATATTGTGTTAAAACAAAAATATAAACTATTGTATTAAAAACCGACAGGACTATTTGGAGGAGCTGGTATATGGAGACATAAACCCCTTATAAAGAGTAAAACTTTTATCCGAAATCAAATTGGGTGATATTGGATTGATTGGTCCGTAAATATGAATCCTCTTTCATCAACTTCTTTAACTTTGTCAGAATATTTTATTTTAGACGACCACTGGTCCACTGTAGCACGTAGCTTCTTCATAAAGTTTTCGGTTGAGCTTATCAGCGCTCTCTTGAGGGAAACTAGATCTTTAAGAAAACTTATCTTATATCCCAAAAACTTCCTCAATATTGATAATCCAAAGGATTTAAATCAGAAAAGAATCAAAGAACAGTCATTTATACTTGTCTCAGTCTTTTCCCTAATCTCTTCACTGTAATGAATACTAAGGGCACAGATTCGTTTCAACTTCGAAAATACTATCTTATTTTAAACTATTGATTGATATTTACAACTAGTAAATTGGAGGAAAATGATTACAATGACCTGTTAAGAACTACTCATTAGTAGCACTTCAATAAAATCTACACTAAAAGGTCTCTAGGCCATCTTCTTTTCAGACACCTGGGAGGATTATCAGGAATGGAATGGGAAGCATGTTGGAAGACTTGTAGATTCAAGCGGGTATGGAATCTACTATGAAAGAATAGGTACCTGGTTTAAGCCAAATCAGCAACATAAGAAACATGAAGATCTTTATGGATAATTTTTTTTTAAACATAGTTTTTAGGAGAATTTTAGATTGCCAGGATTGGATACGAGATGAATCGGATGGTTTAGTGGAGCCCCAAAGTTCAACACCGTACGTCAAAATAGTTTTAATCACTGTCATGTAAATGAGTATTTTATTATCCAATATTGTGATCTTGGAGTGCTCATAAACTTGCTAATTTTCAATTTCAATGCATGCTTGCATGAGCAGAGAATTTCTGTTTTGTGCTAGACATAACGGGCTTTATTTTTAAAGTCGCCCCAAAAACTACTTATTCGGTATTTGTTTGCTCTTTATGGAGTTTTTATAACTCTGTTATTTTTTATAGATTATACATATGGAATATGTTACATTTCATATGTACAATCTATGTATCAAAGAGCTGATGTTTTGAATTTTTTTTTTTTACTTTTTTATAAGTGATGAATGTTTATCATCAGAAACTAGTATTCTAATAAAATAATGCCAATAGAAGTGGCAATTAATTCATCAATCCTAATTGCATTGATCCTTCTATACCATCATGCTGTACCTCAGGTGACCGATATAAAGAACTCACTTATTAAAATTCACTGAAAACTGGGAGTGTGAACATAACCTAAACAATTTGTAAACAAACCATTCAATAAAGACCTATTTAGATTCAATTTTTGTTGGGATCTAGTGGTTTTTAATCTATTGCGTAAGGCTTAGACAAAGACGCTTTAAATTAATATTAAAATTTAAAAAATATATATTAAAAACAATATCTAAAAGGATACTAGTTTCAGATCTGACGACTTTTGGCGGCCGAAGGACATCCTTGGCTACTCTCCTTCCCCACTAATCAGTTTTCGTCTCTAAGGATACTATTTTTTTGTAATCTTTCAGGATTCAACGATTTTTAAGTTGTCCGAAAGATATTCCACCATTATTGTTCTTTTAGTTTTTGTCCTTAAGTATACAACGGACTTTGGTTTTGTTCATAAACGACTTATATATTAAAACAAAAGTAACAAAACCTTATCTTGTAGGTTTAAATAAAAGAATCTTTTTAATGTTAGGAACAGGGAACAGTTGGCAAGATAGTTCTGGATATAATAATTAAGCACACAAATGTTCCACTTATCATACGTGCTGCTGAGATAGATGTGGTCAATGAAACTTACCTTGTTTTGTCGCCTTTGGAATTTGTATATATTTTCCTTTTATGTTTAATAACAGTTTTCTGTGATTGTCGAAAGGTTATTAAATCAGTCTATTGCAGCGTGACAATAATACTTTCACCCATCTTATACGTAACAGGCACTAAAGAGTAACCAGACATTAAGTAATAATAAAAAAATAACTGGTTTCACTGAGCATCAAAGGATTATTAAAATTAATAGTCCAGTCAATAAACTGTATTGTAGGTTGCATGAAATATGTGATAATTTTTGACTTCATAGCTTCGTTAGGAGTTGTTAGAAGGTAAACACACTAAAAGCCCCCGACCCTGGAGGGGGGGGGTGAGCTTACGGTAGGGGGGGAGAGAAGCTCCCATTTCGAGGTTTTTCAATTATATCTCGAAAATGTGGTTCAAATAAAAATTAAAGCTAATTAAATTTCCTATAAAATTGTTTATATACATACTTGTGGAACTTCCAACGGTTAAAATATACGTTATTGAAAATCAATAATTTTTGAAAAAAAAAAAATCTCATTTTTAGTAAATGTCATCTAGTACCAGGAACGTACACGAAATTAATGTAAATTCAATGCTCTACAACTTTGATTCTGACATTTTTTTTTTTTAAATGATCACGGGCGGCACTAGAAACAAATGTTTGATAAAAAGTGAGGTAAAAATGTTTTTTTTTTTTACTAAAATTATCGATTTTCTATAACGTATATCTCGAAAACGGTTGGAAGCTCGACAAATATGTACATATACAATTTGATAGGAAATTTGATTAGATTTAATTTTTATCTGTGATATATTTTTCTATAGTTTACCGTTTCCGAAATATAATCGAAAAACCCAAATATTGGGACCTTCTCCCCTCCCCCACCGTTAGCCCCTGGGGTGGGGACTTTTAGTATGTTTACCTTCTAACTAATCCTAACGAAGCCCTGAGGTAAAAACTAATCGCATATTTTATTAGCTGTACAATATGTTTATTTAGGGAACTATACCTTTCTGGAGCTGTATCGGTTTGAATGAAAACGGACACGTTTAAAACCCTCATTTCCCATCAATTTTGTTTATTTCGAATAATCATTAACTGGAATTATGGGAAATGAATTTATTTTATTTTATTTATTTATTTTGACATCCTGCTCTACAGTATCCTTTAATGATTTTCCACTAATCCCTGTTGAACAGACCCACTTGGACAAACGTCTTACTTTGAATCCACATACAAGACTAAAACGACAAGAACTGCCCGTCGTTACAGACTATTTCAAAACGTTCAAAGCTCCCAATTAATTACAAAAGACTCATTTACATGACAGTGATTAGACCTATTTGGACGTACGGAGTTGAGCTTTGGGGCTCCACTAAACCATCCAATGCATCTCGTATTCAATCCTTACAATCCAAAATCCTTCGAAAAATCCTCAATGCTCCTTACTATGTGACCAATAAACCTATCCATAAAGATCTTAATGTTCCATATGTTTCTGATTCAGCCCAAACCAGATACCTATCCTTCCATAGTAAGCTCCATAACCACTTCAATCCACTAGTCTCCCAACTTGCTTCCCGCTCCATTCCCGATAATCCTCCGAGGCGTCTGAAAAGAAGATGGCCTAGTGACCTTTTAGTGTAGATTTTATTGAAGTGCTACTAGTGAGTAGTTTTTCACAAGTTATTTACATGTCACTGTATTCACTGTCAACACATTTACTTGTTGTATATTATTTTGTACAGTTGTAAATATCAATAAATGGAAAAATAAAATAAAATTATTTATTTATTTTTTTTATTTTTTTTTTATTTTTTATTTTTTTTTTCGCAATCAGTTATTTTATTTATTTATATCTTTGTTTGTTTATCAGGTTAATTATTTTATACTAGTAAGATTAAACCTCGAATGTACGTAGACGGGTAATAAAGGATAAAAATTAACTAAATTTTGCATCTAGCTCTTTAAGCCTGTCCTTTTAAATGGATTTCGAGTCGATAATAATTAATTAAACTTTATTAATTATGCTTTTTATATTTATTTAAGTTTTTAGTTCATATTATCGTTGTTGTTTTTTCTAGAAACAACAAATAAAAAATTTCTGGCTATCCCTAGGACAAGACTAGTAGAGAGAGGAGGGTCGGGAGGCACAAGTTTAAATAATTGCCGGCATTCTGGGAGATAATTAAAACATTCCTCCCCAGTTTGTGCTCCCCAGGTCGGCCTCCACTCCCTGTATTTAATCCCATAACAGTTTGCATTCTGTCTCCATTCTGCCAAAATTATATTTAATATATAATCTTTGTTTTTGTTCATATTTTTACTTTAAATAAAATGATAACGTATTTCAGAAAATTTAATTTACTTATAAGAAACATGGTATACCAAAATGTTATGCGGTTAGATTATGTTAAACGGTAACACAGTTATGCAACAAAAAAAAAATTTTTTTTTCGCTCCCTTGAGTAATGATAATAATAATGATTATAATGTCTTTATTATAATACAAAAAATTATATATACATACATGTACTTCTATTAGTAATATTAGTACAATTAAGACCACTCTTGGCATTTGCCATCAGGAGAGTCTGTGAGAGGAATTTGCTCTTTATGGATTTACTTTTGTAGTATATCATATTAATGAATAGAAAAAACTTAAATACAATATATATCATTAATAACAAAATTAACATATTTTTTGTTAGGTTGATAAAATACAACACTATGAAAACAAAACAAAAATTAGAAAATAACATTTTACTTACTAACAACATTTCTTATATTTTAAACGAATACTTTTTTTTTTTCATTTATTGATATTTACAACTACTACAAATATCTTTCGAAAAAAACAGAACTGATGACCACAGATAAAAACTTCAGAAAGAAAATAGTGGAAACTAAATATGGGCCAATCAAAGTAACACAGAAATTTAAATACCTAGGGGAGATCATCTGCAGTAGAGGATTGGAAAGGGAGAGCATGAAGGAAAAGATCGCTAGACTGGAGAGATTGAGCTTTGTAACCAGTAACATTTACAATAAAAAGAGCCTGTCTATAAAAGCAAAGATCAGGCACTACAATACTGTAGTAAGGCCAGTTATACTATATGGGGCAGAGACCATGAACCTCCCTAACCTGGAAAGAATGCTGAAAGTAGAAAGAAAGATCCTAAGGAGAATTTACGGCCCTAGGAAAAGCCAGGAAGGATACAGGTTAAGATCAAACGAGGAGATCTACAAAGAAACAACGGACATAGATACGGATATAAGAATTAAGAGACTGAAGTTCTATGGGCATATGGTGAGAATGCCTGAGGAAAGACTTAATAAGGCTGTTTTTCGGAAAATTTTGGATTACAAGAGTGCACAGGGATACATAAAACAGCTAAAAGAGGAGACTAGCAAATTGAAGATTGAGGAACGTGACTGCCTTGATAGAGAAGAATACTGGAAGAAACTACAAGGAATAGCGGTTCTTGTGGACAGGAAGGAGCCGAAGGAGAGTATGGCCTGGACGGAGGAGAGGAGACAGAGGCAATGAGAAAGAATGAAGGAGATATGGATGATGAGAAGGAACAGAATTAAAAATCCATCTTCGTAATATTGGCGTGGTCTCTATGGCCTTTTATTGATATTTACAACTGTACAGAATAATATACAACAAGTAAATGTGTTGACAGTGAATACAATGCCATGTAAATAACTTGTGAAGAACTACTCAATAGTTTGATTGCAAATCTATCAATATATTATATATATATATATATATATATATATATATATATATATATATATATATATAATAATAATAAATATATTTTTTAAAAAAATAGCACTTTTTTCATATATATTTATAATACTTTTTTTTTTTTTTTTTTTTTGGTGAAAAACAGTAATATATAAAATAATAATATTTAATACTGAATAGGAAGGTGAGGTCTGCGACATTTTTCTTCATTGTTGATCTAGTTTCATCCGATTTTCTTTTCTTTTTTACACTATAAGGTACTCACCCTGTAGATTTCATCTTGTTCATACCTGTTTCTAATTATTTAGAAATTTTTAGATTTTGCTACCTAACAGTTCTAAACATGCACCCCTTCATCCACCAAACCCTTCAATTAAAATACAAAGATGTTTGTTTGATGTAGGTTTTTAACAATCTCTTAACTATAATTTAGAGTAAATTTTAATTAATATTTTTATTTTATAAGTAAGCTGTTTTAAAATTCTTCAATATTTGCTTAACAAACGTTCAAAGCTTCCGATTTATTACAAAGGATTAATTTACATGCCAATAATTAGACCTAATTGGATATATATATAAGCTTTGGGACTTCTCTAAACCTAGCCGGTGAGCCGGTACTGTTCGTCTACAAGTTTTGAACCTGAAAGTTTCCTTATAATTCTGCGTTCCTTTTTGTTTTTCTATGTCGAATTTCCTATTCAGAATTAGTGTCTCTGACCCATAGAGGCATTCTCAAGTTATTTTATAATATTTTTAATTCATTAAGATAATATCCTTTTCAGTTCCTATTCTCGAAAGAAACAGGAAAGGGAAAATTGTACTTATCTTGCGTTCTAGATTTCTTTTCTTCAATATTTTTTTTTTAATTGTTGGAATGAGTCAATGGGAAAAAATATGAGGCCGCAGCGTGGTATTGTTCGTCGAGGAGATAGGAGATGGAGATCTCTGCTAACTCAGCAAAATGAAGATAGCCTACGATATGATCACCTTTCCTAGATATGATAAAGGAGATAGAGAGAGGGAGAGGGAGAGATAGAGATCTCTGCTAACTCAGCGAAATGAAAATAGCCTGCGATATGATCACCTTTCCTAGATAAATATTGTAAAGTTTCCAAAGACCCTGCCAGTACTGGTCGCTACAGTATACAGCTTCCCGTCCTCGTTCGCACTTCACAAGGTCAGTTTTATTAAATCATCGCGTCTTACTTTCTTTTTTATTTATAGAAATAATTTCACTGGATTAATATCTACATTATTATTATTATTTATGATTTATGATGTATTATTTTAGCTCTTCATCTAGCCACATAAAGTAGTTCCCACGTTATGTAACAATTATATTTCATTACTTACAATATTTTTTTTTTCGCTCGTTTTTGGCCGAGTGTGATTGAGAATAAAAGAGAAGATCGTTCCCATGGCAACGCCTGTATTTTTATCCCAGCTGATGCTAATTAATAAGAATTTACAGTAAAAAAAAAAAAAATTAATGCTCTGTAACTTTGATTCTGACATTTTTTCTGAAAAACTATCCTGGAAGGCACTAGAAGCAAACGGTTGACAAAAAGTGAGGTCAAAATTAATTTTTTTTTCTCGAAAATTATTGATTTTAATAACTTATATCTCGAAAACCATTAAAAGTTTTTTCAATATATATTGAAACAATTTTATAAGAAATTTAATTAGCTTTAATATTGATTAGAAACGTATTATTCTAGAGTCCACCGTTTTTGAGAAAAAATCGAATAATCCAAAAATGGGACCTTCTCCCCACCCCCCTTACCGTAAGTTTACCCCCCAGGTGAAGGGATTTTTATTATGTTTACCTTCTAACTCCTAATGAAGCCCTGAGGTCAATAATAATCACATTTCCATGCACTCTATACTACGTTTATTGACTGGAATACCAGCCACTTGATGATTGATAAACAATGAACACAATATATGATTGAGTCATGTTCTGAACTGTATACAAAGCGGACAACTATTGTCTAAGTTCCTAGTTCAATCCTATATGGTTCAATACGTACAATTAATTTACTTAATTACTGCTATTTGCTCAGCCATTGTTGGCAAGAAATTGTGTCAACACAACAGTACAGTGCTGCTACCTTGTGTATACGCTAAGTTCTAAGGGCTTCTGTTTGCTTCGATGTTTTTAAAATATCGATTAAATTAATCTAAAACATTCTCGTAACTAAATTTTAAAATTTAAAGCTTCCCACTCGATTCCTGATAACCCTCTGAGGCCTCTGAAAAGAACATGGCCTTTAAACCTTATCATATAAAACTTTTACGGATATGCTTCTAATAGTTTTTTTTACAATTTGTAATAACTTTTGCTCAAATCTATGAAATGTATTGATTTATACAATTGTAAATAAATTTTCTGCTCATGCAAGTATGCATTTAAATTGAAGATTCACAAGTTCAAGACCACTCCTAGAACTGTGATCAAATTTCTCGCCTATCCAAAAATTATTTTGTAATTTTTTGTCCTGTAAAATTTTGAAAAAAGGACATAACGGGTTTTGATTCTAAACGACTCATAGCTTGCTGAATGTTGTATTTTTATAATTTAGAGGAAACTATAAATCGTAACGTACCTATCGATACAACAAACGTTTGGAAGAAAAAATTTCTATATAATATCAGACTCAAAGAAAAATATTTTTCCCTTATGACTGGTTGGCTTATTTATTTCTTACTGGAAATAAATTTAAAATGAGACTATTGAAAATATTTATCTGGTCGGTTGAACAATATTCTGGGTTTTGCTATTAATAATGGTTCGTAAATATTTAATTCTAGCCTATTTTCTGTTTGATGTATTAGTTTCACTGTCGAGTCTTTGAGTGGTCTACTTAAAGTCAGTAATAGTTCTATTGGATATAGTATATACACTCTAAACAAAGAAGGATCGAAGAAGTAAAGTAACCTGTAACCTGTGATGAAAGTATAAAAAGAAAACAATAAAACATCGTAATATATCGATTGCTCGTCAGGATCGATATGAAGATATTTTAGGGAGAACAAGGGCTGAGTCACCACAGGATATATATTATCATTAATTAAACCAACAAGAATATTTTTTTCATATCAGATATTTACACTTTATTTTTTGCGATTCATACAGGAAATACGTTCACTACTTGGTTATAAATAATATTTTATCACTCTTCAGGAATCTTTCCAAAATATGCTTTAGGTTGGCAGCTCTGATTTATTTTTTAAGCTTGTAATGAAATTTTTCCTAAATAACTTGTTGGGTCCAAGCATTGGACATCCGTTGGATGAAAGTTATTTTGATTTTATTTTTTATTAAAACTTTCTTTTTTGAATCTTATCTATCGTCAGCCTTGGGGTGATAATAATATTAGATAAAGAAGATGTTTCAGCAAATTTAATGTTTCTATAGATAGTGACTTAGTGATAAGAGGGTTCTGCTTATCTAACTCGAATAGAAAATTAGTTGATTAGATTACTTATCTATTTGGAAATATTTTTTTTTTAATTTTAATTACAATGCGATTTCACCTTTATTGCGTAATTCTAATAATTTTTACAGACAATTAGATGAAGCTGTATTAAAAATATTTATACTTCTTTCAATTAATGATATTATTAGTTATGTAACCAATTATATAATTTTATTCCTAGTTTTATGTGTACTCCTTTCACCATTTACAGTATAAGATCACATTTAGTAATTTTTTTGGAAAAATTATTGCAATAACTACTGATTGGTAGGTCTTCAATAAAAGTTCGATATTAGAAGGTCCCTAAGCCATCTTCTTTTCAGGCGCCTCGAAGGGTTTCGGGAATCGGGAAGCAAGTTGAGAGACTAGTGGATGTGAATGATTATAGAGTTTATCATGCAGAGATAGATATCTGTTTTGTGCCAAACCACTCACTAGTGGATACGTTTATTTGTGACATTATGAGGAGCATAGAAAAATTCGCAATGGATTTCGGATTGTAAGAATTGGATACTAGATGAAGTGGATACACTAATTACTGTAATGTAATGTGAGTTTGCAATTGGAAGCTTTGAACGTTTCATTTGTAATTGTTGGTGTATTCGAAAACTATAGGCAGTTTTTTGTCTTGAACGTGGATTCCAAGCAAGGCGTTTATCCAAGTGGAGTCATCGGTTGTGGACCCGTTTAACAGAAATTAGAGGAATATCATTAAAGGTTTATTATTGAATATCATTAAAAATTTAGGAGTTACCATTGATCACCTCCTATCCTGGAATAACCGTATTGCCCAAATTTCCAAAAAAATCCATCATAATCCTTAAACAACTGTATAGATCTCGAGATTCCTTTTCCCAGAGTACCCGTCAACTTCTAGTGTCTTCTCTTGTTTTCCCTTGCTTTGATCTTCGGGATCCCCAGGCGGCACACGTTACTTGCCGATATTCTGAGCTTGAGTGGCTATTTCCTAAATTCCGACGGCAATACTTTCTGGGTACTTTCCTATTCCAGTGTCTAAAAACCAAAAATCCTTCCTAAATTCTTGATTTATTAACTCTGCGTTCTTCTATCCACCTCCTAAACACTAGATCCCAACCTTTTAACCTATATATTCCCTCACATGAAACCGCTTCCTTTGACAAATCCTTCCTCATTCGTGCTACCTCCTTCTGGAATTCCATACCCACTTCTATTCGTAAAGCAGCTTCCATAACTTCCTTTAAAATAATTTATTTCTGTACCTTTTAGGCAATCAATCTTCCAATATGTCAATAATCAAATGAATACTTTTTTTTTCTCTTTCTTTCTTTTATGTGTTCATATATATACGATTGTATTTTATTTTATAATTATTATTTCTTATATTTATTTATTTTTATTTTTTTTAAAATTTAATTTAATTTTTTTTCCCTGTAAAAAATGTATGCTGTAATTACTGTAGCATTTAATTTGTAAATAATAGGCCAGACAATTGTGCTTGTAACTGTGCATTATTTTTTATTCTTAGGGGACAGTAAGTCCCAGAATAAAGTTTATTTTTTCATTAAAAAAAAAAAAAAAAAAGTTCCTGTGTATATTTTGTAGTTTTACTACAAAAGATATAGACACAAAACGTCATTGATAAACAATTAATAGGTGTTGTGTAAGAATACCTAGATCTGCCTAACACATTTTGTTGACATTTTTAATTTTTTTTTTTTTTTAATATTTTTAAATGTTATTAATATTGAGTTTATTTTGTGCCAGTTAATTGTCAAGAAGTATTTGTTGCTAATTGTGCATGATACTACCCTCTAAACTCTCGGGTATGAAATAAAAAATCTTGCTTAGGATCTTAAATCAACTTAGGATTGGCCATAAAAGGGCACAATCAGCCTCTGAATAATTAGAACTCTTTATCAGGGAAAATTAAACCTTGAGATTTAGCGTGATCATACTTATTTTGTGACATAATAAGAAACATTGAGGATTTTACAAAGGATTTTGGATTGTTGGTCATTTTTATAGATGAGATTGACTCCTGGAGTTAGGTTCGAGCTCAGCTGAGACAGATATTTTTTATTTTTTATTATAATAGCAAAAGGATTGAATCAGAGTAGACCCTCCTGGTGCGAACGAAGCTTCTATTAAGTGGGTACCCTTAACTGGGGGAAACAATTGTTGGTTGAGCGTTATCCTGGCCAAATCTTGCACAACCGTTGTTCTCGAAAATGTACAACGATACCCAATGCTGATCCATCATGTTTTTGTTTTTTTCTTTTATATATATATTTTTTTATAAGCAGTAATTCAAAAGAAAAATAATTGTTGATATATCTTTTTTTTTAGCCCGATAAAATGTCAATTGGCTCATTTTTATTAAACCTGGAGGAATTTTGGTACTCTACCCTTCCACGCGTCTTTACTTTAACTGAAAAATATTTTCAAATAAGATCCTTTGGCTAGTTTATTTGAACTATTTTTTCTTTTTTTCTTCTTCTTTCAAAATCGAACCCCTGTGGACTACGTTTAACAATTCATTCCTTGCTCTTCCGTTCTTTCTATTATCTCTTCATTACCTCTGCCTGATGTTTTCTCCTTTCATGTGACCTCTGTATATTAATTTTTTTTAAACTACTTCTGAAAATTTAATCTCGTTGACTGCTATCCGAACTTTGTCTCTGTCCCCCTTTGATATTTATATATTTGCCACCCTCATATCTTTTTTTACCAGTCATATCCATGTATCCGTTTTCTGATTTTGGAGGCTGTGTTGGGAAATTTCTTTTTGCAGTTTTCTCTCATCCATTCTTATTAAATGCCCATAGAATGTTAATCAACGTTTCTTCATTGCATCGCTTAATTCTTCAATATTTTGATATATTTTCGTATTACTTTTTAGTTTAAAACCTTCTTCAGTCTTTCTTGGTCCTAATATTCTCCTTTATTTTTTGATTATTGTTATTAATTTAAACCCTATAAAACAAAAAATATAATTATTAATAGGTTTTACCGTTCCCTATAATATTATCACCGTAGAGCATTGTAACGTTCAGCTTCGCTCTCAAAGAACCTCGAAGGTATCTCGAATTTCCTGTCCCCTTGAAGCTTTTCTCAAAGAGGTCTCAAATGAAATCAACTGGCGGGAGGGTCCATGCCCTCACCTCCTGAGAGAGGATCTTAGGGACTAATTCAGTAAGGGACCAGCTGACTGGAAAACCAACTCAACCTGGGGGCCTTAAACTATCTTATTAGAAATAATAATATTAACAATTATCGTGAGGTAGGTGGATTATAGAAGATTAATTGAGTCTCAACAGTAAAGATCCCTCGTCCATTTCTTTTTCATCATTATATGTACTTTCAAATCCCAGCTGATAATACATGTGTCTCCTTAAATAAAAAAGATTTAAAACGTTTCTAAATATTTTCCTTGCTGTCCATTAGTCATTATTAAATCATTACCGGAAAACCTCTTGGTAATGAAGCAGTCACCATAAATGAAGCGTTATCTTTCAAAACAGAATATGTCCTCTTAAGAAACTTGTTTTAAAAAAAAGGGGTGTGGCTGTGTCATGAACACATTGTACGTGAATACGTTTACTTACTGGGTTATTGTTTTTAAATAATATATTTTTTTTTATGTATTTAGGATAAAAACAGGTAAACAAATAATTATGTTACAATATAACTTTATTAATAATAGGTCTATGATACGGAAAGTACGACACAAATGGCATAAAAGATACATCGAGTTTTCTGGTAAACGTTAAATCAATACAGTTATTACCTAATGTTGTTGGAGAAGTTTCAATATAAGACAAATTGAACTCGCTGAGCATGAAGTCCGGTAGTGAGCGGTTTTGTGAGGCATCTACATTAAAGCCTCCAACTATCCTAACTGGTGTAGTAAGATCAGGCTCGTAATCTGGGATAATTTTATCGATGTTTTTGGAATACTTTGACAACAATCGTAACATAAAGAGTTTAATTTCTGCTAACTCAGTGCCCGAGTGGATATAGACCCATCCGAGTAGGAATTTGAAGATGCCATTGGCCGTTTCACAGACAGACATCACCAGGTGTCGCCGCGTCTTTCATTTCCAAATTAATTTCCGAAATGTCAATGTTGACTCTACAATCAGTGAAGCTATTAATGTTGCGATATATGGCGACTCCACCGGCTATGCGACTTGATGATGATGATACCGCTACCAGTGATGTTGTTACAATTTGTCTTTTCTTAGCGGTATCACAATATGATCTCAGATAAAAGCTTGGCACATTCACTGGCACGGAATTTTCCATCCAAGTTTCGCTGATTGCCAAATCATATCTGTTAAAGATTGTATCAGTAGAGATGTCTTCTGAGTGCGCGATATTGTGCATTAATGGTAATATGTATACAATAATGCTGATCAGGAAATTTTACACTGCTTGACTCGGTCATATTTTGTTTTATTACCATTCGATTGTTCTTGAGAAGCTCTTTCCAACCGTATACGATTTCTGTATTTGGTTTTGACTTTTTGACGCGTTTAGGCCGACTTTATATTGTTTTGATAATATTTTTTTATTCTATCACCTTATTATATTCACTGTCATTACTTTAAACTAATGTTTTATATACAATCGATATATTTTGACGACAGCTGAGGATTAAAACTCAAACGAACATTCTAGCTTCTCCGAGTCAAAGGTTATACTAATTTCAAATTTTGATACGAAGCAAAATAACCCCAAAATTGCGGCGCTTCCCCCTCCACCGCGCGCGATGCGTCACTGTTCTCGCTTATCGTAATGAGTTATTTGATCCTTTAGCTACCCAGTGGTATAAATTAATTTTGGATGTAGCGGGAGATTCAAAACTACAACGCCAAACTGTATCCCCCAATTTTGTTATTGTTAGGTTTTTTGGATTGCCCCCATATGGTTTAAAGACGTATTCCCGTAAAAGAAAAAAAAAACAACCTACTGTAGTCCTCCCCCTGCTGTTAAATCCAAAACAATTATATAAAGATGTAGGTAGTTGGGGTATGAAGTCATAGATACACAGCAATTAAAAATAATATTTTAACATATAATGCCGACGTTTCGACTTGCATTTCAAATTTAACCGTGCATTACAATCAGAAACCGTGGCCATCGGTTTCTGAATGCCACTCTCTCTGAAACCCTGATGAAGGCAATGCAAGTCGATACGGCGGCATTATAAATTAAAATTTTTTTTTTTTTAATTGCTGTGTATCTATGACCGCATGCCCCAACTATCTACGTCTCTAAATACTTCTCGGTCAACTAATACTTTTTCAAAACAATTATATTATTGAAATCCTTGATAGATGTCTACTAAAGAAGAAATAACGAAACAAAATATACCTTTTACTAGTACGCGGTTCCTCTAGAATCATGTAAATGTATTATTATGTTAGATTAATAAAACCATCAACCCATCAACATAAATGTAAAGAATGTAATGTGTGATTACACAATAATGTTATACACATACAACATATATAGCACATGTATTTCTAAAGTGACACGACTCAAAAATCTGTATTTTTTAGGTATCTTCATGTTTAAGTTCAACAGTCTTCTATTAAAACGTCGAAAATGCATCGAATTAACTTCAAATCCCACCTGATACATCTCAGTTGCGTATGGGATTAAAATATAATTCAGGTACACTTTCGATATATCATACAACACTGTGTTTTAAAAAAAAATTATTTATCAGAGTTGTGCCCTTTAGAAATACCTGTGCGATATGCATGTTGTGATTTTATCCTTTAGCTGAAAGATTACAATGTCCTGAGATGATTTCAAAAATATTATATATTGAAAACTGACAGCCAGGCAGACAACAGCTGCGTATGATGTCTAATATAGACCTGTCAGACTGTAATAGCTTCCTTCGATACATCCTTCCCTACTATACCAATATGACTTTACGTCAGAAATATATTTTGTTTTTCTATAGACTTTTCTTTTTTTAATATACATTTATTGAAATTTACAACTGTACAAAATATATTCATGAAGTAAATGTATTGACAACGATTGTAATAACATTTTAAAACTTGAAAAGAACTAGCACTTTATTAAAAATTCTACACTAGAAGGTCTCTAGGCCATCTTCGTTTCAGACGCCTCGGAGGATTATCAGGAATGGAGTGGGAAGCAAGTTGAGAAAACTAACGGATTTGAGTGGTTATGGAGCTTACTATGAAAGGATAGGTATCTGGTTTGGGAAAAATCAGCAACATATGGAACATTAAGATCTTTATGGATAAGTTTATTGGTGACAAAGTAAGGAGCATTGAGGATTTTTCGAAGAATTTTGGATTGTAAGGATTGGATACGAGATGAATTGAATGGCTTAGTGGAGCCCCAAAGCTTAACTCCTTACGTCCAAATAGGTCTAATCACTGTCGGGTATATGAGTCTTTTGTAATCAATTGAGAGGTTTGAACGTTTGTCTAGTAAATGTTGAAGTAGTTTAACGACGGGCAGTTTCTTGTCGTTTTTGTCTTATAGACTTGTTTAAAAATAAAAAGTGACATATATATCAGAAAACATCCAGAGTACGTTAATAATTAAAATTAAATTAATGTTTAATATTTTAAATTAAACTGATATTCAAACAGTAAATTGAGACTATAACAAAAAAATGTACATATATCTGAAAAGTGGATCAAGAAAAATAAGGGATTTTAAAACTTTTTATAGACTTAGTTTGACGAATGTTGAAGGAGAGAGAATTCCAGGGAATCGAGTAGCTAATCAGGAAGGATTTGTAATATGCTGCAGTTCGAAGATTAAGTACGAAATGAGCTCTGATAGTTCTGTAGTATACGTAGAAAATTTGAATGGAAGTTCAATATAGAGAGCAGAACGAGCAGTATTCTGGTAAAGGAAAGAATCAAAGAAATATTGTTAACGAAGGGAATAATAAATTGATTATATGAGGGTCCCCAGGATGAACATCAGGACTTTAAGAGCTGATTAAACAACTCTAATCTCTGGATTGAACCAAGTTGAGAAACGTCAGAACGTTGATGAGAACGTTAATTTCTTTGACGAGAAGAATTCCAATATTCGATCTAAGGAGTAAGAGTCATATATCAGCTAGGTGTAAAGGTGGAAAGCGATAATGAGTCGTGGAGAGGATTTTCGCTTTCTGGAGGATTCCAGGTTTCACCAGGATATTCGCATATAATCCGAAATCATGTTGGAGATCTGAATAAGATGTATGGAAGGTAGAGTATTAGGTTTACAACATGGAGTTATAGTACTATGGAGAGGCCCTTCCCGTATATTGTTCCGTGAGGGGCGAGACCAAAAAATTATCCGGCCTCGCCCACTATGCCCAACTGGCGACTTGCATTCTATACAGCCTAGGGCTATATAATATAACGCTATTACAATAATCTGTATTTTTATTTATGTTAGTTGTATAGGAGTTCGCTGCTGCGTCTGTAGGCTTTGGCTGCCGTTACCTAGCAACGGCCATATGATTGTTAGCCCAACTTGATAATTAGTTTTTGGTGTGCGAACAAGATGGCGGATTGTTAGCGTCATTGTTTTTTCATTGTTGATTTGAATGCAGACGTAGGCCGACCAGTTCTTAGACCATTTTCCAAAAAGACCACTATCCGTATCTTCTTCAAGATTGTTTTCATTGAAGCCATCTAGATCATCGGCATTTCGTAGCGGCTGTGACTTAGGTGTGATAGTCGATTGTTACTATCGATATATCGATAGGTCATGCCTATCGATAGATCTGTTTTACCCTCAAGTTTTAAAACTCTGGGAATTATGTTGATCTGTCTCTGTCCATTGTCGAGTTCTTTTGAAATTGAATTTTGAATTAAAATAGAGCTAGAGCTCAAGGTTTCCCTCAAAGCTTAAGCCAAAGGAAAGCAGAAATGCTATTTTTTCTTTCGGGAAATGTGTGGCTCAAGGAGCACACTTGACTCTTGAAATTAACTATTTCGTTATTTTTCTTTTCTGGAGATATAATTTGTTCATTATTATTGTAGCCATGTAAGTTGTAAATACTTTTTAAAATTCAAATAAATTAGTTTTTTTCTCTCATCTTTATAATATAATCTTATAATTTATAATCCTGCAAATTTCAAATATTAAGTAGATAATTGAATTTAATGAAATTAGTTGAAATTTTTTATTGAATAGCTGTGGAAAAATAGGAAGCAACAATCGATAGTTCTGAACCGATAGTATCGGCATATCGATAGTCCTAACTATCGACAATCGCCCAACCCTACTGTGACCGACCAGTCATAGTAGTTCCGCTCCTTCTAGCTATAGTATAATAGCATCGTTTTAATCTTTGTTTCGTTTATAGAAATAAATTATGTATGTTTGGTGTATAGCTTCAATGTTCTTAAATAGATACTTATATTAAGAAGCTTAGTTTATTTTTTTTTAATTTTCTATTAGTTTTATGTGCCTCATTCAAAAGACCCTGTTAATTTTGCCGGGGCTCCAACAACAATAGATAGAAAACACATTGTGGCCTATTTACAATATTAACATTCCTTTTTAATTTGATCCTGAATCTATTTCCCTCTTCCTGATGAGGGGTTTGACATGATTACGGGAGATTTTTCTCGCCGTGAAACTTGCTCTTGAGCCAATGGAGGCAGAGTGAGTGCGCTGCAGCCGCGATCATTTCTAATATAAGCGGAATCATTTTTAGGACTTCATTGTCAAATCTTAAACTATATTACAAAGCCGCTGCCGTATTTAAATTGAAATAAATAACCTTTAACTGATATTTAGGAAATTATTCTTTGTAAAATATTATCTTCGAATCTATTATTTATCAGTTCGTGATAATTTATTTAAAGGTAGGCTGGTTCCCATTTATTTATTGGGAATCGTGTGGCAATAAAAAAGGTTTGTGAACTTACGAACTCAATTGAATTATTCTCAGGACTAACAATAAGTAAATCAGTAACGAACCTTTTCCCTCACTTCCTGCGTTCACCATTAACATTTCTTGGAACATATTACATTTATTATACATCAAGTATATGCACCTACCAGAGATGTGTCGATTCTCGATCCCATCGATTCTTGAGAAAAGAATCGGAATCGATAATCGATGATTCAAAGTCGATTCCTAGGAAACGATCGGGACCGCTGATGTTAGCTATAATTTTTTAATTTATAAATATGTAATTATTATTCATATATCGATTCTTTACACTGACGAATAAAAATATTGTAAGACAATTTATTTTAAAATATCTGTCCACTGTCGAGCCACTTATTTTCTGCATCACTATCTCAGCAAATATGGTTCCGATCTTGAATGATAATAAAAAAAGTAATGTGAAGAATCGCGTGTGGTATATCTAGCTAGCTTCGAATTGTCTCCGTATCTAAATGTCGAGCCTCGGATTTTGCCTTGTAATCCCGCAGACATTCACTACAAGCTATCGAAGAAAAGGAACTAGCTGAGGTTGTAAAAGATATTATTGGTGATAAAAGGTAGTCTGTTGGTTCTTTTATGAGCAAGTCCACTACATCTTTGGTATCAAGTCCAAGCAAAACAAATCCACCATCGCGATATGTTACTCTATCCTGTTTTTGTTATTTTTTAATTCTAACAATAACTGGTTTTATTTACAAATAAGACAGACAGACAGACAGACAGACAGACAGACAGACACACACACACACACACACACACACACACACACACACACACACACACACACACACACACACACACACACACACACACACACACACACACACACCTCTCCCACTTTTTGACAAGGATAGATGTCAATAGATATTACTACTTACTTTATAAGTACTATTCCAATACAAAATGTTTCAGATAAAAGGCTTTGAATTTCAAAACCATTCGTCCATTTTCCAGATTTTTTTTTTTTCTAAGTTAACCTAAGTTAATCACCTCCTTCTGATGTTTTCTCTTTCCACCTGAGCAGTGTCTCTATTTTAATTTGTGTTTTAACAGAGCAAGAGCGTGTCAAAAAGACACCAACACTAAAAAAATGTCGGCAAAATTTGAATTTTTTAATTCAAGCTAATGTAGATCCAAAACTGGTAGGCCCTAATGACAAATGTTATAAAACAAAAGATATTCTCCATTAAATTTCTGACAAGGAAACTATTGACAAAGTTTCGATTTTAACAACATCTCTATCAGAAATACATACTCATCTATCTTTCCTCAGACCGCTGGTGTTCCACAAGGTAGTATCCTGGGTCCCATTCTTAATACCGTGTATACAGCTGATATCCCAACTCATCCTAATACTACCCTTACAACCTATGCTGATGATACCAGCGTGTTATCAGTCAATGACGATCCTTTAGCTGCATACCAGACACTCCAGTCACATATCACTTCCATTCAAGAATGGTGTCATAACTGGAGAGTTAAGATAAATCCCAGCAAATAACCTTTACTCTCCGTCGAAAGCCTACCTCATCCCGTCCTCCTGTATCCTTTAATGGTGTACCATTAAATAATGTAGAACAAATACGATACCTGGGATTTTATCTGGACAAGAGACTTACCTGGAATCCCCACACAAGATTGAAAAGACAAGAAGTTGCACGTCGATTTCGACTGCTTTAACACTTACTAGACAAACTTTCAAATCTCCCGATTCACTACAAGAGAGTCATCTATACGACGATCATCAGACCTATTTAGACTTACGGGATAGAGTTATGGGGATCCACCAAACCATCGAATTCTTCCCGCATCCAATCACCCCAATCCAAAATCCTTAATGCTCCTTACTTTGTCACAAATGAATTAATCCACAATGACCTAAATATTCCATATGACGCCGATTTGGCACGAACCAGATACCTATCCTTTCATAATAAACTTGCTTCCCATTCCCTTACTGGAGTCTGAAAAGAAGATGGCCCCGTGATCTTCTTTTGTAAATATTCATTAGAGTACTACCAATGGCTAGTTCCTCTACAAGTTCTAATCATGCCATTATTTTGCATTGTTTACAGCATATTTACTAAATGTGTTTTTATTAATACAGTTGTAAATTTAAATTAATAAAAGAATTTAAAAAAAACAACAACATCAAAACTAGAGCGTTTCAAAATGTTACATTTAAATCTTAAAAAACGTTACAGCAATAAAGTATAGACCCCAGCTAAAAGACATATCCATGTAAAAAGAAACAAAAACAAAAGAGTTATGTTGCGTACATTGGATGTAAGTTCTGAATTTTTAGGTGTAATATGTAATAGGGACATTGTTGTAAGATATGTTTCATTCCTCTTTTGTTCTAAAAGAATACCTCTTCATCTGCCTGATGTTTCCTCCTTTCATCTGACTACAGTCTATTAATTTGTGTTTTAACTACTTCTGGTAGGACTCCACTAGGACAAGCGACTTAATCAGTACAGTACTTTTCTCTTTAATCTAAGAAAAACTGTTTTAAGTTGCAAAGACTTCGTCGTAAACCTACGACCTCCTGTCTTACAGTATCCTTTAATGATACTCCACTAATCCCTGTTGAACAGATCCGCTACCTAGGACTTTACGTGAACAGACGTCTTACTTGGAATCCAGATACAAGACTAAAACGACAAGAAACTGCCCGTCGTTTTCGACTACTTCAACATCTACTTGACAAACGTTCAAAGCTCACAATTAATTACAAAAGACTAATATACATAATTGTTATTAGACCTATTTGGACGTACGGAGTCGAGCTTTGGGGCTCCACTAAACCATCCAATTCATCTCGTATCCAATCCTTACAATCCAAAATCCTTCTAAAAATCCTAAATGCCCCTTACTTTGTCACCAATAAACTTATTCATAAAGATCTTAATGTTCCATATGTTGCTGATTTAGCCCCCACCAGATACCTATCCTTTCATAGTAAGCTCCATAACCACTCAAATCCTCTAATTTCTCAACTTACTTCCCACACCATTCCTGAATTTTTGTTGAAGTGCTACTGATAAGTAGTTCTTTTCATTTTTTTTCATGTTATAGGTATCAACACATTTACTTGATGTATATATTTTGTACAGTAGTAAATTTCTATAAATTGATTTTTAAAAAACTACTTCTGGAAATTTGATCTTGTTGACTGCTGTCCGAAATTTGTCTTTGTCCTACAATGAATCCTGTAGTATTTTTTAAAATTTATTTTCGGTTTAAAAACTAATTTCCAGTTATTTATTAAAGGTTCAGTTCTTTCTTTTCTAACAAAATACCCCTCAGAGCCTAGAGCAGCGACCCGTGGACTGCCACCTCTCAGGACCCAGTGAACGGATTCCTGAGACACAAACTCTTTAGATCGCCCACAGACTCACCAACGCAGCGGGTTCGAGGAGAGAGAGAATGCGAAAGGAATTTTGCATGCCGTGGACCTTGGTGGGGGGAGGGCAATGACTGGGCCTACATTACTAGCAATTACCTCATCGGGGGTCCTTTCGTCTCTTCAGGAGGGTTCAGGGTGTCTAGGTTCGACTGTCTGTCTATGTCTCATCGGATCGAAAATTTGTCTTCTGCTGTTGTATTCTTGGTATAATAGAACATAGGAGTTCTCCAGTCTACTGCTAGCAGTAGATATATCTATAGCCCAGTAGCCTAGGCTCAGGTTCACATGTATTAACAATCACAATTTTTAAAATATTTTATTGTGACCAGTGCTGTGTAGGTAACAAAATTTTTAGATTCTCGTTACCTCTGTTTAAAATCAATTTCCATTTTAAAATATACTCCAAAAATAAGCTGAGAAAGCAGAACAATTCAATTAAAAAAACAATAACACTGTTCTGCATCAAAATACTCTCTCTATAATTATTATGTTTTGAACTGTGCTGAACAGGAATCTGAAGTCAGAAAATCTCGATCAGGCACCAGTTGTTGTCACATTTGTGTTTTAGGTCGAAGAATGAGTTGTTTTTCAACATTTATAGCATTTTTTTATCATTGAAAGCTTTAACAACAATTTTGAAACTCTTATGTATAACAAAATGGAAAAAATGGAGTGCATAAGTATTAGACTTTGTTGCATAAATGACATTGTAGAAGACAAACGGTTTCCATTCCGTACAGTATTAACATTTTGACGACCGTATTGTAGTGTCTTATCTTCGCGTTTGTTGACAGGCTCCTTTTATAATATAAATTGCTTGTCGCTAGGCTTAGTCTTTCCAATTCACTCAATAAAATACACTAAAAATAATTTTTGTTATTAAAAAAAAATGTACCAAGTAGTGTTGATCTATTACATGAAAAATTCGATTGTAATAAAAAATACAAAATATTTTTTATCATAAAGGAGGAGAATCAGTGACACAGACATAATTAGGTATTACAGAATCTAAGCGCTTTCGATTCCTTGGAATCCGAAGTCGGAAAATCGCAATCAGGCACTATTTTTTGTCAAATTTGTGTTTTAGGTCGAAAAATTAGGTGTTTTCATTTTACATTGAAAGCTTTAAAAAAAAAAAATTTATTTCGAAACTTTTAATGTATTAAAAAATGAAAAATTTTTAGAGCATAGGTATAAGGCTGTGTTGCATAAATGGCAATGTTGAAGAATTGCTTTTGTCATATAAGGCGATGGGTTGCAACATGTCCGCAAAAATTCCTTTTTTAAATTCTCAATTGAATTTCTTTCCTCCTAACTTGGGAGCAGTTTTAGATAAACAAGAAGATCTAATTTATCAAGAGATTGCCCAAATAGACAAATGCAATGAGAAGATGCTTGCCTACTACTGTTGGGCACTACAACGGGAGGCACGTGATGTAGAGTACAAAAGGAAACACATTAATTATGTTCAGTATTAAATATTATTTCATAAATTTTTGTTTTTCACCCAAAAAAGTATTGTATTAATATACAAAAAAAATGCTTTTTCAGTTATTTTTTTTTTTTAACAACCTCCAATCTCTAAAAAATGGTGATTGGTAAATTTTTTTTTTACTATTGATTCGAATTCAGCACACTTGGAAATATAAAAGTCACAATAAATGTTCATGAAAGTAAAAAAATAAATAAATTAAATTTAAAAAAAAATAACGGATACGTTATTATAGGTTTTTCAAAAATAACGTCTAGTTTATTTATGATGCTAGGTAGACCTTTTTTTTTTTTTTTTGCC
This sequence comes from Euschistus heros, assembly GCA_003667255.2. Classification (NCBI taxonomy): domain Eukaryota; kingdom Metazoa; phylum Arthropoda; class Insecta; order Hemiptera; family Pentatomidae; genus Euschistus; species Euschistus heros. The sequence goes on from RCWM02000063.1 coordinate 3,072,522, forward strand.
TTCAGATTCGGTTTCAGCAAACGTAAAAATATATCAAGAACGATTTCCTAAGGTGAGCGTAGTGTTTTTTTTTTTTAATTCTCGATTTTTGGTAGCAATATCTCTGTCTAAAAATCAATTTCTATTTCAAAACATATTCTAAAAAAGCAAAACAAATCGATTTAAAAAACAATAACAATTTAAGGCATTAATTAGAAAACCGCTAGTGGCATTTATTGTCCATAGCATAGAATGTATATTATTAATAATAATAAAGACAATTTACAATAATATAATTCATTACCCAAATTCTTATTTACGAAGACAAGCATTCCAAATGAAAATTTGAATCTGTTTTGAGCGGTTTTATTACTTGTAACAATTCATAAATTATCAGAAGTTCCCTAGGTCATCTTTTCATTCACTTCGGAGGGTGATTGCGAATATAGTCCAGTCAATAGGGAATCACTCCCATGTTAAATTTACTAAAAATAAGGGCTGGTAGCAACCCGCACAGAGTTGTTGAGGGCGATTAAAGAAGTATTTCTATCAAAAGTGCCCCGAAGATTTGGTGAGTTTTTCAGAGTTAGGGGCACGAGAACATGGCCAAAAGCAGTTTTTTCAATTTATAAGCAAATATAACGCGGCTTTTCATAAAATGTTGTATATAAAAGTTGTAGATAATAAAAATATCTACAATTTAAGCCATTGATCGTTCGATTCTGATGATTGGTTGTCGTAAAAAGTGCAAAAAAAACCTCTAAAATGTCCCTTTTTTGCATAAGAATTATTATAAACAAAAAGGGCCTTTTCAAAACTTTTTATTGATGAAAAAGGAAGCTCTTTAAACCCAAAGAAAAATAGTATTTACCCCGTCCTCCTATCTTTATTATTTACTGAGATATACCTTTTGTTTATCTCGATATCGATATTTTCAATGCAAAACGGGCCGTTCGTGATTCACATTTTGAACTTCGGATGACCGGGATATTATTCTTAAGGGCTTATATTTTCATTATGAATTGCTAAAAAATCGATTTATTTGAAAAAAACATGCAATAAAATCGACTTGAAAAAGCGCCCGTTTTACAGCTATAAACAATTGAAGCTAGAGCGTCCGGTATTGAACCGATTTTGTTATAAATATAATAAATTAAAAGCTTACCTCTCAAGATTGATTTGAGCTATTCAAAGTGTAGCTACCACAAATAACAGCCGAGTTACGATTTTTTTTTTTTTAAATCACTACGTCATTGTTATGGCTAATTAAAAAAAATCAATCTCCAAATAGTACAAAAGGGTGGATGGGCTTTCGGGAAACTTACTCGACAAGTTTTCAGTATCATGTGTCCAAAATTATTCCTTTAAAATTTGCGAATAATCCTCCTAGCCAGTACGATACAATTTTCACAGTGTTGATTGAAGCGTCAGCACGAGCCCGAGCTCTTAAACAATATCTAATTTTTTTAATTAGGGAGAGAATTTTCCCTATTGACTGGACTAATAGAGTGGGATAGCAAGTTGGGAGTCTTGTGGATTATGTAGCTTATCATAGAAGGATAGGTATCTGGTCTTAGGCTATTCAGCTACAAATTGAGCAAAGTATATTAAATATCATTAACATATAGGATAACTCTTTTCTCACAAAAAGAATGAAAATTACGTCCAGTGTTGGTAATTATTTTTGATAAATAAACATTTTAGCTAATATTTATTTGTTATTTTTCTCATTTATTTATTTTAAAATAATATATTACCTATATTTATATATGATTATTGCTAGATGGAATCCTGTTTTGAAAGATTGCTAGACCAAGTTATTGAAGGGCAAGCTAGACCAAATACAGAAAATGACCCGGTCCGAAGACTCGCCGGCCTTGGGCGAGGATACGTGATTTCGTTCCGACGTCACAATTCTTATCATCCGTCATTTTTTAACAGCTAAAATATTTATAACATGTTTTCTTATTTAATAGGTTTTATTTTATAACTTTTATGGTCACCGATAAAAAGGCAATCTGATACACGCAATTTATATATACTCCTTCTGGATCGATACAACAGTAAACCGTTTACTTAAAAAGTTCAGCTTTTATATTGAAAAATGGGAAGATTAAAGTAAATGCAACAGAAACACAAGCGATAATAGACCCAAAAAGACATAAGCATGTCAAAAAAAAAAAAAAAAAGAGTTATATTACTTACGTGCATTGGATGTATTTTTTTTTTTCTTGTTTTCCCTCTTAAAGTAACCCTGTAAGAGACGTGTAATTAAATATCTGTACATGTTCCTTGCAATTAGCATATTACATGTATCTTACATGTTTAGTATTTTATTAAATATGTGAAATTTAAAAATAATTTACATTTAAGTTTTTATGATGCATTTTGAATCGCTACAATAAAAAATGTAAAAAAGAAACAAAACAAAAATAAATGAAAAGTGAATAAACACAAAACAAATGAAAACACAACTAAAAACATCAATGAGTTCGGCCCCACGCCGCACAGTGGAGTATTGGCCATGAAATCCTGGCCAAAACTATTTACCTATTTTTTTGTGACTGTGGAATACTTAAAACATTTTATCAACAATCTAGAAATATATCAGGCTAATAAAATATAAAAAATTTCAAGTTTTGACAAAAATTAGTGGAAACTCTGGAAAAACCAGGGAATTTGAAAAACGTCGGGAAAATGTTCAAGACATTTGAAAGTTATATGGCAATTTAATATCTAGTTTTTGCAAATACTAAATACATTATTTGCGTAATAAATTTTAAAATGAAAACCTGAATGTAATTAATGTAATGGGAAAATGGATATACTATTTTAATAGCATACATTTTTCAATCTCTCTCCACATGTAAAAATGAAACCAGATAACAAAAAATACTAAAAAATGAAATAATCTTTGTGAAACAGAAAAAAATACAATATTATATGGTTTACTGATCTTCTGACGACAGACTGATCTTTTTTTATTAATACCGCAGTGTGACGTCACAAACAAATAGACATATAATTTTGTAATACATCAAATAAGTTACTTAAAAGGGTAAACTACTAGAAATTACCCCGAAAATTGAACATTACCCTCTCAATAACCGGGTGTAAGTTTGGTAAGACACTAATTACGTGCATAGGTAAAATACACAGAAGATCGTTTTTTAGACAATTATTTTATGATAAAAATTATAAGGATTTAAATTTTAATAGTCTCAAATGTTTCTTTAACCAATTACGACTATATTATTTTTATTACACGTCTTGAAAGAGTTTGAAATTACTTATTGCACGCTAAACACCGACTTGGTTATCACAAAATTCACTTTAAGAGGTATTTTTAGACATTCATTAAAAATAAAGGGGGGGGGGTTGGGGTGAGATTTTTTTGCGGTATAACAAGTAGAAGGATTGAACTTTACATTAATGCAAAAATACCTGGCCGACAAAGCCCGACAGTACAACATAATCTTTTTTATTCTTGTAAACAAGTCTATTTTTTTTTCGTTTTAAACATCGTAATAAAAAGAACTACAAGTTAGCCGTGATGATATTAAAACTTACTAAAACCTAGTTATCACAGAGAAACACATACTTTTCCAAGCTGTGTAGAGAAATTTCAGATCAATTGCTAAATTGATTCCACAGAAATAACAACATTTTTAAGCATCTTACAACTCAGCAAAAGCAACTGCATTGTACAAATAAAGTACATGCAGCGTATCCAACTCCTTGATTTAGGCTAGTTTCCTCGGGCAGGAAGTGGATGACAATAAACGAGATAAATATATTTCGATGTAAACAATCCTAAACTACTAGAAAATACGTATTGTAATGTTCTGAAGTACAATTTATTTTTTGGACTTTTGGCCATGTGGCCACTGTGCGCCGTCGGTCGTCTTCTTCACCTCTTTGAGGAGTTCTAAATCACATTCAGTGATCAACTTTTTCATTTCCTTGAGATATATTTTAAAAATATCCTTCTCTGGAAGCGGCCAATCATCCCCTTTAATATAATGGATTTTATAAGGTGTGCTCTCTTGTCAAAAATAGGGCAGTTGTATAGAATGTGATGAAAAATTTATTGTGTTTGTCTGTCGCAGTGGCATGTAGGTGAGTTAGTTAAAACATACACCTACATATATCGGATGTATGTGTGTAATTGTTTAGGTGTAATATATAATGGGGACATTCTTGAAAGATATGTTTCATTACTCTTTCGTGCTTTCCAATACTTCAAAGACCACACATTACTCCTAACATAATTATAAACGGAACGAGGATCCCTTGGGCACAGGCTATCAGTTACTTATAACTAGAACTAGACAAATCACTAACTTCCTTCAAACATATCAATAACAAATGCAGTAGAGCGAAAAGTATCATCATCGAAATGAAACCATATTTCAATAGACAATCTCGTCTATCTGCAAAAAATAAATTGATGTTGTATGAAACTATAACTATACTTGCAACTCTAATTATAGGAAATTAGAAGTTATCTAAACACATGTATACAAATAATAAATAACTACCCGATGTATACCAGAATTTCAAACATGTTACTTGACTTAAATCTGCCAGCAATTAAACAGTACACTCACAGGCACAAAATTTGTTTTCTCTAACAACAATATCCGAAACTCCCATCATACAAAAAATACAATAAAGACTACGACAAGACATCACCAAAAAGATACACCCACAGAGCTACTAAACATATTTAAAAGACTATTTAAAAAAATAATATATATCGCTTTTATTAAAAAAAAATATTACAATTGTACATTATTCTAAGTAAATATCCATATTATGTATTTTTATTTGTATGTACATTTTTTATTTACTTTTTCTTTATCCACTCCTATCTCAGTGACAGAACTTTTAAAGTTAATCATAACTTTTTCTATTCCTCTCTCTTTAACCAAGCAGGAAGTGTCCCTCAAGGAAGTATCCTGGGTCCAATCCTCTACACGGTGTATACAGCTGACATCCCTACGCATCCTAGCACCGTCCTCACCACATATGCTGATGACACTTGTGTGTTATCAGTAAACAATGATCTATTTATTGCCTCCCAGACACTCCAATCCCATATCATTAACCTTCAAGAATGTTGTCCAAAATGGAGAATCAAAATAAATCCCATCAAATAACCTTTACCCTTCGTCGTAAACCTATGACTTCCTGTCCTTCAGTATCCTTTAATGATCGCCCATTAATCCCCGTTGAACAGATCCGCTACCTAGGACTTCATCTGGACAAACGACTCACTTGGAATCCACACACAAGACTAAAACGACAAGAAACTGCCCGTCGTTTTCGACTACTTCAACATCTACTTGACAAACGTTCAAAGCTCACAATTAATTACAAAAGACTAATATACATAACTGTGATTAGACCTATTTGGACGTACGGAGTTGAGCTTTGGGGCTCCACTAAACCATCCAATTCATCTCGTATCCAATCCTTACAATCCAAAATCCTTAGAAAAATCCTCAATGCTCCTTACTTTGTCACAAACTAACTTATCCACAAAGATCTTAATTTTCCTTACGTTTCTGACGTAGCTCAAACCAGATATCTATCCTTTCATAGCAAACTCCACAATCATTCAAACCCATTAGTATCACAACTTGCTTCTCATTCCATTCCAGATAACCCTCCGAGGCGCCTGAAAAGAAGATGGCCTCGGGACCATCTAATATAGTACTTCATTATATAGAACCTTTATAACTGCTACCAATGGGTAGTTGATGTAAAAACAAGTGACGAGTCATTTTTATCATTATCATCATATTTACTTGATGTATAATATATCGTAGATACAGTTGTAAATTTCAATTAAATAAAAAAAAAAGAAAAACTTTTTCTTATTTTAATCTGTAGGTTTTTTTTGTTTTTTTTCTCACTTTTTCCTGCTATAAATATCTTCAAATGTGTTAAATACCCAAAAACAAAGGAAATATGTAAAGTTTATGTAACACGAATGAGAGATAGTCACCTTTCACATGTAAATATATGTATGGATGGTTTTGGCAACATTTGTAACAAAAATGTTTAATAAATGTTTTTATAAAAAAAAAAAAAAAAAAAAAAAAAAAAAAAAAAAAACTGATATATTTCTATGCAATATCTGAACCATTTGGGAAAAACTAGGCAAGTCCAAAATATCATTATTTTAGGGTAGCACTTTGAAGTATCCTGTTCAGTGTGATTCGAATTTTTTTTTAAACCGTTATTATTCTATAAATTCTCTGTATTTATTATGCAGTGAATATATGTATACATATAGAATGCATTTGCAATGCGTTTTAAAGAATACAATCGATGTTTCAACTTTCTTACATTTACACTATGGGTTGGAAAAACAGTCCAGTCAATGAGCGCTGAAATGAGGGGTGTAGAATGCATAAAATATGCAATCATTTTTGGCTCCACAGCTACGTTAGGAATAGTTAGAAGGTAAACATACTAAAATGCCCCGTCCCTGGAGTGTGAGCTATAGGTGGGGGAAAAGGGAACTAATTTTTTTTTATTTTTCGATTATTACTCGAAAACGGTTCTCTCTAAAAAAAATATATTTAAAGTAAAATGTAAGCTAATTAAATTTCCTATAAAATAGTTTCTATAAATATTTGTCAAAATTCAAACGGTTTTCGAGATATACGTTATTGAAAATCGTTAATTTTCAGTGACATAAATTTTTTACCTCACTTTTTATTAAACATTTGCTTCAAATGCCAAAAACTTATGTATGAAATTAAAGTAAGTTTTTGACAAAAAGTGAGGTCAAATTTGTTTTTTTTATCCGAAAATCGCGGATTTTCAATAACGTATATCTCGAAAACCGTTGGAATTTCAACAAATATCTATAAAAACAATTTTATAGGAAATTTAATTAGCTTTATTTTTTACTTCAAACACATTTTTCTATAGTCAACCGCTTTCGAGATATAATCGAAAAACCCAAAAATTGGACCTGCTCCCCTCAAAACCAGCGTTAGCTCACCCCAAAGGGGCTATGTTAGAATGTTTTCTTCTAAATACTCCTAACGAAGCTATGAAGTCAAAAATTATCGAAGTAAAGTTTGAACAAAATCGACTTATCAATTTCTTCCCAAATGGTACGCATATAATTCAAAGTGTGTATGGTTACAATTTTATAAAATGGAAGCCACATCAATATGACAACCTCTTTGGGTGGACAGCCTACTAAAGACACTGGAGATTAATAAAAGGTATTGGATTCTGTGGAGAAAATTAAATAATAACGGAAAGAAGATTGAATTCGCCTGGCCTCAATTCCACTGCGTAATAAAGGGTAATGAAAGGACTGACGGTACCCCTCATATTGCGAAGAAAGGGGAAAGAAAGGGAATAAATATAAAAATGACAGCAGTCGAGGATTGGATTAAAAGTTTAATGATCACTCTCGTGCCGCGTGGGAGGGTAAATGGAAAAAAAAAAAAAAAAAAAAACAAAAGAATCGGAAGTGTTTAAAATATTTTGACATGGATATGTTATATGGTGAGGGGAGTCTGTATTGGTGTAAAGTTTTTTTTTATACTCAACAAAAATGTAACATTTTTACACGATCTAGATCTGTTGGTGTTGCTCAAATTTTCTTTCTTATCAGAATTTTAAAAGAGGCTAGTTTTATTATGTAACATTTATCTCTAGGACCTATCGTTTAACAGCTATATTAGTTTAAATAAAAAAAAGTAACTTTTTATACATTTTTTTAAGTGTCTGGTCTTTTTTAACTCACTCTAGCTGTGTTGGTGTTCCTCGAATCCAAAATTTGTCGAAAATGTTCTGATGAGAAATTTAATGGAGAATATTTTTTGTGTTATTATTTGGAATCACTATTTTCTATCAACTTTTTTTATTTTGAATAATGTCTTGTCCCCAAAATAAAGCATTGTTGAGAGTAAGAGAATCTCAGGAATTGTGTAGGCACATTATTTTCTTCGAATTAACGATTGTTGGTTCGAGTAAACGAATACATCATATAAGCGTAATCAGGGAATGGGATTCATTTCGACTTACCGTGTTTTACGACTTAACAAGCTTCGATTTATCGAGTTTTGTTTGTCCAAAACGCCATATTCTGACAATCCAGCATCTATTGTTATATAAGAAACAGTACAATAATGTAAAAATAAAATAAATCATTATTCTTATGAAATTAAATAAAAATCTTATTGAATTAAACACGCTAATGTTTATGGAAAATCTTGATTGTTGGCCAGGTGTTTGAAAAGGAGACATTGTTCTCTACAGCAGGGACAAGAAACTGACAAGAATCAGTGAGTTCTATCAAGTACATGATTCTCTTCAGTATCGTCTCAGGTTCTGCCCTGGAGAAGATGGGTACAGTACTAACATCAGCGTGACCCAAACACCAACACACCACTTAAGAAAACTGTGCCTGCAGCTGAGTTTTACGCCTAAATGTTAGTGGAGCGAGGATATGAAGAACCTTATTTACTTTAATTTCGTAATCTCCCCAACCAATTTAAGCTTGATATGTACGCAAATATAGAAACAGAAAGACTAAACTGTAATTAAAAAAAAAATAATAATAAAATTAGTTGAGAAGTGGAGACTATATTCATTTGAAGGATGCCATAAGAAATGATTTGGTTTTGGAGCTGGGTAAGATGGCAGTGCTGCCTTAAAGCTTCACTAGAGGACTGTTAAAACAATTTAAATTTAAAAACAATTAAGTTTTAAAAAATGTTAAATTTAATTATTGAAATTATTCTAAGTAATAATAATTATCAGCGTTAAGCTTACCTTTACTAATTTAAGTTGTCCTGAATCCTAATGATATTAAACCGTAGCGGAGCAGGGTACTTTCAGCTATTTATTTATAATAAGTAAATTAAATGTTGTTCAAAGTGATTTCCTTGAGCATTATGACTGGTTCGGCATCTTTCTTCAACAGTTCAACAGCAGCAGTGTCCAAACTAAAAATTATTCTAATTTATTTGATACCATTACTTATTACATTTTATTTATATATATATATATATATATATATATATATATATATATATATATATATATATATATATATATATATATATATGAGGCTATGAGAGCAAAAGTGGCCTAACCCACAAAATATAAAAAAAATCTAATTTAGTAATTTTTTGCAACTATAACGCCCCATCTGGTGGTGTTAATGTGTTTGAAAAATTGGTTCACATTGCACCACCATGTGAACCAATTTTTCAAACACATTAACACCACCAGATGGCGTTATAGTTGCCAAAAATTACTAAATCAGATTTTTTTATATTTTGTGGATTAGGCCACTTTTGCTCTCATAGCCTCATATATATTTGTTTTTTTACTTTATTTTTTTATCTTATTTTTATGAATTTCACATATTGCATGAGTAGTTTTTTTTTTGTTTTTGGCAATCGGCATAACTGCCACTAAGGACCACGCAAATATCATTGCTTAGGCTTTTAGGATAATTTGAAGAGAATTTGAATTTTCTTTCGTTTCATCGCAGTTTCATGATTGTCGACTGCATTTATTTTCTTTCTTCGGACTACTTTATTTCTTACTTTCTTTTTTTCCCTTCTAATATTGGTGAGATTTTTCAGTGTTTTCCAGTATGTGTCAGTATCCAGGCAGGCAATCAGCATCTAGAAATTTAAGGTTCTTTAATTTTTCTCTTATTGCTTCGAGTATCCTCCCATACTTTTGTAGCTGACATTTGTTAAAGATCTTTTTGTTCAATCTTTCCTCCTTCATTCTTTTCATGGGCCCATAGAACTTCAGCCTTCAGATTCTCATCTCGGTATCGAGATCTTTGATTTCTCTGTAGATCTCGTCGTTAGGTCTTCGGCTGTATCCTTCCAGTGTTTTCCTAGGCCCATAGATTTTCCTGAAGATTCTCATTTCTATACTTAGCAGCTTTTTCAAGTTGGTTTTCGTCTCATACAAAATCGCGGGCTTTATCACAACGTGGTAAGGCCTTAATAATGCATTGAAGGAGAGGTTCTTTTTATTGTAAAGTTTGCCTGTTTGGAAACTTAAATTTTCTAATTTTATGATTTTCTCACAGATATCTCTGTCTATTTCTCAGATCCGTTGTAATATGTCATTTTCTCAAAATACTTATGTTTTCTGGATACTTTTATTTTTTCATATTTGATAGCATTATTTATTACATTTTGTTTTTTATTATTTTGTATATTTGGAAGCTATTTTTTTAGACTGTATTTCTTTATTTTTAAAAAATTAATTTCATTGCACATATTGCATGAATGGGTTCAATGTCATCCGTATTACTCGTTACCCTTGAATGAAGCAGCTTGTAATTAATGTAATTAATTTTTTTAAAAAAAAAAAAAAAAAAAATTTATGTTCGATCATAAATAAAGCCTCCTAAATCTTATCCCCTACAATAATTCCCTATATCCAAATATATTAGTAGCGATGACCGGGTAGACGAGGCGATGCCCCTGGAGCAGTGTACAGTGTACCCAATCGATTTTAACGCTCCTCTGTCACCATCGGCAAAACAAACACCGGAACAAAAGAAGCTCGTGCCGCATACTGGGCTATTAGATCTTAGATCGAATGTTCGAGCTATCGATACATTGATTAATACCACATATAATTACAAATACCTCAAGTTTCGATACCGAACCACTAAAAGTCATCTACATAGCTCTGTGGAACTAAGACAATATAAAAAACTCAATTGACTGGGAAAAACAAAAGATCTGGGATATATCTATTAATAATCTACTCTTCTGATATATAGGTATAAATAAAAAAAAAAAAAAAACCCTGTACGGTTGTACTGTTTCTGAGCCAACTGTTGGGAAAGGAGGTGATTTGGCCAGAATTCACGCTCAACCGCCAGGTTTTTCCCCAAGTTTTCCCAAAAGGGTACCCACTTTTTAGGAAGCCGGCTGTGCCCCAGGAGTGTCTCCCAACATCGAATTTGATCCACGGCCGAAATAACAGAAAATAAATTTTCTGCCTTCAGTCGGGCTCGAATTCGGGCCTTGGAGCATCGTATTCAAGCGCCTTATCCAGTGAGCTACCGCGCCTCCAGTCGAACCTGTGATATAGTCCAGTCAATAAACATATCGTAGAGTGCGTGAAATATGCGATTATTTTTTACCTCAGGGCTTCGTTCTAGTGGAGTCCAGAAGAAGGGGAGAAGGTCAACTTTAACTTAACATAAAAAATCAGCTATTAATGCTAGGATAATATTTTTTGTTATATTGCAAACGTTGAACTATACTTCAGAAATATAGTTGATTTCCCTGATATCCTAAAAATTATTATCAGTGCGAAGGAAAATCAATTTTAAGTCCCATTCACGCACTTGCCCCACCTAAACGGGGTAAGTAAATCTCTTGAAAACTCCTTAGCAGTGAATTGATTCTTTGATGGGGTAAGTGCAAAAATAAGCAACTCCCAGAAATCATTTTACTCCTTGAAATTAAAAAAATAGAGAAAAATACATTCAATACAATTATATAATTTTAACTCATTCAACTTTACACAAAACTTAAATCAACAGGTTGAACTATGAAAATTGCTAGAGAGGTTATCTTCTACAGTAGAGCACTCTAGTGTGTTAGGTTTGGAGGGTATGAAGCTCTGTCTTCATACAAAAAATGGCAGTTGATGTAACAAAATGACAATAGAAATTATGGCGGACTAATCCACTTACCCCATAAACGCACTTACCCCACCTTACCTTATATCGAAAACGGTGGACTCTCAAAAAATATGCCTTCCATGATCATTAATCAAAAAAATTGTCAGAATCAATGTTGTAGAACATTAAATTTACTTTAATTTCATAAATCAAAGTTTCTGGCACTTGAAGCAAATTTTGTTTTGAAGCTGATGAACCATAAGCTCACCTCCCAGGGGCGGGGACTTTTAGTATGTTTACCTTTTAACTATTACTAACGAAGCAATGAAGTAAGAAATTATTGGATATTTCATGCACTCTACACCCCTCATTTCAGCACTCATTGGCTGGACTAATAAGGAAACATTCGATCCGACCAACTCCAAGAATGTTAAAAATCCTCAACACTTAAAAAATGTAGGTAAAACATTACTTTTTTCATTCCAACCAATATAACTCCTAATCAGTTGATCCTAGCGACAAATATTATGTAACAAAAATATTCTGTATTCAATTTCTGATCAGGAAACTTTCTATAAATTTTCGATCAGATCAACATCGAAAGAGCTAAAGCATGTCAAAAAAGTGCCAACACTTAAAAAATGGAAGCGTGACTTTTTTTTCATTCAGGCTAATATTGCTACTAAAGGGTAGGTCTTGTTGACCAATGTTATATCACAAATAATATTTTCCATTACATTTTCTGATAAGGATCTGTCAGCAAATGTTCCATTTGTACAACACCGACAATATACAATGTCAGCCTTAGAGAAATGTGCTCTCGATAAGAATATTCGTAAATTAGAGCTGTTTCGATACTAAAATTTTCCGGTTCCTGAAAATGATATCGATACCATGAAATCGATTCTCTATTCTCGGTACTTTGAAAATGATTTGCCAGTATAAAGAACTGTGGACATTAAATAAAAAAACAAAACAAAAAAACTTTCCCAAACATCTAGTCCCATCACTAGAACAATATTTATTGTATTGCTGTAGCTAATATGATCATAATTACTTGAGGTACGCATGATGATATAGAAGGATCAATCCTAATTAAGATCATAATTTTTGTGCTTTAAACAAAACTCCCTTAAAATGCACCATGTGCAGAAAAAGGGATGGATTTAAATGTTTGTGATTGTATTATAAATCAATAAAAATAAAAGGGGATTAAAGAAAAAAAAAAAAAAAAAAAATATATATATATATATATAAACTCACTTCTGCGTCTTATTATTTTATATATTTTCCAGTTTATTTAGCTACACAATCATTAAATTATAGTTCTTATACACCGCTTTTTTTGAAAGGGTCTATTTTGTCCATAGATGAAGGGAAATGACATGACAACGGATTTTCTAGTTTCAATGCGGGGTTTATAACTAACTTTCTTGACTTATTTCCGACTTTGGTGGATATTGGGCCGAAATATGGAATCAAAATATATTTCTTCGGGGTAGCATTTTCTCCTAGGACACAAATTTTTTTTACTCATCAGTAGCACTTTATTAAAACTTCTACACTAGAAGGTCTCTAGGCCATCTTCGTTTCAGACGCCTTGGAGGATTATCAGGAATGGAGTGGGAAGCGAGTTGAGGAACTAACGGATTTGAGTGGTTATGGAGGATAGATATCGGGTTTGGGCTAAATCAGCAACATATGGAACATTAAGATCTTTATGGATAAGTTTATTGGTCACAAACGAAGGATTTTGGATTGTAAGGATTGAATACGAGATGAATTCGATGGTTTAGCGGAGCTCCAAAGCTCAACTCCGTACGTCCAAATAGGTCACAATCATGTAAATGAGTCTTTTGGAATGAATTGGGAGCTTTGATCGTTTTTCTAGTAAATGTTGGAGTAGTCTAGTAAATGTTTGTGTTGTTAAATATATATTATTCATTGTTTTGGCAGATTTGTTACTTTAAATGTTGTCGATCGTGATTTTACTGTATCTGTTATTGCTGGCTATTGTGCATATCGTTTGGATTTATTCATTATAATTTTGTTCATTTGATGGTATGTTTAAAAGACGGTAAATCATGTTATCAAAGGCTACGACGAGTTTATGTGTTAGTGGTCTCCTGGTATTATTGTGTATGACTACATCTGTGTGTGTGGGTTTCCTTTATATACCAAATTCATGTTGCTTATTGCTAATACTGCTTTCTAGGTCTAAAAGGTTTATTGTTTTTATGCTTGTTTTTTAATTCTATTACGAATTTAATTCACTACAAAGAACTCATCTATATGACGATTATCAGACCTATTTGGACTTACGGTATAGAATTGTGGGGATCCACCAAACCATCGAATTCTTCCCGCATCCAATCACTCCAATCCAAAATCCTTCGAAAAATCCTTAATGCTCCTTACTTTGTCACAAATGAAATCATCCACAATGACCTTAATATCCCATACGTCGCCGATTTGGCACGAACCAGATACCTCTCCTTTCATAATAAACTCACTGCTCATCCAAATCCACTTGTTAAACTATTTGCTTCCCATTCCATTCCTGGCAATCCTGCGTCTGAAAAGAAGATGGCCTCTTGATCTTTTTTTGTAAATTTCATTAGAGTACTACCAATGGCTAGTTCCTCTGCAAGTCTTAATCATGTCATTATATTGCATTGTACACAGCATATTTACTGGATGTGTTTTCTAATACAGTTGCAAATTTCAATTTATAAAAGATTTAAAAAAAAAAAAAATCATGGGATTGATCTATGGATTTTGTTTATGTTATTTAAAAACATATTGATTTGTCTGCTATTAGAGATGTACATTATTTTGGGACGGGTTTGGCCTATAGGGGTGTATTTGTTATTCCATATTGAATGTTGTTGATCATGATTTTCCTGTATCCGTTATTGCTGGCTTAAGTGTGGCTATAAATTAGATTATAATTTTTTATAATTATTTATTATTATTTAGTTGATTTTTTGGTATGTTTAAAAGACTTATTAGGTATTATATTGGCAAATCGACAAAATTAGTTTTAAGTTAACCGATATATATATATTATGGCAGATCATATAATCCTGAATAAACATTTGCTTTTAGTATTAATTCTACAGATATACATAAATTCCTTTTTCTCACTTTATGTAAAATTAATTATAATACTCTCGCTAAATGCTTACGTAACAGTTACATAAGGTATATGCTATAAAAAGGTTTATCCCAAGGCAGGAACTTGTGGATACCTTACAAGTTGGAAGCCATACCAAGAATATCTTTGTGTGTATATCATTCAAATATAAATTATATATTATATATTTATATATCATGAAAAGCTTAAAAAAAAGTATGAATATATATTTTTTTCTTTATTTATTTATTCACACCTTCCCAACATATAAATTAATGTGTAAGACTGGAAAAAAATGTAACAAGTGATATGCGAGGCATTAGAGGCAACGCTACCCAGCGTCAATATTATGAAAGTAAATCTCACATCCACCTTCTTTTCAGGATCCTTGTGTTTCCTGTAATACAAGTAGTGTCCGTGTAAATTTTGGTGGAATCGGTAGTAATAAGATGCATTCATTTACAGTTGGTATGTTGTGTTGGCTACGTACCCAGGAGCTTCTACGATAAGTCTAAGAGTTTTTTATTATGTGCAAAGCCTTTGTAAATGTTCAGCATATCCATTCCACATCCTTAATGAAAGATGAGCAAATCTAAAATTCTTCTTTATCAGATTTTTTTCATTTTAACGCAGTCATTGAGGCAAACATCTCTCAAACATTGCTTATACTTTATTTTTTTTTTTTTTTAAATGATGCCAAGTAATTTACTTTGTAATATGTATATGTCATATGTATTATAAATTTATTTACAAATTTACTAGACTAAAACGAAAAGAAACTGTCCGTCCTTACAGACTACTTCAACATTTACTGGACAAACGTTCAAAGCTCCCAATTAATTACAAAAGACTTATTTAAATGAGTGCGATTAGACCTACTTGGACGTACGGAGTTGAGCTTTGGGGCTCCACTAAACCATCCAATTCATCTCGTATTCAATCGTTACAATCCAAAATCCTTCGAAACATCCTCAATGCTCCCTACTTTGTCACCAATAAACTTATCCATAAATATCTTAATGTTCCATATGTTGCTGAGTTAGCCCAAACCAGATACCTATCCTTTCATAATAAACTCGATAACCGCTCAAATCCACTAGTTTCTCAACTTGCTTATCATTCTATTCCCGATAATCCTCCGAGGCGCCTGAAAATAAGATGGCCTAGAGACCTTCTAGTGTAGAATTTGTATTGAAGGGCTACTGATGAGTAGTTCTTTTCAAGATTTTACATGTTATTGTTATCGTTATGAACATATTACTTGATGTATATATTTTTTCAGGGGTAAATCTTAATAAATGGATTTTTTAAAAATATATATATATATATATATATATATATATATATATATATATATATATATATATATATATATATACGAATTTAAATAAATTTTTTGGACTAATAGTTTCTTTTCTAATATGTACTCGTAGTTTAATATTTATCATAACGCATTCTTCATTTTAATTATACTGTTTATAATTTTAAAAACAAATGAAGTAATAAACAAATGCCCTCATATTTTATATAACTTAAAATAGTTTACTTAATTGAATATGATTAACCTGAAAAAATATATAAAATATTAATTAGTGACCTAAAAGAGTGCAAGAACTTTTGAAATGATTCCATTTACTTAAACTCGTTGAGAAACTTTTCAGAACGTAAATGTTTTAAAAAGTTCAACCTTTTAGAGGGAATTCATGACTTTATTAAGTATTATTTCAGGGCCATTTTTTTTTTTTTTTTTTTTTTTTTTTTTTTCTTTTTAAAGATGAATATTTTAAAATGTTTCATAATTTTTTTCTTACAGAGAAAGTAAATATACAAAAAAAGCATAATACCAGATCCTACAAAGTACATCATATATGCCAAATTGCTATAATATTTTTTTTAGTTTTGAAACTAATGATATGCGAATATCACTATATAGTAGCACTTGTAACGTTTTTATACAAAAGGTCACGAGACCGTATTTTTTTATACCGCCATTTTGTTGAGTTGAATTGGAAGCAAGTTGAGAACCTAAATGATTTGAGTAGTTGAGGAGTTTGAACAGTTTATTATGAGAGTTTGGATATGTGGTCGGGTTAAATTAGCGATATATGTAACATTAAGATACGTTTGTTTGTTAAAGGAGTTAATGTTGTAAGGATTGGATGCGAGATGAATTGAATACATTTTTTTTTTTTTTTGAAACCCATTCCCTCCTTCCTTCTCTCTTCCCACCTTTTCCTCATTCTTTCCAGTTGCTTCTTCCTTCTTTCTTCGGTCCACGCTATTCCTTTTCTCACATCTCTCTTTTCCACAATGACCGTAATTTATTTTAGCCTTTTCCTACAGTCATCTCTAACGAAACAGTCTTGGTATGTTATTTTAAGTCTCTCAGTTTCTTCCTCCATCTGTTTGATATACCCCCAGTGCACTTGTATCCTCTCATCTTATATAAGATTTCTCTATTTAATCTCTTTCTTTATTCTTATGTCCGTTTCCAAATAATTTATTTCTTTGTTTATTTCCTTATTAGGTCTCAACGTAAAGCCTTCTTGTGTCTTCTTTGTGCCGTAAATTCTTCTTAGTATTCTTCTTTCTATCGCTAACATTTCCCTTATGCTAGGTAGACAAGTGGCTTCCATTCCGTACAGTATTAACATTTTGACGACCGTATTGTAGTGTCTTATCTTCGCGTTTGTTGACAGGCTCCTTTTATTATATAAATTGCTTGTCGCAAAGCTTAGTCTTTCCAGTTCACTCAATAAAATATACTAAAAATAATTTTTATTAATAAAAAAAAAATGTACCAAGTAGTGTTGATCTATTACATGAAAATTGGATTGTAATAAAAAATACAAAATATTTTTTATCATAAAGGAGGAGAATCAGTGACACAGACATAATTAGGTATTACAGAATCTAAGCGCTTTCGATTCCCTGGAATCGATTTTTAAGTCGATTTTCTCAAGGGATCGATTACACTGTTCTGTATCAAAATACTTCCTTTAACAAAAATGTTGTTTTATTATGTTTTGAAGTGTGCCGAATGCGAATCCGAAGTCAGAAAATCGCAATCAGGCACTATTTTTTGTCAAATTTGTGTTTTAGGTCGAAAAATTAGGTGTTTTTATTTTAGATTGAAAGCTTTAAAAAAAAAAAAATTGATTTTGAAACTTTTAATGTATTAAAAAATGAAAAAAATTGTAGAGCATAGGTATAAGGCTGTGTTGCATAAATGGCAATGTTGAAGAATTGCTTTTGTCATATAAGGCGATGGGTTGCAGCTTGTCCTCAAAAATTCATTTGTTGCATTCCCATTTGAATTTCTTCCCTCCTAACTTGGAAGCAGTTTTAGATGACACACGGACAACGATTTCATTAAGAAATAGCCCAAATGGAAAAAAAGTACAGCGGTAAATGCAAGAAGATGCTGGCCGACTACTGTTGGGCAGTACAACGGGAGACACGTGATGTAGAGTCCGAAAGGAAAAAATATACACATTAATTATGTTCAGCATTAAATTTTATTATTTCATATATTACTGTTGTTCACCAAAAAAATGTGTTATAAATATTTGAAAAAAGTGCTAGTTGAGTTGTTGTTTTTTTTTAAACATCCTATCTATAAAAAATGTTGCTTGATAGATTTTTTTTGCTATTGATTTTAATTCAGCACGCATAAAAAGATAATATATTTATTAATAATTTAAAATAATTTATTTTTACATAATCAAACTTCCGCAAATATGTAAATATTTAGAAATATTTTATCTTTTTATATACGATTGTATTTTATGTCAGTGTAAAATTAAGGAATTTTGACTGGGCGACATACGGAACGGCAAAATTACCGGGGGTAGGGCGGGGGGTCCCGAAAAAATTTTCAAAATTAAGTGTCAAATGACGCATTTTTAGGCCGTTTTAACTCTTAATTATCATGGTCCGTGAGGTTTTGAATACCGGGAACTCCCTACTTCAATTAATGATCCCAGGCCCTTTGACAATTAATTTGGTCCACTCTATGACGTATGGACCCATTGTTAAATTGACACCAGGGGCCTATTTCATAAAGATAGTACAACTCTACAGCTACAATTCCAAAAAAACCTTGACATTTGAGCTCTCATTGGTCGGTTTCAAGGTTTTTTTTAATTGTAGCTGTGGAGTTGAACTTTTCACTATTTTTATTATTATTTTGAAAAACTGTATTTAAATTTTGCTCCCGTAAAAATTTGCCGGCACCGGCTACGTTCATTGGGCGATAAAGTTGACACAAGTGTCGCCCAGTTTATATGTTATTTTATGCTATGTTTTATGTTATCATGATCATTATTTTTTATTTTTTATTTTTTATTTTTCCTGTCGACAATATATGTCATGATTACTGATGCATTTAACTTGTAAATAATACAGCCAGACAATTGTACCTGTAATTGTTCATTATTGTTATTCTTAGGGGACAGTAAGTTCCAAAATAATATTTATTTTTTATTCATTCATTACAATATAAAAATCAGGATCATTTTCTCAAGGGGGGGATTTTTTATAATCTGATCGCTGTGTCTTTTCAATATTCCCCTCTATAATGAACCTAAGCGCCAATCTCCAAGAAGATCGATAAAGAACGGCTTTCACAACCGCTCTTCAAGTTCTCCTTATGTTCCTTACAATCCTACTTCATCCTCCATCCTCCATACCCTCCAGAAGGAAGGCAGCAGATGGGTAACACACCTGCCCCTAACGGCCGAGATGACGGCGATATCGATACCTCGAAGCAGAACTATTTATTTAGCTCGCCCTCCTTTGAACCCCCTCCCCAATTCTTTGCCTTCTCTTATTTCCCTCGGGATTCGTATCTTCAGGGGGAAGGTCTAGAAAAAACATTTTCCTGTAATTGCTGTTGTTATTGCTGCGTACTGTTTGTTTTCTGGAATTATTAAATTCCATTCATAACAGAACTGTTTACTTTAACACAACGTAGTAGATTATATTCTCTCTTTTTGCTCTATCAAATATACATTATTAAATTTATTTAGTACTAGCTTCCCCTGTCGTGGCTTCGCCCGCTCTCATAAGCAAAGAAAATAATAATCTGTTTATCGACAAAAATCTTACATTGAAGTATACAATTGAGCATTATTTCTTCTATAGAACTAATTTTTCTTCTATAGAACTAATATTTTCACTATAGAACTAATTTTTAAACCTAGTTAAAATTGCTTTGAATAGATGTTTGAAGATTATATAATCCAATTTTAAATTTCAATGTATGATTTGGTAATCGATATGGATAGAGGCTATTGAGAAACTCTTGCAAGAAATGGACTGCTTTGTCAGTGCTTACAAGTAAACGCCCATGAATCATATGTTTACACACAATTTAAAAAAGGATCCAAATTTTGATTTAGTAATGATTTTTATTCGGAATAACTGATTTTATTGATTGGATTTTAATTTCTAGCCATAAAAGTATATGACAGTATGGGAAACCTCGTTTCTGCTATTCAATATTGTACATTTAAATTTATACTAATTTAAAATTTATTATTTCTAAATCCTCCTTCATCTATGAAGATAATGTAAATAGTTAAAGTTTGGTACAGATCGATTCAATAGTTTTACTACTGTAAAGTTAATTGCAATCTTGCGCTATTTTTATATTATTTTTTACAATAGCCATCTTTCGAAGTTTTCATCCCGTGATGTCAACTAGTGTTAACTTCTGTTACATAGGGGATATAAAACAATATATAAAACACTGAATCCGAGTTGAAATTTATGGTAAATTTTTTTGACACCTTCCGAAATTTGAGAAGAGGAAATTGTTTATTGTTTATTTCGTTTAACGTCACTTTATGCTGCTATGGCTAATCGGACGATGCTACGGTGGGAGTCCTAAATTTTGCCTATCCAGGCGAGAGAAGAGGAAATCTTTGTTATATTCTTAGAGCATCTTTATAAAACGATAAAAAAGATATAATCCGGATTGAAAATAAACAAATCGAAAATTATCGGTCAGGTTATACGGATTACTTATTACGTAGAAAAAAACTACAGATGAAATTGAAAGTAAAGCAGCGCAATTTATGTGTCCGTGCAATGCGGGTTTGACGGGTTTTGTGGAGTGGAAGTTCGATGTCTTTGACAGAAATAATTTAAATGATTTTTCTTTTTGCGAATAATAACCAACAAAAGTTGATTCTAAATCAGAGTCCTACTCTATGTACCCTCCCCCCCCCCCCCCCCCCCAACTCTCTCCCTCTCTCTCTCTCTTTGTCTCTCTCTCTCTCCCTATCTCTCTCTCTTTCTCTCTCTCTCTCTCTCTCTCTCTCTCTCTCTCCTCAAAAGTTGATTCTCTCTCTCTCTTCCTCTCTCTCTCTCTCTCTCTCTCTCTCTCTCTCTCTCTCTCTCTCTCTCTCTCTCTCTCTCTCTCTCTCTCTCTCTCTCTCTCTCTCTCTCTCTCTCTCTCTCTCTCTCTCTCTCTCTCTCTCTCTCTCTCTCTCTCTCTCTCTCTCTCTCTCTCTCTCTCTCTCTCTCTCTCTCTCTCTCTCTCTCTCTCTCTCTCTCTCTCTCTCTCTCTCTCTCTCTCTCTCTCTCTCTCTCTCTCTCTCTCTCTCTCTCTCTCTCTCTCTCTCTCTCTCTCTCTCTCTCTCTCTCTCTCTCTCTCTCTCTCTCTCTCTCTCTCTCTCTCTCTCTCTCTCTCTCTCTCTCTCTCTCTCTCTCTCTCTCTCTCTCTCTCTCTCTCTCTCTCTCTCTCTCTCTCTCTCTCTCTCTCTCTCTCTATCTCTCTCTCTCTCTCTCTCTCTCTCTCTCTCTCTCTCTCTCTCTCTCTCTCTCTCTCTCTCTCTCTCTCTCTCTCTCTCTCTCTCTCTCTCTCTCTCTCTCTCTCTCTCTCTCTCTCTCTCTCTCTCTCTCTCTCTCTCTCTCTCTCTCTCTCTCTCTCTCTCTCTCTCTCTCTCTCTCTCTCTCTCTCTCTCTCGTCTCTCTCTCTCTCTCTCTCTCTCTCTCTCTCTCTCTCTCTCTCTCCTCTCTCTCTCTCTCTCTCTCTCTCTCTCTCTCTCTCTCTCTCTCTCTCTCTCTCTCTCTCTCTCTCTCTCTCTCTCTCTCTCTCTCTCTCTCTCTCTCTCTCTCTCTCTCTCTCTCTCTCTCTCTCTCTCTCTCTCTCTCTCTCTCTCTCTCTCTCTCTCTCTCTCTCTCTCTCTCTCTCCTCGCTCTCTCTCTCTCTCTTTTCTCTCCATTATTAACTCTCACATATATGTACACAACTGCCTCTGAAACGATTTATTGTAGTCGTTTCGTTGGAATAGTGTTCATGAAGACGTTGCCCTGATTACAAAAGTTGTGTGGTACTAAATGCCCCAACTTCAACTTCCCGTCGCCTGCCTCTTGTTCTCTTGAACAAGAAAGGAAAAGACGACAACAAAAGTTTCCCTTTTGATAAAGCTGCGTAGGAGTTATCGTTTCGCGATCCTTCACCTAGAAATAACAGCTGTCACGTGTTGCTTTATACAGTTCCTAATAAATATTTGTTTCAAAAGTCCTTCTGGGAATGGTTTCTAGTATATTCCGCTATTTCTGGAATTTTACCTTCTGATAATCAAGCATCATTTAACTTAAAACTCTCTTACCTAATTATAATTAAACTCTTTATAATATTATTTACTCATTGAATTTTATTTTTTCTTATTGTTTTAAATTTATTATTTTTATTTTTATTTTATTTTATAAAATTGGTGGAAATTAAATGTATCTAAAAAAAAATCTATATATTTTCTCTCTTTTTAATTATTAAAATTAAAAATTAAACTAACTTGTATTTTATGTTTCAGAGAGGTGCTCAGAATTAAGTTATCGCTACCAAATAACACGTGAGTATTTTTTTTTTCTTTTCGAATTGTTACTCTTTTTTTTTTTCATTTTTTAAAATTATATTTGAGTTAAGATAATCACTGAAGGCATAGTTTAGACAAGTACACTTAGAAGACCTTCTGAATGTTTTTTTTTTCTCTCCTTTGTTAGTTAAAGAAATCTCTCATTTTTACTGTTTGATATACGTTCCCGTGAATTTTTATATTCATTTCAATATTTATTCTTTATTTTCATTTTATTTTTTGACTATAACACCACGTAAGAAAACAATGTGGTTAGAAAATATTGATGCTGACCAAGTTTTCGAAATTAAATTATTGCTTCTCTGTCCAAAAAAAGATTGAACACACGGGAAAAGAAGACTGTGCTTAATTGCGGGATATTTTTAAGTAGGGATCTCTTCCAGGTAAATGCAGAGCAAGGATTGAAATGGTAATGTGAATTCGTTGGATTTAGTTATAACCGAATCCCAAAGAAGCCAATCAGTTTTGAACAGAAAGATATTTTTCCGAGGGGTACTCCGAGACGTGTATGGGAGGATTGTGGGATGATCCTGGGGAACTAAGTCGTTTATTAAATTCTTACATGTCAAAAAATAAGGATGTTTTATATATTGTGTATACTATAAAAGGTGAATGAAGTATCTAATTGGACCTCGACAATTTCATAACATAAGGTTAGAGATGGCTTTATCTAAAACTAGAATGATTTATAAGTCGTTTGAGTTTTGAGCTATTCTGTAAATGTGCTAGAGGTAGACCGAGACGTAGACAGGAGAATTGTATCATGTCTGTTCATGCATATTTGGCATTTGGCAGATTGGAGTTCGCTCTGCCCCTTTATAATTATTACTAGCAACCCCCTGCCGTCACCTTCGCCCGCTGTTATAAGTAAATAAATTGAATAATTTTAACTAATAACTGAAGTTTTATTTGTTTATCGATAAAAATCTTGAATTGAACAATCCAATTGAGCATTATTTCTTCAATGATATTTTTATGCATACCAATAATTTTTAATCTGGCTAAAATTGGTCTCATCCATTTTTTAAATTTTAATATATTAGTTGGTAATCCAGATGGACAGAGACTATTAAGAAATTTGCTGATGGACTGCATTATCAGTGATTACAACTAAAGGCCCATTAATCATATGTTTACACATAATATCAAAAAGCAAAGGATTTGATATTAGTAATAATTCTTATATCTACAACAGGATGACTCAACATATGGCATATGCTGACGATGTGGTCATCACAGCACGTACTTTACCAGCCCTTTCTGGAGTACTAGAAGAGTTTGAAGCCGCGGCGATGAATAGAGGACTGAAGCTGAATCAGAGCAAAACGGAATTTATGATTACAGCAAGAAATCAACCTCGCAGGGAAGAGGAGGTGCATATCAATGAACATAAGTTCCGTTGGTGCAATAGCTTTAAGTACCTAGGTTCCCTAATAACGGAAAATAATGATATAAGAACGGAAATTAAAGCCAGAATTACAGCAGGTAGCAGATGCCTGTACGCTCTTAATAAAATATTGAAGTTCCGAGCATTATCACGAGCTGCAAAAGTAATCCTGTATAAAACAGTCATAAGGCCTGTGGTAATGTATGGAAGTGAGTGCTGGACATTAACAAAAGGGAACGAAACAATACTTAAAGTGTGGGAAAGGAAAGTACTCAGAAAAATTTTCGGCCCCAGTAAACGACCATGGGAATTGGAGAATAAGGAAGAACAAGGAATTGGAAGAGCTATTCGGGGAACCGAATATAGTGGCGGTCATCAAGGAAGGAAGGTTGCGGTGGCTGGGACATGTCCAACGGATGCCGGACGAGGGGCTGCCGAAGAGGATGATGAGTGACAGACCGGATGGTAGCAGATTGAGAGGAAGGCCTAGAATAAGGTGGCAGGATAATGTGGAGGCGGACCTGAAAAATCTGGGAGTGAGAGGATGGCGAAGAAAAGCTATGGATAAACTCCAATGGTCATCTCTTCTGCGTGAGGCCAAGGCCCATCTAGGGCTGTAGAGCCAACCAATAAATAAATAAATAAATAAATAATTCTTATTCGTCAGAACTAATTTTATTGATTGGATTTTAATTTCTAACTATAAAAGTATGTGGCAGTATAGGAAACCTCGTTTCTGATATTCAATTTTGTACATTTAAATTTATATTAATGTAAAATTTATTATTTCTAAATCCTCCTTCATCTATGAAGGTAATGTAGTTAAAGTTTGGTACAGATCGATTGAATAGTTTTACTACTGTAAAGTTTATTGCGATATTGCGCTATTTTTATATTATTTTTTACAATAGCCATCTTTCGATTTATTTCGAAGTTTTCGTCCCGTGATGTCAACTATTGTTAACGTCTGTTACATATGAGAAATAAAACGAAATATAAAACACTGAATCCGTGTTAAAATTTATGTTAAATTCTTTTACACCCTCCATTATTTGAGAAGAGGAAATCTTTCTTATTTAGAATCTTT
Organism: Euschistus heros; assembly: GCA_003667255.2. Taxonomy (NCBI): domain Eukaryota; kingdom Metazoa; phylum Arthropoda; class Insecta; order Hemiptera; family Pentatomidae; genus Euschistus; species Euschistus heros. Next base: position 3,097,650 of record RCWM02000063.1, read on the forward strand.
CGACGTTTCAATTTGATAATAATTTTTATCGATTTCATCTGGTTGGATTCTAACCTTAAAAGCTAATGACATTTGGACAAACCTCGTTTCTATTTTTTAGTACTGTACATTTAAATTATTATCATAGTAAAATTTAATAAATCTTTCTGGAACTATGAAGACGATGTAGTTTAAATTTGGTTTGGATAGGTTTTACTAAAACTCTGTTGCAGAATGTCGCTTGCCACATATCATTCGATTTTTAAACTTTCCTGGAATCCACAAGTCACACCAAATATTTGTATAATAGTTTTTTGTTAACAATTTAATTGAATATATCTTAATTTTATTATCAATTTCAAGCTCTATATAACACGGTATCATTGTAACCTCTTTTGAATGGCCCTCGCCACCTATCGGTCAATGTTAAAACTTCACTGCGCAACACATATATATAGCTTTTTTAATAGCAATTTAATAGAAAATATGTATATTTTATTATTGCTAAACTTTCCTTGAACTATAAAGACGATGTAGTTAAAATTTGGTACAGACTGGTTAAGTAGTTTTCGCGATTAGTGATCACAAACGAAAAATAGCTTGTCCTTTCATATAATTAGTATTATTTTCCAATAATCGATGTTAACCTTGAACTTAGCATCGATCAATGCATAGGAGTCGACTTAATCAAGTCATCAATTCTAGATTTTACTAGTATTTTTTTTTTCACTATCAAGTCGATCCTCATGACAGCCTTATACCTGCGTAAGAGTTGTCAAGTCAGGATTTTTTTGTTGTAATGCATATCGTGTTGAATGCTGACTTGGTAGAACCTCATTAGAAATGCAGGTGTCAGCCGCTGTACTATATGCGCAGTCTGGTAATTCACTTGCCATGTCATGTTTCTAATTTTTATTTCGAAATGACTGATAGTATTAAAGGAAAAAGAAAAACCGCAAAACATTAGGCAGCGGCCATGACAATGGACTCTTGAGGTCACCATTACGTCATTAGCATATGCAAATCGTTGCCATATTCAGTTATTAATTATTCTTTTAATAATATTAATTATTAGTATTTCAAGTAAAATAATTTAAGCAGATATGTTGGAGGTTAATATAAAATAAAATTAACTGTTGTTGTTGTAATGTTGCGGTGTTTTAATCAATAAATATATCTTAATTTTTAGATCGTAACCATTAGTCAGCCAAACCTGACATACCTGCATCCAAAAGCAAAACCCGCACAACACATAGGTATTTTCTTATAACTTCGATATATACAGTGAAATCTTAATCCGAACTAATTGTTGCTAGGTGTTCGGATTAGCGAATGATTCGGATATAAATAGAAGTTAGGGGAGTATTAAAAAAATATGTATTAGAACAAATGTTGTTTTTAATGTATGTAATATAAAAAAAAAAAAGTAATATATATGTATTAAAATAATATATATATATATATATATATATATATATATATATATTATATATACATTTTTAAATATATTTATTTATTGAAATTTACAACTGTACAGAATATATACATCAAGTAAATGTGTTGATAACGATTACAATAACATGTGAAAACTTGAACTACTCAGCACTTTAATAAAATTTCTACACTAGAAGGTCTCCAGACCATCTTCTTTTCAGATGTCTCGGAGGATTATCAGGAACGGAGTGCGAAGCATGTTGGGAAACTAGTGGATTAAAGTGGTTATGGAGCTTACTATGGAAGGATAGGTTTGGACTAAATCAGCAACATATGGGACATTAAGGTCTTTATGGATAAGTTTATTTGTAACAAAGTAAGGAGCCTTAAGGATTTTGGATTGTAAGGATTGGATACGGGAAGAATTATAAGGTTTAGTTGAGCCCCAAAGCTCAACTCCATATGTCCAAATAGGTGTGATAACTGTTATGTAAATTAGTCTTTTGTAGTAAATCGGAAAGCTTAAACATTTGTCTAGTAAATGTTGAAGAAATCAAGAAGCAGTTTCCTGTCGTTTTAGTCTTGGATGTGGTCCTAAGTAGCGGATCTGTTCAACAGGGATTAAAATATTTAACAAGTCTATTATATATTAAAATTCATACAAACATAAACGAAAAAATAATAACAGTAAATATGCAAAATGGGGAATCAAGGAAAGCTGAGAATTGGAAAACAGGCCTAATTGTACTCAAGGAAAATTTTAACAGCTGTTAAAAGAAAACTCTTAACCGGTTATTATTATGATTATTTTTTATTTTTATAATTATAATTTTTTTTCCTGTCGAAAATATATGCTATGATTACTGAAGCATTTAACTTGTAAATAATACAGCCAGACACAATTGTACCTGTAATTGTGCATTATCGTTTTTCTTAGTGGACAGTAAGTCCCAGAATAAAGTTTACTTTTCATTTATCTTTTTTTACAAATATGAAAACACAAAATGTGTAGGTATGTTCAATTATACATATCTAATTCATTTATATATTTATTAAATGAATTTGAGAACAAATTCTCAGACAAGAGGGATTATTTCACTGATAAATAACAAAATTTTGACGGAGTAGGGCTCATTTGAATATTTTGTTGTCTATCTTCTAATTAATCATTAAAATATTTGTATGTTATTTTTTTATTAATTTGAAAACAGCCAATAAAATAGATTTTGAAAATATGTGTGTGTTTTTGTGTATAAAATTAAAAAATAATTCTACTCACTCGCTAGTTCGGCCTACTGGGGTGTTCGCATTAGAGATTTGCGGATTTATTTATAACTCCACCATATTTTATTCATAATACATTTCGATTGTTTGAATGTTATTGTTACAATATTACAAGATCAAATCCGCAGAGGCCTAAAACTATAACAAATAATAAGTCTATTTTAGATAATGCATAAGATAAACAGTGACATATTAAGTAACCATGAAACCAGATGATTTCAACCTCTATATATCTGTAAGTGCCTAACAAAATAACAGCTGAAATATTATGTAAGGTTTCCATTTTATACCGCGTTCACTTGTTTGGTTTCTGGGTCGGTCGGAAATGGTGTTTCCGCCAAATGGCGTCATTGATGTGCGTTCTTCTTTGTTTTTTTTCCTTAATTACTTTTATATTTCTGCGCAGGAATATATATTTTATTTATGCATGTTTTTGCTCGTTTGGATTTATATATATGTTTAGTAAGGTTCTTGAGCTTCAGCCAACAAATAAAAACAACTTATTTTGGCGGCGTTTCGTGTCTAAATTGTTCTCATAATCATGACCTACAGTGAAAAAACAGGTTACAATAAAATTATATAAGTTATACAAGTTATTTTAAAACATAAAGTTTAAAATATGGAGGAGTATGAAACTACTTACAATGTTACTGGTGGATATGATATTGGCATCTACTAACTCAATGCTAACAATTATAGTACACAACTGAACTGGGGAATTTTTGAAAAAAAAAAAAACGGTTTAAAAAATTTATATTCTGTCATTTCAGCCGTGGATCGAATTCGAGGTCGGGATACCCTCCTGGGGCACACCCAGCCTCTACAAAGGGTACCCAACCATTAATTGTGGAAAAAACCTAGCGGTTAAATGTAATTTAGGCGAAATCTGCTCCTTTCACAACCGTTGGCCCAGTTAGAGTACATCCTAACCTAAGTACTGAACCCGAGACCCTTCATGGGTTGTTAGTGCTACTGATTTTTTTTTAAAAGGTTGGGTGGTATTTTTCAAAACTTGTGGTATTCCCAAAGTTGCAGTTACAAAAAGTATTTACGTATTTCAGTGTAATATACTTATAAATGAATAAATGATTTACATGATTATATTAATGTAAATGTATATTATTGGTCTGAATGTATTAAATTGGAATAAGTGTTGAGGTTTTTTTTTGTTTATTGGGTGATTGATAATTCGTTTAAATTATTTTGCTCATGGTGAATAATTTTGGGGGAATCAAATTCAGAAGAATGTTTTGTTGGCGTGTAATGTGTGGTGAGAGCTGTTTGGTCCGGTTTATTCCGATTTTTTGTAATATACGTGCATCTGTTTTTATGTTGATAAACACTTCGTTTGAGACATTGTTCCGATGTACCGAAATATATAACTATATATATATATATATATATATATATATATATATATATATATATATATATATATATATATATAAACTAGGTCGAATTCTGATTAATCAAATCATATAATGTTCACCCGGGTGAAAAATAACTTTCATTTTTTTTTTTTTTTTTTTACAGAAAATCATAATTTTATTTATAGTCAAGTGACAGATTTAGTTAAACCCTTGAACGATTTTGTTTTTTCTTTTTTTTTTTAATGACAAAATGAAGTAATATAACATTTGTTTGAAGAGAATTTCTGAATTTGGATGAGGACGGCTATAAATTTAGAAACACTTACACCGAAGGTCGGGCTCTGGGCAATGAAGATGACCAACAGTCGCCAATTGATCAACTAGAATACGCAAATATAAAACACAAAACAGTGATTCCTAATTCAAAAATGATTCAAATATTATATTTATTTTTTCTATAAATTTTCTCTTTCTGATATAAATATTCTGGAACGGTATCACCTCCTTTAAGAGAGTATTATTGAATTCATTTGGTTTTATGAATTTTTTGCTTGAAAATAATCGGTCTCTTTTAAGGGCTATCAATTTAAGTATTAAAAAATCTCAGATAACAACAGACCCGCTTTATAATTAATTAAATTATTTTATAATAATATTCCTATTTTTTTGGAATTTTTTACTTTTTATTTTTTTGTTTCTTAAGAAACCAATTTTAGAAGAATAAAAGGTAATTCCGAATCATCAATTTGGATTTAAATCATATGATTCCACAAAACAATAACACTCATATGCCATCGCAGTGACGTTCGAAAGAAATATTATTTTTCTGGTCTGTTATATTATTCGATATTGAAAAGTCTTTCGTCAATGTCTGTTATCAAGATCTGTGGACAGTAAAGCATGTATACATTTGTAAAAACGTTTTGTTCCTTTATAAATATTAAATCGTACATAAAGAAGTCGATAGGTAAAAATTTCCCCACTTTTCAGCTAGGTATCGCAAATTTTTTTTATCATTTTTTTAAAATCATAAAATGCGTTTAGTTAGCTTTACCTCAAAATAGATGTTTTAAAAATTATAACTAATACTCCACAACGCTAATATCTGATAAAATCGAGTTCTCAAGATGAATTGACTTATCGAATTCTTCTCGAAAACTACCGAAGTAAAGTCGTGCAGGGTAAACCAGACAGTTATTGACACACTACCTTAAGATAAAAAAAAGAATATTAAGCCAAAAAAAAAAACAAAACACAATTCATAAAATTCCTTTGAAATCCTACAACCCAACTGTGTAAAAGTACTTTCAATTCCATTTGTATTTTAAAAGATATCCATAGGGTGTCAGTAACTGATTATACACGATTCATTGTCACTGTTCTCTAAAATACATTCCACTAATAATGTTTGGTGTGAACTTTCTTGCATACCATAAAGTATAGTAACTAAGGAAAAATAACTGCGAATTTCAACTTTATTGGGCTATTCTTTCTATAAATTTGTATGAATATTTCCTTAAGGGTGTCAATAACTGTCTGGTACCCTATGTAACATGTGTTGCGAACAATGAAATTTACAAACACAATAAATACAATACAATTTTCTTTTCGCCGAACCGGTATCTTTCTTTCCCTTCATCGTATCGTCCATTCCTATTATACTCTTCAGCCTTCGCGAAGATTAAAAAAAAGCAATGCCTAAGGGACTCATCATCAGTTGTCCCCTCTTTTTGTAGTATAAGATACTTTTTACTAAATCCAGAAATATAAATACTTTCGCTGAAGCTTAAATTCAGTTCAAATTTATTTATTTTTTTATTCTATGTATAATCTTTATTTTTTTTTTTCAAAATTATCTGTACCAAAGAAGCTGCTACCAAGTTACTAACAGACTAAGGTATCTCATTAGAAGACCTTAGCAGGTGCTACCGAAGACAGGTGGCACGTGCTACGTAACAGCTGCTTCGTCAGCTGTACTGCAACTGCGAAACGGTTCTTTACCTCTTTGTGTTTATAACTGAAAAATCTTAAAAATATATTTATCCTATAATCAAAAATTAAATACGTTTATATGTATATATACATATATATATTCGTGATTTTCTTCTACAAACCTTTGGTCAATTAAAATTAAATAGAATTCTTCGTCGAAAAATAAGGAACTTGTTTACTTTGGTTCAACATGTTTCTGATCTTATAGAAATCTCTTCTGGAACTAATTACACAACGAATTCTTACTATGCAAAATACAAGATAGATCCAACTGCGTCGAACAGATAACGAGTTTTTTTATTGATGCGAAAGACTGAAAAAGAAATTAAAAAAAATAATAATAAATTATCTAATAAATATTTATTACCTAGGACTCTCTTTGGACAAACGACTTACATGGAATCCAAACACGAGACTGAAACTGCTCGTCATTTTCGGCTACTCGAACAATCGACAAGCTTTCAAATCTTCCAATCAATTATAAAAGATTTATTTAAATTAGTCCCATTTGGACATGCGGAGTTGAGGTCTGGGCCTCTATTAAACCTTCCAATAGGAGAATTGGAGTAAGTATCCAATCCTTACAAACTAAAATCCCTTTTAAAATATTTAAAGCTTCTTATTTTGTCATAAATAAACTTATCGACAATGATCTAAATTTTACATATGTTGCAGATTTTTATCAAAAGCTTCTGAAAAGAAGATGGCTTGATGTAGAATATTTATTCATCTGCTACTATTGGGTATTAATTTACAATTTATTGGCGTATCATTGGATCCGTTTTACCCCACATTTACTCATTGTATATATTATATATAGTTGTAAGTATCAATGAAGGATACAAAAAATAATATAAATTTTTATTAAAAATATTTCTGATTAGTATCATTTTAGAAATAGATGTGCGGATTATTGATTCTTAATATTTTAAATTAAACAATTGAAATACAAATTGTGCTGATATGATAGTGAAGTTATTGTTTTGTGATTTTTGAAATTAAAATCAAACGACTCTTGGATGCAAACAACGGAACGTGCGAAGAGACCTGATGTCGCAGCACTGCGAATATAAAACCGGATATTAATGATTTTTTAATGCAAAATTATTTTGCCATAACAAATGATGAATAATGTAAAAGACCTTGGAATAATATTTGTTCTCGAATGCAACGATTTGTACTTGGAGCAAGTGTAATCAATAAACTTCTTCCATTTCCATTGTTCTTTTAAACTTTACGGATGAATATTCATGAAATAATATTAATAGAACAAACCCGGAAGTTGGAAGATAATATCATTATCAATATGGCTGTTTATATCCTCTACTGGATATATTATTGTATTATATCAAAACTAACTATATAATATATATATCATACTCCTTTTGTTTGTATTCTGTTCTTATCATTGAACGTTGTGCATTTATAAAGTCAATTTCTCGTTAATGGACACTGCTCTTGTCAGTTAATTACAATGTTCTAATAAGGTAGTTAGTTATAACAATGGATTAGATTATCAAACTAACAGTAAATATATAAATTGATATCATATTGGAGTTAGTTTGTGGGGAGTCAGCTGTTTAAGGTCAACAAGGGAACCAGCTGTTGACAATTGCAAATGGCGACTTCTAGGCGACTTTATAAGATACAGATGGCAGCGGTGTTGACGTCAACAGGCCATACAAAGTACAAAGTATGTTTTTTATATTAAGTGCCCATACTATTATATCTTGGAATTATATTTTCCTTTCTTCTGTTGTATTCTTCCTCACATGTTCTTCCTTATTTCTTTCTGTACTATTTTAAACTGCTTCACTGCTTTAAATGCGCATTAACAGCTGAACCAGGAAACAAATGACGCGCGCATCTCCTATTCCTGTTGATAAGGAGATGCAGGTCGAGGCGCGATACAGCTCCATGCAAATTTTTCTTTTATATTATTAATCTTTCTTACCGCATTTACTTGTCTTCTACACAATGGCTGGAAATTAAAAAAATAAAAAAAATAAATAAATGGTAAAAAAAATATTGAAACATTCTTAAAAAATATTTTATTAAACTAATCATTGAATACTGAACGATTTATATACATAATGCAAAATGTTTATTCAACCTAAATAAACTAAATTAATCTGCTTGGACTCATTCTAGAATATAAGTTTCCAAAAAAAAAAAAAAAAAAAAAAAAAATTAAACAGTGGGATGGTCACCAAGACAAAGCAGCTCCAAAAAAACAAAGGAGAAAATGGACGGCAGAAAATAGAAAAGAGAAAATTGAAGAGATGGAGTATTGGTTAAAGCGTAAAACTAACTTGGTGGCTTAAACGTTGTCCTTAACTGGCCTGTAACGAAAAATATTAAATAATATAAATAAATAAATATAATATAAACACGAGCTCAGACCGTGGAGGAAGTATTGTTGAACCAAATACAGCAGAACCTCGATAATCCGAACCTCTGTAATCTGACGCTCGATAATCCGAACGCCGTTTTGGGAAAAAATTATTTACTGAAAATCTGAGATTTAGCAGCCAATAAACGTTCTTCAACCTTAGTTCAGAAAAAAAATGAGTGACTATTTTCCAAATGTGTAGTGTTTTGTTTTCTTTAATTTTTTTATCTTTCTGTATACAGTACTGTACTTTCTGTGTGTGTATAAGATTGTATACATACTATGTACAATATTACGAAATTCATGTGCAATACATTACATAAAATATAGTTACGTTACTGTAGCACAGTAGTATTTCATATTTTTTTTTTTTTTTTTTTTCCCAATCCTCCATTTTTTTACAATACATACAATATAATATACAATATATATATATTAGGATCTTGGATTGCTTTGCGGCATTTGAAGATGGGTGTCCTCGGCAGCTGCTGGATCCACTATGTAGACGGATGGTCTTCCTTCTTCTATGTTGAGCGAGGAGAAGTCACTCTGCTGGCGGTGGTGGTTCTAACGGGTCAGTCTGTTGAGCCTGAACCCCTTCCCTCGGCGAGTACGTCCGCTAAGGGGGTCAAACCTTGCCACCTCCCAGGCCTGGGAGGCGGGGCTACGTCCCTGAAGAGAGGGTTGGAACAGTGCTTCAGACCATCAAAAAATTTGATGTGTCTGCGGCCAATGTAGGTCGGGATGGAAGGCATCCTCAGCTGTTCTAGGATGTGACTGTTTTTGGCCCTTTGAAGGTTGGTACCACGGACGATTCGCCGAAGGACGGTGTTCAATGTGTCGGTCATTGTTGACCCCAAGATATTGAATGGAGCTGGATAGTGGTTGCTCAACATTGTCTACTGTGAAGTGCTTAGGCAATCTCTGGGATCTCCTGAATTTAGCAAAGGACATCACAATGGCGTCAGTTTTCTTGGGGTTAACCTTGATTCCACAGGTGTGTAGAGCTTCGACAATGGTGGAGGTTGCCATCTGAGCCATGTCGAGTGCTCGGCCAGGGTTAAGGCTGGAGGCGTAGACGGCTACGTCGTCTGCGTATGCAGCAACTACCGCCTCGGAGTGTTTGATGGAGACCACTGGAGCCGTGAAGATGTTAAACAGGATTGGTCCCAGTACTGATCCCTGTGGTACACCGCAGGTGGTGAGGACTGGTTGAGACAGGCTCGCTAACTTACAGTATTTCATAAAACAAACTATTTACCTTTAACAATACAAGGTGCTTCTTATTTTATGGGAACTAGTATGTCAGTGTTCATTTTTTGCATGCTACATACTATGCCTGGAAAGCACTTTGCTTGGTAATCCGAACGATTTGATATTCCAAACCACCCCCGGTCCCAATTAGTACGGATTATCGAGGTTCTACTGTAATAATTGTTTGTCAGATTGGTTTCAGTTTAAAAAGATAACTTAGATGTCGTACCCTATCAAAAGCTTGGTTTACATTTAAAATAAATTAATTGAGTTGTTCAGGATCAAAATCCGTTTGTTCCATTTTTTTTTAAATTAATTTATTTTAAAAGCGCCTTTACCTGTGGCATAAAGGCAATAAGATCAAAACGACTAGATCCCAACAAAAATTGAATCTTAATCGACCTTTATACCATAGTTTGTTTACAATCTTTTTAGGTTATGTACAAAGTCCTTTTTTTCAGTAAATTCTATTATGTGAGTTCTTTATATTTTTCAGTTGAGGTACGCACATTGGTTTAGAAGGATCAATACAATTAGGATTGATGAATGATATCCCAAGTTTTTTTTTTTTTAATTCGTTTTATTTGAAAACTAGTTTTAAATGTCTAAAAACATACAAAAATATCATAACATCAGCACTTTGTTACAAAGATTATATCATTACGATTGATGAATTGATTTCCACTTCTGTTGGGATTATTTTATTAGAAAACTAGTTTCGAAAGCTAAACATTTATTCATTGATTCTTCAATTCTAAAGCATACAATATTTTCATAACATTAGGACTTTGTTTCATGGATTATATACTCGTAACGTTTTTAATAATGTAAAACAAGAAATCAAACATTGGTACTCACCTGAGGAGATCTAACAGATATCTGAAATATATTCATAGTGGAAGGGGGAAGGGGGGCAGGTAGGTTAAATTTTTGGGATTTTTAACTTGGGAATTCCCCTATGACTAATTAAATTTTTCCGTTCCTATTGGAAACAAATTGGAAATGGGGCTCTTGGAAATATCTGGTCATTTAAACAAAAATCTGGATCGCTTTTAAACAATTTTATTATTTCTAATGATTCAAAAATATTTAATTTTGGGCTATTTTCTACTTGATGTATTATTTTAACTCCCGAGTCTTTATTGAATTTATGGTTATTTTTATTTAGGTGGATAGAAAAATTGGAATTTTTGGTTTTATTATTGTACGAGTATCTTATATGTTCTTTTATTCTTTGATTGACCGCTCGTCCAGTTTTTCCTGTGTATTTAGCTTCACAGCCGTTACATTTACATTATCTAAAATACATTTACAGAACTAAAATATAATTGCTGTGAGCACTTGTAAAGAGCACTGCAAGAACACAATATTGAAGATCGGTTTAAAGTGTGATAACATTTTTGGACTGCCCAAAAATTAGTATTTTTTATGTTTTTGTCCTGTGATATTTTGAAACATGAACATAGCGGGTTTCAATTCTAAACGATTCAATTATTATAATTCAATTAATCGCAGCTCTAAATATAAAACCAATCATTATGTTAACCATTAGTCCAGTCAATGAGATAAGGGGTGTAGAGTGCATGAAATATCCCATAATTTTTGACTTCATAGCTTCGTTAGGAGTAGTTAGAAGGTAAACATAATAAAAGTTTCCGCCTCTGGGGGGTAAGATAACGGTGGAGGGAGGGAAGAAGTTCATTTTTTTTGGTTTTTCGATAATATCTCGAAAACTGTTGACTGTAGAAAATATGTTTCAAATAAACATAAAAGCTAATTAAATTTCCTATATGATATTCCATTAATCATACAAGACTAAAACGACAAGAAACTGCTCGTCGTTACAGACTACTTCAACATTTACTAGACAAACGATCAAAGCTCACAATTAATTACAAAAGACTCATTTACATGACTGTGATTAGACCTATTTGGGCGTACGGAGTTAAGCTTTGGGGCTCTACTAAACCATCCAGTTCACCTTGTATCCAATCCTTACAATCCAAAATCCTTCGAAAAATCCTCAATGCTCCTTACTTTGTGACCAATAAACTTATCCATAAAGATCTTAATGTTCCTTATGTTGCTGATATAGTCCACAGGAGATACCTATCCTTCCATAGTAAGCTCCATAACCACTCCAATCCACTAGTCTCCCAACTTGCTTCCAACTCCATTCCCGATAATCCTCCGAGGCGTCTGAAAAGAAGATGGCCTAGAGACCTTTTAGTGTAGATTTTTATTGCTACTACTGAGTTGTTCTTCATAAGTTATATACATGCCATTGTATTCACTATCAACACATTTACTTGATGTATATGTTTTTGTACAGTTGTAAATATCAATAAACGAGAAAAAAAAAATTTCCTATAAAATTAATAATGTATAAATTTGTCGTAATTCTGACTGTTTACGAGATATACGTTATTGAAAATCAATGATTTTCGGGAAAAAACACCTTCCACAATCGTTTCTCAGAAAAAACTTCAAAATAAAAATTGTAGAGCATTAAATTTACTTTAATTGCATATATACGTTTAAAAATATAAAAATTGAGGTAAACATTATTTTTATTTCTAAAATTAGCGATTTTTAATAACGCATATCTCGAAAACCATTGGAATTTCGACGAATACGTATAAAATTAATTTTATAGTAAATTTGATAAGCTTTAATTTTTATCTGCAGCATTTGTTTCCAGAGTCCACCGTTTTCGAGATATAATAGAAAAACAAAATTGAGACCTTTTCCCCTCTCTCCCACCGTTAGCTCCCCCCCCCTTTTAGTATGTTTACCTTCTAACTACTTCTAACGAAGCTGTGAAATCAAAAGTTACCGCATATTTCATGCACTCTACACCCCCATTTCAGCACTCGTTATCTGGGGTCGCTCTTCTCTGATAAAAAACGTTTGTTGGTACTCATTCCGAAACTAATTGTTCGATCCCAAATTTCTATGTTTTATCGGAATTCTCCTTAAATTTATTATGAGAACCTATATATATGAATTTTTAATCAAGTCATATTAAATACCTATACCTGCACGTTAAAAATCGCTTACTATTTTGAAAACCAAGTTTTTTTGACAGTTTTCACCATAACTCCAAAACTATTTGTCAGATCTGAAATTTATTTTTTTCAACGATAAGCTGGTGAAATTTACTATTAGGCCCTATGTATGAAATTTTAATTATGCCACGTAATACACCCAAACCTGAACGCTAAATATGTATGATTTGGCAAAGTATTACAATATTCACAAATTCAGTGGGCTGGTTGGTTTGAGTGTATAATGTGACATAATCTAAATTTCATATATAGGTTCTAATAGTAAATTTAAGGAGCATTTCGATAAAAAATAGAAATTTCAGGTCGAACAATTAGTTTCGGATCGAGTACCGACAAACGTTTTTTATCAGAGATGTGCGACCCCAGATAAAGAGTGCATAAATGAGGGGTGTAGAGTGCATGAAATACGCGATAATTTTTGACTTCATAGCTTCGTTAGGAATAGTTAGAAGGTAAACATAAAAGTCCCCGCCCGTGGGGGGTGAGCTAAAGGTGGGGAGAGGGGAGAAGGTCCCAATTTTGTTTTTCTATTATATTTCGAAAACGGTGGACTCTGAAAACAAATGCTGCAGATAAAAATTAAAGCTTATCAAATTTACTATAAAATTAATAATATACGTATTCGTCGAAATTCTAATGATTTTCGAGATATATGTTATTAAAAATCGCTAATTTTAGAAATAGAAAATATGTTTACCCCACTTTTTGTTAAATATTTGCTTCAAATACCAGAAACGTATATATAAATGTAATGTAATGCTTTACGATGTTGATTTTGACGTTTTTTTCTGAGAAACGATTGTGGAAGGTACTAGAAACAAAAGTTTAACAAAAAGTGAAATGAAATTTGTTTTTTTCCCGAAAATCATCTATTTTCAATAACGTATATCTATAAAACGGCTAGAGTTACGACAAATTAATAATTTATATCAATTTCATAGGAAATTTAATTAGCTTTTATTTTTATATGAAACATATTTTTCTACAGTCAACCGTTTTTGAGATATTATTGAAAAAAAACCAAAAAAAATGAACTTCTCCCCTCCCCCCACTGTTAGCTCACCCCCCAGTGGTGACATACTTTTAGTATGTTTACCTTCTAACTACTAACGAAGCTATGAAGTCAATAATTATCGCATATTTTATGCACTCTACAATGGGTTTATTGACTGGGTACATCTCCATTCAGTTTTTAAAATTATTTTGCCATAGTTACCGCATCTAAAGATTCTTTGTTTAAATAAGTTATTGATATAGTTTCTGTTTTTTTATAACTATTACAAAATTTTGTACAGTAGACCACAAAATTCATATTATTAGTATATAAAATGTCGAAGTAATTACATGTAGGCGAATATCAAAAAGAGGTTTTCAGTTAAAATGAAGAGATTCAATGTATAAAATACGTTTATCGAAACACATTTCGTTGGAAAAGTAATTCTGGTTTTACCATTTTCGAAGGAAAATATTCATTTTATATACGAAATTGAATTCCTAACATTCAGGACTGCCTTTCTTTCTCTCTAACATATACGAGCAGTAAATACACACGGAATAGATTGTTTTAGAATTTATACTGATTACATTTCTTTCTTAATATTAAATACATAGTATACTAATATAATATACATAATATTAATATCATACATGATTCATGATGGCATTTACTAGGAAAACTACTCTAAATTTCCTATTAATTACAATTTATTAATTATCTATAGATACAAAGTTGAGGTAAGCATTATGATATCAAAGGATCAATACAATTAGGATTGATTAATTGCCTATTCCATTAGATTTTTTTTTTAATTTTAAAATTAGTTTCGAATGTTAAACATTCGTCATCAGTAATGAGGAGGGAAAATCGACTTCTGTATATTCATTTTAAGGCAGTAAACTGGTGTTCTTAATTGAGACAAAGTCCCGACAGTATCGACTGAGATAATTCAATTTCGACACAATCTCATCAAATATCTAAAATCGGTAAAATTAAATATAACTTTTAGCCCAAAGGCAAACCGTATTGATTGTTGTTCCGAACCGAATCGAACTCCATCGCGGCTTCGCCCGCTCTCATAAATAAAGAACTTAAGTTATTATTTTAACTAATAATTGAATCTCACTTGTTTATCTATAAAATTCTTGTATCGAAGTATGGAATTTAGCATTATTAGTTCAAAGGTATTTTCACGCATGGCAGTCATTTTAAACCTGGATAAGATTGCGTTGATTAGGTGTTTGAAGAGTACACAAATGCTTAATTAGACATCCACTTTGGCAGAAATAATTTTATCAATCCATCAGGTTGGATTTTAATTTCTAGACATAAAAGTATATGACAGTTTGGCAAACATCGTTTAAAGTACTCAATACTATACATTTTAAATATTATTATAGTAAAATGTATTATTATAAACCTTCCTAGAACTATGAACTGAGATGTAGTTAAAATTTGGTACAGTTGGGTTAAATAGTTTTACCATAAGTAATTTGTATTATCAATGTCAAGCTCTATATAACACCGTACCTTTGTAACCTCTCTTCAATGGCGATCGCCACCTATCGGTCAATTTTCAAACTTCACCTCACACCACATATTTAACAACAATTTAATTAAAAATATTCAAGTTTTATTATTGCTCAATCTTCCTCGAACTATAAAGATATTGTTGTTAAAATTTGGTAGAGATTGGTTCAGTATTTTTCGCGGTTAGTGATCACAAACGAAAAATTACTTGTCCTTTTAAATAATAACTAGTACCCACGGGCGTGGCTTCGCCCGCTCTCATACGTAAAAAAATTGGATAAATTTAACAAATAGAAGTTTTATTTCTTCATTGGTAAAAACCTTGTATTGAAGTATGCAATAGAACATTATTTCTTCAATGATATTTTTACGCATAACAGTTTTTGTTAACCTGGTTAAAATTACATTGATTAGGTGTTTGATGAGAACATAAAAGCATAATCAGACCTCAAATTTTTAATTTCAAAGTATGAGTTGTTAATCCAGATGAACAGAGAGTATTAAGAAACTCTTGCGAATAATGGATTGCATTATTAGTGCTTACAACTGAAGGCATATAAAGCATATATTTACACACTATGTCAAAAATTGATTTGGTAATTATTTGTAACTATAAAAGTATATTACTGTGTGGCAAACTTAATTTCTGATACTCAACATTGTACATTTAAATCCAGCCTCCTGTAGATTGTGTTAAGAAACTGAATATCATTCCGCCATCTTAAAAACAGTTAAATTATCGAATATTTAAAAAAAGTGTCCTTTTAAGGACAACAATGGCCGATGTCCGTCATCTTAAAATCGTCAAATATTTTAAAACAGTATCCTGGAGGACAACAATGGCGGAAGTTAAAAACATAATATCCTTAAGGACGAAAAAAAACTAATAAAATTCCGCCATCTTAAAACAACATCCTTAAAGACGAAAAAGCTAATTCTAATTGTGGTAGGAGAAATTGGCCAAGGATGTCCTTCGGCCTCAAAAAATCGTCAGATCCTGGATGATCTGTAAAGAGCTGTTAATTTTCAAACTTATTTGGGAACCGGATGTCGCTTCACAAATTTAAATCATTTTTAATAACTTAATTCAATATAAATAAATTCAACAAACCTTATCTTTGTTTACCTCTCTTGAATAGCATTCGCCATCTATCGGTCAATTTTCAAACTTCACTGCGCACTACATATTTATCGCTTTTTTAATAGCAAATTAATGGAAAGTCAGTAGATTTTATTATTGCTAAACCATCTTGGAACTATAAAGATGATGTGGTCAAAATTTGGTTCAGATTGGTTCAGTAGTTTTCGTGGTAAGTAATCACGAACGAAAAAAACGGCTTGTCCTTTTATACGACAGTAGAGACAAGGAAATTCGGATATTACAGACCAAACCTATTTAACTTTCCAATAATTCTTTTTAGATAAAATAATCCCAATAGAAGTGGCAATTAATTCATCAATCCTGATTGTATTGATCCTTCTATACCATCATGGTGTACCTCAAGTTATTTATTAAGGCCTTAACCAATTTTTCCTCCATAATACCCCTCCATGTTACCCTATTCTGCTTAACCATAACCTTGCTATAGTGGTTACTACTATGTTGGGCTAGGACATCCTAGGCTATGGTCTGGAATTCCTCCCCATCTTTCTTTAAGGTGCCCATCCTTCGGCGTGCCTTTGTTCGCCCATACATGGTACCGTTGTGACACCCTGCCGGCTAGATATACGGTCTCCACGACCATACCTTCTATCTTATACTGCTGTTCTACTAGTTGTTCCAATAATATCGATATTGTTTATAGTAATTATTACATTTTCTGTCAAAATTTTTTTTTCTTATAGCCCTAATGAAAGCTTGCACTGATAACCGAAACGTTGCCACTGTGAATTAATACATTTTTTTTTATGGGATAATATTATTTATTTGTTTTTTTTTTTTAAATGTTATCAGTAGTGATTTCATTGCACCAGTTATTGATAGTTATTTTGAATTTCTTTATCATAATTTTGTTCTTTTAAAGATCTGTTCAACAGACTAATGGGTTTTTCGATATATTCCAAATTCAAATTGTTTCGGCTGTTATACAGGGTGACTAGAAAATAGATGCGTTAGGGGTAGATAGTACAGGCTAATCTGAGTCGATTTTACTATAAGAACTACTGTCCGAAAATTAGCAGTTTTAGAGTTATACTATTTTTTAAGACTTTATAAAATTAACCTTAAACAAGTCATAAAACTTAAAAATTGGGTGTTTTATCTGATTTTTTTTTGTTTTACAATTGATTCTCAAATGTACATTATTGAAGTTATCTCATGCTGTAAGCTTCAAAAAAGTTGAACAAAAAATCTTTGTTCATCTCAAAAACTTCAATTTACTAGAACATATTACCTACAAAATTTTTCGTACAAAATAATTAGAAAACATCCACGTTTCTTTACCTTTCAAATGAAGCATAAAAGAACACAAATCGGTTAAGAATTGACAAAAATATGACTATTAAAGAGGAGGAAGGAAAAAGCAATAAAAATACTACAAATACAAAATCATACTTTAATATAAGATGATTTGTTTGAAACTACATTTTTTATTTTTATAATACATTTTCAATGTGGCGCCCTCTATTTCTAATGCACATACGTGCTCTTCCTATTAGTGCTGATTTTACTACCGCCGAATTCCTGAGAGAGGCTTGAATTTCTTGTGCTGCATGTATTATCCTGTTTCTGAGGTGTATTGTGGTTACTGGATTTTGATCAGATACTAAAGTTTTCTTTCATGCGACCCCCACACAAACATTTTTTTTTTTTTAAGTTTATGACTTATTTAACGTATGAAGGACGTTAATTTTATAAAATCTTTAAAATTAGTATAACTAGAAAAAAACTGCTAATTTTCGGACATTAGTTCTTATAGTAAAATCGACTCAGATTAGCCTGTACTATCTCCCCCTACTTGGTCCGCATCTATTTTATAGTCACTCAGTATATATCAACATTATTTAGCTTCAATTTCCTTTACTGACACAAATGCTGTATGTTGTTTGTAATATAAGAGTGGATACGAAATACAGAAATGGGTCCTTGAAGAACTCCCACTGAAATAAAATATGTTCCTTTCCCCATTCCTCTCTGTATTAGTTCATTTTATGCGAAAAAAAACTCATTTTCTCCCTGACTGGAGAACAATAGATCTACTACTTTTCCCTATTTGCATTTTAGAATCAAATGGATCAAATTAGTTAAATTAATGATTAAAGTAGATTAACAATTAATGCTTATTCTAAATAAACAAGAGAGAAAATAGTGACTTTTTCTTCAAACCATTGAGTTTTTTTCAACAGTAGGTCCTAACAACAAATATTATATAATATAAAACTTTATCGATTAAATTTCTCATATAGAAACTGTCGTCTAATTTTCGAGCAACTCCAACAGAGCTACAGCTTGTCAAAATGTTACATTTTTGAGGGTGAAAAAAATTACAAAAAAAAATATATTTATAACTCCCAGCTAAAAGACATCCAAGTCATTATATTCAACCAGCTTTAAGATGAAAACAAACAAATTTTGGATCGGACAAATAGATTCGGAATTATAGCCAAAAGACTAGACGTGTTTTCGTGGAGAAGTGGGACTGAATGCAAGTTAGCCAATCCCCACAATGTTCCCAATACCAAAACTTCGCTAAAAATGGTCTCTTTTCGATTTTTTTTTCTTTTCGTGACTACTAATTCCTGTTACAATTTACTATATAAAGACATCTTTCGAAAAACAATTCGTTGTATTGTTATATGTCGTGAAAAACTGACAATGACCGCTATTTTGGGCGGTTTTTTTTTTTTTTTTTTTTTGCGATTTTGGTTATGAAGCCGACGGCTTACTTCAGATTTGGATTCAGTACTCAAAAAACATTATGATCCGTTGAGAAAAAAAGTTCAGCAGTTTTTTTTCCTGAAAACGGCTTTCTGAGACCTTATTTTACCTGCTGCTGCCATCTTGTCTCGTGTTTTGGAAACGGCAGTAGTGGTCTTTCTTATATAAAAATTGATGACCTTTCAGAAAATCTTAGGTTTTTTGGGAGACCTATCATGACAGGTTTAGCGTTGTCGGCTCCTGTACTATTATAATCGTGTTCATTTTGCCTACGTATTAGTTTATAAATCGCTCATGGGCTACAGTGGCGGCACAACTCAAAACATTTCTGGTAATAGGTGGGTTTAAAGTTTTCATTGCTAACGAAAATACATAGGAAATGCTTTAGTTTGCTTAATTGAGAGAAGGTATAACCTGAAGATAACTTCTTTTAAGCGAACTAAATCATTTCCTATGCATTTTCTTTAGCAATAAAAAGTTTAAAACCACTTAACTTAAACAATGAAGCATCGACAAGCTAAATAAAATTTTTTTGTTCCTTAGATCTCTCATTGAACATTGAGTTGATGGATTTACTTTATATTATGTACTTTCAGTTGTAATTATTTGTTTCCATTCTATGTTTGTATGGGAAGTTTAAACAATAAAAACAACAATTATTTTTTAAGTTGTGCCTCTATTGCAGCCCATGAGCGATATGTGACCAAATGTATCACTTACGTTAAAGATTAACATAATGTAACAGTTACAATCTGTCGCTGTTACAATTAATAATCATTATATGGAAAAATATCTGGAATTTTCTCAACACGATTCGTGTGATGTTTTCAGGTTTGATGTATAGTTGAAATCAATGATTTGTGCTGTTCGTGTTGAAAACATTTTTAATATCCACAAACTTTATTATTATTTTTTTTTATTATTATTTCTCCCTGAATACCCATATGAATTCATATTTCTATAAATTTCTTTTCTTTTTTTTTTTTTATTCCTTTTTTTTATTGTTTAGTATTCAACATGGGTTTTCCTAGGTTTCCTCGAAACAGTGCAGAGACGGTAAACCAGTTCTATCGAGTAGGTTTCGGTTTCGACTTGCCGGGAAATAAACTGAGTCAGAGCTAGGAGTCGAGTCGATAGAAGTTCCGCACGACATCGCGTGATCGGAGTTCGCTACGAAGTCGACCGCTAGGAATAATGACCGATCGATAGGCGTGGACTAGATGCATAATTTTTACACATGCAAATTTGAATAAATCCTACATTTTGAATATATGACTATGAATATTGTGGAAAATACCAGTACTATTAAAATATTCAAACAAAGTCTGTGCTGTACAAACTGTTTTTGAAACAACTGCACAAAGAAAAGAAAATCGTCATAAGATAATGAAAAACCGACAAATTTATAAGTAGATAGATTTACAATATATATTTACATTAATTACTGTTAATACAAGACATTCACTCAGCTGTAACAAACCAAACTACATTTAAAGCCCTTATTCCGACCTTTATTAAATATATTGATAATATATAATTAATATATATTCTACGGTTAATATTAATGTAGGTCGTAGAGGTTAACAATAACAATCTATTCTTATCATTCACAGCTGTTTAATGTCACTTCTGACAGGCATTCTGGGTAAGGTCGTATTGCATCGTGGGTAACTTAAGGTTCTCGTATATGAATGAAGTGGTTTTCTTTACATATATATATATTTAGATAATAGCCATTTCACCCAATATAAACAATGTAAAAATGTAGTTCACGGAATAAATCATGATTTTTCTATTTTAGCTAAAATAGTAATGAGTAGGATAAACACTCCTTCCCTCTATGTAGTCCAGTCAATAAACGTATTGTTGAGTCCATGAAATATGCGATAATTTTTGACTTCACAGCTTCGTTAGGAATAGTTAGAAGGTAAACATACTTAAAGTCCCCGCCCCTGGGGGGTGAGTGAGGTTACGGTGGAGGGGAGGAAAGAAGGCCCCATTTTTGGGTTTTTCAATTATAATTTGAACTAGGTGGACTCTAGGAAATTATGCTACTAATCAAAATTAAAGCTAATTAAATTTTCTATATAATTTTTGATACACATATTTGTCGAACTTTCAACGGTTTTCGAGATACACGTTAATAAAAATCGATAATTTTCGAGAAAAAAAGTTTTTACCTCACTGTTTGTCCAAAATTCGCTTCAAGTGCCAGAAACGTATATATAAAATTAAAGTAAATTAAATGCTCTACAACTTTGATTCTGTCATTTTTTTCTGAAAACGGTCGTGGAAAGTACTAGAAGCAAATGTTGGACAAAAAGTGCGTTAAACATTTTTTTTTTGAGAAATTTATTGTTCTGAATGACGTATATCTCGAAACCCGTTGGAAGTTCGACAAACATATATATATATATATATATATATATATATATATATATATAAACAATTTTATAGGAAATTTAATTGGCGTTTATTAAACCCCCCCCCCCCACCGCTAGCTCACTACCCAGAGGCGGGTACTTTTAGTATGTTTACCTTCTAACTTCTCCTAATAAAGCTATAAAGTCAAAAATAATCGCAGATTCCATGCACTCTACACCCCTTCAGCACTTCTAGTTGGAATACGAAAGGAGTATATTATACCCCTAAAATGTATGAATTTTTGAATACACGTGTAAAATAAACAAAAACATTAAGAAAATAAAACAATTAATAATAAATTGAATGTTACGCTGTCGATTCGATTCGGAACCACAATCAATTCGGGTTGCCTTTGGGCTAAAGGTTCTAATTAATTTTAGCGACATTCGATATTCGATGATTGCGTCTAAATCGAATTAACTGAGTACAGTCGGGCTTGGCTTTGTCTCAATTAGCAATCGCAATTAACCCTTTTAGAAGAATATATCTACGGGTTGTGATATCCGATATCTGAGGCCTACCTCAGAATAATACTTAAAAATACTTCAAAAGTTTAGAAGAACCTAATTTGCTAAATAAGAAGCACTTGAAGTACGCATGATGGTATAAAAGGATAAATACAATTAGAAATTGATGAATTATTTCCCATTTTTATAGGTATTTTGTTTTTTAGAAGGTTAGTTTAAAATGTTTAACAATCATATACCGCGATACCTAAATTCAAGTTTACTAACTAGTACTAAATTGCCATAACAACTTAACTGTTGTTTTTTAGACTTAAGATATTCCGTCAATCGTAGTATTTACTTTAAAATTATCTCGAGATATTTTAATTTTAAACAGTGCTTCAGAATTTATCTTTATTTATAATTAAATATTAATTAAATTTCTATTCTGATCACGCTATCGACAACACGACACGATAGAGATAGGAGTTGAGTGTGGCCGAGTTCAACCTTCACTGTGATGTAATTGTGTTCGCCCTTGACCATCAGCCCCTGTAATAATATGTAATAGACTTTATTATTAATTATTTTATATATTAATTATAAATATCATTAGGTAATGTAGTATACAATATATATATAGCGTATTATATTGATTGGACTACATGAAAGCAGATTATTCCGCTTATATAGCTGCATTTTACATACGAAATTCATTAAATTTTAAACGGTTTGAAAGCATACTGCTTTTATAGAATACGATTCTATGTACATTTAAGGTAATTTTTTTGTTTTTTCCTGAACTATAGGTTCCTATTGCTGCTACTGGGAAAAGCAATGTGAACACGTAATAAATTGAAAAATTATCTTTATTCTGGGACATAACTTCCTATACGAATAACAAAAATGTACAATAAAAGTATATTATGGTCTGGCTGCATTTATTTATTAGGTTTGAAATTGTAATATTGTTTCCTCATTTTCCAATAAAAAATACATATCTTTAACAAACTGATATTTTGCTTCTAGAAGCAAATGATTTGTTGTAAGTTCTGTTCTAGGAAGTATTAGCCTAGTACACATTATATTTAGCTCTTATTAAAAATGAAAATAATCGTTTTTTATTATTATTAGGAGAAAAATCCATAATAATAACCATTTTTAGAAATAAAAAAACGATTCACTTTAGGTACGCATGATGTTATAGGAGGTCAATACAATTAGGATTGATGAATTAATTGCCACTTCTATTGCAATTAATTTACTATAAAACTAATTTCGAATGCTGAACAAACATTCATCTTCAGTTCTAAAACATACGAAATTTTCAACACATCAGCAGTATGTTACATGGAGTTTCCTAAAGTTTTCAAAAATAAAAGACATGAAATCAAATATTGGTAATCACCTCAGGAGATCTAACAGATATATGAAACATATCCATCGTAGAAGGGGTAGTGCCAGGTAGGTTAAATGTGTTGAGGTCTTCCCTTGGGTATTCCCTATAACTAATTGAATTTTTCCGTTCCTATTGGAAACAATTGCCCAATTTTAATTTTTTTTCCAATAGGCACGGAAAAATCCAATTAGTTATAGCGAATACCCAAGGGAAGACCTCAACACATTTAACCTACCTGGCACTACCCCTTCTACGATGGATATGTTTCATATATCTGTTAGATCTCTAGTTCTAGTATTTAAGAGGTGGATGGAGGAGCGCAGGGTAAGGAGGTCATGGATATAGGTGGGTAGGGAGGAGAGATGAAGGTCCCACTTTTAGGTTTTTCGATTATATCTCGAAAACGGTTGACTCTTGAAAAATATATTTCAAATCAAAATGAAAACTTATTGAATTTCCTATCCTATCTTCAGGGGGACCTTCTCCCCTCGCCTCCAACCTTAGCTCACGCCCACTCATTGACTGGACAAAGTGACCAACATATCCCCCTTCCACGATGGATATGTTTCATATATCTGTTAGATCTCCTCAAGTGAGTACCAATATTTGATTTCTTGTTTTACATTTTTGAAAACTTTAGTATATATAATCCATGTAACATAGTGGGAATATGTTAAAAAAATTTCATGTTTTAGAACTCTGAAAAATGTTTAACTTGCGAAACTAGTTTTATAATAATTCCAATAGAAGTGGAAATTAATTCATCAATCCTAATAATAAAACTATTTCCATCGTCAGTGGTTTGCTAGGAATCGAGATTGGATCATCGATTCTCGATACGCATTCTTTACTTAAGTATTGATGGAATCGAGACATCCGTACTAAATAGTGAAAATATGAATGCCATAACATACCGTGGTGACACAAATGTGAAGCAAAGGAGTGTTGATGCTTTAAATGTTGCCAGTTGAGAGTTCGCAAGGAACTCATAACAAGTTCATCAAGAATAATAATCGATATTTTTTCTCTCTATTATCGATCATCGAGATTCGTTAAGACTTTCCATTGTATCTTGATATATAAAAGCGAAAGTCGAGAATGATTGTTATTCTCACACTTTCCACGAGCTGCTTCACTGTCGACACGGTCTACCAATTAGTCGGTTGTGTTTTAACTATTATTTTCTCATAGCGGTTAGCTTGAAAACAGGAGGTTTTATTTTGTATAACTTAAAAAAAAGATCCAGCGGACATAAGATCGAAACCTAATAGAAATTTACTGTTGTATATATACAGACTATTTCAACATTTACTAGACAAACTATCAAAGCTCCCAATTAATTACAAAAGACTCATTTAAATGACTGTGATTAGCCCTATTTGGACGTACGGAGTTGAGCTTTTGGAGCTCCACTAAACCATCCAATTCATCTCGTATCCAATCCTTACAATCCAAAATCCTTCGAAAAATCCTCATTGCTCCTTACGTTGTGACCAATAAACTTATCCATAAAGATCTTAATGATCCATATGTTGCTGATTTAGCCCAGACCAGATACCTATACTTCCATAGTAAGCTCCATAATCACTCCAATCCACTAGTCTCCCAACTTGGTTCCTATTCTATCCTAATAATCCTCTGAGGCGTCTGAAAAGAAGATGGCCTTGAGACCTTTTAGTGTAGATTTTATGAAGTGCTACTATTGAGTAGTTCTTCACAAGTTATTTACATGCCATTGTATTCACTGTCAACACATTTACTTGATGTATATGTTTTTGTACAGTTGTAAATATCAATAAATGAGAAATAAAAAAACTGTTGTATGTATCCCTGGATGTCGTGAACTATTGGATTAGCCAAAATTGTTCTAATAACGATGACTATTTTGGTAGTGAAAGACCTGACTTAAAGTTTTGTTTTAGAAGTTGAAAATACTTATCAGAAATATCATTTTATATGTAGACATTTCTTTATGCTGGAAATGATAGGAAAGCAGATAAATAAAAGGCAGAGGAAGGCGCCCATACTGTAGAAATTAAAACAATGTGCGTACTTCATCGGAAGTCACGTGTAGAAGAATCACTTGTTCAAAAAAAAAACTTCCTTAACAACACTTCCAGTATTTAAGTTATCTCGTTACCAATTTTACAATTACAATTAGTCCAGTCAATAAACACACTGTAGAGTGCATGAAATATGTGATCATTTTTGACTTCACAGCTTCGTTAGAAGTAGTTAGAAGATACTACATATTACAAGTCCCCCTGGGGGGGGGGGGGGGGGGGGGGTGAGCTAACGGTAGAAGAAGAAGAAAATGCACTTTATTCTGGGACAACTTGTCCTCTAAGTATAACATATGATTACAGTACATAGGACAATCGTCGGGCTATCATAATTAATTATAATAAATAATAATAATAAAAATTGATTAATCATTAAATTATGAGTTACAAAATAAATAAGAAATCTTGTAAAAGGATACATCTTATGTGTACTATTATAATGTATATTACATAAATATTCCTGTTTTACATTAGCTCGGAAGATTGAAAATTAAGGAGGTAAAGAAATAAATGATGTTTAATGGAAGTAAGAGTGAAGCGTTTCGAATTGAGATGGGCAATGAGTTCCATAAAGGGGAAGCGCGAATAATCTCGAAGGATGCAGTTCGATGCGCAGGAGTGTACAGGTTGATGGTTTGGGTTCTAGTATTTAAGAGGTGGAAGGAGGAGCGCAGGGTAAGGAGGTCATGTATATAGGTGGGTAGGGAGGAGAGATGAAGGTCCCACTTTTAGGTTTTTCGATTATATCTCGAAAACGGTTGACTCTTGAAAAATATTTTTCAAATCACAATGAAAACTAATTGAATTTCCTATAAAATTGATTCGATATAAATTTGTCCTAACTCTAACGGTTTTCGAATTATACGCTATTTAAATTACGTCCTGGTCTGTTATTCCCAGTTTCTCAGTTTCTTCCTCCATCTGTTTGACATATCCCCCAGAACTCTAAATAAATATATATATAAATAAAAATATTTATTTATTCAGAGTCGATCGATAGAATTCTCAGTGAAACGATTCCATACTTATTACACCAAATCTTCTCCACCAATCTTCTTTACAAGTTATAAAAATGTTACTGTAATCACTTTCCCCCACATTTATGCGATGTATATGTCCTATGTAAAATTGAATAAGTATATAAATAAAAAAAATGAATTGTTGATATAAATTCTAAACTGTTCGAAGATTGTAAGACTATATGAAGAATGAATACTGAGAGAGGAAGAGATGTGTGATAACCCTTGGTAATCAGTCCAATGTGGAATGTGTTTCTCCTCATTAACGGACACAGACCTTCCTCTGACCTCACTACTACTCACTACTACTCAGAACTGCTCCCATCATTCACAATCTTATTACTATGAAACATTGTTTTAATATCAGTAAGACTTTTTTATGATGGCAGAAGTTTCAATATTCAGTGAAATTCATTATTTAAATAATATGTCTGAAAAAGTAATAATATAACAAAACAAACAAAATAAAGCGGAGAAAAAATGTTGGTTACTGACCGCCATTGGTCAGTTTGTGTGTTTATTTTTTGTATAAAGTTGAGCCTGTGGAAAACAAATTTTTAAATTAAGTTTTGTGTGATGTTTGAGAATTGTCACTTATGATGCAGAAGCATGAAGCGTTATGTTTTATTGTACAATAGACTCCTTTGCTATAGCGGTACTACGAAAGGGAAAATTAAAAAAAAAAAAAAAACAGTCACTACACCTTAAGTCGGTCTTGTGTGAACAATATTGTTTTCTGATTTTATTATATGTAGTAAATTTTATGTAAGTATCGATTAATAATTTCATTATGCTATTTCATTTGGCTCGTAAAACCGACAAGAAACCTTCTGATAATAGCATTAGTGCGAATGCGCCACTTTTCCTTCCAATTCTTACTCACATAAGTGGCCGTTTATTAGTAGCATTCATTTTTCTTCAAGTCAATCTTACTTAAGTGAGTAGGACTAATCACTCACTCTAAGTACAGTCTATGAATTCGACACTAAGTTTTAATATAAATGGCTCTGTAGGTTGTGATCTGGCGTCATAAATTTAAAAACGTATTAGAAATGTGTTGTACACAAACCAGTTACTTTACGCTCGAAATATAAAGAAAACAAAAACAAAACAAAAAATACGTCAGAGGAAGGCGCCCAGTGAGTTGTGGTTAAAACAATGTGAGTACTCCTAGGAAGTCACGTATAGAAGAATCTGCTGTCAGGAAACTCCTCATATTGTGAAAAAACGTTACACCAAATAACTTGAGGCATGATGGTAAAGAAGGTTCAATACAGGTAAAACCCCAAAAAATGTAACCTTCCTAGCCCTTCCCTTCCACTATGGATATATTTCAGATTTCTGTTAGATCTCCTCAGGTGAGTACCAATATAAACTCCCCGTCAGAAATATCTTTTTTTCATAATAAAGAAAGGCTCTGAAGTCTATAATAAACTTTCCTAAACTAGACATAAACAATTTTTTATTAAAATAAATTACAACATTTCTTCCTATAAACAAAAAAGTTAGAAAACTTAGTTTTTAAAATTTTTATTTTTTACAATTTTAACTTTTTTAAAGAATACATATTATTTAATAAGACATATTGCCCCCTCTGACAATGAATGACTGATTCCACTAGTCTTGGCATACTTGTAAATAACGAAACGAATGATAAACATGGACTGAAGGAAAGTTGAAAAAAATAATCTAAAATTCCATCGTTTGTTATAAACAGGGAAAAATATTGATGTTTCTAATCCTTAATGTCTCACATAATAATAAATAATATTAATATGAATATAAACCAAGTATGGATTAAGGTAAAAAAAAGGAAAACCTAGAGAATTATGGGTGTTGTAATACGTTTGACGGGGAGTTTATAATCCATGTAACATAGTGCTTATCTTATGAAAATGTATGTTTTAGAACTGCAGATGAATGTTTAGCATTCGAAACTAGTTTCATAATAGAATAATTCCAATAGAAGTGGCAATTGATTCATCAATCCGAATTATACGAAACAAGTCTTGACCCCAAAAGACAAATCAATGTCAAAAGATATTTAATCTGTGGTTTTTGATCAGTTATGGCCAGATTTGAACAGATTCTCTGATCCAACTAAACCTAATTATAAAAGAAAATTTACCTATTGAAGATGTTGAACGTTCTCATCATTATTCGCAGATCAATATCAAGTTTAACTCGGCGTTGGTCGCTAGCCGATCTGGTACACCGTTAGTCCCTAGGTGAGCATTTGTCTCACTTCTTTGATTTTCATAAAACATGCAGTTTTATGTTACCAAATATGTAGTAATAAATGTCATCATGATGTATCAATAAATGTAGTATGGAGTATAAGGATTAAAAATATATTTTTACAAAGGTTTATTGTAAAGCAAAAAAAAAAAAAAAAAATTTTATTATTTACATATTAATGTGTTTTTCATCAACTAGATCATTTTCTTTTATTTCTATACAATTATTACAAGAATATTTGGTATGTTCATTGTGAATTGGTACATTGCACTTTTTAGAATTTTTTTTTCGTTTTTCTTTTTTTATTTCTTCGGCACACCTATGCCAGATTTATTTTGTATTGCCACGAGCAGCCACGAACAAGAATCTGGAATAGTGAAATATTCAGATTCCTTGTAAATGATTGAAAAATAACATAAATACAATTCAGGACGATTTATCAACTAATTACTAACAATTTATCTTCTCAACAGGCTTTTTATTTAACAATTCAAGAATTTTAGATCCACGACTCATTTTAAACCCAAATAATCACTACTCAATCGAAAGAAATTCAGAAAACTCGCTCAGTAAAATGTCACGAATAAACTGCAGGAGAGATAATCTGATACCTAAGAGTGTGGACATGGCAATTTTCAGTACAAATCTGCCAATATCCTGGCCACCTGCATCCGTTTTACTTAGAAATAGGGTTGGGCGATCTTCGATAGTTACTATCGATGGTCACTATCGATAGTGTCGACTATCGATAGATCTATTTTACTACCTTTTTGAAACTCTCGGAATTATGCTGTCTCTGTCCAGCGTCTTGAGTTCTTTTGAAATTTAATTCGGAATTCCTAGAGCTCAAGAGTTCTCTCAAAGATTAAGCCAAAGGAAAGTAGAAATGCTAGTTTTTCTTTCGAGAAATATATATAAATATATATATATAGTCAAGCAGCACACTTGACTCTTGAAATTAACTATTTCGTTATTTTTCTTTTCTAATTTGTTCATTATTATTGTAGCAGTGTAAATTGTAAATACTTTTTTTAAAATTCAAATAAATAAGTTTTTTTCTCTCATCTTTATGATAATATCTTATAATTTATAATCCTGCAAATTTCAAATAGTAAGTAAATATTTTAATTTAATTTAATTAGTTGAAATTCTTTATTGAATACTTACAGATAAAAAAGGAAGCAACTATTGAAAAATTATCGATAGCAATGGATAGTTCTCAACCGATAGTATCGGCCTATCGATAGTGCTAACTATCGACTATCGCCCAACCCTACTTAGAAACCGAATATTCTTATTCGCAAATGTCCTATACTCAGCTATACTGAGATTCAGCGATGAAAGTTAAATTCTGGCGGAGTTATTAAATATTTGTTGAAGGGTGAGGAAAAAGCTCACCTAACGACCAACCCCGGGTTAAATACACCTTTCTTATGAACTAATAGGATTATTATTGATCGGGGTTATTGAGAGCCCCGTGTTGCCGTAACGACATCCCCTCCCGATGGAAGAAACGTCGATGATGGGACTCCTTACCATCGTTAGCGGAGGAGATGGGGTCAGCTGATAGCGAGCGGAGCTGAGGGCTTGCTGTGGAGAGATCTGCTGAGGCCAGCCCTCGCCTCTAATTCCATCTCTCCTTATCTCCTTGTCTATTGGATCAAGGTCCTTCTTATAATACAATCAGATCCTTTTTACAATAATTTATTCTCTATTATTCAATTTCCTCAAAAATATGATTGAATTGATCAGTGAATTCGAATAAAAATTGAGATGTGATTAAAAAGCTGGACATCCTTTTTCTTAATTTTAATTCATTCAGTACAAACGTAAGCCAGGCGGAATTTTAATTAGTGCTGGTGATAGCTACCCTCCAGAAGCGGGGCTCCAAACCCTTCACGAGTCCAGAATACCTTTTATCGATTCTAACCTTGCTATACTCTTTCATTTACACACCAACTCTATATCTATGTTCAAACTAATATTAACTTATGTTTTACCTTCTGATATTAAAATGTTAAATAAGAAAATAATTAAGTAGAAATAAGATAATATAAAACACTAAATCAATGTTAAATTAATATTATACTAAATCAGAATTAATATAATGCTAAATCACTTTTAATGTTAACTCCTGATAAACTTTCTGATGTCAGGGAAGTGGAAATAACAAATTATAAATATATAAAACACTGAATCCTTGTTGAAAGTTATGATGTTAATTTATGCTATATTTTCTCAAGGGAACTGGAAATAAAAAAATATGATGAATTTAAGATAAGAAAACATGAATTCATAAAACACTTAATCCTTTATGAAACTCATTTTGTGAACTTCTGTTTCACTTATTTACATTTAAGAAGACTAAATATCAATATAACACACTAAACAACACAATCCAAGTTGAAACTGTAGAAGTGATTGTTTACATGTGAGGTTATAGAAAGGAACTATTGATAAATGTAAACTCGAAGTGAAGCGTAAGGATCGAACTGGTCGGTGTAGTGCGGGTCAGGGCGATCAGTTATGGTTGATTCATTTGGAATAAAATTAAAATAATAAAACTTAAGTTATTTATAGTAAAAAAAACGCGGGGTGCAACAAACTTTTGTTACCTACAGACACATTTGAGATTTTATTATTATTATTTTCATAATAACTGAATTTTTTTTTTTTGTTACATTTATTATTAAGTATCACACGCTTTGCTCCTTACTTTGTTACCAATAAACTTATCTATAAAGATCTTAATGTTCCATATGTTGCTGATTTAGCCCAAACCAGATACCTATCCTTTCATAGTAAGCTCCATAACCACTCAAATCCACTAGTCCTTCAACTTGCTTCCCATTCTATTCCCGATAACCCTCCGAGGCGTCTGAAAAGAAGATGGCCTAGAGACCTTTACTAGTATAGAAGTTTTGATAAAGTGCTACTGATGAGTAGTTCTTTTCAAGTTTTGACATGTTATTGTAATCATTATCAACATATTTACTAGATGTATATATTTTGTACAGTTGTAAATTTCAATAAATGGATATAAAAAAAAAAATTTCATGAATAGTTTGTGTTACGACAATCGATCATGATTGAGTAATTTGAAATAAAATTAAAAAGTGAAATTTTATGTTATTTATCGTAAAAAAAGCGTGGGATGCAAATTTTATCATT
Organism: Euschistus heros; assembly: GCA_003667255.2. Lineage (NCBI taxonomy): Eukaryota > Metazoa > Arthropoda > Insecta > Hemiptera > Pentatomidae > Euschistus > Euschistus heros. Next base: position 3,129,587 of record RCWM02000063.1, read on the forward strand.
ATTATTATTTTCATAATAAATAAATAACTTTTTTGTTACATTTAGTATCAAGCAGCTTACGCTTTTTTGCTTTAAATTGAATTACTTTGTTATTTACTTTAGTTTTACTTTCATTTTATTCCAGATTAATTCATCGTATGTGATTGTCGGGCTTTCCAATGTCTTAACACAAATTATTCATGAAATAAAAATTAATTTCCAATTTTTTTTAGACCGGTTGGCCCTAAATTCGCCTCAGAGATAACTCCGGTACCTTCTAATGTAGAATATCGTTATTAATATTTCATTTTTTTTATTATGTTTTCTTAATTAGGCCAAACAGTCAAACTTTAGATATTATATAGATCTTGAGTAATCGGAAACATTTCGTCTCTGAACGTACATCTAATCTGGTTAAAGCTGGAAATGGCTAATGTTTTTTACACGGGCAGTAGAAAAATTAATTAGTAAGAAAAAAACAAATGAAATATATCGAGTGTAGCTACTGCGTTCCGGCTCAGCCAATCAGATTACATTATTCATAATTAAATCACCTCATGTCTCCGAGCCTTCTACAGTTCTACAATTGACTTATTTTGGTCGGTTTAATTTAATATTTAGAAATATTCTGTTTCCCCAACTGCTAGGTAAACGTTTATTGTTTTAGTTTTAATGTTACTCTGCTTATTTTGATTTAAAAATTATTTTCTATTTAATCAGAAAAAACTTCCGAGAAAAAAAAAAATAGAAACGAACCTGTTGTTATAGCCAGAACTTGTTACAAGAGTATGATGTTTATTATTAACTTATATTTGAAATATTAAAAAAAATGCTTTTTTATTTCCATTATTAAAAAATAATTTTTAGAGAAAAAAACAAAACCGACTTCAAGATTAAACTTACATACACAAACTTAACTAAAAAATAAAAAATAATATTTTAATTGCTTCAAAACAAAAACCATTAAATGAAAATCAATGAAATTATCGATACTTATCTATTCACAATTTCTGACCAGCTATCTTTGGAGTCGGTGCCAGCCAAGAAGGGCAGTTTAATCCTGCCTTTACAATGAACTTTCGAATGGCCGGAGACAATGGTGTGGCGGTGATGAAACAGTGGGAGCATCTTTACGATTACAATTTGTTTTCGAATTCTGTTTGTTTTGGTTGGCACCGACTCCAAAAATAACTGATCATAAATTGTGAATAGGTATATAAGTATCGATAATTTCATTGATTTTCATTTAATGGTTTTTGTTTAGAAGCAATTAAAATATTGTTTTTTATTTTTTAGTTAAGTTTGTGTATGTAGTTTTTTTTTTTTTTCTAAAAATTATTTTTATTTTTCACTTTTTAGTGGTGAGTGTATTTTTGTTCATATAGTCAATTCTCGATCATCAAGCTACCCTGAAAAATAGTTCGAATGACTTATCGATGTTATCATTCCACTTACCTTCATGTAATTGGGAAAATTAAACACAAAATGGGAGTTGAAATCATTACGTATGTTTTTCATTAATGAGTATGTGTATGTTGTTTCTACATACATATAAAATCATTGATACAGAAAATTAAATACCTGGTACCAATTTATCATATAACTTTCAAATGAATTGCGCTTTTTTTCTAAGGGTGCCTAAAAGTAGACTTACCGCCTTCCACCAGTGGCGATCTTTTCTTTATTCTTTAGGATGGTTGAAAGAGAACTACGCGGAATTCGGAATTCAATATCAAACAAACGCCCTTCGACTTATTTAAGAATTTAGTAAAACCACTCGAGTGAATAACTAATAATAAGTGATAACTAGTACAAAAGACAAACATGACGAAAAAGGAAAACAAATTGCACATGAATTCTTTTAATTGTCCTAGAAGTTCTCTCTTTTGAACCCTATTTTCAGTTCTACTTATTTTGTACACAATTTTAATCTGAAATCGTCTCATTGAGGTGAAATTTAGATTTACTTACCATGGAGATTTTTTCGACTTATTTCAGAAATCGAATACAAAATATGATTGTTTAAATTATTTTTGTTAATAATTTAGATTTAGTTACCATGGAGATTTTATATATAAACAGTGAGGTTTTTATTTACTGTTTTTTTTTTATTTTTCTTAAAAAGTGCTGCGTTAATTTCAAAATATTTTTTAAGGGACTAATTCTGAAGTATGCCCTACCGATCTGAAAAAGAATCATCAAAATTGTCTAAGAATTGACGGAGTGATCGCGTAACATACACACACAAAAAAAATACAGGCGAGTTGAGAACCTCCTCTTTTTTGAAGTCGGTTGAAAATTTAATACCGTTATCTTAAATAAATAATAAATAAAATAAAAATAATATACGACATTTCTAACTGACAAATGGACCGGACCAAAGTGGCACTTGACAGATCTGCCAAGGCCGACATCACACCCACGGCTCAAGTCACTATGTCCGATTCCCGAGTCATTTTAAAACTTTTTTTTTTTTTTCAATTTACTCTGTCTCGATCCATCTATGTAAAGGTTAAATATGCCATCATATGGTTCTTTGGCAGTTTTTATTTTAGGTTTTTCCCATATATCTGTGGTCCTTTGAATATTATAATAAGAGCAAAAATCGTATTTTAGGAGAGTTTGAAATTTTTTTTGACAATGACTCTCAAAGAGATATTCATTGCTGTAATAGCCGCATAATTATTATTATCATTTAGGATTTATGAATTATTTCCGGTTCCGTTAATACTTCTTTTATCATAAGAGTAGTTTCGAATGTTTAATATTCGTTATATTTTAAGTTTGTTTCCAAGTAGGAACAGGAAACCGACTTATCTTTTCCTTTTTGTTCAGTCAGTAAACATTTCGTGGAGTATATGAAATATGCGATTGTTTCTGTCCTCAGTACTTCGTTTGGAGTTGTTGAAAGATAAACATACTATATGTCCCCTTATAGTAGGTGCGGGAAGAGGAAAAGGTATCATTTTTGGGTTTTTCGATTATATCTCGAAAACGGTGAACTCTAAAAAAATATACTTCAGCTCAAAATTAAAGCTAATTTAATTTCCTATAAAATTGTATCTATACATATTTATCGAACTTCCAACGGTTTTCGAGTTATTGGTGGTTGAAAATCGATAATTTTCATAAAAAATTAATTTTTACCTCACTTTTTGTCAAACATTTGCATCCAGTACCTTCCAAGATCGTGGTGAGAAAAAAAAGCTGAATCAAGTTTGTAGAGCGTTAAATTTACTTTAGTTTCATATATACGTTTTTGGTACTTAAAGCAAATGTTTGACAAAAAGTGAGGTAAACATTTTTTTCCCGAAAATTATCGATTTTTAATTAAGTATATTTCGATAAATGTTGAAAGTTCGACATATATGTATAGAAATAATTTTATAGGAAATTTAATTAGCTTTACTTTTGATCTGAAACATATTTTTCTAGAGTCCACCGTTTTCGAGATATTATCGAAAAAGCAAACCAATTAAACTTCTCCCCTCCCCTCTCACCGTTAGCTGACCCCCCAGGGGCGGGGACTTTTAGTATGTTTACCTTCTAACTATTCCTAACGAAGCTATGAAGGAAAAAATGATCGCATATTTCATGCAGTCTACAATAAGTTTATTGACTGGACTATTATATTTTGTTTGTTTCCAGTAAGAACTGGAAACCGACTAATCATAGGGAAATATATTTTCCTCAAGATTTTAGAAAAGCCCTGGTATCTTTTAGAAACCATTTTGCCTCAGTATCAACATGTTTGATCTATTGTCTTACATTTCTGAAAAAAATAAAAATATAATCTATGTTAAAAACTGCTTTTATTTTGAAATTTAATGCATATTTGTAGAACTGATAATGGATATTTAACATTCCATACTAATCTTTTATTAAACAAAATACCAATATAAGCGGCAACTAATGTATGATTCCTTATTTATTGTATATTTTAATTTCGATCTTATAATCGATAAACATGTTGAATATATTTGTTAGTACGAATAGAGCTTTGAGGTGGGATGTGATATTTCTATTAATATTTTCATTACTATAATCATAAATTAATTTCTAAAAATTAAAAAGAAAACTTCTACCTGCCAACTGTGAATACTAATTAAACTCCAAGTGTAAATATAATAAACAAATTCAGTTAGGTTGAATTAATAAAAAATACTATGGAACACTTTAATTTGTTTAATATTTTTATCTGTACCCCCGCTTTTATTTCTCAGCTGTGTTTTTCTCTTAATCTAGATATTACTTTTTCAAGTGTTGTCTCACAAATAAAGTTCTTTCTTGTTGTTAATCTTCTGCCCATCTGTTTTTGTTTCAACTATCCTGGCAAATTCCTTTCTTTATCAACTATTTTTCATCTCTTTCTTTTGATGTTTCTTTTATCTAAGGTCTCATATTAGCATTTATAATTGTATGTCAAAACGTTTAATGATTAGGGAACTCGATGGCAGAGGGTTTGAATCCCACCTGAGTGGGTTAAAATTTATTTCGTTTCGGACCCACCCTACTCGTCAATAGTTGAAATAACCTGTATTTATTATTTATTTCGTTTTATGCAACGTCACTTTTATGCTGCTATGGCTAATCGGACGATGCTACGGTGGGAGTCCTAAATTTTGCCTATCCAGGTATAATTAGGATAGGGATCTTTAACAAGTACCTGACATCGCACAGGCTCGGGACTCCCATTTTACGTCCCTTCCGAAGGACGGCATAGCTAAGGATTTTTTACTCCCTTTAAGAAATCCTAAAGTCATCTGCCGGGCTGCGAACCCACGATCTTGGGTTTAGTAGGTTGCTACGCCAACCACTACACCACAGGTGACCCCCGGAATAACCTGTAGATTAACCCTTCCTTCCTGCCATAGTTGGCGTACATAAGTACGTTAATGGCAATAAAAAAATAAAAATGAAAAAGTTTAATGATTTGTCAGTAGTAGAGGCCAACGGTTATGAAATGACTTTACCTAAATTATGTGAAACCACCAGGTTTTCTCCCTGATTAAGGTTACCCACTTTATAGTGGATACTTCGATTGACGCCTGAAATAACACACAATAAGTTTTCTGCTTACAGCCGGACTCGAACCCATGACGAAGAGCTGGGAAATCAAGTGCCTTACCGACTGAACCACCGCACCTCTAGAATATAATTCAGGGAAAATTGTTCTTCAAAATATATTGAATTAAGAATATATACAAGAAATACGTGAAATAATATTTACCACTTAAAAAGCAATAACCCATTGCTAACATTTCTGAAATAAATGTTGGCTATCTTCTTGAACATCGTTTCTTAATATTAAAAAAAAATTGTTAAAAACGAATATAAGCAAAGGAATATTATAAATAAATAGCAAAGCACAATAACATTAACTAAAACAATAAACTTTTAGCATTTGGAGAAAGAGAATATTTCTTAATTAAATATATATTACCTTATTTAAAGTTCCATTTAAAAGTAAACAACAAGCAATTTACTTTAATGCCTAGTAGTTAGCAGTTAAAAACAATTAGTTTTTATCTTCTTGAAGAAATTACAGAAACAGTATTCTATGTGTTAACTATAGTTCAGGTGTCGACTTTATCTATTGGCTTGGTGCAAATATAATGCAGGTTATATTTATTGATTTTGTTCAGGTGAGTGCTTGCCAAGTGAACAGAGATGATCCTCCAGTCTAGTTGATGAATTATAAATAATGGTTATTAACGTTTTTTTGTCTCAAAGATTAGTTGAGTATGTGAAGGGACATCTGAAATTGGCCATGTAAAACAAGATTTTAGTCAAATTTATGTTTACGTGTTCAAACTTGTTCGGAGTGCGGTGCAAATCGTGCGTAACAACAATGTTGTTATTGCGTGAAGGAAGCATCAGTGAATGTACAGTGCAGCGATGGTTCCAAAAATATCGTCTTGGAGATTTTGATCTCGAAGACAAGAAAGCTCGCGGTAGAACATCTGTTATCGACGTCCATCTGTTAGAATTCTTTGGTAGAAGAAAACCTTTGCAGAACTGCTCGGGACAATGCGAGAGAAGGTAGTGTTGATCACTCAATATTATAATACATTTTTTTCACATATAAAAACTTGCATTATTGCTCTTTAACAGTTAACCACATGTTTCAGGAACGTTTCTTTTATATACCAAAACTAACTAAATTAGGGCTTACAACATTATACAACTATTATTAAATTTATATTTTTATTTATTTTCTATTTCCTTCTTTATTTCTTTTCGGAAATTTATTTAATTTCTTAGGGTTCGGATAGGGGCTGGGGGAAGGGGGGGCGCTTCCTGGGGCTGGGGCGGATCGGTCCCGCTTGGTGGGAGATGCGACACGGCTGCTTGGGCTAGTTATTCTCCGAACCTTGTGAGGATTTGGATTTTTCCATGTAGAAGAAATGTAATTGGTTTTTATCCACATCCTACTTAAAAACTTCGTATATAATTTAAATAGAAGAAAATATGTATTCATATAAATAAGCAAGCCGTGGCGCATTTCCTGCTCGGCGGGTGCGGCTCGTCTCTCCTTGGGGGCGCGCCTCTGTTCGTGGCACTCTTCCTGACCTTAATCTTCTATGAAAATATAGCTATATATATAACTACACAGGCATTGATGACCCTAGGGTTTTATGCCTATAAACCCCAACAAACAAACAAACAAACTTGCATTATTTTTGCACCAATCCAACAGAAACAAACCCTGATATGATTTGATTTAATATATATTGTATATAACTCATTTAACAATTAGTTATTATTATAATTGTTGTAACCTTATAATGTTTATGTTACAGGTTATTTAGTCTACATTCCTGAGGGAGCCCGATACCGTGAGTAAATTTTTATAATTATTATAAATATTTATTTATTGATATATACAAATATATTGGTTATGCGAACGAGTAGGGGAAGGTGCTGTACCTAAAGCACAGTTGTACCAGTCGACTTTTTTAATAAAGAGAGAGTGGGAGGAGGGAAATTGAAATTGTTAGATTGGTAGTGCTGCAAGCATCTGTTTGCAGTTGCATGTGTTTTCAAGATCAACAGTTTAGTAGAAATTATTATTTTAAAGTTTTTTTCTTCCAAATCCTGACCAATTCATCCAGTTATTTATATTTTTTAAGACCTACACTTAGAAATCTTCTAGGCAGTAATATTTCATTGGGTTGTCCGATAAATATATCATAACTTCATAGGTTTTCATATCAGTTATCACTTACGGGTTTTGTGAAACAGAGCTTTCCGCACATGGCGTTCAGTTGTACCTGTGGACACCATTGCCAGCTGAACCTATGGACAGATAGTTAAAGGGTCCACAGGCACAACAGATTTTTCTTTTCGTTTATTAATTCATTATATCAATTATAAAGATTGCGGAAAGGTTTGTAGGCATTCCGCGTGATATAAAAGTCCTAAATTTGGATACATACTATTCGTATAACCTTTTTTTTTAAGAGGAGAAAACTCGCCACTCACTATTTATAACAAACTATTCAACTAGTGAAGATAGTGATTTCATAAATGTGATCTTGGCTGATCCATCAAGCGAAGATTGTAATTTTTTGGATGAATTGATGAATGACTATGAACAAGGGAAAGAAATTGAAGATGAAGAAATATATGTTGGTAGCTATGTTTTGTGTTGTAAAGCATTTTATAGCTTTGATCAAGGAAAAAGTAGACTCGATCACGTTGCTACTTGAAGAAAATTTCATAAAATGATAGAACCCCAAAATTTATTCTTTTATTACAGGCACTGGGAGATTATGTAAGCAATTACATTTTCCTACATCTTTTCATGGAGACAACCTCTAATGATCCGATTTATTCCATAACAAAAAATCACTCGTTAATAATAATTATATGTACATAAAAGATTTATTTTTGTTAAAAGGTTTGAAAATAAATTAAGTTTCTAAGTTGTCACCTTTTTATTCGGCGTTCTAGTTTAATATTCAAGTTGAATTTCCTTGTTTAAATATTCTATTTTGTTTAATATATTTTATAAAAAATTATTGCTGATGTGTTTCTCTAAGTATCATTTCCATTATAACCATAAGCCTATGAAGAAATGAATGTCCATTGGTACAATCACTAGTGTCCACAGGTACAGCATCTTCCCCTATAGTACGAGTAGATATTGACTTACAACTTATGTATGTTGGTTTTATGGCCAGGTTGAAAAGTGTAGCAGACAATGCATCATGCATGATTGGTAACATTCCTATGTTATTACAGTTTTAAAATGTCATGAAGTCACATTATTTTCTGTTTTTTTTTGTTGCTGTTTTTTTGCGTGTATCGATTTTTCCACTATAAATGTAGCGTTTCGGGTCGAAAATTTAGGAAACATTTCCTCATCAGAAATTTAATGGAGAATATTTTTGTTTTGTAACATTTATCGCGTAGAAATAATGTTTAAGGATCTACTGGTTTCAATGAAAAAGTCACCTTATGCATACATTTTTAAGTTTTGGACTTTTTATTCTACACGCTTTTACTCTGTTGCCGTTGCACGGATCAAACATTTGCCAACGGTTTCCTCATCAGAAGCAATAAATATAAATTCAGTTGATTACAAATAGACATGTCCATTATCTCTAGTTTTTCCTAGCCATGGAGAAATTGAGTTTTTTTTTTCCTTTTTTAGAAATGTATTTTAGAAAAATAATAACTAAAAGAGTTAGTTACAGTTAATAGAGCTTTTTTTTTTAATGGAATTTAACAATTTATTTCTGTAAAATATTCGTATAAATACTTGTTTTGCTAATAAAACAATTCACATTACAATTTCATTCAATATTTTTTTTTTCTTCATTTATTGATATTTACAACTATACAAAATAATATGCATGCAAATTGTGAAGAACTACTCACTAGTAGCACTTCAATAAAATCTACACTAAAAGGTCTCTAGGCCATCTTCTTTTCAGACGCCTCGGTGGATTATCAGGGATGGAGGAGGGTCATTCAATATAAATTAAAATATAGAATACATTTTTTTAAACTTTAGGAAAAACTAACAAAAAAAGACCTACTAAAAAAAAAACAACTAATAATGATAATAAAATAATAACACTAATCAACAGATTGAACCCTCAAATAGAACCTAAAATCGGAGAATATCAAGGAGACTTCAGAAAGGGAAGATCGTGCCAAGAACAAATCCTAAGCATAAAATTGCTGATAAAATACTACAAGACAAAACCCAAAAAAAAACCTCTACATCTCGTGTGTTGACTTTAAGAAAGCTTACGACTCAGTGGATAGAAAATCGTTACTGGAAATACTAAAAGAATACGGAGTAGATCAAAAGACTCGAAAACTAATAGAACTTACGCTAACGGACACCGAATCCAAGTTAAGATTTAGAGGGATCAGCAGCAAACCTTTCCAAATAAAAAAAAAAACGGGACTTAGACAAGGAGACGGCCTCTTCCCAACATTGTTCAGCATTGTATTGGATAAAATAATGAAAGAACGATGGAAAGTTAATAAAGTAAGATGCCTTGCCTACGCAGACGATCTTGCCCTTTTAGCGGAAACGGAAGAAGAAGCGATCGAACAAATTAACATCCTGACAGAAATGTCGGAAAAAAAAAAAAAAACAGGTCTACTAATCTCTTACGAAAAAAAAAAACAGAACTAACGATTACCGACCCAGACTTAAAAAAAAAATCAGCGAAAACTAAATACGGAACAATAAAAGTAACAAACGAATTTAAGTACCTAGGTGAGACTATATGTAGCAACGGTTCGGAAAAAGAAAGTATAAAGGAAACAATAACTAAACTACAGAAACTATCCTTTTGCAACCACTAACGTTTACAACAAAAAAAACCTGTCCACAAAAGCAAAACTAAGACACTACAACACAGTCGTTAAACCTGTGATTTTATACGGGACAGAAACCACTTGCATTCCTAGTCTGGAAGAATTACTAAGGATTGAACGGAGAATTCTGAGAAGGATCTATGGCCCCAAAAAGACTCAAGAAGGATACAGGCTTAGACCCAACCGGAAAATCTATAAAGATACAAAGGACATAGATGGGATAAGAATTATCCCAGAAAGACTAAATAAACAAATATTTCAGAAAATCCGTGGATATAAATGCTCAGGAGGATATATGAAACAGATGAAAGAAGAAACGGAAAGATTAGGTAAAACGGACCAGGACTGTCAGGACAGAGAAAGATATAGATACAGACTTAAGGAATTGATGGTTGTTGTGGGCAGGAGAAGTTCAAAAAAGGGAGTGGCGTGGACAGAAGAAAAAAGACACGCAGAAATAATGAAAGAAACATGGAAGGAAATAAAAAACAAGAGAGGAGCCAAAAATTGATATTCGTGTGGTCTCTAAGGCCATATTAAAATAAATAAATGAAAAACATATAAAAATAAGCAAAAGTTTTGAGCGTTAAAATTAATTACTATTCAAGAATAAATTAATTATTACAATACTTTGATTTGCTAAATTGAAATTTAACTAAAACTAATAAATTCTAAGGATTTATTAAATAAATTGTATTCCAGTAGTATGTGTCTAAATCGTTTATGTACGTATCTTCTTAAGGTTAGCTTGGTTTATTTGCCTATTGCTTGTATTATGGGATTCCTTGAGGTTACTGTTGAGTTGAAAAAGTTCTGAGTCTGGGTGTAAATAAACTGTTTAATTGTTTGAAAATGTAGATCGTGCAGGATGTCAGTTATTTTTGTGTATCTTGGGTAGTCGTTAATGATTCTCGAGCATTGGTTTTGTACCTTTCTATTATTTTTGTAATTGGAATCACATGTGTAAATAAAATATTTTTGTTGCGAGTTAATAACTAAAAGAGAAAATATCTTCCTCGTTCCTTTATTACCTTTTGAAATATACTTTTGTAGGAAACTTGGCTTTCCTTATAGCAACAAAAATTAATTATAATTTGTTACATGTTGGGAACCGGATCTACGGATAATGGTAGCTTTTATATTGTTTGTTTTCCTTTAACATTTTCGCATCAATCTGAGAGTCCCTCTTCTACAAGGAATGGTACGGTTAATTGGAAAACATGTTCCCATCTCTCTTAGCTCTCTGTCAGGTCTCTAATTGAATCCTATCTCTCTTCTAACTTCATACCAATTTATTTACTGATGGTTTTTGTTGAAATATCGGTTTTTCCTTCTTTTCTTTTTTTTTCTTTTTTTTTTTAAATATATAATAAAAGGGGAAACGATGACGTTAATTCTGTTTTTTAATTTATATTTTTACTTTGTTATTTTTACCGCACCTTTTCAAAGAATATAATAAAACAGTTGAAGATATTAAACAAAAAGGGGGCTTCTAAATTCTAAATTATGACATCTACCTCATTTTTCTATGCTGATAAACGTTTAAATACTATTTCATTAGTAAAAAAACCATACAAGCCAAAGTAGGGTCTTTGCGAATATAACAGTTATTTGTAGATGAAATGAGAATTCAATCAAAGATATATTTTAGCTGTAATATTCATGCCATTGAATAAAAAAAGTTATCATTTTGTGGAAGCTATATAACTTTCCTTAGGGTTTTGGAACTAGTTAAACAATCAGAAGACGATGCAATTTGGAGAAGGGATCAGTAACACTCCTGACCAACATTTTTTTTAAAGACCACATAGACAGCATTATAATTTTTATTGAATGTTTGTATGGTCTATTTTCATTGGGGAAAAAAAAAAACAAAAAAAAAAAACGGATCTTTTTCTTTAGGATGTGCAATTTTCATTTATATCAATAAAAAATAAAAAAAATGAAAAAAAAATGCTTATTTTTGTTGTCATGTTGAGCTGGTGACAGTAACACTCCTGACATTTTTAGTAGTTATCGAAACATTTTTCAATTTTTTTTTACATTAGAAATATACTCTGAAGAAGAAATTTCCTACAAAAATTATGAAAGATGTGGTAGAGTATTAAAAAAAAATCAAAGGCAAGTACCTGTGACAATTTTTTTGGGAATGACCCTTAACTCGACATTAATACTAAAAATAATAGATGAAGTGTTTTCAACGAGGAAATCCACTCTTCATCACAGTGTTTTATTACAAAGGTGTATTAGATCTGAATCCAGGCTGTTTAAATTAATTTAGTGATATGAAGTCATTTATACATATGGTTTTGGCGACTGGTTTTAACAATTGACGACAATTCTATATAACTAAACATTTTAAAAATTTAATAAAATACTATTTTAACCATAAAATTGCAAATCTTCTTTTTAAATGTATATAATATGAAAATAATTAAAACTACTTTTTTAATAATCTTAAATTAGTTTACAAATGATTCTTTACGTCTGGAACAACTTTTACGTTCTTTTGTTTTTCTTAACTAGAAATGCAATAATGATATTATCAATTAAAATAATTTGAAATACTAAACAATTATATAATCTGGGCTTAATGTTGTTTTTACTTATAAAAATGCATTTTTCATATTTGAAAGGAAATAAATGAGAGATTGTAATTTTTTTTTTTTTTTTTTTTTTTTTTTTTTTTTTTTTTTTTTTATGGATAAATAATATAACATTATAATGTATTTATTTTATGTTTAAAAACTGTATAGAATAATAACTGAACATTCTGTCATTGCTTTTGCTAAAAAGGAGGAGAAATGAATAAAAGTGTTGAAATCTATTATTTTTGTAAACAGTCACTAAATGAAACGAAAAACTTATAATAAAATGACATTAGTAAAAATCCTGAGAAGCAAGGTGCAATAAATGGCAAGGTGTGAGAATGATTTAATTGAAAACTAATAATATTATGTTAGTAATAGTCGAATATTATATGAAGTATATAATTTATATGGATTAATAATATATGAGTTAGCGGTATTTATTTTATGTTTAAAAATGATATAAAATAATAAATGAACATTCTGTGGTTGCTTTTGTTAAAGCGTTTTAAGAACAGTAAGGGAATTTCAAAGGCTGAAAAATATCAGGGCTTAGTTATTATGTGGTGATAAAGGGAACATTGAGTTCTAGTTTCGAATGTCTACCGCTAGAATGCGCGCTGGTTAAACAGTAACTGGTTACCAAAAAGTAACAGTTAAAAGGAGCAAGCCACCTCCTCGCAAGTAATACCAAACACTGATACAAGTATGTACTGAATGAATTAGCCTCAGAAGTCTGACTTGGGACAGTTTGGGTGCTGACATTTTAGACAATAAAATATAAAAATTCGAATTTCAAAAAATTCGAAATAAATAATATTAGAAATAGTTAATACATTTCTCAACCTATCTCAATTTTGTTCCTAAAATTAAAGTGAAAAGACCTCTGGGACTGGATATTGCTCTGTAATCTCGGAATGACTCTTATATAGATTTTTTTATTGCCGTTTCATAAAACGTTTATGTCAGAACGAAATTACTCTCTGAGAGAGGAATAGCCAGCGAGTAGAGAACTGTCAGGACCTGAGTATAACTTGTGCTACACTAAATCAACCACCGCTGACCACTCCATACTCACTAACTCACTAACTCACTTCAGTGTACGAGTGCAGGGCTCTCTCTAGACTTCTGTTCCTGTCAGGGCAATAATAACCTACAGTTCACATCGCCTGAATATTGGGGTATGTTAGTTATCATCAGTGCCTAGGTGTATATTAGTAGGCTAGGTATAATTAGATTAGGTATTATTAGGTCCAATTTTTTTTTTTTTTTTTGTGGATGTTCTTTGTTAGAAATAGGTGAACAAAGAGCCACTTTTATATTTAGTTTATTTAAAAACTAATTTACAATGTTACAAATTAAATGTTATGCAGTGCTAGAAACCCAAACATTCAAAATATGAACCTGTTAAAATACAGTTTAAAGTTATTATATTTACTCTTAGAAGGGGAGGACACGCTCAGTCTCTCACAGATCTTGTTGGCAATTTTCTTTTGAGGTTTCTTGTCAAAAAATATTAGACACGTGTTTTGCCGTTCCGACCAATGGCCCTAGAAGCCGAGAAAAAAAAAATAAATAGCATTAAACTAAAATATTTTATATCTCGAGTTTAAAAAAATGATATCAACATGATTCTTGCGCCAAGATTTTTTATTTATTATTGCAGATTTAAGGAAAAAATACAGTTGCTCCATAGATTTTGGTTTAGGGTGATTAAATTCTAAAAAAAATGATTAGATTTTCAATCAAACTACCTCTATAAATTTTTTTAAAACGAAGATTGGTTACTTTCCTTTAAATAGCTAATACTTTGTCACACAATTCACTGGTTGGTATCGCTGGAAAGTGGAGAGCCTCAGCTTTCTTTTGATGTATACTAATGCAAATTTCGATCAACAAAAACCTATTAAAAAAATTGGCAAATCCGAAAAACATATTTATTTTCAACTTGAGTTTGAAACAAGATAGGAAAATGAAACAAAAGACATTTCAAGAGTATTACCACCCTATATTTCGTATTAAAATATGAAATTGATACGTTAAACCGTCTAAGCGTAATTCATGTTTTTGTCAATTTAAACAAAAATTGCCTACCATTTGGTAAGGCACATTTCGAAGCTTACGAATTTTTATTTTTATTTTTAGATGAAATTTTGTATTTAAGGGTTCTTTTTTATGCTGAATTCGAATCCGATGTCGGTTCTTTTGAAAAAAAGTATATTGAACGTAGTACAATGAAAAAATGATATTTTTGGTTTTATTGAATAAACGCATTTCAATGTTTTTGAGGGTGCTGAATTAGAATCTGACGTTAATTTTTGTGTAAAATAAAATTATAGAGGTAGTTTGCTTGAAAATTTAATCATTTTTTTTAGAAATTAATCACCCTAAACCAAAATATATGAAGCAACTGTATTTTTCCTTAAATCTGCAATAAAAAATAAAAAATCTTGGTGCAACAATCATGTTGATATCATTTTTTTAAACTCGACATATAAAATATTTTCGTTTAATGCTATTTTATTTTTTTTCTCGGCTTCTAGGGCCCATTGGTCGGAACGGCAAAACACATGTCTAATATTTTTTGACCAGGAACCTCCAAAAAAATTGCCAGCAAGAACCGTGAGACTCAGTGTGTCCTCCCCTTGTTAGCTGTAAACCTACGACTGTCCTACAGTATCCTTTAATGATGTCCCACTGATCCCTGTTGAACAGACCCTCTACCTAGAACTCCATTTGGACAAATGTCTTACTTGGAATCCACATACAAGACTAAAAATGACAAAAAAGTGCCCGTTGTATTCAACTACGATTTACTTCACAAGCGTTCAAACCTTCTAATTAATTGCAAAAGGCTCATTTACACAACAGTAATTAGGCTTCGGAGATACCGAGTTGAACTTTGGGGCTCCACTAAACCACCCAATCCTTACTATCCTTCATTATAATCATTATCATTTATTACAACTAAAGGCCCATGAACTTTTACACACTATGTTAAATCTGGTTACATTTTCATTTCTTATCATGAAAGTAAACCTCGTTTTTCTACTACATATAATTGTACATTTAATTTTTTATTATTGGAAACCTACAGTATCCTTTAATGATATTCCACTAATACCAATTAAACAGATACGCTACCTAGGACTCCACTTGGACAAACGTCTTACTTGGAATCCACATACAAGACTAAAACGACAAGAAACAGCTCGTTGTTATAGACTACTTCAACATTTACTGGGCAAACGTTCAAAACTCCCAATTAATTACAAAAGTTCATCATTACAATCCAAAATCCTTCGACAATCCTCCATGCTCCTTACTTTGTCTCCAATAAACCTGTTCATAAAGATCTTTATGTTCAATAAGTTGCTGATTTAGCCCAAACCAAATACCTATCCTTTCATAGTAAGCTCCATAACCACTCAAATCCACTATTTTCTCAACTTTCTTCCCCCTCAATTCCCGATAATCCTCCGAGGCGTCTGAAAAGAAGATGGCCTAGGGATCTTCCTGTGTAGATTTTTATTGGAGTGCTACTCATGAGTAGTTCTTCTCAAGTTTTACCATGTTATTGTAAGCGTTTTTAACACTTTTACTTAATGTATATTGTACAGTTGTAATTTTCAATAAATTGTAAAAAAAAAAAAATATTGGAAAAATTATTATTTCTAAACCTTTCTATAACTATGAAAATGATGTAGTTACAATAGTAAACTCTTTTGCATAACGGTGCTGACGACATATCGGTCCATTATTAAACCTCACTTGCCATCACGTATTTATCGCTTTTTTAATAACAATTTAAATGAAAATATTTAAATTTTACTATTGCTAAACCTTCTTTGAACTACGAAGATAATGTCGTTAAAATTTGGTAGAGCTTGGTTCAGTAGCTTTAGCGGTTAGGTTAGGTTAGGTTGATTGTTTTTGAACAACTTCTATGGTCTTTAGTGTACTGGTTCCTCAGTTTTTTTTTGTTTTTTTTTATTTATATTTTGTCGAAAAAAAAAAATATTGTTTCAAAAATGTGATAATTTTGTCAATATTGTATTTGTTATCTCCAACCATTAGCGAGAGTCTTCTTTCCAGCCGTTCCTGCTCAAAAAAGTTTCGTACAGCGGGCATTCCTCCAGAATATGTCTGATCGTTAGTTGACACTGGCAGTATAAATATTTCAGTGAGGCTTCCTTCATTATAAGATAGCCATGTGTGAGGCGAGTATGGCCAATCCTCAATCTGGTCATCACCACTTCTTCTCTTCTCTTTCTCCGATGTGATGAATACCATTGTTTGATGTCGTCACCTTTAATTATTTTTAACTTATTATCTACCTGGGTTTCATGCCTTAATTCCATCCAAGTACTCCTGGCAAAATACTTTAAAAAATTGCAAACGTCCGAAGGGGTATAGATTGTTTTGACGTCCAGCAAGGAAATGGCTGCTTGCTTGGCTGCTTCGTCTGCGGCTTCATTCCCTTTTATCCCCACATGGGTTGGTATCCAGATAAGTAGCAATTTCTTTTGTGAATCTTTTAACATTGAGGCATATGCCTGTGCCTTTCTTATGACTGGATCCTTAGTATACAGGTTAAGAAAAGATATTATAAAAGAAAGGGAATCAGTAAATATGGCAAGATTTTTTTCTTCCAGGTGCATTGCATAATGTAATGCCGCAGTAACCGCCCAACATTCCGCTGTAAAGTTACTAGTGATTGGCGGTAGTTTGTATTTTAAAATCGTAGAGTCTAAAACAACGGAACACCCAACATTGTTGTTTGATTTTGAGCCATCTGTAAATATGTATCTAAAGTTTTTGTATTTTTCTTTAATTTTGTTAAATTCCGTTAAATATATTATATCTGAGGTTCTAATTTTCTGATATTATTCTTAGAGTAAAAAAAAAATTGTGCGAAGCTAGATCAAAAATGGAGAAAAATGCCACAGACCGTAACTAACCAACGATATGCATGGATAAGTAGAAATGCCTTCCCCTTTAAAAACAGACTCATCTGCTGATAAAATTCACCCCAAAAGTGGCATTCTTCAACACAATCTGCATTCAGAAGCTAACGGCAAAATTGAGGAGTATGTTCATCATAATTGGGTTTTAACCTTACATTGAAAACCTCTTAAAATAAATCCTAAATAAATAATAATAATTATAAGTAAATGTAATGATCTTTTAATATAATAGGTTATTATATTTTTTTTTATTTTGAAAAAAAAAAATTTAAATCAGAGTTGGGGTTCTAGGTGTATGTAAATATCAAAATAATATTTATTTTTTATAAATACTACTTCAGTGCAGGTGTTTGTAAACAATTAGCAATAAAAATTTGTTCTAAATTAATCTATATCTATACTATCATATAAAAGGACAAGCCGTTCGTTGGTTATAACGGTACAATGTTATATAGAGCTAGAAATTGATAATAAAATTGGCTTGATTCAAATAAATTGTTATAAAAAAAGCTATAAATATTTAGTGTGACGTGTGGATCATATGGATGTTTAATAATCGAACGATATGTGGTTAGCGGCATTCTGCAACAGAGTTGTTGTTTATTTCGTTTAACGTCACTTTATGCTGCTATGGCTAATCGGACGATGCTACGGTGGGAGTCCTAAATTTTGCCTATCCAGCTATAATTAGGATAGAGATCTTTTACGAGTACCTGACATCGAAAAAGTAAATTGTGACATAGAGAATATCTCTATTGATAGGGTTGTAAGTACTGATAATGCAGTCCATTATCCGCCAGAGTTTCTTCCTAAAACGTCTCTGTCCATCTAAATTACCAACTCATAGATTAGATTTAAGGATTGAATATCCAATAATGCTTTTGTTGAAATCATTGCAATAATACCGGGTTACAGCTTTGAGTGAAAATATACAGAAATATTGTGAGAAAATAATGCTCACCTTCATTATAAAATTTTTATTGCTAAAAAATAAAACTTGTGTTATTAGTTAAACCTATCTAAGTTCGTTACTTATAAGAGCGGGCGAAGGTCCTGACTGGGGTTGCTAGTAAGGTGAAGTGGGGCAAGTGCATCATATGGAGTGCAAAGTTCAACTTTAACTTGACATACAAAATCAGCTATTAATGCTAGGATAATATTTTTTGTTATATTGCAAACCTTGAACTATAATCTTTTCAGCAATATAGTTGATTTCCCTGATATCCTAAACATTATTATTAGTGCGAAGGAAAATCAATTTTAAGTCCCATTCACGAACTTGCCCCACCTAAACGGGGTAAGTGCATAAATCTCTTGTACCTAAACTCCTTAGCAGTGAATTGATTCTTTGATGGGGTAAGTGAAAAATAAGCATCTCCCAGAAATCATTTTACTCTTTGAAATTAAAAAAATAGAGAAAATACATACAATACAATTATATAATTTTAACTTATTCAACTTTATACCTAGATCAACAGGTTGAACTATGAAAATTGCTAGAGAGGTTATCTTCTACAGTAGAGCACTCTAGTATGTTAGGTTTGGAGGGTGTGAAGTTCTGTCTACATACAAAAAATGGCAGCTGATATAACAAAATGACAATAGAAATTATGGCGGACTAATGCACTTACCCTAAAAGCGCACTTGTACCACCTTACCTTAATATATAAATGTTTTTATATTATTCGTTTTAATTCTTCTGAAATACTACTTACTAATTTTTAATTTTTAGTTTTGCAAGTGATGAAACTTTACCGTTAATGTACTGATGATTCTAGTATTAAAAAAAATAAAATGAAACTTTCTCACTATTCTTTTATCCACATTTACCCCATAGAATAATGAAAAAGTACAAAAGCATTTGAATATATTCTCGCAGCATAAATCTAAGACAAATTAATCAGTTTAATATGAAATAAGATACATAACGCACCTGTATTTCTATAGTGACTCAAAAATCTGTATTTTTTATTTATCATCAGGTTTATGTTCAATACTCTTCTAAGAAATGTCAAAAATGTATCGAATTAACTTCAAATCCCACCTGATACATCTTACTGAGAATCTTACATCTTAAGACTAACAATTTTCCATTTTTTTTTAATGCTGGTTTATTTAGAAATAAATGTGCGATATGTTGGATTGTCTGCATGTCTATGGTTTTAATATATTTAAAAAATATATAATTAATCAAAATACTATATTAGTCTCAAGTCATTTCTGTCAAAGTGTTTATAACTTTTTTATGTCCTGTGAATTCTATGCCCTATCTAGTCTCATGATGCATTCCATGAAATATGTGTTACAGACTGTTGTCTGTAAGGATTGAGATTGTTGCTTGGGTAATTTGAGAGAGATATGGTTATTTTAAGATTATTATTGGTCAGACGTTTTTCCGAGATTTTTTTTTTTTCTTATGAACTGAATTCGATGACGGGAGACCCTCCTGAGGCACACCCAGCCTCTTAAAAAGTTGGTACCCTTAATTGGGGGAAAAAAAACTGGCGGTTGACCGTGAATTCTGGCCAAATATCCTCCTTTCACAACCGTTGGCTCAGTAACAGTACATTCTTACCAAGACCCTTCATGGGTTGTAGTGTCAGAGGTTTTTTTTTTTTGGTATTTTTAATAAATAGTTTAGCTTCGGGACTTCACTAAACCATCCAATTATTCTCGCATCTTATCAAAAACCCTTCTAAAAATTCTCAATGCTTCTTACATTTTTTCAATTAAACTTATCCTGACATCACATCTTGATAAATCTTAATGGTCTATATGCTGCTGATTCTACCCTACAGGGTACTTATCCTTTCAAAGGAAAATTCATAGCCATTCAAGCTCACTAGTCTCTAAACTTGCTTTTCATTAGATTTCCAATAACCATCTGTGATGTCTGAAAAGAAGATAGCCACAGTAACATCTCGATATAGATTTTATTGATGTGCTATTGTTTACTGTAGTAAATTTCAAATAGTATTTAATAATTTAAAATGATTTGGCAATTTATAAACACAGTTTAGAAAACACACACACACACACACACACACACACACACACACACACACACACATATATATATATATATATATATATATATATATATATATATATATATATATATATATATATATATATATATGTATATATATATATGGAAGAGGATGATGCCGTTTTAATGGGATTCCATACAAAGAGCCGTTCCTTGAAATATGTTGCTCGAATCAAATATACGTGTCAGTCGCTGACCCAACTCAAGTTGTATCTCTCAGCTCAAGTGTGTTGGAATATTATTCTCCTGGGCCCCACTCGATGGATCCTTCTTATTCAAATATATCGTTTTGAATAATTATTTGAATATTACTCAGTGAATTGTATATATATATATATATATATATATATATATATATATATATATATATATATAGAGAGAGAGAGAGAGAGAGAGAGAGAGAGAAGAGAGAGAGAGAGAGAGAGAGAGAGAGAGAGAGAGAGAGAGAGAGAGAGAGAGAGAGAGAGAGAGAGAGAGAGAGAGAGAGAGAGAGAGAGAGAGAGAGAGAGAGAGAGAGAGAGAGAGAGAGAGAGAGAGAGAGAGAGAGAGAGAGAGAGAGAGAGAGAGAGAGAGAGAGAGAGAGAGAGAGAGAGAGAGAGAGAGAGAGAGAGAGAGAGAGAGAGAGAGAGAGAGAGAGAATTTTCAGTTTACATATTCTGTGAATAGATTTTTTGTTAACCATATTACTGAAGTGGAACAATACAATTCAACTTACATAAAAATGGAAAATTTTCATTTAAAATATTAAACATTAAACTTTCGGTACCACTCTACTAGAGGTGCTCCAGCATACGGACCAGTTCGATGCTTACGCTTCACTTCAAGTTCACATTTATCGATAGCTCTTTCCTATAACCTCACATGTAAACAATCACTTCTACAGTTTCAACTTGGATTGTGTTGTTCAGTTTGTTATATTGATATTTAGACTTCTTAAATGTAAATAGGTGAAACAGAAGTTACACGAGTTACCTAATGCAGTTAGTATTTTATATATTTATATTTTCTTATTTTCTCTTCCCTAATGTGTAAAAGTGTTACAAAAGTAAATAAGTTAATTTATACATGAATTTGGTTTTTTATTTATTTAGATTTAATATATCAATTTAAGTGACAAATCATTGCCCTAAGTTGAGGCAGGTTGTAATATTAATTCTATAAAACACTTGGATCTAAAAAGATATATGATAAAGTATTTTAGATGTTGTATATTTTTTTATTTCCACTAAATTATTTTCTCATTTCAATATAAGAAGATATAGCAGATGTTAATGTTAGTTTGAACGTGGATTTAGAGTTTGTGAGTAAATGAAGTTGGATATGGACCTTGCATCTCGAAAAGTAGCGACTAAAACATCGAAATAAATCGGAACAAGTTTAGAATCGATAAAAGGTATTCTGGGCGCGTGAAGGCGCTGGAGCGCTTCTTCGATAGTAATAGATACACTCACACACATACACACACACACAGATATATTTACAAAACAATAAAACTTTGACCTACAATTTCCAGCAAACACATGAAATGATATTTTATGCTTATAAATATTCGTTGTTAATTAATTTCGATGTCTTAGTTAATTGAAATGATTTCTAATTTCAGCTTGTTCTCCTCCCTCTATGTTATGATAACAAATTGGCAATATCAATAATTAATTGGCGACAGAATCAATTAATTGAAGATGAGTTACATTAAATTTCCATTTGGGTTTTATTGGTTCTAACAATAATGAATTTTATTCCTCTCTTTATATTAATTTACCAAATATGATTGTTTGTTTACGCTTGATATTACAGGAGGATCCATAAATTAAGAATTTGATGATTGATGTTTGGTTTTTAATCATTATTCATTTTTATTGAAATTTACAACTAAACATACAATACATCAAGTAAATATGATAAAATGATGATAATGATAAAACTGACAGGTCACTTGTTTTTAAAGCAACTACCCATTGCTAGCACTTATAAAGGTTCTGTATAATGAAGTTCTATATTAGAAGGTCCAGAGGCCATCTTCTTTTCAGGCGCCTCGGAGGGTTATCTGGAATAGAATGAGAAGCAAGTTGTGATACTAATGGATTTGAATGGTTTTGGAGTTTGCTATGAAATGATAAATATCTTGTTTGAGCTAAGTCAGAAATGTAAGGGATTTTGTGATCTTTATGGATAAGTTTATTGGTGACAAAGTAAGGAGCATTTAGGACTTTTCTAAGGATTTTGAATTGTAAGGATTGGATACGAGATGAATTATATGGCTTAGTGGATCCCCAAAGCTCAACTCCGTATGTCCAAATTGGTGTAATTACTGTTATGTATATGGGTCTTTGGTAATTTATTGGGAGCTTTAAACTTTTGTCTAGTAAATGTTGATGTAGTCTGTAACGACGAGCAGTTTCTTCCAGGCAGGAGAAAATACGATCGATGACTCACTTAGTGAATATGGGTTCAGTTATTCCGCTGCGAGAAACTCTTAAACGTTTAATCCTTTCTATAAGCGTCCTCTATAAAATTATGACCCTCTTATTTATTTCTATTGTGTTATATTTTATTCTATCACATCTAATATAATTTTAAAATACTAAAGGTGTAGTAATAACACTGGGGAACCAATAGAAATAAAAACCTTTATATAGAGGTTGCACATGTTGATATTTATTATTATTATTATTATTTTATTGAAATATATATGTACAATCTGCCTCAAGGGCAATAAGTAACAGTTCTAATGATGTAGTTCATTCGTACCATATATACAAGCTCTCATCCATACACAATTGATAACAATAAGAGATAAAATACAATAGTCATAATACAACAAATAAATCAAATAGTCATTAATCAAAGAAATTAAATAAATAAAAAAAAAAATAACAAATTTTTTTTTGATACATTCATACTCCATGTACAATACAGACACACTCAGCCTAGGGGACCCCGAATCGAGCCTATTCCTCCATTTATTGGGAGTCAAGGCCAGACCCGTAGAGATCCCAGTGCTGCTCTCTCAGTTGCATCACCAGTAATATCCAGTGGAGGCTGAGTGGGAGCACTATAGCCACATATGCTCAGAGTTGTTGATATGAGTATCGTAATATGATTTTATTAGTTTTCATTTGTTTTATTCTACACAAGGCAAAAATAAATACAATGCTGAACAAATTAAAAGTTCAGTTGTAATGTTGGCACACTAAATTCCTAAAAAGGGTTTAAATGTATCGAATAAATTATTAGGTATTGATCCAATGGTTAACTGAAATTTCAATTAATTTTATAAAAATGTTAGTAATTTATTACCAACCGAGCAGCATTTGTTTTTATACTGTTCTTTAAATAATAAAGACGATATCATTCACTTGAGTTACGCGTGATGGTATAGAAGGATCAATAAATTAGGGTTGATGAATTAATTGCCGCTTCTATTGGGATTGTTTTATTAGAATGCTCGTTTCGAATGCTAAACATGCATCTTCAGTTTTAAAACATTGTTATCATATTTCTCTTCGACTAAAGACAAAATAGACCCTTTCTGAAAAAGGGGGGTATACAAACTAAAATGTAATGACTGTGAAGCTAAATACACGAGAAAAAACTAGACGATCGGTAAATCAAAGAGTAAATGAACATATAATAGCATACATTAATAAGACCCAAAATTCCAATTTCGCTATCCATCTAAATGAAAATAGTCATAAATTTAATTTTAAAAAATCTAGTGAAAAATAGCCTAAAATTAAATATTTATGAATCATTATAAATAATGAAATCTTTAAAAACCGATCTAGACTTTAGTTTAAATGACCAGACAAACATTTCCAATAGCCCCACTTTAAATTTATTTCCTATAAGAACGGAAAAATCCAATGAGTAATAGAGTAAATACCATAGTAAACCCCAACAATTTAACCTACCTGCCCCCTTCCCCCTTTCATGATGAATATATTTCAGATATCTGTTAGATCTCCTCAGGTGAGTACCATTTTTTGATTTCTTGTCTTACATTTTTGAAAACATTACTATAAATAATTCATGCAACATAGTGCTGATGTGTTGAATGTTTTGTATATTTTAGAACTGAAGATGAATGTTTATCATTCGAAACTAGTATTCTAATAAAATAATTCCAATAGAAGTGGCAATTAATTCATCAATCCTAACGATATCATTCATTGTTTGCTATATTTCACATCTTTCCGTAGTCAAAGTTATTCTTTTTTACCTCAATATCTTATATTGTACGTGGTAATTGTGAAATAAAAATTCTGGATTGATTAATTTTCTAAACTATGGTATTTATTTGCACATAAGTAAAACAATCAAAATGGCTTTAAGTCATTTATAATTATATATATTTTTTATATATATTTATTGAAATTTACAACTGTACAAAATATATACATCAAGTAAATGAATTGACAACGATTATAATAACATGTTAAAACTTGAAGAGAACTACTCATCAGAAGCACTTTATTATAAATTCTACACTAGAAGGTCTCTAGGCCATATTCGTTTCAGACGCCTCGGAGGATTGTCAGGAATGGAGGAGGAAGCAAGTTGAGAAAGTAACGGATTTGATAGTTATGGAGCTTACTATGAAAGGATAGGTATCTGGTGTGGGCTAAATCAGCAACATATAAAATATTAAGATCTTTATAGATAAGTTTATTGGTCACAAAGTAAGGAGCATTGAGGATTTCACCAAGGATTTTGGATTGGAAGGATTGGATACGAGATGAATTGGATGGTTTAGTGGAGCCCAATTATAATTAAATAATATCATCGGTCATTTTATTTAATTTATCAGGAATGGTATGGGAAGCAAGTTGAGAGACTACTGGATTTGAGTAGCAATGGAGTGTACTATGAAAGGATAGGTATCTGTTTGAGTAAATTAATGTATTTAGCAAATGTCTTTGATTTCGTGATTTGTTTACTGTTAATTCAGTTCATTTGCTTCATTTATTTTATTTTTATTTTTTGTCTTAATTATAATGTATGCATGATTTCGTAAAAGAGTAATTAAAAAAGAGTAAGGTTGAGAAGAGGTAAAGTAGAATGGGAGAGATAACTCTGCTAATGGCGGACAATTTTTCACCGGCCGCAGAGCACTAGGCCAAATAGTGTAATGTAAACCTGACTCCACGCCAAATATTTCTCTCTTTAAAGCATAGCCCCTCATAAATTATAGCTGTTCCTGATATTAACACTGGGTTCGATTAATTGTTTTTTCCTGTTTTATTTAGAAAAAATATCTCTTTTTTCAATTTTTTTTTTTTTTTGTTTACAAAGTTTTCGATTTATAAAGGTATTATCTCTGTCAGTATGTATGGCTGTGTTAGAAGATTGAAATAAAATATTGTTCAATCGATGGTTTATCTTCTTTGTGAGAAATTTCGATTAAAAAAAAAAAAAAATAAAATGTAAAATGAGCTGATGTCTTTCAAAAAAATTTTAATATATGTTACTGAATTAGGTAATTTGTTAGAGATATTTAAAAGGTGTGTATGTATATGTAAAGAAAACCATTTCACTAATATACGAATGTTTTTCTTAAGTTAGCCATGATGCACTAGGACAATATACTACCCATAATGCCTGTCAGAAGTGACAATAAACAGCTGTGAATGATAAGAATAGATTGTTATTGTTAACCTCTACGGCTACATTAATATTAACTCTAGAATATATATTAATTATATATTATCAATATATTTAATAAAGATCGGAATAAGGGCTTTAAATGTAGTTTGGTTTGTTACAAGGTGAGTGAATGTCTTGTATTAACAGTAATTAATGTAAATATATATTGTAAATAAAACTCTTGTCATAGAAAAAAACGCTATTGTATCGTTATTTCATTACCTAAGGGTAGTGATGTGGGCTGGGAAGATTCCCAAAAATTGGGGATTATGAAACTTTTATTTTTTAGATTTTGAATCTTTTAACACTTACTAACAGTCAAATAATCTTAAAACTAGGTTAACTAAGTAAATTCATACATTTAAGTCCAAGAACTATCATTTCATGCATTAATTTCCAATACAAATAATATGATGGGAATTTATAGAACTAAACTGAATGGATTTCGATTCATTATTAAAAACGCCAGCATATTTTAACAAGCAATTTCTCCTTGGACCTCATATTCAAACATCCTAGGTCTAAAATATTAAAAAACTACCTATTTTTATAAATTTCCTGTCTCTTTATGTTTTTTTCAACTTAACAATTTGTAATTGTCAGGCCAATAATTGTCAATATTGGCGCACTATTTAGTACATTAAAGTTTTAATAAACAAGAGGATAATTTAAGCTTAATATAATATTTAATAAATTCTTTGAACTTTGAAACATTGAAGACAAAATAATGTGTTTATTAACGAGGAGGTTAGGTCCGGAACCAAACACCTAAACCTATTGAGAGTGACGTGACTAAGGCACCTAGAAAAAAATTTGTATTCTTGTTATTTTTTTTATGTTTTTATTCAATCAATAATAATGCTTTTTAAACACATAAGAGTGTTTGTGTTTTATATTATCGCACCCCATCGACCTATTAATTCGAGCGATTTCGCTTTTAAAATTATAAATTCCCTGGAATTTTAATTTAAAATATATTTCAGTTTTTGAATTTGATTTAACCATATAATTACTGCTTTTACCTATTGCTTTAGATTATTTTGAACTATCTTGCTAATTAATCATAAATTCCCGGGAATTTGACATTATTACCTAAGGGTAATCTATAATCATTTTATGTACAATATGATTTTATTTTCATAATTTTACACAAAAGAGCTTTTTAAAACCATAGGTTCTGGAATTCGTGGTCTAAATAGGCAGGTAGAAACTACTTATCATCTTTGAAACTTGGTTATTATTAAATTCAACAACTTTACATTAGATGAATATTTATTACGACCATTCTAAATACAAAATTCAATAAAAAAGGATTGATGAATTAATTGCCACTACTAATAGTTTCGAATGCTAAACCTACATCTTCAGTTCTCAGGAAATCTAAGAGTTATCTATACCTAGTTATCTCTTAAATCTGAGAACTGAAGATGAATGTTTAGCATTCGAAACTAGTTTTTTAATAAAACCATCCCAATAGAAGCGGCAATTAAGTCATCAATCCTAATTGTATTGATCCTTCTATGCCATCATAGTGTGTAGTTCAAGTGACAAAATTCAATTTTAAAAAAAGTCAATCGCTACTTAAAAGTAGTCTGTTCAAAGCTCCCAATTAATTACAAAAGACTCATTTACTTGACTGTGATTAGACCGATTTGAACATATAGAGTTGAGCTTTGGGGCTCTACTAAACCATCCAATTCATCTCGTATCCAATCCTTACAATCCAAAATCCTTCCAAAAATCCTCAATGCTCCTTACTTTGTCACCTAGAAACTTATCCATAAAGATCTTAATGCTCCATGTGTTGCGGATTTAGCCCAAACCAGATATCAATCCTTTCGTAGTAAGCTCTATAACCACTGAAATCCACTAGTTTCTCAACTTTCTTCCCTCTCAATTCCCGATAATCCTCCGAGGCGTCTGAAAAGAAGATGGCCTAAGATCTTCTTGTGTAGATTTTTACTGAGTGCTACTCATGAGTAGTTCTTCTTAAATTTTGGCATGTTATTGTAAACGTATGTATACAGTTGTAAATTTCAATAAATTGATTTTAAAAAAAAATAAAAAAATAAGTAGTCTACTCAGCAAAAGACCTTCATTTAATAAGGTATTCGAGTTAAATACTTAAGATATTCATTCTAAACACGTAGATGCAACATACTAAAATTTAATTAACTTAATGGTAATAATGGTAAAAATACCTGTTGACTGGACTATAACCCTTGGCATTTCACAAATTCTTGCCTTATCCTTACTTACCATCCTACAAATAAAATTAAACATTAATATCTCCATTTTCCAGACGGCGAGAATTATAAATTTCTTCTATTATAAATTCCATACCTACGCGAACCCACCAGTTAATAACCTTGCTTTCCCATTTCAGTAATAGTCCATAGCTCAAATAAAAATCCGTGCATTCTTTAGCTATTAAGTCTATGACTTAAACATGTAGCGAAAGGTACAATGTCCTAAATATAGAATTTTTTTTTATTTTATTTAATATTCCAGTAATCCCTGTTGAACAAATCCGCTACCTAGGACTCCACTTGGACGTCTTAATTGGAATCCACACACAAGATCAAAATTACAAACAAATGCCAGTCGTTACAGAATTCTTCAATATTTACTAGACAAACGTTCAAAGCTTCCAGTTAATTTCAAAAGACTCATTTGCATGACTGTGATTAGACCTATTTGGACGTACAGAGTTGAGCTATGGGGCTCCACTAAACCATCCAATTCATCTCGTATCCAATCCTTACAATCCAAAATCCTTAGAAAAATCCTCAGTGCTCCTTACTTTGTCACCAATAAACTTATCCATAAAGATCTTAATGTCCCATATGTTGCTTATTTAGCCTAAACCAGATCCCATCCTTTCATGGTATGCTCCATAGTCTCTCAACTTGCTTCCCACTCCATTTCCGATAATCCTCGGAGGTGTCTGAAAAGAAGATGGACTAGAGACCTTCCATAGTAGATTTTTTATTGAAGTGCTACTACTGAGTAGTTCTTCGCAAGCTATTTACATGTCATTTTAATCACTATCAACCCATTTACTTGATGTATATTATTTCCTACAGTAAATGAGAAAAAACAAATATTTGTATGTTGAAAAGTAATATGTAAATGCTATATTTATTAAATCATAATATTATTTCGAGAACCTTTTTCTGGTATCTATATTGAACCCAAGCTCCAGGTGCCAGGATACCTTTTTATCGAATGTTATCTTCTTCCAATTTATTTCGATGTTTTAGTTGCTACTTTTTCAGGGGGAAGTTATTCTCCTTCATTAACACACAATTTCTTAATCCAAGTTCTCTTACAAATTCTCATATAAAAATGAAAAATAATTAAATTAATGTCTGAATTATATGACATAAGAAAATATCAAAAAAGAAAACACAAAATCAATTTTTTTTTTTTTAATATACATTTATTGAAATTTACAACTGTACAAAATATATTCATCAAGTAAATGTATTTGACAACGATCATAATAACATGTTAAAACTTGAAAAGAACTACTCATCAGTAGCACTTTATTAAAAATTCTACACTAGAAGGCCTGGGAGAATCATCAGGAATGGAGTGGGAAGCAAGTTGAGAAACTAACGGATTTGAGTGATTGTGGAGCTTACTATGAAAGGATAGGTATCTGGTTTGGACTAACTCAGCAACATATGGAACATTAAGGTATTTATGGATAAGTTTATTGGTGACAAAGTAAGGAGCATTGAGGATTTTACGAAGGATTTTGGATTGTAAGGATTGGATACGAGATGAATTGGATGGTTTAGTCGAGCCATAAAGCTCAACTCCGTACGTCCAGATAGGTCTAATCACAGTCATGTATATTAGTCTTTTGAAATTAACTGGAAGCTTTGAACATTTGTCTGATAAATATTGAAGATTTCTGTAACGACTGGCATTTTTTTGTCGTTTTAGTCTTCAAAATCAAAGTTGAATTATTATTTTAGTTAATCAGAATAAATATAGTAAATAGGAAGTGAGGATGTCAAAAGAGCTCCTAGATATAGCTTCTAGATATAGCTCCTAGATATAGCTCCTAGATATAGCTCCTAGATATAGCTCCTAGTTATAGCTCCTAGATATAGCTCCTAGATATAGCTCCTAGATATAGCTCCTAGTTATAGCTCCTAGATATAGCTCCTAGATATAGCTCCTAGTTATAGCTCCTAGATATAGCTCCTATAGCTACCTAGATATAGCTCCTAGATATAGCTCCTAGATATAGCTCCTAGCTCCTAGATATAGCTCCTAGCTCCTATAGCTCCTAGATATAGCTCCTAGATATAGCTCCTAGTTATAGCTCCTAGATATAGCTCCTAGATATAGCTCCTAGTTATAGCTCCTAGATATAGCTTCTGGATATAGCTCCTAGTTATAGCTCCTAGATATAGCTCCTAGTTATAGTTTCTAATTTACTACCTAAACGATAGGTCCTAGCGACGAATATAAAAAAAAAAAAAAAAATCTTCATTTAATTTCTAATAACTATTGGGAACTATTGGCAAAGTTTCAAGCAAAACACCAACACCACCAGAGCTAGAGCGTTTTAAAAAAGCCCCTACACTTAATGTATATATCAATGTATTGACTAATAATTTTATTATGCGATTTCAAAATGTCTTCAATTGCCAAAGTGTAACTAGAAAAAATAAATATAGTAACAATACTAATAATAAAAATTAATATATGTATTTTTTAAAAATAATATAATGTGAAGGGAACATATTCGAACTGTGAAATTAGTTCATTGGTACAAAGAGTGATCATTAAAGAATATATTTACAAAATATTGTTTGCATATTTTTAACTAACGCCTTTATCATTTTTTTTCTGTGTTGTAAGTTAAGACACCATGGCTAAAATTAAAACAAAAAACAAATACCTATACTTTGATCTTAAACTCAATAACCATTTAAATCCACTAGTATCTCAACTTATTATATTTAAAATAAACCTCCAAGACGTCTGAAAAGAAGATGGCCTCCGGACCTTCTGATACAGGACTTTATTATATAGAACTTTTACAAGTACTACCAATGGGTAGTTGCTTTACAAGGCATTGACATATTATTTGAGTATTATCATCTCATTTATCAAATGTATTTTAGGCCATATTGTATAAAGTTGTAGATTTCAATAAACATTATAAAAAGAATAAAATAAATAAATACTGGAAAATTCTGAACCACAGCGCCCCGATTGTATATTATGCAAATACGAATGAGGAATTTTATTTGGTAGGTAACCCATACCTTTGGTTTGGATAATCCAGATAAAATATTTAAAAAAAAAATAATAATAATTTTTCCCTAACTGGGAAAACAATAGATCATGGTTATGTGGATCTACTGCTTTTGCCAATTACATTTTTGAATTATAACGATAAAATTACTTAAATTAATAATTGAATTAAATTAACAATCAACTATTATTTGAAATAAACAAATTTGAAAGACAAAATGTTATAAAACACAAAATATTTTCCATTACATTTTTGACAGTCATGATGACTTCTAAAGGCATTGTGGGTAAAGGTGGTCGTATTGCATCATGGGTAACTTAAGCACTCGTTTTCTTTACATATATATTTTTTTAATACATATACATATATAAACCAACATTTAAAAGCTATTTAAAATCCTGTTTTGTTAACAAACAGCAATAAATAATACGATCCTTATTCATTTTACTGAAAGCATTACGTTTAATTTTATGAGAAAAATAAGTGTCTTGTCATTAAGGAAAATGATACGGATTCGCTGTTGCCATTGTCCCATTGTGTAGAAGGATTGCTGACTAATTGTAAAAAATAATCTTTCCTGAATTGTAATTTTTATGGCCTTATTTTTTAAAATTACAGTCCTTGTTTCTGTTGCACAATTAGTGAAATTCTAGAGTTCTCAACTTTTTAAGGACATTGTTATTATAAAATAGCCATTTCTATCTAGGAAGAGAAAGTAATATTTCAAAAATATTATTCATAATTCAATCACTTCTGTTGAGGAATTTTCGTTCTCCTGAAATGCAGACTGATTTATTTTATTTTGTTTTTGAGGTAGAGAGAAGCTTTTACACAATCTAAAAAAACTGTCCAAAAACAAATACACTCAACAGCAAAAAAACCGGACACTCAGATTTGGTCTCATAATTTTGTTAAATACGTTGTGATTAACGCATATCTTCCTATCTGTAAAGAATGTGGAATTTATTTTAAAAAATAATTCCTATACCTGAAATTTCGCAAATTCTACTTCTGTGTTATTTATTGAATTGTTTTAATTTCTTCTATATCTGAGAGGATTAGCGCTTTTCGTCGTAGAAGAGGGGAAAAACCCACTATTAGAAGAACATCCCTTATCAGGAAACCTGGTTAAAATGAAGAATAATGTTTTTTAAAAATGTGTTAATTTCTTATTTTTTCTTTATTTTATAATTTTTTGTTATTGATTGGAAAATTATTCATTTGATGCAAATTTTGTGTAAATAACTTATAAATAAACCATTTCTTACCATAAATTAAAAAGATTAATGTATTTAACAAAATTATGAGACCAAATCTGCGTGTCCGGTTTTTTTTTTGCCGTTGAGTTTATAAGTACAAGCTGTGCTACTTCAACGAAAAATGTTTTATTCGGTCATAAACCATTAGAAACTGTACATAGCCATAGGCTACTATTTATTACTACATTTATTAGGCAAAGGTTCAAAAGACGCAATAAATTACAAAAGACTGATTCATATGTCAATAATTAGACCTAAATCTATTTGGACGTAAGGGGATGGAGTTTACGGCTTCACGAAACCATCCAATTCATCAATCCTTACCACCCGAAATAAATAGTAAAATCATTAATTCTCCATATTATGTCACAAATAAAATCATTAAGATTTTAATGCTTTGTATATCAGATTACCAAAAAAGATAACCACCTTTCTATGATCATATCCATACCCATTGGAATACACTAGTCTTCCTATTTGCTTCTCACCCATCTTAGTTTGAATAGAAGAGGGCTTAGTGATCATCTAAATTCGATAAAAAGTCATTGTGTGTTAATGTTAACATTTCTTATAAGTATAAAAAGTCACCAAGTGAATAAAATTGCTATTAAATATATCCATATAAGAAAATAAAAACATTCGCTAAATTTTTACTGAGCATATCCTCGTTTGAATTTGTTTTTGACATTTTTTTTTTTTTTTTTTTTTTTTTTTTTTAACATAATAACTTTATTAACAACTGTGCACAATGGACAACCAGTGAATGTGAAGTAACATTAAAACAACAGACTTGATCAGGCATGACGGAGTCAGCACCCAGTGGTACGATCTGTAGGCCTGATACTAAATCATTAGGGATTAGACTAGGAGATCCCTCATTCACTTCCTTTTCAGCCTCCGTTGAGTTATGTCAGGAATTTGTACTGTTGCCATATTATGTACCTGTTTGTTAGTGTGTCCACGTAGTTTTTCATGAGTTTATCTGTAAATTTTATAAACTTAACTATGGAATACGTAAGTCTGTATGTAGCGTATCGTTTGACACATAAGGAGGGGAGTCTGTTATCAGTCTTACGACTTTCGATTGAAATGTTTGTATTTTCTGAATATGCGTTCTTTTGGCCGGTCCATAAATTTGCGATGCATACGTCCAGATGGGTTTTAGCAAGTAACTGTAAATGTCAAGTTTCTGTTTTAAAGGTAGTTTTGAGCGTCTGTGAAGTACTGAGTATAGAAGTCGCAGTCTTAACTGTAACGTCTGTTTTTTTGTCTTGACTTGTGGGCCCCATGTCAGTCTTCTATCAAGCGTAAGTCCTGAGTATGTCACTTTTTTTCAGTTGGATGTAGAAACTCAGGTCTTACGTCGTATTGTAAATATAATATGTAGGGATTTGTCATAATTAAGTTTTATTTTCCATTTTTTACTCCAAGTTTGAATCTCGTTGAGATTGTATTGAAGTGTTAAGGTGGCTTGTATAGGATCCGCTTCTCTAGTCATGATTGCAGTGTCATCTGCGTTAGTAGCAGTAAATACGTTATTGTTCGTCGGTATGCCATAGGTATATACTAATTGTAAGTATAGAAAAGGTGCTAGAATTGAGTTGACAAAATTTGATTTTATTACTTCATGACTTTTACCTCCAAGCAGATGATATATATGTATTTTTTGTTTATCAATAGTCTCCTTTCTTTTGTTATTATTTCCAATGAAGAAGAAAGATAAACGACAATCCTACGACGACGTGCTTATATAACCGGTACGTGACTTACAAAGTAGAAGAAGACAGAAAGCAAACATTAAGAGCGGTATCCTATTTCAGAGGCAGTTCTCCAGTACTCCAGTCCTCGAGCACTGGAATCGGTCTCAATTTCAATGCCATCTCATGTTTGTTGTAGAGTTCTCTCTTCTCTCTTCCCTCCTCGATATATCTCCGCTTCCCTCGGCTCAACAACTTTTCCAATATTCTCCTTCTGGAATAACTTTGTCCTCTGTCAGGCAGCTTCTTTTTAATGGTTTATGAAATTAAACGGTCAGCTAGCAGAAAGTGTAATTTCGTTCACTTACTGTGCCCTAATGTCTAGTTAAAGAATTACATTTCAACTTGGATTGTGTTATTTAGTATGTTATATTAATATACGGTGGAATCTCAATGTATCGAACCTCGTTATAGTGAATTGTTTGATAAATCGAAGTTCTTCTACTCTCCTTAAATCTGCCTATCATTTCTATATTATTTTTACTTCTACATATCGAAAGATTGGTTAAAAAGACCTTGGTATATCGAATTTACAAAGATTCTTTAGCTTACACCGTACCTCTACAAAACGAAGTCCGAAAAGGAAAACCTCTATTCCTCGATTTGTTAAATAAGTAGAGTTTAGACTGATCAAAGATTCTACGAAGGATTAACTGTAATTCCCTTCCTCACATTTGTTTCCGGTTTGTTTCAGTTTCTGATAAAACAATTATGCGATACGTTTCGTTTTCTGTTGTTCCACAAAATTTTTTTTATTCTCAAAGGCGAGACCTGACCGGCTGTTTACATTGACAACCAACCTTTACATCAAACTGAAAAAGTGACATACTTAGGAGTTACGCTTGATAGAAAACTGACATGGGGCCTACATGTCAAGACAAAAAAACAGACGTCACAGTTAAGACTGCGACTTCTATACTTAGTACTTAGTACTTCACATACGCTCAAAACTACCTTTAAAACAGAAACTTAACATTTACAGTTACTTTCTAAAAGCCATCTGGACGTATGCATCGCTAATTTATGGACCGGCCAAAAGAACGCATATTCAGAAAATACAAACATTTCAATCGAAAATCCTAAGACTGATAACAGGCTCCCCTCCTTATATGTCAAACGATACCCTACATACAGACTTACGTAATCCTTTCGTATGAAGAAAAATTGAAAATTATTCAAGCCGTAAATGCCGCGGTTGACAGAAAGTGAGATATTGCAAAAAAGTACGGAATAACTTCCAAATTATATTTAAGATTTTTTTAAAGGTCCGCTTAATTTTTTTGACAATTTTAATAATTATTCTTTTATTATTATTATTTCAATAAAATATGTACATATTTTCTATAGTTAGTTTGAGTATTTTATTATAAACCTCTGACCTCTATTCTTCGAAGTCAGTCAGAATTCATCTCAATAAATCGAACCTCCATATATCGACATCCTCGAAGTTTTCTCGTTCCCCTTGAGGTTCAATATATCGAGGTTTGTACTGTATTTCGTCTTCTCAAATGTAATAAGGTAAAAAGCAAGTTAACAACATTAGTTTCTACATGAATTTAGTGTTTTATTTGTTTGTATTTTATTTCCTCTTCCCTTATGTGAGAAAGCTTAGATAGTGTAGATATTTAGATAGGATTATTTAGTGTCCTAAGACACTACTTCGATCTCAAAAACAAAAAATGTTTAGATAAATAAAAACTGCACCCCTTGAGCCTGCCGGCTAAAAAAAGAATAATATGGAACATGTTTTAGCGGTTGTCGTCTTGACAGTCAATGCTCAAATGTCTTCTACACTCTTTTTTTTTTTTTCTTTCTTTCTTTTCTATCTTCTCTTAACTGTGATTTATTTGTCTGTAGGAGATAAATGTTCAAATGACATAACTTAATCATGCTGACCGCCTATGCCATTATGTTCTTTATTTTATTCCTCCTATGATTGTATTGTTTATTTCCAAAGGAGAGTTAGTTTTCATAAAAAGCGAAAGACTAAAACGACAAGAAACTGCCCGTCGTTACAGACTACTTCAACATTTACTAGACAAACGTTCCAAGCTCCCAATAATCACAATATACTTATTTACATGACTATGATTAGACCTATTTGGACGTACGGAGTTGAGCTTTGGGGCTCTACTAGACCATCCAATCCATCTCGTATTCAATCCTTACAATCCAAAATCCTTCGAAAAATCCTCAATGCTCCTTACTCTGTCACCAATAAACTTATCCATAAAGATCTTCATGTTCTATATGTTGCTGATTTAGCCCAAAGCAGATACCTATCCTTTCATAGTAAGCTCCATAACCACTCAAATCCACTAATTTCTCAACTTACTTCCCACCCCATTCCTGATAATCCGAGGTGTCTGAAACGAAGATGGCCTAGAGACCTTCTAGTGTAGAATTTTTAATAAAGTGCTACTGATGAGTAGTTCTTTTCAAGTTTTAACATGTTATTATAATCGTTGTCAATACATTTACTTGAGGTATATATTTTGTACAGTTGTAAATTTCAATAAATCCAATATATAAAAAAAAAAATAAAAAATAAAAAGCGAAAAAAATAAATAATATGATACCTAATGGCATTTAATGTTGATTTGTAATTTTCTTAACTTATCTGCCTATTTTTTTTATTCATTACCCCATGGATTAGGAATTTGAAAAAAAAAAGAAGATATATAACATGAATTACTTAACTTTTTTTTTTTTTAAATTTCAATTAAAATTTTTAACCCATGACAGTGTGAACGCCCCCCCCCCATTTAAGTTTGCTTTCGAATTTGTGAGATCGACCGTCTTTTCATAGATTACTCCTGTAGATATTTACCAGC
Source organism: Euschistus heros (assembly GCA_003667255.2). Classification (NCBI taxonomy): domain Eukaryota; kingdom Metazoa; phylum Arthropoda; class Insecta; order Hemiptera; family Pentatomidae; genus Euschistus; species Euschistus heros. Next base: position 3,166,790 of record RCWM02000063.1, read on the forward strand.
TTTCATTAGGACTCGATATTTTTTTAATATGTCACCTTTCATAGCCTTGGCAAATATTTGTTCTGGACTTTTCATATTTTTATTATTTTGGTCGTCGGATACGCCAAATAGCCAAGTAATTATTTCAGCCATTTTGGCCACAGCGTTCCTAAAAGTATTTAAAAATCAAATTTTCGTGGTATCTTAACATTTGCATGGAATATAATGATACCACAATGTTAAATGATATTGGCTGATGACAAGAAAATGATAATTAAATGACAATGTTAAATGATAATGGCCATGCCAATGTGAAAATAATATTAATAAAACAATGTGAATCTTAATTATAATAACAGTCAGAGGTGGTGTTTACACAAAGAGATTCCGACGTAGAATGATTGCGAAGTTACGAACTGTTTCGTCCACGAGAAACAGAGCTGTCACTACAAATAAAACTGTCCGAAATTCCAAAAGTCCCCTCCAATCATTTTTTCATAACTTCTTTTAGTGTGCCACGACAATGTTAAGAAGTCACGGGAACAAAAATAAAATAACTCGGGGATTGGTTACCTGAACATCCTAATCTCAAAAAACACATATTCACATTCTTCTACCATTAGATTTTATTAGTTTGATGTAAAAATAATGCAGGATTTTATTTCCGTTTCATTATTAATTCCAATTGTGTAAACAAAACTAATCCACAATGCTAAGTGATAAACATCATTTTTAAGCCTATTTATCTTGCTTACTTTCCTATATAATCCTTTTTTTTTTTTTTTTTTTTAACATTTAATTCAGTATGTTCAGTGCCTCCAGACAAAATGACGTCTAGAAGCGATTTTCGGCAAATTTACTTGTATGAGTTCAAACTCGGTCGAAGTGCTGGGCAAACGACTCGAAATATTAATGAAGTTTGGGGGCCAGGTACCAATAATGAATCTACAGTGCAGCGATGGTTTCAAAAATTCCGTAGTGGAAATTTTGACCTTTCAAACAAAGAAGGTGGTGGCCGCCCCTCTGCTATTGGCAACGACCAGTTAAAGGCAATAGTTAAAGCTGACCCCACCAAAACTACTCGAGAAATAGCGGAAGAACTCGTTGAGGATCAGTCAACAATCGTACCCCATCTCAAGGCAATGGAAAAACAATCGATGTTTCTACTGAATACCAAAAACTTGCATTATTTTTGCGTCAATCTAATAAAATTAGTACCCATTAGTTGAGTTAGTTTCGGCCTATGAAGTAATAATTATTTACGTAATTGTAAATTCAAGCATAGGGACAAACCATGATGATGTTAATTGATGTGGAATGACCTAAAAATGTATCACTTAAACACTAAAATTTCAAATAATTTCAATAAATATCATTAATTCACATAACATAAATAGATTTGGAAGCAATATTGCATAAAAATAAATAGATTTTTAACGAAGATTACTTCATTGAATTTTAGTGGGTAGGGGACTGAAATTTGTCTGTAGTTTGAGAATCAGCCTTATAAGTCTTGAGTTAGGCATGGTGGTATAAGGAATGGAAAAAAATCAACTAGTCATAGAGAAAACCGCAAGCGCCAACCCACCCTTTCGCCTCTTAACATTCAAACTTTTTTATTGGTCCTGACATTTTTCAGCAGTTCTTTTCATTTTGTCTCCTGAGGTGAGTACAGTAGAAACTCGATAATTCGTCATGAGTGGGGGTGAGGGGGTGACGAAATAACGGAAATGGAGAATTACAGAATTTTGCTGGTAAAGTAACAAAAAAAAGCAATTTTAAAATAAGTAATTGTAATTTTTTTTTGCAATTTATTGAACGTAAAAACGACCAGATGAAGATTATAAACATTGGACATGAGTGACAATGACAAAAAACACAAAAACCTTGGAACAAAACCATTTATAAAAAATGAAGTCATATAAAAAAACATACAAACTTATATGAAATAGAAAAAAAAAAACAGACCTATAAAGCAAATTTATTCAATACATACATACATTGTTCCACACGTCTGCTACATTAAAAATGGCATGTCGGTTGCTCTGTGGGGTCCAGCGGGTGGTTTCATAAACCAAATATGAAGAAATAAAAAATAAAAGAAAAAAAAAAATATATATATATATATATATATATATATATATATATATATATATATATATGTGGATGTATGTGTGTGTGTGTGTGTGTGTGTGTGTGTGTGTGTGTGTGTGTGTGTGTGTGTGTGTGTGTGTGTGTGTGTGTGTGTGTGTGTGTGTGTGTGTGTGTGTGTGTGTGTGTGTGTGTGTGTGTGTGTGTGTGTGTGTGTGTGTGTGTGTGTGTGTGTGTGTGTGTGTGTGTGTGTGTGTGTGTGTATATATATATATATATATATATATATATATATATATATATAATAAATAAAATAAAAATAATAATAATAATTCACTGATAATAATGATAAACAGATACAAACCAAAGGGCGTTGATGACCTCTGCAGTTTTATGCCCTAACAAAATTCAACAAACAAACAAAAATGGCATGTTTAATTGTGTTCCTGAATCAGAAGAAATAAAATTCAGAGAAAGAAGCTTTTTCCCAGATGAGTTTTACTTTGTAGAGTCTTAACTGATTTCGGGAATTCGTCAACTGCACTCATACTTCCTTTTATCTCTTATTGCAATCTATGGAGGGATCGACTCCGAGCTTGTTCTGTTTGTTTTTTTCAATCAAATTACTTTCAAAAGGTATCAATATAGGCGTATTTCTTAGTGGGAGGTTTAAAGATTAAATAAATAATCAGTAAGGGTAAAAATGAATTACATTATTATTTAATTTGTTCTTTATAGTTGCCAATTTAAAGGGGGGGGGGGAATCAACTGATGAATTATAGAATAAAACGAATTATCGAGTGACGAAATAACGAGTTTCCATTGTATCATCATGTTTGATTTCTTGTCTTAAAATTAAAAAAAATATCATAATATAAAAAGGTTTTAGAACAGATGATAAATGTTCAACATTTGAAATTAGTCTTCTAATATATATAAATATATATATATATATATATATATATATATATATATATATATATATATAAATATATATATATATTCTAATAAATGTGGCAAATAATACATCAGTCCTAAATAACAATAAATGTATGTAAGTATGTTAATATATTATAACCAATTAATAATTAGAGAAATTTATTAAAATTAAATTTACATTGTTTACTAAATAAAACTATTTGACTTGTTAACATGTTTTTTTGCAACGTTTAAACGTTTTACCCAACAGGAAACTTCGACTTAAAAAAGCCCCCCGCCTCAGGAAATTCGACTTATAGAGTGTCTGTATAGAGATTTGTGTGTAAATACAAATTTTATTTCGAGTTAACGACTGTTGGTTCGAGTAAACGAATACAACCTACAGTATAAACTTAATTATTATGTGAACCCTATCACTTAGGGTTCACTTAATTCACTTAAAGTCGACTTAACATGTTTCGATATATCGAGTTTTCACTCTACATCCATAACAATATTTCCAAACAAAGCTACTTAATTTAAAAAAAAAATAAATAAATAATAAGTCTTTTAATAATGTGTGTACACGGACTTTTTTTATTGACTGTATATATAATCAAATGAATACATGGATATATTTCTATATCTCAATAATAATTCACTTACATATCAATTCTCTATCGATTTTCACTCAATTTTGACGAAGGTGAGGGCGGTGATGTAATTATTTTTATTTTTTTTTCCTTTTTGGAATTGTTATTAAGACCGAAATAGACTTGCTATCTGCCGTGTCGCCCCCAGCTCAGAGCTACTTAGGATTTCCAATTTCGGTGCCTCTCTTCAATAACGGAAAGTTTAATCTCATTAAAGGGGTCTCCTTTATTGTGAGGGATACCTTGATTTCTCGGAATTCTTTTTTAAATTGGAAGAATAATTTAGGTCCCAATATCCTTCGGCTGCCCCTCGGCCTGACACATATTTGCTATCAAAGCGCATATATCACATATTGATATGAACCTCACAGGGGCTTTCTTATTACTTCCCATTCATTTCCTGATAATCCTCAAAGCTGTTGATAATATGGACTCGAGACCATTGCAGAACACCTTGTTGGATTGTTATAAATTAGAAGTCATTGACGTATTTTTATATTTATTCCATTCTTTTAATTTTGGTATTTTTCTAATTATTACAAATATATATCAATCATGTTTTTGATATTCCAATGATCTCTGTTGAACAGATCCGATACCTAGGACTCCACTTGGACAAACGTCTTACTTGGAATTTTCATACAAGACTAAAACGACAAGAAACTGCTCGTCGTTACAGACTACTTCAACGTTTACTAGACAAACGATCAAACCTCCCAATTCATTACAAAAGACTTATTTACATGACTGTTATTAGACCTATTTGGACGTACGGAGTTGAGCTTTAGGGCTCCACTAAACCATCCAATTCATCTCGTATCCAATCCTTACAATCCAAAATTCTTTGAAACATCCTCAATGCTCCTTACTTTGTCACAAATAAATTTTTCCAAAAAGATCTTAATGTTCCTTAGGTTGCTGATTTAGCCCAAACCAGATACCTATCCTTTCATAGTAAGCTTCAATACCACTCCAATCCCACTAGTCTCCCAACTTGCTTCCCACTATCAACACATTTACTTAATGTATATGTTTTTGTACTGATGTTAATATCAATAAATGAAATGAAAAAAAAGAAAAATTATGTTTTGTAGTAAAAATACTATAATTAGTTTTGATGAAATAATTTCGACTTCTAATCGAATTGTTTTATTGGGAAACAAGTTTCGAATCCTAAATATTATAATAACTAAATATTCAGTTCTAAAGCATAGAAAATTTTCATCACATCAGCACTATGTTAAATAGATTATATAGTTTTAAAAAATGTAAGATAAGTAATCCATTATTGGTACTCAGCTATGGAGACCTCACAGATATTTGAAATATATCCATAGTGGAAGGGAGAATGGACAGTTAGGTTAAGTTTTGGTGTTTACTATAGTTCATTATATTTTTCCGTTCCTATTGGAAACAAATTTAAAATGTGACTATTTGAAATGTTTATCTGGTCATTTTAACAAATATCTGAATCGGTTTTAAACGATTTTATAATTTTTAATGATTCATAAATATTTAATTTTAGACTATTTTCTAACTTGATGTATTATTTTTACTCCCGAGTCTTTATTAAATTTGTGGTTATTTTCATTTAGATAGATAGCGAAATTGGAGTTTTCGGTCTTATTATTGTATGCTCTTATATGTTCTTTTACTCTTTGATTTACCAATAGTCCAGTTTATCCCGTGCATTTAGCTTCACAGACATAACATCTTAGTTCGTATATGCCGCTTTTTTGTAAAGGGTATATTTTGTTTTTAGGTGAAGGGAAATAAGATGACTATGGTTTATCTATTTAAATGCAGGGTTTAAACCTAATTTTTTAAAATTCCTCTCCGACTTAGGTAGCTATTGGGCCATAATATGGTATCAAAATATATTTCTTTGGGGTAGCTTTATCATCTGGTGGTGTTTTGTATATATTATTCATAGTTATTTTCTGTATTTTTTTTTTTTTATATATTCCAATAGAAGCGGCAATTAATTCATCAACCCTAATTGTATTGATCCTTCTATACCATCATGTGTACCTCAAATGCTTCTAAAAGATATCAGGTCCTATAGCAGACCCTCGTGTAAAGAGGCGTTAGTCGATATTTATTCAATGGGCAGTCCTCTAAGTTTTCTCTATGACTAGTCAGTTTTTCTTGTTTACGAGAAGCAAATTTAAAATGGGACTGTTGAAACTATTTAGGAAAGTGCTGATCCTTCAGTTTTTTGGATGTTTATAGAACTGGTGATGAATGTGTATCATTGGAAACTAGTTTTCGAATTAAAATAATTCTAATAGAAGTGGCAATTAATTCATCTATCCTAATTGTATTGTTCTTTTTATACCATCATGTGTAACTATAGTAATATTTCATTATTATTATTTTTATATTTGTGCTGTTTTTTTAAAATATAATACTTCATTGCTACCTGAATTTATAATATATGAATGTTTCAACAAGGCGACGATACCTATATATATATATGATACGATACCGCTTCCTGTTGCTATATTTGAACTATAGTCCCTTTCCCCATTTCTCTACCGGAACCAAAACATCCTCTTAGTTATGAACGAACTAAAATTAAACTCCTTGGAACTATTCACCGTTTGGCTTTCGTCCACATCCTGGACATTGTTATAGCTTCAAGTTTTATTTCTTAAAAATATATTTTAGAATTACTGTTCTCATGCGATTTATCAGTTGGTAATCCAGATGGACAAAGGGCTATTAAGAAACTCCTGCGAATAATGGAATGCATTATTAGTGCTTACAAATGAAGGCCAAAGAATCATATTTTTACGTAAAATATCGAAAAGCGAAGGACCAACATTTTCATTTGGCAATAACGTTTATTCGGCAGAAATAATTTCATGTGGTTGGATTTTAACTTCTAGCCGTAAGAGGATAGGATAGTGTGACAAACCTCGTTTCTACCACTCAATGTACATTTATATTTTTATTATTGTAAATTTTATTACTGTTAAAATTTTCTAGAACTATGAAAATTTAGTAGAGATAGGTTCAGTTTTGCCGTTGTTAACTCTATTGCGGAATGGTGGCTAACTACTATCTGCTTAATTTCAAACTTCACTGAGATCTACGTATTGCATCGCATATCAAAATCTTTTTTGATCATTTATTTGATTACAAGTAATATTGATTACCAATTTCTAGCTCTATATAGGGTGTTCAGCATAAGACTGCAGTAACTTCGGGAGGCGATTCTGGTAATCATTTGCAACAAAAAATTACCTATAAACTCACCGTTTATTATTAAAAGCACCGATCTTCTTCTGACTGCATCTACTGCTTGGCGAAGTTCATCATGAACTTTCTGCCGCATTCTATTGCAGCACTCACCAGTCCATTTGTGGATGGAAGAACCCGCACAGTTTTGTTGTTTCCCATCGCCAGCATGAATTCAAGGTGAATGTTTGGCTAGGTGTATAAAGTGTACGAAGTAAGATCAGAAATCCGAGAGGAGTTGGTCGAACAAATTTATGAGTGCTGCAATACAATGCGGCAAAATCATGATGAACTTCGCCTAGCAGTAGATGCAGTCAGAAGAAGATCGGTGCTGTGTATCAGACAAGAGGGAGGACATTTTGAACAATTATTCTAAATTAATTATGTATATTTTAATTTAATTATCTTAAAAGTTTCTTAAATTGCTAATATTAATAAAATAAATAGCTAATTGTGATTAAATTACTTTTCTATTAATAAAACTATTTAAAATTTCTGAGCATTCTCTCAGTACTACCAAAAATGCCGATGTTGCATCTCCCTGTTTTTTTTGTAATTAATTAGCGATTTCAGTATCAATTTTAAAAATGATTACTATTCATGGTATACCATTCGAAAGATGTTTGTTTGTAGATGTGTTTTTTTAGTAGTGCACGTTTCTAATATATGTAATATTTTTGAGAAAAATGCAGTCTGGAGTTTTGGAACGACATTTGAAACTTGCTATTTCTTATGTTTGGATCACAAAGTTAAATACAGGATGCGGCTATTTTGAAGTTTAAAAATTCTTATTTTAAAGGAAATTTAGTCTTCTTTCTAATGAGTATATTGCAGTTGCTCTAGCTTTAATAGTTCGAAAAATATACAATTCTTTGTCAAAAAGTAAACGTTTCTTGAAAAAACATAAAATTAAAAATATCTATAAAACGGATGAGAATCCAGATATAGTTAATCGGGAATATTTTGTTTTCAAGAATCGCCTCCCGAAGTTACACCCTGTATAACACCGGACCTTTGTAACCCTTACAAGTCAAATTCTGCATATTTATAGGGGTTCTATCGATACTTGAGAAACGTATCGAAAAAAGATGATCCAAAGTCGATTCAAAGGAACCGAAAGATACCGCAGACGTTGGCAATAATTTGGTGATATCTAATTATGTAATTATTATTAATCAATTATTCTCTTAATAATAATAAAAACAACGTTATTCATATTTTAGAAGATATAAATGTAATCTATACTAGAGGAACACTCCTTTGTACATTTAATTTAAAACTATTGATAGGTACTGCATGCCATATGCATTTGATATATATAATATATAATGGATTGATTGATATCGGTTTGGTTCTATTGGAACAGGTATCAAGAATCAAAACATTTTGCTATCGACACATCCCTTTTTTCTTTTTTTTCTTTTTTTCTTTTTTTATAACCTTACCAGTATCAACACATAATGGACTTTTTGTCGAATTTGGAAAAAATTGCACTTAGTGACTTTTTTTTTTTTTTTTTTTTTTTTTTTTTTTTTCTTTTTTTTCTTTTTTTTTTTTTTTATAACCTTACCAATATCAACACATAATGGACTTTTTGTCGAATTTGGAAAAAATTGCACTTAGTGACTTTTACTTCCAAGCAGACGAAATATTCTACAGTTAATGATATTCTCTAGTCAATGAGTGCTGAAATGAGAGGTGTAGAGTGCATGGAATATCCGATAATTTTTTACTTCTTAGCTCCGTTAAGAATAGTTAGAAGGTAAACACACTAAAAGTCCCCGCCCCTGGGGGGTCAGCTAACGGTGGTGGGAGGGGAGAACGTCCCAATTTAGTTTTTCGATAATATCTCGAAAACGGTGGACTGTAGAAAAATATGTTTCAAATCAAAATTAAAGCTCATTAAATTTCCTATAAAATAAATTATATACACATTCGTCGAAATTCCAGCAGTTTTCGAGATATACGTTATTAAAAATCTAGTTATAACTTAAAAGTTATACTTTAGAAATAAACAATATTTTTACCTCACTTTTTGTTAATCATTTGCTTCTAATACCAGAAAAGAATATATGAGATTAAAGTGAATTTAATGCTCTACAATTTTGATTATGGCATTTTTTCTTAGAAACGATTGTGACAAAAAGTGAGGTGGAATTTGTTTTTTCCGAAAATCACCGATTTTCAATAACGAATATCTCATAAACGGTTAGAACTACGACAAATTTATATATTATCAATTTTATAGGAAATCTAATTATATTTTATGTTTATTTGAAACATATTTTTCTAGAGTCAACCATTTTCGAGATATTATCGAAAAAAAACAAAAATTGAACTTCTCCCCTCCCTTCTCACCGTTAGCTCACCCCTAGGGGCGGGGACTTTTAGTATGTTTACCTTCTAACTGCTCCTAACGAAGCTATGAAGTCAAAAATTATCGCATATTCCAAGCGCTCTACAATACGTTTATTGACTGGACTATATAGTATCTTTATAAGACATAGTTTATGATTTGTAATTTATAAAAATAAGTTGTTATATTTTTTGTTATTAAATAAATTTATATACTTATATTTACATTATCGATCGATACTACCCCCCCCCCCCCCACCACCGCAGCCACTTACTCAGAGAGCAGCTGTTTGTAATAGACTTCCGGCAGATCTCTTCTCCTCCCCTCTCCCACCCTCTCTTCCTCTTTGTTTACCTTCCAAGGCTTTTCATTAAATCCCTTTAATTGGTTTCTCTCGTTTTCTCGGCCTCGTTTTGTTCGTTCCGAATTTCCAGCTTTTTAATTTCTGACCCCGATATAACTGTTTAATTAGTTTTTAATAACTACTCCCTTTTCTTTTAGAACAAATAAAATTATTTTCTTTTCATTCATGAAAATTTTCAGTCCATTCATTAAATTTCGAAATACGACATAGCGTTCACTTGTCTTTAAGAAAGAAATTTATTTTGTATAACAAGCATCCTTTGTCGAGGCTGTTAGATTTTAGTGCGATTTTTTTTTTTTTTTTTTTTTTTTTTTTTTTTTTTTTGGTTAGGATTGATGATTTAATTGCCACTTCTATTGAGATTATTTTATTAGAAAACTAGTTTCGAATGCTAAACATACAAAATTACTATGTTACGTAGATTATATATACTTAAGTTTTATACCCGCTTAAGGTGAGTGAGTGCCCATGTTTGATTTCTTGCCTTACCTTTTTAAAAACTTAAAATAATAATAATAATTAATTCATATTCAATAGTTAAAATAATTAATTCATAAATCCTAATTTTATTGATCCTTCTATACCATCATGGTGTACCTCTAGTGATTTTTTTTTCTCGGTATTACTTGCGAAGAGGTGGTTAGGGGTTACTTGTTCTGTTACTGTTACTTGCTCCTTTTAACAGTTACTTTTCGATAACCGCATTCTGGCGGTATACATTCGAAATTAGAACTCAATTTTCCCTTTATCACTACATACTAACTTAGCCCTGATGTTTTCCAGCCTTTAATATTCCCTCACTGCTCTTCACTACCCTTTTTAACAAAATCAACCAATGTTCATTTATTATTCTAAATCACTTTTAAACCTAAAATAAATACTTTATAATCATATATTATTTATATACTATTATTCTGCTATTAATAACATAATATCATTAGTTTTTAATTAAATTATTCTCACGCCTTGCCATTTATTTATGCCTTCTCGGGCTTTTTACTATTGTAATTTTATTATAAATTGTTGTTCGTTTCATTTTATTCATTTCTTTTCTGGCTATTTTTTCTTTACTTTTAGGATACCACCTCTATTTAATATTATAACAACAATTTCATATTCATGGAATAAAATAAAATTTTAAATATTGAAGTACAATTTACAAAGGCATGCAGTGTGATTTCTATTCGCATCTAGAATATAATCTGAGGATCTCGTGCTGAAAGGAGGGAAATTTGGAAGTTTTCATTTCGAATGGCTACCGCTAGAATGAGCGCCGGTTTAACAGTAACGGGTTACCGAAAAGTAACTGTTAAAAGGAGCAACAGTAATACCTCTCTGCAAGTAATACCTGTTTTTTTTTTTTTTTTTTTTTTTATTAAAGAGTCTTTTGGCTAGGAGTATATTATTTTTTGGTGTAACGTTTATTTCAAAGGCACACGAATTTAGTCAAATTTTGACTACATTTAGTATTGGGGCATTTTTGACACGCTGTTATACTGTTGCTGTTGTTCGGTCGAAAATGTAATTGTAGTTTTTTTTTTATTAAAAACAGTAGATATAAAAACCGTAGATTATAAATAGACATAATAGAAGGGGTCGTTAGTATGGAATATCCTTCCACCATCTTAAATTGTTAACTTGGATTATTTTAAAATAGTATCCTTAAGGACGAAAGCTATAAATATATTGGTTTATAGTGGGCTGTCTGGGGATCTCGAGATGAAGCTGGGGAGACTGATGAACTGTTTCATTAGATTTATATTCGGGATCCCCAGGCGGTCACACGTTACTTGCCGATATTCTGAGCTTGGGTGGCTCTTTCCTAAATTCCGACGGCAATACTTTCTGGGTACATTTCTATTCCAATGTCTAAAAAACCAAAAAACCCTTCCTATATTCTTGATCTATTAATTCTGCGCTCTTCTATCCACCTCCTAAACACTAGATCCCAACCTTTTAACCTAGATATCCCCTCACATAAAACCGCTTCCTTTGACAAATCCTTCACCATTCGTGCTACCTCCTTCTGGAATTCCCTACCCACTTCTATTCGTAAAGCAGCTTCCATAACTTCCTTTAAAATAATTTATTTCTGTACCTTTTAGACTATCAATCTTCCGCAAATATGTCAATAATCAAATAAATACTTAGAATTACTTTTTTTTTTCTCTCTCTTTCTTTTATATGTTCATATATATACGATTATTTTATGTTATAATTATTATTTCATATATTTTTTTTTATTTAATTTTTATTTCCTGTAAAAATGTGAAATGAAATTGAAATAGCTTTTATTTTGCAACTAATAATATATACAATTAAACAATAAATACATACACATTTATCTTCCTTGCACTAGCCTTCCTCTTTTTAAGAGGAGTAATGGTCTTACACTTCCCAAGGTGAACAGTCCTACTGGGAAGCGGGGTTCGAAATCTGATTCCACTTTTCCGACCATAAATTTTTATTCTTTGCTGTTCTCCACCATGTTGGGCCAGCCTCTTTTTTGAAGGAGTAGCTCCATCTCTTCAATTGCCTTCCTCTGTTCCTACTATTGTCATATGTTGTCCACTCGGTTACAGTATATGACCACCTATCGTCAGTAGATCTCAACACATGTCCAGCCCATTTCCATTTTAATTTTTTTTATAAGCATGGAAGAGTCTTTGAGCCCTGTTTTTTTTCTGAATATCAATGCACTTTATCCTATCTTTTCTTTTGATATTTGTCATACTTCTCTCTATTGCATTTTGCCAGACTCTTACTATATTTTCTTGAAACTTTGTGAGAGACCATGTTTGGCTCCATAGGACAGAACTGGAAAGATACATTTTTCAAAAGTTTGTTTTTTTGAATACCATGTCAACATTAGTTTTCATAATACTCCTTAGGGACCAGTATTTTTTCCAACTCTGTGAAATTCTTCTTTGGATCTCTTTATTTGTTCTATCGGTGAAGGATACAAGTTGCCCGAGATAGATGTGCTCGTTAGTGTATTCTATGTTATCATTGCCCATTCTTATTTCTATTTCTTCACTATTTGTCATTAATTTAGTCTTATCATAGTTTGGGACTAGACCTACTTTTTTACATTCTGGTACTAGTTCATTCAACATAGAAACCATTTCCTCTCTACTTGTTGCGAAGAGCACAATGTCAACAAGTGTTCAGCCACCTTCCATCGATTCTTACTCCTTTTCTTTCCCAGTCCAGGTTCCAGAAAACCAACTCCAGGACTAAAATGAAGAGAATTGAAGAGAGTGGATCGCCTTGTCTCACACCTTTTTCCACAGGGAAAACATTTCCTTTTCTTTCCATTTCAATGTATGCCGTCATACCTTTATATAGCTGGTCTATAATTTGAATATATCTGTTCTGTATTCCTATAGTTTTGAGGGCTTTGGATATGCTTGCGTGATAGATAGAGTCGAACGCTTTTCTGAAGTCAAGAAAACAGAGGTACAGAGGGAAATTATGTTCTTTAGATTTTTCTATAATTTGATTTACTGTCTGAATAAAAATGTATGAAGCATTTAATTTGTAAATAATAGGCCAGACAATTGTACTTTTAACAATGCATTATTGTTATTCTTAGGGGACAGTAAGTCCCAGAATATAGTTTATTTTTTCATTTTATAAGGTTTATATTTTCATTACATATATGTGGCACAAAGATGTCCTTCCGCCATCTTAAAATAATATCCTTAAGGACGAAAAATAATTCTGGAGAAGGAGAGTGGCCAAGGATGTCCTGTTTCCAAAAATCCTGGCAGATCTGAAACACAGTATTTCTATTCTATTTTTCTATCCAAGGAGACTTTGATTTTTTTTACTAATAATTAATTATGTTTATTAACTATCTATTATGTTTTGTTTTTTTTCGTTTTAATTTCGAGTCCACTTTGCTCTATGGAGAATAGTTTAGAAGGGCCAACTAATTTTCTTCTGCCCGAAGAGACCCAAACCATTGTAGGGGGTGGCCATTGTCCTGCCGGTGGATTAAGGGAACAATACTCTGAGCTCAGCCTGAGTGTCGATATCTTCTATATTAAATACCTCTTATCAATACAACTTCTCTCCATAGTCCTAACAATCGGTCTATATTATAATATCATCAACAAAAAAAGATAAATAATTTAATAATCAAATCATTCAATATAACAAAACTAAAAGCTTTTGTTGTCTTAAAAGGCTGGGTAATAAAAAATTACATTGAAAACGAGTCTACTATTAAACAACAAAGGAGGATATTAATATCTGTGTTGTGAAAAATTGGTTACGATTCTTAATCAGGACTTAAATATCTCTTCTACCACAAATGATATTTTGAGAGTAATTACAGGATTTTGAAATAGCCCTACCAAAAAGTGCACAATTTTAGCTATCCGACTTCTTCATGACATCCAGAGAAACATAGAGAGATGAGTCGATACCAAATTTCGATTCTTGATTCCATTGATTCTTAAGAAATTAACAGTTATCGAAAATAAATGACCTAATACGGATTCCTGGAAAAGGATCGATAAAATAATATGGCGTATCAAAAAAATGACCGTTTTATCAAATTACAGAGTTCAAAAGTCTGTAAATATCTTAATGCTATTTATTATTTACCAATACTTAATAATCCCTTTAGAGCATTCTCTAAGCTTGTTTACTAACACTGGACTTCTTCAAAAAAAGCCTCAGTTCTGTTATTTATTTCAAAGAAGAAACATGACAGTTCCTACCCATCTTCATAGTTTTGAACTCCTGCCTCATCCACCATATAGTCCAGACCTCGCACCTTCAGATTACTACTTGTTTCGATCCATGGCCCATTTTCCTCAAGGGAAAAATTTGAAGTTGAAAATGCTGTCCAAGAGTTTTTTGACAGCCATCCCAAGAAATGGTATCAGCGTGGCATCCAGCAATTGGCTAGCAGATGGGTAACGACGGTAGATAACAATGGACTTAGAGTATTAATTGTATTTTATATCAAAGAAATAATAATACAAATATTTGTTTCAAAAACGGTAATTTTTTTTAAAAAAAAAACCCCATTATTTTTTCATCTTTAATAACACAGACATTTTTAATATATTAATATATCAACACTACTTGGAACATAATTAAAAACGATTCTCTTCTAAATTCAAGGATTGCTATTTTATACTGGGAAGAAAGAGAATTACACTTCCAAACTGCCAAAGTTAAATGCCTTCCACGATCGTTCCCCAGGAAAAATGTCCGAATTAAAGTTGTAAAGCATTAAATTTACTTTAATTTCACATATGTTTATTTTTCTGGCACTAGAAGCAAATGTTTGACAAAAAGTGAGGTAAAAGTTACATTTTTTCGAAAATTACCGATTTTCAATAACTTACTTCAATAACCGTTGAAAGTTAGACAGATATGTATAGAATCAAATTTATTAGAAATTTAATTATCTTCAATTTTAATTTCAAACATATGTTTCTAGATTCCACCGTTTTCGAGATATATTCGAAAAATCCGATAATAGAACCTTCTCCCCCCCGCCACCGTAAGCTCATCCCACAGGGGCGGGGACTTTTAGTATGTTTACATTTTAACTATTCCTAAGGAAGCTATGAAGTAAACAATTATCACATATTTCATGGACTCTAGAAATATATTTATTGACTGAACTAGAGGGTCCCTTTCAAATGCTACTGCCGCCATGTTCTCCACTTTTTGGGAATGCAGGAGTGGTTTTTGTTACACAAAAATTGATAATCTTTCAGGTAAGCTATGGGTTTTTTGAGGAGAGCGATGATGATAGAAACCTGGTTGCGAGGTGCCCCTTACCCTTATCAGGCAGCAACTGATAAGGCCCGCCAGGGGGAATGGCAGCACTACATTTTCGTATAGCCCTACCCCTCCCCTGTTTCGAGGAACAATGAGAATTGGAGAATTGGGAGACTTATCATGAGAGAAACCTAAAAAAAAATGTTTATTATTATTTTTTTTTTTTAGGCGTTGACCGGTGCCAGCGATGTCAGTAGGGTCATGTAGTGTTCTACGAATAACATGACGAATTATGTGTATGAGCTTTGGGAGACCTATCATAAAAGGTTTAGTGTCGCCTGCTCCCGGACTATTAGTAGCATTAGTGATTTCTTAAGCAATAAATGATAATCACAAGCATTGGAAAATTTATCAGTTTAATGTTCAATGCAGATACCTAACCTCTCATAGTTAGCTCCATAATCACTCAAATCCGTTAGTTTCTCAACTTGCTTCCCATTCCATTCCTGACAATCCTCCTAGGCGCCTGAAACGAAGATGGCCTAGAGACCTTCCAGTGTAGAATTTTTAATAAACTGCTACTGATGAGTAGTTCTTTTTTCAAGTTTTGACATGTTATTGTAATCGTTGTCAATACATTTACTAGACGTATATATTTTGTACAGTTGTAAATTTCAATCAATGTATATTAAAAAAAAAAAAGAGATGTTTAATGCTCAGTGTTTACAGGATATAGGGAAGCGATCTAAAATGTTCTAGTGTAAAGTACTTAAATTCTGACTTATCCACTTCTTCCGAAAGCCTGATATATATAGTTAGACATTCGTATAATCTTCTTGTGAAATAAACCGTAGGACCTAAGTTCGTATCCGGTTAGTGCTGGGTAGAATCTCTATTCTGGGCTAATGAAATCTCCTCAGAATAAATAAAAAAAGTTTATTAAAGTGTTATTATTACCTGGCTGCATTCATTTCGTTAGTATTTCAGCTTTAGTAGTTTGAAACTTTAATCCTGTTTCTAACCATATTTTCAACAACTTAACGTTTGTTTTGCAGTAGTAATGCTGGATTTTTCAAGAGGATGTTTTAAATTATGTATTTTTAGTTGTTTGTTTAAATTTAAGGATTGGATCCTTTTAATTCTATAATGTAAATTGGGAAACTCACAAGGGGACGTTTGCAGTTGTAACTCACAGATTTGAATGCCGATTTTTGTGTGGGTAGTAGGGACCTATAATAGTGCAAAAATAGAGTTATAGCCGCCAATGGGCATTAGGAGCCGGGAAAAAAAAACTAAAATATGAAAATCACGTTTTATTTATTTTCTCAGCTCTCAGTCAAGATGGAGAAATGATTCTTTCAATTGAGAAATGATTAATTGAGTTATGTAAGGTATTTGATATAAAAATACTTTCTTTATGCTCAAAACACTACCCGGCTTTCAGAGTGCTCAAAACCTCCAAAAAAATGACAAAATTCCAAGGAAATCCGCTGTAAATCAGTGGAAACTTTTTTTTCATTAACAACTGATGTCAAATCTTGATTTAGCGCTTTAAAATGATCTATTTCTATTATTATTTTAGTTTTTACACAATTTCAAATAAGACCATTTAAAAAAAAAAAAAATTCATATTTTTTAATAAAAACATGATATTAATTTTAGATTATTCAATCTTAGGATTTCTATGCAATTTGAAATAAAAATATGTTATTTTAAAACATCTTATTTATATAATATAGGTGAGGAAAATTTTTAAACAAAAAACTGATATTATTTCCAGATTCCTCATATCAAAAAACATGTAGAAACTTAATTTTGTCGAAATCAAAAATAATTTTTTTTTTTTTACCTTTAAAATTTTGTAGGATTTTAGAAGGCAAGGGGCAGTCAATTTTTGAAAAAATGTAAATGATTTGCGCTATCTCACATATTTCGCAACCGATTAAGACAAACTTTTAAGGTCATCTAGAAGCCTTAAAACTGCATAGTTTAGCCCAAATCCGGAGGTTGTAGGATTTCCCCTTATTGAAATATCTCAAGTTATAGCTGACCTTGGATTTATTCATTCACATCAGTTTTGTCCACTAAAATCGGGAGTAAATCCAATGTTATACGCATGAATAAAAAGCAGAATGTATGCTGATTCTAGTGATGCTATTATTGTTGTAATCGGTTGAACACAGCAGTTGTTATGACCGGTAGAAAATGTTGATGAAATCTCAACTTCAAAATTCTAACCTCCTCGAAAGGGGTAAAAAATCAATATTTTTTTTATTTTGATAAAATTTCACATATAAGGGTTTTATGGTGCGCTAAATCAAGATTTGACATTAGTTGTTCATGAAAAAAAGTTTCCACTGATTTACAGCGGATTTTCTTGGAATTTTGTCATTTTTTGAGCACTCTAAAGGCGGGTAGTGTTTTGAGCATAACGAAAGTATTTATATTTAAAATACCATACATAACTACAATTAAACGTGAAAGAATCATTTCTCTATCTTGACGTAGAGCTGAGAAAAAAAATAAAACGTGATTTTCATATTTTATTTTTTGACTCGGCTCCTAATGCCCATTGGCGGCTATAACTCTAGTTTTGCACTATTATAGGTCCCTACTACCCACACAAAAATCGGCATTCAAATCTGTGAGTTACAACTGCAAACGTCCCCTTGTGAGTATATTTTACAAAGACATATCCATGATCTGTTGTTTTTCTCAGTGAGGGAGGAATATGAAATGCATTGTGTTTTCTCTTCGTTCCAACCAACAGTTCGCCTGTCAGCCACATATCAGATTTCACTATATGCACTATTCACTCCTTTATCTACTCTTTGTTTGATATAGGTTTATATTTCTATAAATTAATATATACTTTTATTATTTTCCTAAAATTATTCACATGAGAAGAGTTACATTTCACAATCATCAGTAACAGAACTAACCAGAGAGGTGCAGTAGCAGCCTGATGAATTGTACATTAGAGGTGAGAACTGTTATTGATCTAGTAATGACCAGTAAGGCACTGTCCCGTCGCCTGGACATGTTCTGTAATCTGCTTTGTGACAGCGCCTCTCCAAACATTGGAGGATATTCCAGTACCTGGAAACTGCTTACCTTCCACGATTTCCAGTATAGCATTAAATGCTCAGATTATAATCCAGTATAAGGGTAAACCCTATAATAAGTTTCGTTACCATCGGAACTTAGACTGTTCTCTAAGTATTAAGGATGAAATTTTAAAATAGTTTTAACAATAATGATCACATGCTGTGGGGAAACAAAAATGGATTCCTCCCTGACTGCGAAAACAATATATCATGGATACGTCTATATATAATCTACTCCTTTTCCAATTTGCATTTTAGAATTAAAAGAAGACTAAGTAAGTAAAATACTCATATGCATGACTGTGATTAGACCTATTTGGACGTACCGAGTTGAGCTTTGGCGCTCCACTAAACCATCTAATTCATCTCGTATTCGATCTTTACAATCCAAAATTCTTCGAAAAATCCTCAATGCTCCTTACCTTGTCACCAATAAACTTATCCATAAAGATCTCAGTGTTCCATATGTTGCTGATTTAGCCCAAACCAGATACCTATCCTTTCATAGTAAGCGACATAACCACTCAAATCCACTAGTTTAGTGGAAAGCTATTTGGTTCGATCCAAAGTAGTTTCAGATAGGAGATCGGGAAGCAGCCAGATGTAATAAAAACCAAGCTCAAGTAAAAAAACTTTTTAACAAAACTAACAGCTGACATCTCGACTCATCCTACCACTGTCCTCACCACTTACGCTGATGACACATGTGTGTTATCAGTAAATAATTATCCTTTCGTTGCATCCCAGTCACTGCAACCTCATATTACTAACATTCAATAATGGTGTCGAAACTGGAGAATAAAAATATATCCAAATAAATCCCAACAAATAACCTTTATCCTTCGTCGTAAACCTACGACTTCCTGTCCCACAGTATCCTTTAATGATATTCCACTAATCCCTGTTGAACAGACCCACTTGGACAAACGTCTTACTTGGAACCCACATACAAGACTAAAACGACAAGAAACTGCTCGTCGTTACAGACTACTTCAACATTTACTAGACAAACGATCAAAGCTAACAATTAATTATAAAAGGCTCATTTACATGACTGTGATTAGACCTATTTGGACGTACGGAGTTGAGCTTTGGGTCTCCACTCAATCATCTCGTATTCAATCCTTCCAATTCAAAATCCTTCGAAAAATCCTGAATGCCACTTACTTTGTCACCAATAGACTTATCCATAAAGATCTTGATGTTCCATATGTTGCTGGGTCAGCCCAAACCAAATACCTATCCTTTCATAGTAAGCTCCATAACCACTTAAATCCGTTAGTTTCTCAACTTGCTTCCCACTTCATTCCCGATAAACCTCCGAGTCGTCTGAATAGAAGATGGCCTAGAGACCTTCTAGTGTAAAATTTTTATTGAAGTACTACTGATGTATAGTTCTTTTCAAGTTTTGACATGTTATTATAATCCTTGTCAATACATTTACTTGATTTTTATATTTTGTACAGTTGTAAATTTCAATAAATAGATATTGAAAAAAAAAGAATTAAAAGGATCAATTTACTTCAATTAATAATTAAATTAACTATTAACCAATATTCGAAATAAACAAAGTTGAGAGACATATGGGTTTCAAACTTGATTTTTTTCATTGAAACCTATATTGCTCTTAAACGAACCTATGAAGTCTTCGCGACAAATGTTGATGTGTTAAAATTTAAGCACACACTTTTCTTTAGAGCATTCTAGGTCGTGAATACTGTAAATAATTTCATTAAACTGATTAATGTTATTTTACAAAAAAATATTCTCCATTCAATGTCTTATAAAGAAGCTGTATCGAACGTTCGATCCGAGTATGTAAAACTACTCGCAACGCCCTCGCGTTTCCCAAAAACGAACCACTTTTGACCAACTAGGTCAACGGTAAAACATGTTCTATATTAAAAAAAAAATGCTAGTTTTCTGTTGCTAGAACATTGTGTACAAAAATTTCGACTAATTTTATTTAAAGTTCTCATAACCTAGTTTTAATGATGTTATTTTATCATTTTCCTTTGTTTTTAATTAATACTTTTTCAATTTTCAGATTCTCATTGTACTGATTTCCTTTGAACTCATTGCTTCGTTACATTATTCTTGGAAATATTTATCAAGGTGAGTTACTTTTTTTTTTTTTTATCCATATAAGTAGAAATGTAAATAATCATTTTTTTTTTTAAATTTTAAACTAGGTGTTTCAGCGTGATTTATGTCACATTTCGTTTCACAAACATTGGCCTATCAACAGGGTCCTTACCAAAGTACTGAACCCGTAAATGATACCTGTAATGGTTCAGATTATAAAGTAATCAGTGCTTTGGAATCATTTGGTAAAATTATTATTTTTTTAGTTGTTTAAAAATAAACAAAATGGCTGGTCGACTGGCTTTTTTTTATATATATCCATTTATTGAAATTTACAACTGTACAAAATATATACATCGAGTAAATGTATTGACAACGGTAATAATAACATGTCAAAACTTGGAAAGAACTACTTATCAGTAGCACTTTATTAAAAATTCTACACTAGAAGTTCTCTAGGCCATCTTCGTTTGAGACGCCTCGGAGGATTATCAGGAATGGAGTGGGAAGGAAGTTGAGGAACTAACGGATTTAAATGGTTATGGAGCTTACTATGAAAGGATAGATATTTGGTTTGGGCTAAATCAGCAACATATGGAACATTGAGGTCTTTATGGATAAGTTTATTTGTGACAAAGTAAGGAGCATTAAGGATTAATAAAAACGTAAATGTACTATTTTGAGTGGCAGAAACGTTTGCCATACTGTCATATACTTTTATGGTTTGAAATTTAAATACAACCAGATGAAATCAATAAAATTATTTCTGCCGAATAAAAATTATTTTATTACCCTTTGCTTTTTGATATTGTGTGTAAAAATATGATCCGTGGGCCTTTAGTTGTGAGCCCTGATAATGCTGTCATTTATCCACAAGTTTCTCAATAGTCGGTCCATCTGGATTACCAAATCATACATTGAAAGTGAAAATTGAATGTCAAATAATGCTTTACGTTAATCTTCATTCACCTAATCAGTGCAATTTTATGGAAGTTAACAATTACTGTAATTAGTGAAAATATCATTGAAGATATAATGCTCAATAGCATATGTACTTCAATGATTAGTTGTTTTTTTTACTTATGGATAGGGGGCAAAGCCAAGACGAAGGGATGCTAGTATTGTATAACTGCCATTTATATTGATTCCTATGAGTCGTTCGAAAAAAAAATAAATTAAGTAAAAGCTTTAGCTTGTATTTTATTAGCTGGAGATGAGTTCGAGGTTATATGTTCTCCAGATCATACGCCCTATCTCCTGGAATCCGATGGAATGATCAATCATCATTACAACATTACAAAGCTATGGCGGGCGGTTCGCCGAAGTCCGTTCAGTTCCTGGAATATATCATAACGCCCCTCGGCTAATATGTCAGTGCAATATCAGGTTAATTGCGTTATCTAATTAATATTTAATATTGTTTACTATAATAATAATAATAATAATAATATTCAATCTACTGTTAACTAATCCCTTCAACAATTATTATAAATAAAATTAAAGTCAATGAAGCTGTTCCGTTTTCTTCTCGAATAAGAGTCTTGAAGATATTTTTTATCTTTATCGTAATTGTTTATGATGTGAGTTAATAATTGTATCCTAGAAAAATACGGTATTAGTATAATTAAAATTACAGGAGGTGTAGCTGAATAAAGGCAAATAAAGATAGTAACATACAAATCAAAATGTATAAATATTTTCTCAATTTATCTACAAGTTATAATTAATTAGCGTACGAAATGAATCTTAAACGATATTACTTGAGAAGATGTTACTTGCTCCTTTTAACAGTTACTTTTCCGTTACCAGTTACTGTCTTACCGGCGCGCATTCTAGCGGTACCCATTCGAAATTGGAACTCAATTTTCCCTTTATCACACATACTAACTTACCCCCGATGTTTTCCAGCCTTCAAAATTCCCTCACTGCTCTTTACTACGATCCGCGTTTTTAGCAAAAGCAACCACAGAATATTCATTTATTATTCTATAATACTTTTAAACATAAAATAAATACCTTATACTCATAAATTATTTATCCATATAAATAATATACTTCATATATTATTCTACTATTAATAACATAATATTATTAGTTTTCGATTAAATCTTACTCACACCGTGCCATTTATTTATGGTTTCTCACATTTTTCTATTGCCATTTTATTACAAGTTTTTTTTTTTTTTTTTTTTTTTTTAAATAGGATGTCTATTTAATATTATAACAAGGATTTCATATTTATTGGATAAATAAAATTTTTAAACATTGATGTACAATTTACAAAAGCATGTAGTATGATTTCTATTCGCATCTAGAATAGAATCTGAGGATCTCGTGTGAATGCGCGCCGGTAAAACAGTAACTGGTTACCGAAAAGTAACTGTTAAAAGGAGCAAGCAACCTCTTCTCAAGTAATACCTTTTAAACTTTAAAACAAATTGAAAAACTAAAAAGTAGAGGTGGGTATCTGTGACTTTTGAAAAAAAAAAAAAAAATGATATGTACTTGCGAAGAGGTGGCTTGCCCCTTTTAATAGTTACTTCTCGGTAACCAGTTACTGTCTTACCGGCGCGCATTCTAGTGGTACCCATCCGAAATTAAAACTTTCAAATATCCCTCCTTTCATAACATATTCTATTCTAGGCACAAATATGAATCACACTTCA
Source organism: Euschistus heros (assembly GCA_003667255.2). Taxonomy (NCBI): domain Eukaryota; kingdom Metazoa; phylum Arthropoda; class Insecta; order Hemiptera; family Pentatomidae; genus Euschistus; species Euschistus heros. Next base: position 3,190,000 of record RCWM02000063.1, read on the forward strand.
TGCTTTTGTAAATTGTACTTCAATGTTTAAAATTTAATTTTAATCGGTAAATATGAAATCCTTGTTATAATATTTAATACATGTGTTATTCTAAAATAGCTAAAAAGAAAAAAATAGCCAAAAAAGAAATGAATAAAAGTGTTTAAATTTTATTATGCTTAAATAAGCCATAAATATTGTAAATAGTGTCTAAATGAAACCAACAATAATTTATAATAAAATGACAATAGTAAATAGCCTGATAAGCCATAAATAAATGTCAAGGTGCGAGAATGATTTAATTGAAAACTAATAATATTATGTTATTAATAGTCGATATTATTTATATCGATAAATATAGTATATTATATTATAATTATAAATAATATATGAGTATAAAGTATTTATTTTATGTTTAAAAGTGATATAGAATAATATATGAACATTCTGTGGTTGCTTTTGTTAAAGGCAGTTTAAAGGCTGGAAAACACGAAGCTTAATTAGTATTTGGTAATAAGGGAAAATTGAGCTCTAATTTCGAATATCTACCGCTAGAATGCGCGCCGGTAAAACAGTAACTGGTTACCGAAAAGTAACTGTTAAAAGGAGCAAGCCACCTCTTCGCAAGTAATATCGTCAATTCAAACTTCAATGTTATCCCCATATCATCGCTGTTTTAATAAAAAATTAATTTCCATAAATTATATAAATAAATAAACAATAGATTTTTTAGATTTGGCCTGAAGAAGGTTGTGAATAACGTTTAATTTAACTTGGAATAGTTTGACCTGGATCAAGCAAGTATGATTGAGGTCTAAAAAAACGAAAAAAATACTGAAAAGATAAATCATCGAATATTTCAAAACAGTATCCTTAAAGACAACAATGACGGAAGTTATTCTTCCGCCATCTTAAAATCGAAATTAATAATACAAATATTTATTTCAAAGCAGTATCCTTGAGGACAATGGCGGAATATCCTTCGGATAACTCAAAAACCGTTAAATATTTCTACGAAAAAACTATTAAAATCGTTAAATTCCACCATCTTAAAACAGCATCCTTAAGGACGAAAACTAATTCTAATCGTGAAAGGAGAGTGGGCCAAGGATGTCCTTCGGCCTCAAAAAGTCGTCAGATCCTGGCACATCTACCTGCTATAAGGACACTGTTTTTCAGATCTGCCAGGATCTGACGACTTTTCGAAGGACATCCCTGACCACTCTTCCTTTCACAATTAGAATTAATTTTCGTCCATAAGGATATGTTGATATATTTAACAGTTTTTAAGTTATCGGAGGATAACTTCCGCCATTGTTGTCCTTGAGGATACTGTTTTAAATTTTTTTTTAATATTTATCGATTTTAAGATAGCGGAAGGATAGTCAGTAACACCAGTAGATTTTATTATTGTGCAATCTTTCTAAGACTACAAAGATGATTTTATCAAAATTTGGTACATATTAGTTTAATAGTTTTCGCGTAAGTGACCACAAATAAAAAATAGTAATTTATCATTGTATATATTTTTACAATATGGTAGTAATAAATTAAAATCATTTAATCATAGAACAATTTAAATTCATGAAGATGTTTACCCGCGGCACGTTCTAGCGCCATACAATCCTAATACGCCAGCCCCGCACTGACTCAAATAGTAGCGGTGCGCTATGAATCTGTGATGAGGCCATCCATGTCTGTCATTGTCCGCTTCCGGGTAACTGCACTCACCACGTAACTCTACACCGCTCTGCATCTAAAGAATTCGCGACATCCGTTCTTGGCGTAGCTTCTAATAAGTATGTTATTAGTTAATATGCTGCATTGTCTGTTGGAACCGTAAGATGGAGCTCTTTAGGAAGGAGGTACCATATAGGAATAGCCGGGCTTCCATATATCATACCTCTACGTGAGATGTGAGGAAAATTCTATGCTTAATTAAGTCAATGAATATATAATTGAATGGGTTCAATAAACCAAGCATTTTTTAATACAATGCGTTTGAAACATTTAAGAGGAGAATCAACAATGGTCGCACTAAGGCAGTATAAGATGTATACACTCAACAGCGAAAAAATACCGGACACTCACATTTGGTCTCATAATTTTGTTAAGTAATTTGTGAAAAGGCAAAAAAAAAAAAAAATGCTTTGATGGTACTTTTTGATAATTAAATACCCTCCTGTCTTGAAGGAATGAGGAATAGATTTTTAAAAAATAATTCCTAAAACTGAAATTTCGCAAATTCAACTTCTTTGTTATTTATTGGATTGTTTTAATTTCTTTTATGCTTGACAGGATTATACGAATATACATTATATCGGGTTTCTACTATATATATATATATATATATCCGAAACTAGCCTGATAATAAAAAAACTAATAGTAGAACTGGCAAGTAATTTATCATTTCCTAAATATATAAATCAGACTACTCCAGCATTTACTAGTCAAAGGTTCTAAGGTCCTAATTAATTACAAAATACTTATTTACATGTCAGTAATTAGACCTATTTGGACGTACTACTAACTAACTAATACTGGACGTAGCTTTGTGGCTCCACTAAACCATCCAATTCATCTCGAATCCAATCCTTACAATCCTAAATCCTTCAAAAAATCCTTAATGCTCCTTACTTTGTCGCCAATAAACTTATCCATAAAGATCTTAATGTTCCATATGTTGCTGATTTAGCCCAAACCAAATATCTATCCTTTCATAGTAAGCTCCATAGCCACTCATATCCACTAGTTTCTCAACTTGCTTCCCACTCCATTACCGATAATCCTCCGAGGCGTCTGAAAAAAAGATGTTCTAGAAATCTTCTAGTGTAGAATTTTTATTGAAGTGCTACTGATGAGTAGTTCTTTTCAAGTTTTGACTTGTTATTGTAATTGTTATCAACGCATTGTATGTATTTGTACAGTTGTAAATTTCAATAAATTGTTAAAAATAAAAAAATAAATATATATATATATATATATTAAGAATTGAGTTGTATGCAACTTGATTTTGAAAAGGACATTGATGGAAGAACCTGCAGCTGACCGAAAAGGGGTCATTTTCTTGACGGATGGTCTGTCAGGCGTTAAAGGCCAAACACCCAGCCTAAGTTATCATCTTGCGAAAAATTCCCGTTTAGCGGTAATAATTAAAAGTAATTTTCTAACTCGATAAACGTTTAGTTTTACATTTTTTTTATATTAATTTTTTTTTTTTTTTTAAATGTTCTTGTAATGCATTTTTGGGGTTCATCTATATGTTAATTACATCGATATATTTTTCATTTAAATGACAGTATTAAAGGCTGATGTACTTCAGTACTTAAATGTTACGGCTTGGCGTTGATGGTTGACTTAATGATAAGGTTAATAATGTAATATACATTTTATATATTTATAAATTTTGGTTTAAAATTATTTAAATTTTTTTATGATGGAGTTTTTGAAGTTTTAGTTTTGAAATAGTGATCGATATTTTGAAAGGTTTTATAATCATTTATAAAATTTTTAAAAACATGCTTCCAAAAGTTTATAAGTTTTAGAAATTCGAATCACCGATATTTGAAGCTTTATTAGTATCAAACATCAATATTTCTTGACATGAATATGTTCTTTGGCTATGAATATATTTTATAGTATTTTATTTTCTTTGTAACCTAATGGTAATGCTTTTGTAATGTTTTTTTTTTTTTCCACACCCACACCCATTTTGACACGCTATAATTCTGTTGCTGTTGCTTAGATCGGGAATTAATAAACAGTTTCCTTATCAGAAATTTAATGTGAATATTTTTTTATACAGGGTGAGTATTCCTTATTGTATAAAAAAAAAAAAAAAAAATTGGGGTGAAACTAAAAATGTAGCAAAATGCCGCAAACCTAACTTTTCTATTCCAACCCGTTGCAGATATACGATAAATTCAAAATTCTTTTTTGAGGAAACCACGCTTTTTTGCATAAAAGCTGTAATATTTTTTTATTTTATTTAAATATTTTTATTGATATCATATATAAAATATTAAATATTGACCACAGTTTCGGATTTAGCATTAAATTTTCTATAAAAACTGAGTACCTGTAATCTTGAATTTTACAAATTTGGTATCTAAAGAACAGCTTGATCTCCACCTTATTTGTGGAAGTCACAATGTCTTATTTACTTCAACGCTCACTGTTTTTCGAAAAAACTATCCAATAAACGTCGAATTTTACAAAAACTGGCAGATTTAATTAGCTTTCGAATGATATGTTAAACGTAATGATTTTGTTTCAATTTCATGGAGAAATTCACTTTTGAAACCGAAAAAACATGGTGTTCTCATTTGGCGTACAAATCAGTTACTTGTGTAAATAAAACATTATGGCAATCCCTTTAAAAAAATGGGCATTTTAAACATAAACTCTTCATTAGGATAAAAAGCAAAGAAAAAAAAAATTAATGGAAAATAAAGGAAAACTGTCAATAAAGCGACACCAGATCAGAGGATCTTATGTTATTACATTTATTTATTATTAATATTAAGGATTATTTTATTAAATTTTCAATGTAATGTTTAAAACTCAATGATAATGAACATAGACCTCAATTTTGCTAATAGCTTGGATAATCTAGAAATGCAGATGACATTAAAGAATACCAGGTTTTTTTTACCACTTGAATATCGTGATGAAGTTGTGGTAGGATATTTTGTAACAAATCTTAGTAATTTCATTATTCAATCTGTTGGGCAAACTTTGATTTTTCAACACTATTCGAAAGCTATACAAAGCATTACCATGTTAGGGTTGAAATAATATAAACCAACGATACTCCACATGTAACGGTAGAAAATGCCTTCTGTGGAAAAAAAAAGACCCATCTAGCAATGAATTCCCCACAAAAAATGGTATTCTTTAAAATCATCTGCATTCTAGATTATCAAAGCTATTAGCGAAATTGAAGTTTATGTTCATTATCATTGAGTTTTAATCATTACACGCTTTTTTGAAAATATAATAAAATAAATCCTAAATAATAATAATAAATAAAATAAATGTTATAACATAAGATCCTCTGATCCGGTGTCCTCTTTATTTGACAGTTTTCCTTTATTTTCTACTGTTTTTAAACAATAAGTGAATTTTCTTTGCTTTTTATACCAATGAAGAGTTTATGTTTAAAATGCAAATTTTTATTGAGGGATTGTCATAATGTTTTATTTACGCAAGTAACTGATTTGTATGCCAGATGAGAACACCATGTTTTTTCGGTTTCAACATATCATTCGATAGCTTATTAAATTTGCACGTTTTTATGAGATTTGACGTTTTGTGGATAGTTTTTTCGAAAACGGTGAGCGTTGAAGTAATATAAGACATTGTGACTTCTCCAAATAAGGTGAAGATCAAGCTGTCCTTTAGATACCAAGTTTGTAAAATTCAAGGTTACAGGTACTCAGTTTTTATATTTTTATGCTAAATCCAAAACTGTGGTCAAAATTTGAAAAATATTTAAAAATATTTGGAGATATTACAGCTTTTATGGAAAAAACGTGGTTTCCTCAAAAAAGTCTTTGATTTACGGTATATTTGCAACGGATTGGAATAGAAAAGTGAGGTTTGCAACATTTTTTTTTTTTTTTTTTTTTTCATTTTTGATCTAGTTTCACCCAATTTTTTTTTATACACTAAGAGATACTCACCTTGTGTATACCATTTACCGCTAGAACCTACCGTTTATGAGCTAATATTGGTTAGATTGAAAAAAGTACCGTTTTGCCAACATTTTAAAGTGTTCAGGTCTAGCTCTGTTGATGTTGCTCGGATTGAAACTTTGAAGACAGTTTCCTCATCAGAAGCAGTAAATCATAGTTAGACACATTCACGTCCTATTATTGTTTTCCCAGTCATGTGTAAATTGAGTTTTATCAGTTAAAATTATTTTTGTTTATCTGTTTTTAAAGTCCTTAAGTACTCCAACTATAACAGGATATCCTAAAATATCAACTGCCATACAGATTATCAACTCTAATCTAGTCAGAGTAAAAGGCTAAGATTCATTCCGTGGCTCTTCGACAAAATAAATTCGAATCCTAGAATGCTGATGTTCCTAGCAATATCTACCTGACACTCTGCATGCTCGACTACCATACAATAGCCCTAATCTCAAATTGTTGTAAACTTATTTTCGTTTTCCATTTTTTATGTTTTGTCTCAGAAATCATATAAAAACATTTTTTTTTTTTTTTCCCCGTGAACCTAATTTAACGGGAATTGATAATACTTTTTTTTTTTTTTTTTTTTTTTTTTTTCACGTATAGGCCCCAAGGACACGGTTTAGCTTCTTTGGGATTCTCGACTCTCTTTCTTCCCATCTTAGCTTCATTATTCTTGAATGTCTCTCCCTTCTCTTCCTGGACCACATTGTACCCCTCTTTTTCTCTCTGCTAATTGTAGTGAACACCTCTCTATCCAAACTGTCGGTTTCTGACATTTTAAGGTTCTTTAATTCTTCTTGCATTTGCTTTGTATATCCACCTACACCTTTTATAGCTACAAATTTTATCGAATATCTCTTTATTTAGTCTTTCCTTCTTCATCCTTTTCATATGTCCATAGAACATCAGCCTTCGGATTCTTATTTCAGTCTCCAGGTCTTTCAGTTCTCTGTAGATCTCTTCGTTAGATCTTAGCCTGTAACCTTCCTGTGTTTTCCTGGGCCCTTTATAATAAAAATACATTTTTTTTTTTTTTTTTTTTTTGTTAAAAATATAACAGATGACAGCCTATACCATAATATTTCTTGGCCGTTTTTATCAGGCTCATATGAGACCTTTGAATTTGAAAATTCGGTCGGCATGGATTCCAACCAAATTTTCAAAACTTAAATCGCAGCTTTCCAATCATATAAATCCACTTTGGGCAATCCCTGTCCAACTCCACACATCCCTATAATCTTGCAGGTCTAAACGTCACAGAAGTTTCGCGACCTTTTGTTTAATTCGGCAATGCAGTCCTGACAATGGCCAGCTTTTCAGGCTTTCAGTGTTTCAATGGATTTTTCTTTGTTTCTCTAGCGCTCTAACACAGCCCCCAATGACTTACGAACCAGTGACCCAGCAACAGTAGATTTTCGGGAACTTCAGTCTGGGTTCAATTATTGTAAATAATTATAAATGTGTTTTTCAATCATCGAGTTCCAATTTATAAAAAGATGTTATAAAAAGAGTTATAAGGATATATATGCTATCGATTTTTATTGGGTTGTTTCACATGAAATGTCCGTTTTCAAAGGTATAGGGATTTTAGTAAAAATACAATATGAAAACAATATAATTTTATTCGAAGTATTTACCTTCTTTTTCTACACATTTTTCCCAACGTGACAACAACTTTTTTATCCCGGATTTGAAAAACTCTGAGCTTTGAAGTGAAACAAAATCTGAAAACGCACTTTTGATTTCAGCATCATTTGCAAAAATTTTTCCTCTGCAGAAGTTGTCTAAATTCCTGAAAAGGTGATAATCTATTGGAGACAAGTCGGGAGAATATGGTGGGTGCGGAAGAACTTCGTACCCCAGTTCTTTCAATTTATGCATGGTAAGTTTTGAAACGTGGGGTCTAGCGTTGTCGTGTAGGAGTATAGGACCCTTCCGATTTACCGATCCAGGTTTGTTTTTTCGATAATTTTTCGTGCATTTGGCCAATTTCATTGCAGTAGGTTGTAGAGGTAATGGTCTCACCTCTAGGCAAAAAGGAATAATGTATGATTCCAGCCATGGACCACCATACTGTAACCATCAATTTTTTCGGGTGCAAATTTGGTTTTGGCATTTGTCCTGGGCTTTCGTCGATGTCTAACCACTGCCCTGACCGACGCTGATTGTCATAAGCAATCCATTTTTCGTCGCAAGTTATTATTCTTTCAAGGAAAGGGTCGGTTTTTTTTGGCTAGCAAGCAACGAAACGCAGGTCTCAAGACGTTTCAATTGCTGTCGCTCAGTGAGATCGTGAGGTACCCATCTATCGAGCTTTTTCAACAACAGAGACTCGCAAAATCCTCTATGTATTTCAAATATTATAAAATCGGACATTTCATGTGAAACAACCCAATAGTTAATATATTATACATATAACAACTAATTGTTTTTTTTTATGTGTATACAATATATACGAGCACTGCTATTTTCTGTTATCAAATATCAATATATGATAAATTTTAAACTACAAATAAAAGAAAAAAGCCTTTTAACAACTGTATATACTCTGTGGTTCTATATGGATGATTTCTCTGCCTTATAAGGCGTATTTAAGGCTCACCTACCCTCGACTTTTCAAGGCTTCGGCCATTTATATCAAATGAAAATCCAATTAATCTTCTAATTACCGTGCGATGAGGATAATTTTCGCAATTAGGGAACGAAAGAAAGTCGAAGGTGAATCGGTGAGTTGAAAATCGTTTGATTCGAGGAATAGCTGATAGGTCAGGGCCACGGGTCTTCGATATCGGCAGGCCTGTCTTCACCAATAGCTCGTTAAAATTTTCCCTACTTTCTTACAATCTATTATTTTCAAGTATTTATATAAATATACCTATATCTTTAGTAAGGTTCTTGAGGTTCAGTCAATAAATAAAAACAACTATTTTGGTGACGTTTCCAGACTATATTGTTCTCATAATCATGACCTACAGTGAAAAAACAGGTTACAATAAAATTATATAAGTTATACAAGTTATTTCAAAACATAAAGTTAGCTACAATATAAATATATAACAACATGTGTTAGAATAATAAAAATATATATACTTACAGAATATAGAGGAGTATGAAACTACTTATTAAGTTACTGGTGGATTTGGTATCGACTAACTAACTATTCTAACAATTCTAGTACACAACTGACCTGGGGAAATTTTGAAAAGCAGTTATAAAGGTTTATGGGGCATTCCCTAGAACAAAATAAGATAAAAGGACTGGATGGTATTCCCAAGATGCAGTTACAAAAATATTTCGGTGTAATATACTAAAAGAATGATTTATATGATGTATATTAATGTAGATGTTTCTTATTGGTCTGAATGTATTAAATTGGAATAACAGGTGTTGAGATTTAGAACATCTGATTTTTTGTTTATTGCATGATTTTTAATTGTTTCTACGGTTATCATTTTTTTAATATTTCTTTTAAAATTATTTTGCTCGTGGTGAATAATTTTGGGTGAATTAAATTGAAAATAATGTTTTGTTTGCCTGTAATCTGTGTTGAGAGCTGTTTGGTCTGGTTTATTAGGGTTTTTGGTTATAGACTTGTAACTGTATTTATGTTGATAAATTCTTCGTTTAAGATATTGTTCCACTATACAAACTATCAAAGCTCCCAATTAATTACAAAAGACTCATTTACATGACAGTGATTAGACCTATTTGGACGTACGGAGTTGAGCTTTGGGGCTCCACTAAACCATCCAATTCATCTCGTATCCAATCCTTGCAATCCAAAATCCTTCGAAAAATCCTCAATGCTCCTTACTTTATCACCAATCAACTTAACCATAAAGAGCTTAATGTTCCTTATGTTCCTGATTTAGCCCAGGCCAGATACCTATCCTTCCATAGTAAGCTCCACAACCACTCAGTTTCTCAACTTGCTTCCCACTCCATTCCCGATAATCCTCCGAGGCGTCTGAAAAGAAGATGGCTTAGAGACCTTCTACTGTAGATTTTTATTGAAGTGCTACTATTGAGTAGTTCTTCAGAAGTTATTTACATGCCATTTTATTCACTATCAACACATTTACTTGATGTATATGTTTTTGTACAGTTTTAAATATGAGAAATGAAAAGAAAAAAAAAAAAAAAAAAAAAAAAAAAAAATTGTTCCGATGTACCGAAATAAGATTCTCCACAACTATCTTCACACGGTATTTCCAATTCAGCTTTATCTCTGGTCCATTTGGAGCCCTAGGTAGCGGATCTGTTCAACAGGGATCAGTGGAATATCATTAAAGGATACTGTAGGACAGGAAGTCGTAGGTAAACGACGAAGGGTAAAGGTTATTTGGTGGGATTTGCTTGGATTTATTTTAAATCTCCGATTTCGACACCATTCTTAAAGAATGAATCGGAAAAGGTTATTTATATTTTTTATTATCTATAATATCACAATATCAGTATCAATTTTTAGAAAAAAAATTTTTTTTCTCAGTTATGAATTTAAATTACATCAAGCGGATGTAATTACAACGTTCAACACTTCGATTGCTTGGTGCAACTACCAAATGGTAGTATCACAATAAAAGTTCTATATGAAAAGGCCACGAGGCCATCTTCTTTTCAGACGCCTCGGAGAGTTATAGTCTTGAAAGTTAAAATAATATTGTAAAAAATAAAAAAATTACTATCGTTTAGAATGGTGGGATTCGTTCCACACAATTGTGATTCCACACAAGGTGTGGTTATCTATTAAAATACTAATTTTTTTGTGAAGTATGTAAAGTTAATCGAGATATTGTATCATTATTAATATCGAATTATATGGTAATGTCGGCATATCGGGTGGGGGTTGGTATATTGTCACTAAGGGATAAAGGAGTAATATATACAGAAGACAGCTTAATGATGGTGGCTGTGGTGGGAGTGGGGGAAGGATAGAGTAGATCATATCTTTCACAAGTTTGTTACAATTTTTCATGGAATATATCACAACTCCGTATGTCGAACTTGGTCTAATTACTGCCGTGTAAATAAGTGTTTTGTAATTTATTGGCACCTCTGAACGGTTGTCTAGTAAATGTTGGAGTAGTCAGGAACGATGAGCAGTTTCTCGTCTTTTAAGTCTGGTATATACATATATATGATACATAACATATATACATGGTATATACATAACTTAATAATGATATTATAAACAGACACAATTATCAGAAGATTAATAGATACAAATTAATTAATTAAACACATTCCAGCCGCATAGCATGTTGATGTTCTATTCGATATCTTGCTATATCTGTCCCCTGGAGTGTAGACTTGTAGACTCAAGAAGGATATCGAGTTGAGGTGACCAATTAGCAGTAGTGCCTTTGTAAGGCAAGCGCCATATCAATTCCGGCCTTAGCTAGCGGCCTTAGAAGGCAGGCCTTAGACAGTTACGGCTAAAGGCTCTGACCTCATTCGCGCCTCTCTTCGCTAATTTATATCCATTAATGTATTTATTCCATCATTCAATGTCACACCTTCCTTCCGATTGTGGAAAATAAATTAATAAAGTTAGATTTTAGATGTTCTGATGTCCGATTTGTTTCTTAATGTTATTACGAAAATTTGTTTTACTCCAAATGATTCGTTGTTATTTTTTATTATTTATTTTTTGTCATATTTTCCTTTAGCTTTAGTTAGTACAAACTTGTAAAAAGAACTACTCATCAGTAGCACTTCAATAAAATTCTACACTAGAAGGTCTATAGGTCATCTTCTTTTCAGACGCTTCGGAGGATTATCGGGAATGGAGTGGGAAGCAAGTTGAGAAACTAATGGATTTGAGTGGTTATGGAGCTTACTATGAGGATAGGTATCTGGTTTGGGCTAACTCAGCAACATGTGGAACATTAAGATCTTTATGGATTAGTTTATTGGTGACAAAGTAAGGTGCATGGAGGATTTTTCGAAGGATTTTGGATTGTAAGACTGGGATACGAGATGAATTGGATGGTTTAGTAGAGACCTAAAGCTCAACTCCGTACGTCCAAATAGATCTTATAACAGTCTTGTAAATAAGTCTTTTGTAATGAATTGGGAGGTTTGATCGTTTGTCTAGTAAATGTTGTAGTCTGTAACGACGGGCAGTTTTTTTTGTCTATTTAGTCTTGTATGTGGATTCCAATTAAGACGTTTGTCCAAGTGGAGTCCAAGGTAGCGGATCTTTTCAACAGGTTCAACAGTTACTACAGTCTGTTCAAGGTTACTGTAGGACAGGAAGTCGTGGGCTTACGACGAAGGGTAAAGGTTATTTGGTGAGATTTTTTGGGGATTCTCCATTTATTATATATAATCGTTAAAAAAACCCAAAATTGGGACCTCTCTCCACCCCTTCCACCGTAAGCTCACCCCCCAGGGGCGGGGACTTTTAGTATGTTTACCTTCTAACTATTCCTAACGAAGCTATGAAGTTAAAAATTATCGCATATTTCATGCGCTCTACAATGTGTTTATTGACTGGACTAACAAGCATATCTATGATCTGTTGTTTTTCCTAGTCAGGGAGAAATTGAGTTATCTGTTATAAAGTTGTAAATTTAAATAAATAGATATGATTTTATATTTTTTATATTTTTTATTTTCCATGTAAATATAATTACTATTGTAAAATTCCCTCATAGTAGATGTTGAGTGAGAGAACAAAAATTAGTAAAATAGGATTAATCAGTTTTAAACTGTTGGGAAGAGGAGAGAATGGGTTGAGATTGCTTTTGGTAGAGTTGACAGTGAGTTAGTTATCGATGACAACAAAGTTAGCCGTTCAAGTCAAGTTCCCATAATAACATCTTCTTCTCAATTTCAGAATGACATTGAAATGGTTTCAGAAACTGGATTTAGGGCTTTATGTTCGCCTCCACTGGAGGCTTCCACGATCTCATTCTCTCCATTGTTGTCGAAAACTTTAACCAAAATTTCAAGAATATCATTTCATTTGTTCCTTGGCCGTGTAGATATAGCGAAATCAGAATTCATTGTTTGTTCTAGGACTCCTGGATAAAATTATAATGAATATTATATCTCCAATTTTGTTCAACTGTATTCTTTTTTTTATTTTATATCAAATTACTGAAATTTACAAATGCAAAAATATACATCAAGTAAATGAGCTGATAACGATTACAATAACGTCAAAACTTAAAAAGAACTACTCATCAGTAGCACTTTAATAAACATTCTACACTAGAAAATCTCTGGGATGCTAGTTGAGAGACTAGTGGATTTGAGTGGTTATGGAGCTTACAGTGAAAGTATAGGTATTTGTTTTGGGCTAAATCAGCAACATGTGGAACATTGAGGTCTTTATGGATATGTTTCTTGGTGACAAAGTAAGGAGCATTTAAGCTAATATTGACTTGATGGTGATAAATACTGTTATAAACGTCCATACAGATGCACAGCGGAAGATAGAAAACAAATAGGAAATCAAATATCAAAACTATTGGAGAAGAATTTTATAGAAGAATCTTATAGCCCATTTGCCGCTCCATTAAATCTGGCATTTAAAAAAGGAAATAAAAAAACAAAAAAAACAAACAAGATTATGTATTGATTTCTGAGAACTGAACAAAATTGTCGTCCTTCAATCACAGCTATTTTCCTTGATTGAGGATTTAATGGTTAAAACTGTAAACTGTTAATATTTTTCAACTTTTGACGTAAATTTAGCATTTTGGTCAATTCCTTAGAAAGTTGAAGATAGATACAAAACTGCATTTGTTACACAAGAAGATCATTTACAATGGACGTGTCTCCCATTCGGATGGTTCCAGCCATTTTCCAAAGAATATTGAGCAACATCATAAGAAAATACAAACTCTTGTTAACTCTTGTTGTCAAAAATACAAAATTTTATAGCCGATGTATTATTTTGTTCAAAAACATTTGAAGAACATATACTACGAGTACATTTATCAAGACTATTGGAGGCAGTTCTAACTGAAGGCTTTAGATTAAAGTTTTCGAATTGTACTTTTGCAAATAATTATGCCAAATGTTTAAGTCATATAACATTTTGGATTGTAAGGATTGGATACTAGATAAATTGGGTGGTTTAGTGGAGCCCCAAAGCTCAACTCCGTTCGTCCAAATAGGTCCACACCCATGTAAATGAGTCTTTTGTAATTAATTGGGAGATTTGTACTTCTTCTAGAAAATGTCGAAAAAGTGAGTAACGACGAGCTGTTTCTTCTGGATTCCAAGTAAGGTCAAAGAAGCTTTCTTGGCACTGGTGTAGTCAGCTGGAAGACTCGGGCTTAAAGTGAATCAATCACAAATTAAATATATGGTGACGGGAGATAAATTGAATCCAAATGAAAGCGTTTCATTTGGAGAGTATACTTTTGAAAAAACTGCAGACTTCGTATACCTGGGATCAACGGTATCGCAGGATAATGATGGTGGAGCTGAGGTAAAAAGAAGAATAATATCTGCCAACCGATGCTATTTTGGCCTAAAAAAACTTATAAGTGGATATACTCTCTCAAGGCAGACAAAACTCCACCTTTATAAAACTACAATTCGTCCTGTTCTGATGTACGGCTCAGAAATCTGGACTCTGATAAACACAATTGAACAGGACCTCCTGAATTTTGAAAGAAAGACCTGAGAAGGATATTTGGTGGACTGTGTGAAAATGACGTATAGAGAAGACTAAAGAGGTTTATAATAACTTTAATGAATTAAACATCGTCCAGGTCAGTAAACTGGGCAGGTTGCGGTGGGCCGGACACTTGTTGCGAATGGAGGGTGAAATGCCAAAGAAAATACTATCTGAGCCCCTCCATAGAGCCAGAAGGAGAGGAAGGCCGAAACTGAGATGGGCCGACGGAGTGGCGGCTGATGCAAATGAATTCCTGGGGGTCTGGAACTGGATGGTAGCTGCGCAGGACCGTGAAGATTGGCTGGGGCTGTTGATGGAGGCCAGGACCCGTCTCCGGGTTGTAGCGCCATGAGAAGAAGAAGAAGGATTCCAAGTAAGACGTTTGTCCAAATGGAGTCCTAGGTAGCGGATCTGTTCAACAGGGATTAGTGGAATATCATTAAAGGATACTGTAGGACAGTAAGGTTTACGATGAAGGAAACTGTATTCTTAAAAATGTTTTAAGAACATGGAAAAAAGAAATTTCAAAATTAAAAATGATATCAGGATTGGTAGAAGAGAAGATTGATGTAGAAATATTGGAATTTGCGGATGATTTAGCAATAGTCACAGCTGAGTGAAAAATGCTGTTTGGTAAAAAATCTTTCTTTAGATAAAAGAAAAGACTTCAAAATTGTTTTTTTTTTTTTTTTGACCATTGTATTTTATTTTTATTATTATTTTTTTTTTTTTTTTTACTTTTCCACTATTACATTTTAAAATACACAAAAGTTAAGAGGTATGTTATTATTAGAGGATCCATTAGAATTTTCCAAAGGATTACACAAATTAAATGGAAGCCATTAATCTAATTACTAGCGTTCCCTTAAATAATGTAATTAATTTCTTCGGCGCACGCAGCGGTATAAAAACCAAGCTTCATGTGTCCATCAGCCCAACATTTATTTTATATAAACCAAGTTTTTTAATGACAAAAATGTGATTTATCAGCAATAAAATATCGTCTGCTTGGAGGTAAAACTCACTAATAGTGCATTTTTTTCCAGATTCGACAAAAATTCATTATGTGTTATTATTTCCTATAAGTGTGAAAAGTCAGCAAGTGCATATAACTGCTATATATACACATTAGAGAACGAGATAATTCACTATATAACTATTTAAGAAACATTTAATGAGCATATTCACGTTTGTAAATTGAAAGGAAAAAAAAATTGATTTTGTTACTTAGTGACTCTTGCCACCAAGCAGGCGATATATGTGCGTTAATGCCATATAGGTATATATCATATCAATTTGCAAACGTTGCGATATCCACCAATATCGATTTCGCTACTTCATTTCGAGGTTTACATTCATGAATAAGTGTTTTTTGTTCGAGGACTAGTTTCGAATGTTGTTTATTGGGACATTAACGTCCTCACATACCCCTACTAGATTACCATCAAGACTAGACTTATCCTACAAGTTGTCGTATCTTATTGTATAGGGTTGGGAAGGTCGAAGTCCATTCCCTGGATCTGCTACAAAATAAAGTTTAACCCGCCCAGGTGGGATTCAAACCCCTCTGCCCAACTCGCTCGGCCATTGAGTCCCCAGTTTCGAATGTTTAACTTTCATTATCAGTTATAAGGAGAAACGTATGTGTCTTAAAGGATGTCAAAGTGGACTGCTTTAGAACCTTTGCTTTTAGAAACACTTTTATTTTAGGATTGATGAATTAATTGCCACTTCTATTGAAATTATTTTATTAGAAAACTAGTTTCGAATGCTAAACATTCATCTTCAGTTCTAAAACATACAAAATTTTCAAAACATCAGCACTTCGTTACATGGATTATATATACTAAAGGTTTCAAAAATGTAAGACAAGAAATCAAATATATTGATACTCACCTGAGGAGATCTAACAGATATCTGAAATATATCCATAGTGGAAGGGGAAGGGCCAGGTTGGTTAAATTTTGGGGGTTTTACCTAGGGATTTCCTTTATGCCTAATTGAATTTTTCCGTTCCCATTAGAACAGATTTAAAATGGGATTATTAGAAATGTTTATCTGGCCATTTAAACAAAAATTTGGATCGGTTTTAAACGATTTTATTACTTCTAATGATTTATAGATATTTCATTTTAGGCTATTTTAGTAGAAAAATATTAATTATTTTTCCAATAGGAACGGAAAAATCCAATTATTCATAGAGGAAATCCCAAAAATTTAACCTGGCTCTTTCCCCTTCCCCTAAGGATATATTTCAGATATCTGTTAGATCTCCTTGGGTGAGTACTTGTCTTGATTTCTTGTCTTACATTTTTGAAAACTTTATTATATATAATCCATGTAACATAGTGCTAATATTTTGAAAATTTTAAAACTAAAGATGAATGTTTTGCATTCGAAACGAGTTTTCTAATAAAATAGTCCCAATAGAAGTGGCAATTAATTCATCAATCCTAATTGTATTGATCCTTCTATACCATCATAGTTTACCTCGAGTTGGGTTAGTTACCTTAGCCCTCTATAAAAATGACGAAAAAAATTGAGAAAAAATGTATTTTTGACAGGATTAAGTGTTGATTCGTTCTAGAGATCGCTTGTTTAGATGATGATTACTGATTATTGTAATGATTTGAAGCATATAAGTTCAATGTTAATGATCCAATTGTTTTAGGTTTACATTTTAATTATTTCTTTTCGACTATATATTATTTGCAGAAATATACATATGAGATATAAGAAAATTAAATCATTAAGATAGACCGAGGGAGATGAGGATTAGGATTCGTGGATACAGAGAGGTGGATATAGAGCAATTAGCCACTGGAGCCTGGATCTCCAGGACCCATTGCCCTGGAATCCAGTCCTAGGCCACCTCCTTCTTCTTTCCTTCCTCGCTGGACAAATTCAAAACAATTTAGGTCCTCTCTCGTGCAAATTTCTAAATCTTGGTCCTAAAAAATTATAAACATCTATTGGAGTGTTAGCCAAGTCTTTTAATTCTACGGGAAAACATTTTTTTTTTTTTTTTTTTTTAACTACTAATCACTCCTATTTACCACCCAGGGAAATTGTTTTTAAATACTCCTCCACAATATCTATATTTTCATGATAAATTTCATTCTAACCCAAAACCAATTTTTCCTTAACTTGCTTCTCGTTCAAATCCTGATAATCCTGAGATTTCTTCTAATTTGTAAATTTCTTTCGGATTCTACAAATGTATACTTTATTATTCACATTTATTCTCACTTACGTATTCCGACAGTTAAGAGCCATATTCATAATATTTACAGACATTTTAATAAAAACTAAGTGGTCACTCTAACAAACAGGTACAGAATATGGCAACATTACAAATTCCTGACATATCTCAACGGAGTCTGAAAATAAGGTGAATGAGGGATCTCCTAGTCTAATCCCTAATAATTAGTATCAGGCCTACAGATTGTACAACTGGGTGCTGACTCCCTCATGCCTGATCATGTCTGTTGTTTTTATGTAACTTCACATTCACTGGTTGTCCATTGTGAACAGTTGTGAATAAAATAATTATGATAAAAAAAAAAAAAAAAATATATTCTCAGAAAGTTGTATCATGTGATTAGATCTATTACCAGCTTATTGACTTTGAAGTATTTTGTCAAATAGATGTCAATTTTAGTAATAAAAAAAAAAAGAAATCTTTTTAAGAAAATTTGATAATTGATAATAGATTTGATAATGTTTGTGGATTTGTGCAGGTAGGAGCGCTTACTGCTCCAGTCTCCCCTCCAAAAACGTCATTCGTTGCAGAAACATTCAGATTTTCTTTGCGTTGCTTTCGGAAATATATCGTCTCTAAAGAATGAAAAAAGGATAATTTTTTTTATTTATTAGAGAATAATAATTAAAAAATTGCGTTACTTAGCTTTATCAAGATAAATATGTCATGATGAATTATGTAATTACAACTTTTGAAATCCAATCATAATTTAATTTAGTTTATATGTTCTTTTTTGTGACAAAATATATTTGATTTTTAGCCCTGAAGAAGACCTGCTGCACTCGGTCGAGTCGATTCCTACTCCTGATTGCAAACCACACCATTTGCTTCATAAAATGTATCTTAAAGTCAACCATACTATTTTTATTGAATTTCTTTTTCAGCCTGAATTAATTTTTTGGTTGGTTATTATTGTTTATAGGAGTAAAATGATCATCAACGCCTGCGGAATTAATTGATAATACCGATTTATATTATTATTCTCTAATAATGATTAGAGAAATATATTTTTGCAATTCAAAAAAAATATTTTTAATTTTTTTTTTTTTTTTTGCCACGGGACAGGTCGTTGGGCTGGTTTAATGATTAGCCCGTTCTAATGAACCCCGGAGAACCATAAACCAGACTTCAAGTCCCCTAAGTTGAAGTTTGACTTACCTTGGGCACTTAACCTCTAAACAGGACTGCTCCACTTTCAACTCCCGTCTCAACTAGTTGGATACGTGTCTTGTTAATACTTACAACAATTTAATGGGGTGTATATAAAAAAATGACCGTTTCTTAAACAAATATTTGTATTATTATTTCTTTGATATAAAATAAAATTAATACTCAAAGTATAGTCCATTGTTATCTACCGTCATTAACCTTCTGCTAGCCAATTGCTCGATGCCACGCTGATACCATTCCTTGGCATGGCTGTCAAAGAACTCTTAGACAGCATTTTCAACTTCCGCAAAATTATCAAAATTTTTCCCTTGAAGAAAATGGGCCATGGATCGAAACAAGTAGTAACCCGAAAGTGCGAGGTCTGGACTATATGGTGGATGAGGCAGGAGTTCAAACCCATGAAGTTTTGTAAACTTTTCTGATAATTGTTGAGGAGTAAGTTCGTGAGGGACCAGTCTACAGGTCTTTTTTCACCTTCCCAATGGAGAGAAGATGGCGACTAACAGTATCTTTCGACACACCACACTCCCTGGCAAGTTCGCGAGTACTTGTGGACGGATTTGACTCAACGGCTTCCTTCAGAACCTCATCAATATCCATTAATGGCCGCCCGGAGCCCTTCTTCCTTTCCAACGTCGTATCTCCACTTCTAAATTTTACTGTGCGCTCTTCAAGGACACCTTTCCCTTCATGTTTAATTATTTCACGAGTTGCTTCAGTCGCTGTGAAATTTGTTTTCCAGTAATGTCTTAAAATTATGAGAATTTCGTAGGACACTGTCATGTTTCTTCTTTGAAATAAATAACTGAACTGAGGCTTTTATTTGACGAGGTCCAGTGTTAGAAACAAGCTGTTAGAAAGAATGCTCTAAAGGGATTATTAAGTATTGGTAAATAATAAATAGAATTAAGATATTTACAGACTTTTGAACTCTGTGATTTGATAAAACGGTCATTTTTTTTGATACGCCATATTATTTTATCGATCCCTTTCCAGGAATCCGTATTAGGTCATTTATTTTCGATAACTGTTATTTTCTTAAGAATCGAAATTTGGTATCGACTCATCTCTCTATGTATCTTTATACGCCCTATTTATTAGTTTCGTGTTGCGTGTTGAGGCGAGAGATACTGGTAGAAGAGAGCGCATGTCATCCACCTGCTTTCCGATCTGCCCAGACTCCAGCCAGCAGGAACACTATTTAACTTTGGAACCAAATACGCCCAGGCCGATCATCAACTAAGTCGTTTTTCCTCTTTAAGTCTTTTAATAGTTTTTGGACACTGTCCAAAAGTTCATTTTTGTGAGCTGGAAATCCTGCGTTTGAAACATAATGTTCAAAAAACAAAAATAATGTAATCCAAAATACCAGTTTTTCTTGACACATCTTGGGCAGCTTTCTCCATTTCCTGCTCATCGTATCGCCAACATCCAAACCTCGATGTCATCTTTGAACCTGACAATAGATCATACAATTAAGAATTTATGATATAATATAGATATAATAAAATATAATCGAAAGCACCATTAGTGTACAGGGGTGGTCCACTATTTTTCATTAGTGGACACCTAACCTTACCGCAACAAGAAATTGTTTAACGCGAAACAAAATACGGAAAACATTCTATTCTGTAAGTAGATGGCTTAAATATTTGAAATTTATCAACATTTAAGTGTGAAAAAAATAAATGTATTCGCTTTCCTCCTTAGCGAATCCAACAGGTGTAGAGCCAAGTTCAGCTGTAAACAGAAGACGCTAAGTGCAAAGGCAAAGGTTGGTTTTCCTATGGTTCCTTACGCTATTCCTGGTATACCATATCAACCTTGCTCGGCAAATTCAACTTGATTGGACCTCCATAAACCTTATTATTAGCATTTAAAACTCCAAGTGGCCACTATTGGGTCTTTTACCCTATATGAGATTAAAGTTTTTGGCATTTGAAGCTAATGTTTGACAAAAAGTGAGGTAAACATTATTTTTTTTATTATCAATTATTAATAACGTATATCTCGAAAAACGTTGGATGTTCGACGAAAAACCAATTTTATAAGAAATTTAATTAGATTTGATTTTGATTTTTAACATAGTTTTCTTGAGTACACCGCTTTCGAGATATAATCGAAAACCCCAAAAATGGGACCTTCTCCACTCCCTCTTCACCGTTAGCTACCCTCCAGGGTCGGTGACTTTTAGTATGTTTACCTTCTCACTATTCCTAACGAAGCTGTGAAATCAAAAATTATTGCATATTTCATGCACTCTCTGCCTATCTTCTATCCCTCCTAATTCTTTTTTATGTTTCCTCATTTATATAAATTTTTCTTATATTGTTTTAACATTTATTTTCATTCATGATATTATTTTTATTGCTAATAGTGTTTTAAACAAGTATAAATTTTATAATATGTACTAAAATAAAAAATATTTATTTAAATAATAATTAATACTTTTATTATGATATATAGCCATGACCAACTATTAGGCACAATTTAAAACAGAATTTTAAATTACAAATCAAGGATTTTGCATATATAGGCCTTTGAAGTCTATGTTTTAAATTAAATTGAATATATTCAGTCAAAATAGGTAATTAATTAAATTTAATTAGCTTGTTGATCCAACCGAAGCCCCAGTTGTTCCTGGATACCGACGATGCGGTTCATCAGCCGAAGGTGACGGATTACGGGATGTTCTCGGGGAAGATATCCCTCACCCGCATCAATCATCAAATTGAATGGGCCTCATTGTTACTCTGTGTCTTTGCTTAATGATGTCCGTCATCATCATCATTACCATGTTCGCATTGAGGGCAATATAATTAATGGAACCGCGGCTTTTATTTACTGCAATTCTTTATATATTTCTTAATTATAATTAATTTATAACTCCCTAGTGTTATACAAAATTATATGTAATTCATTCCATGTGGTTCAATCGATCCTTCAATCTTCATTCCGCTTCAGAGGAGCACTCCCTTATTAAAACAACTTTTTTTTTTTTAATATAATAATTATTTCTGGGCTCATTTTATTATTTACAATGTTGTTTTATTAAAAATATTTGACTTTTTAAATATAGTAAAAAAAAATAATATTACGCTGCACGTCTTGAGTTCATTTCTGAAGTGTTGGGGCTTTTTTGACGCACTATAAATCTGTTAGTGTTGCTCGGATCGAAAATTTGCCAACAGTTTCCTTATCAGGAATTGTGGATTATAGATAGACATATCCCATAAATATTTCTCAGTTAGAAAGATATTGAGATTGAGTTTTTCATGAAGAACTGTTACTAACTTGTTTCTTGTTTTGTTTTTTAATTTAAGGCGTAATTATACCAGTAATTAAAAGATATTATAAAATCGATATATGAGCTGAAATAATTATCAAAGCCATACAAAATCATATCGATATACCATCAATTGATCCACTCTATCCTTCCCCCACCCCCACCACAGCCACCACCATTAAGCTCCCTTCTGTGTATATTATTCCTTTATCCCTTAGTGACAATCTACCCATCATAGCTTTCCCCATTACCGCCCGTTGTGCCGACATTACCGTATACTTCGATAATTATAACGGTGCAATATCTCGATTATTTTAATATACTTCACAAAAAAAAAAAAATTATTTTCATAAGTAATTACACCCTTTGGGAAATCACAATTTTGTGAAATAAATCCCACCATTCGAAACCATTTTATTTTATTTTTATTTTAACTTTTAAAATTGCCTCCACTGAAGGCAGAACTAAACCTTCTAATTCTTCCCGTATCCAATCCTTACAATTCAAAATCCTTCTAAAAATCCTTAATGTTCCTTATTTTTTTACATATAAACTTGCCCATAAAGATCTTAATGTTCCATATGTTGCTGAGTTAGCCCAAACCAGATACCTATCCTTTCATAGTCAGCTCCATAACCACTCAAATCCAGTAGTTTTACAACTTGCTTCCCTTCTAGACCATCTAATATAGAATTTTTATTGCTACTGATGAGTTGTTCTTTTCAAGTTTTGAAATGTTATTGTAATCGTTATCGATACATTTTTGTTTGTATATATTTTGTACAGTTGTAAATTTCAATAAATGGATATAAAATAAAAAAAATTAGAATTGTTAAATATATAATAATTCATATATTCAGGAATAAATAAACCTTTTGTTAATTGTTTTAATTACCTGACAATAACGACTTAGTCCCTGACAAATTTCTCTACCTGGATCCGCTTAACAAGCGTACGTCCCGCGTGATTATCTCATATTTGGCTAATTCCGAACCAAAGTTATAATCGTATCTCAGCTGAAGTATGGGAGTTTATGTTTAAAGTTGAATCATTTAAATCTATTTGGCCTACTTATTGTTTATTATTTATTATCGTAAATAGGTTAACATTAGATAGCAAACTATACATACATATTAACTCATTTCCTTTGCTATTTGTTGTTCCATTTTCATTTAGATCAAGCTAATAATGTTGTCCAAATCCAAACAAACCACTATGGCCACATTGGGTAATATCAGAGAAGGTTTCCATTGTGTTTCCTCTCTCGATGCATTTCAAATCAGGTTGTGTTCCTTTGTTAGCCAGTGGGTCATATTGGCGAATATTGCTTTGCTGGATTTTAGGCCAATGATGGTCAACGAAAAAAAAAAAAAAAAAAATTATTAAACTTTCCGTTATATTGCAGTAATTATATTAAATAAAAATTAATAAGATATAATTATAGAAATAAATAAAATATATTAGTTGGCGTATAACTGTTTTGTTTGAAAAATAAAAAAAGCAGAGTTAAACGATCTATATTTTGCCTTTTTTTTTTCTAATGTCCGTGGTATCTATCATCTAGAAA
Source organism: Euschistus heros (assembly GCA_003667255.2). Classification (NCBI taxonomy): domain Eukaryota; kingdom Metazoa; phylum Arthropoda; class Insecta; order Hemiptera; family Pentatomidae; genus Euschistus; species Euschistus heros. The sequence continues at coordinate 3,213,601 of RCWM02000063.1, forward strand.
ATATATAATTTTTAAACAGAAAAACCAAATCTCGTTTCTCGATTACATCGATTCTTGAGAAAAGAATCGGTATCAAGAATCGAAGATCCAAAGTCGATTCCTAGGGACCGATCGATATTGTTGATTTTTGATGTTCAATACCTAAATATCCAACATCCAAAGTCGATTCCTAGGGACCGATCGATATTGTTGATTGTTGATGTTCGATACCTAAATATATAGTGATGCAATTTTATTTCTTCCTATTATGACAATAAATTTTTTCTTTTTTTTTCTTTTTTTTTTTTTTTTTTTTTTTTTTTTTTTTCATTTTTAACAATTTATCTTGATACCCCAGATTTGGCTCCCAATTTTTTTTTAAATTTTTGTAATGTCCATATTTGGCTCTTTGGCCGACCACTCTACTAGATCAACACTGCTTAGTGCAAAATTTAAATTAATCATCTTAAAAAAATCAAGCAATCTTACTGCTTATGTTAAAGATATGCATTTGCTAACAGGGGAAAAAAAAAACAGAATTACAATTTTAAACTTCCAAAGCTGTAGCATTAAAAAAAGAAATGTTAATATAATCGTTTTATTATACTTTTTTATTGTTAGTAAGGGATCGTTAACCTCAGAATAATTTTTTTTTTTTGTACATAATTTTTTAGATGATAAATGCTATTAGTCCAATCAATGAGTGCTGGAATGAGGGACGTAGAGTGCATGGAATATCCGATAATATTTAACTTCACAGCTTTGTTAGGAATAGTTAGAAGGTAAACATACTAAAAGTCCCCGCCACTGGGGGGTGAGCTAACGGTGGTAGGGGTGGAGAAGGTCCCAATTTTGGTTTTTCGATTTATCTCGAAAACGGTTGACTCTAGAAAAATAATAAATAATTTCAAATAAAATTAAAGCTAATTAAATTTCCTATAAAATTTATTTAATACATATTTGTTGAACTTATAACGGTTTTCGAGATATACGTTATTGAAAATCGATAATTGTCGCAAAAAAAAAATTAACCTTACTTATTGTTAAACATAGTGCCTTCCAGGATGGTTTCTGTTTGACAAAAAAAAAAGAAAAAAAGTTTGACAAAATGTAAAGTAAACAAATATGTTTTTATCCAAAATTATACTCTTTAATATCGTATATCTCGGAACCAAACAGGTGAAAGAAGAGGCTGAGAAACTGGGAATAACAGACCAAGACTGTTTTGATAGGGATGAATACAGGAAAAAACTAAATGTTATCAAGGTTCTTGTGGGAAGGAAGGATGCGAGACAAGGAATAGCGTGGACCGAAGAAAGAAGGAAGGAGCAATCGGAAAGAATGAAGAGAAGGAAGGAGAGAAGTAGTAAGAAGTGAATGATACTCGCGTGGTCTCTAAGGCCTTTACGTGGAAAAAAAACAAAAACAATATATTGAAATTTACAACTATACAAAATTTATACATCAAGTAAATATGCTGTTAACTAATACAATAACGTGACAAAACATTAAAAAAAGAACTACTCATCAGTAGCACTTTAATAAAAGTTCTACACTAGAAGGTCTCTGGGCCATCTTCTTTTCAGACGCCTCGGAGGATTATCAGGAATAGTGTGGGAAGCAAGTTGTGAAATTAGGGGATTTGAGTGGTTATGGAGCTTACTATGAAAGGATAGATATCTGGTTTGGGCTAAATCTGCAACATATGGATCATTAAGATCTTTATGGATAAGTTTATTGGTGATAAAGTGAGGGGCATTGAGGATTTTTCAAAGGATTTTGGATTGTAAGGATTGGATACGGGAAGAATTAGAAGGTTTAGTTCTACCTTCAGTGGAGGCAATTTTAAAAGTTAAAATAAAATAAAAAATAAAATGGTTTCGAATGGTGGGATTTATGGGGTGAGTTAACGGTGGGGGGAGGGGAGAAGTTCAATCTTTTTCGTTTTTTCGATAATATCTCGAAAACGGTTTACTCTTCAAATATATGTTACAAATAAACATAAAAGCTAATCAAATTTCCTATATAATTTACATCATATAAATTTGTCGTAGTTCAAACCGTTTACGAGATATTCGTTATTGAAAATCGGTGATTTTCTCGAAAAAAATAAATGTCACATTACTTTTAGTCAAACTTTTGTTTCTATTACCTTCTACAATCGTTTCTCAGAAAAAATGTCAAAAATCAAAATTGTAGAGTATTAAATTCACTTTAATTTCATATATACATTTTTGGTATTTGAAGCAAGTGTTTAACAAAAAGTGAGCTAAACATTTTGTTTATTTCTAAAGTTATCGATATTTAATAACGTGTTTCTCGAAAACTGTTGGAATTGGAATGTAACATATTTTTCTAGAGTCCACCGTTTTCGAGATATTATCGAAAAACAAAATTGGGACCTTCCCTTCCCCCAATGTTAACTCACCCCCAGGGGCGGGGACTTTTAGTATGTTTACCTTCTAACTATTCCTAAAGAAGCTATGAAGTCAAAAATTATCGCATATTCCATGCACTCTACAATGGATTTATTGACTGGACTATATTTGTAATTTTCTAATTTATTTCTAGAATTATTATTGCTTTTTTAGTTCTCATACTATTTTTTGTTAGACCATTTTTTTTTTGTTTAACCGCGGTATCGGCACCGAAAATTGATAATAGATTTTTTAGTAACGACACGTTACTGTTTCAGATGTTTATATCATTCGTTGTAGCTTACATAACAAAGATACTCTTCAGTATTATCTAAGTGAATAAGAAGACTATCGGATTTATATTTTTTGTAAAATTATGCCTAATTTAACACAACAAATTGTACGAATGTAAAGCGGGACTATATTGGAAACAAAAATGATTAATATAATTTTATAGTATAATTTTTCAATATATATTTGGTCCCAGTAAAAACATTTAGTAAAAATATGTATTATGTTTCATTATTTAATGATTATCTACAGTATGGTGTGATATGCCTGAGAGATGTAAGCCCCCTCTGACACCTCATCTTGTCTCGATCAAAACATATTTTATTAGTTTAGGAGATCTCTCATCCAGCTCCCTATCGGGCATCTGAGTTGTAGCCATTTCTAGTTCTAGTGAGTTAAAATATCCTGGTAATTTGTCATGGAATAGTTTGTTGTGTTTCCAGTAGCAAATCCAGCTTCTTTTCAGCTTTTTAAGAGTAGTTCCTGGTGTGGCGGATTTTCCAACGTAGGTTAGATTAGATAGGAAAATGCTTTACTATCAATGCCAGCTCAACTTTACTATCAAAAACAGCTCCGATGTTTTTCTGATCTGTTCTGTACATGCAAACAAACCGTGTTTGGTTAGTTGTGTACCAAGGTAATTTTGTGATCCGTATCACTATTTATATATTAATTGTAATGATGGTATTTTTTTAATGTATATTATTTATAGTAGCTTATATTAATTTTTATGGTTTAAATGTAATTTTAAATTAATAAAAATAATTTTATTAACATAGTCTTTTATCAGGATCAATAAAATTAACAATTGATTAATTGTTTAATACAATTAACAATTTCCATTCCTTTTGGTATTGTTTATTCGAATATTTATCACGCATCATCTGTTATTGGAGCTAGGGATTCATAGAGTATTTTTTATTCATAAAAAGCCTATGGAAATTAGTCCAGTCAATAAACATATTGTAGAGTGCATAAAATATGCGATAATTTTTGACTTCATAGCTTCGTTAGGAGTAGTTAGAAGGTAAACATACTAAAAGTACCCGCCCCTGGGGGAGTGAGCTAACGGTGATGGGATGGGGAGAAAGTCCAATTTTGGGGGTTTTCGATTATATCTCGAAAATGGTGGACTCTACAAAGATATGTTTTTAATCAAAATTAAAGCTAATTAAATTTCCTATAAAATTGTTTCTATACATATTTGTCGATCTTCCAGCCGTTTTCGAGATATACGTTATTGAAAATCATTATTTTCGTAAATATTTTACTAATATTTAATGTAATACTAAATATTAAATATTAAATTTAATGTAAATATATTTACCTCACTTATTGTCAAACATTTGCTTCTAGTGCTTTAAAAAAATATAAAAATGTAATTTCATGTATAATTTTCTGGCACTTGAAACAATCTTTTGACATAAAGTGAGGTAAAATTTTTTTTTGCGATAATTATCGATTTCAATAACTTATAACTTCTCAAAAACGTCCGACAAATATGTATATAATTAATTTTATAGGAAATTTAATTAGCTTTAATTTTGATTATGTAAACATATTTTTCTAGAGTCTACCGTTTCCGAGATATAATTGAAATAACCAAAAAAATGGGACCTTCACCTCTCCTCCACCGTTAGCTCATTACCCAGAAGTCAAAAATTCCATGGACTCCACACCCCTTATTTCAACACTTATTGACTGGACTAAATGGGAAATGATTCATCAATTTCTGATTTCCTTTTTGTGCCTCTAGCTTATATTCCATACCTCAGTGATAGAACTTTTAAAGTTAATCATCTCTCTTTACCCAATCTGCAGGTGTTCCTCAAGGAAGTATCCTAGGTCCAATCCTCTACACGGTGTATACAGCTGATATCCCGACAAATCCTAGCACCATCCTCACCACATATGCTGATGACACTTGTGTGTTATCAGTAAACAATGATCCCTTTATTGCCTCCCAAACATTCCAATCCCATATCACAAACCTTCAAGAATGGTGTCAAAAATGGAGACTTAAATAAATACCATCAAATAACCTTTACCCTTTGTCGTAAACCTACGACTTCCTGCCCTACAGTATCCTTTAATGATGTTCCACTAATTCCCGTGGAACAGATCCGCTACCTAGGACTCCACTTAGAAAAACGTCTTACATGGAATCCACATACTAGACTTAAACGACAAGAAACTGCCCGTCGTTTTCGACTACTTCAACATTTACTTGACAAACGTTCAAACCTTCCAATCAATTACAAAAGACTCATATACATAACAGTAATTAGACCAATTTGGACATACGGAGTTGAGCTTTGGGGCTGCACTAAACCATCCAATTCATCTCGCATCCAATCATTACAATCCAAAATCCTTAGAAAAATCCTAAATGCCCCTTACTTCGTCACAAACAAACTCATCCATAAAGATCTTAATATACCTTACGTTCTTTTTCTGACTTAGCTCAAACCAGATATCTATCCTTTCATAGCAAACTCCACAACCATTCAAATCCATTAGTGTCACAACTTGCTTCTCAATCCATTCCAGATAACCCTCCGAGGCGCCTGAAAAGAAGATGGCCTCGAGACCTTCTAACATAGCACCTCGTTATATAGAACCTTTATAGGTGCTATCTATGGGTAGTTAATGTAAAAACAAGTGACGTGTCATTTTTATCATTATCATCATATTTACTTGATGTATTGTATGTTTATATTGTAAATACAGTTGTAAATTTCAATCAATCAATAATAAAAAATAAAAAAATAGTTTATATTCCGACCTGGAGTTGTCTTTTATTCCATGACGGAAGTAGGGAATAAATCTTAACCTTCTCACTGCGGCTATAATAGGTTCTTCCATAGGATAATCAATTTAGACCTTAATAAACAACAAAGAACATTCAATCAGAAAAAATCTGTTAAGAAGCTTCGTATTTTTATCCTTCAAAGTATCCTTGAGGATGTAAAATAAGCTTTGAAAGGTCGGAAGGGGATGACATCTTTATAAATTTTGAGAAGGAAATGTAGAGCGAGGGGGAAGTTGGATATTATTTGATTTTTCAATTTGGCCCCTGGCAGGTAGATGGCGGGTAGAAATCTCTTCAAACCCTCCCAGCATTAGGTCTCTTGAGTGCTTTATTTTCCTCCTTTTGCTCCTTCTTTTGCTGACGTAGTTTTAAGCCAGATTAACTTAATAATTTTTTTTTCAGATGATAACTTTTAAAGACTTTTTCTCCTGTGTTTAAATATTTGATAAGAAAAGAAATCTGAATCAGTGTTAATATAATACCTAAAGTATTACCTTTTCATGCTGAAGAATGTAATATTTTGACATGCTCTAGCTCGGATGGGAATATACAATAAAGTATGCCGTATGTTTAAGGTAGCAAGATCTAGTGACCGTACTAAGAAAACTGTCAATTAAGAAAACTGTCAATTAATTAATTAAGATTAGTAATCTTAATTAAGCCCAAGAAATTAGCCGGTAAAATAAGGATTTCACAACAGTACGTGTGCTGGCATGGGTGTTTTAGGGGATTTGATCGAAATTTCATAAATGGGTTCTGATAGTAAATTTAACAAGCTTTCATATAAAAAAGAAATTTTGAATCACATAAATAGTTTCGGAGTTATAGACAAAAGAGTACCGACAACGTGTTTTCGCGAAGTGCGACTTATAATTTTCAACCCTTTTTCCTCTCCCCCCCCCCCCGCCGAAACCCGACGCTATTTCCAATAAACCTTTTTACCGCATTTAGAGGTAAGATGGCGAACAATTTCCAGAAGTCAGCAAAAAATTCTAAATCTATTAATTCATTAACGAATTAAGATATATACTTTATTTACGAGTATATGAACAGAAATCTAGATGACTTCGTACTACACCAAACGTTGCCCATAAATCACAATTTGTTGAAAAGCACTCGTTTGCTGATTTTTTATGGTCGACTGATAGGAAAGGTAAATCGTTGGTACGTTCTCACCTGCTCCTCTAACTACAGAGACTCAATTAAAGGTTTTTTTAATTAACACGGTTTCTGCAATACAGCCACTAGATTTCGCTAACTTAAACATTTCACGGGTGGCACATCAGTCCAGTCAATAAACACATTGTAGAGTGCATAAAATATGCGATTATTTTTTACCTCAGGGCTTCGTTAGGAGAAGTTAGAAGGTAAACATACTAAAAGTCCCCGCCCCTGGGGGTGAGCTTATGGTGAGGGGAGGAGAGAAGGTCCCACTTTTAAGCTTTTCGATTATATCTCGAAAACGGTGAAATCTAGAAAAATAAGATTCCAATCAAAGTTAAAGCTAATTATATTTCCCATAAAACTGTTTCTATACATATTTGTCGAACGTTTAACGGTTTTCGAGATAAACGTTATTAAAAATCGATTATTTTCGAATCAAAAATAATGTTTATCCTAAATTTTGCAAACATTTGCTTCAAGTTCCAGAAAAGTATGTATGAGATTAAAGTAAATTTGATGCTCTACAACTTTTATTCTGACATTTTTCTGAGAAACGATCGTAGAAGGCACTAGAAGCAAATGCTGAGGGAAAAAAAATATTTTTTGCTAAAATTATCGATTTTCAATAGCGTATATCTCGAAAACCGTTGGAAGTTTGACAATTATGTATAGAATCAATTTTACAGGAAATTTAATTAGCTTTAATTTTGATTTAAAACCATTTTTTTCTTGAGTCCACTGCTTTCGAGATATAATAAAAAAACCCAAAAATGGGACCTCCCCTCCCCTCCACTTATCAGAAATGTATTGGGGGAATATGTTTTATTTTTTATAGCATTTATCGCTGGGACGTATCGTTTAGAAGCTATATTGATTGAATTGAAAAATTTCACAGATTATTTAAGTGTTGGGATTTCTTAGACACGTTCTGGACCTGTTGGTGTTGTTCGGAACGAAAATTTTGCCGATGGTTTCCTTATCAGAAGCAGTAGATATAAAAACAGTAGATAATAGGTAGACAAGTCCATGATCTGTTGTTTTTCCCAGTCAGGGAGACTTGATTTTTTTAATGTTTGATTATAATTTTTTTTTTAAATATTAATTTATTGAAATTAAAACTTTACAAATATATACATCAAGTAAATGTATTAACAAAGATTCAATAACATGTCAAAACTTGAAAAGAACTACTCATTAGTAAAGAAAATTCTACACTAGAAGGTCTCTAGGCCATCTTCGTTTCAGACGCCTCGGAGGATTAACAGGAATGGAGTGGGAAGCAAGTTGAGAAACTAACGGATTTGAGTGATTATGGAGCTTACTATGAAAGGATAGGTATCTGTTTTAGGCTAACTCAGCAACATATGGAACATTAAGGTCTTTATGGATAAGTTTATTGGTGACATAGTAAGGAGCATTGACGATTTTTCAAAAGGAATTTAGATTGTAAGGATTGGATGCGAGATGAATTGGATGGTTTACTGGTGCCTCAAACCTCAAAGCTCAACTCCTCAACTCAAATAGTCACAGTCATATATATGACTTTTTTGAAATTAATTGGATCTTTGAACGTTTGTCTAGTAAATGTTAAAGCAGTCTGTAACGACGGTCAGTTTCTTGTATAATTAAATTATATATTATATTTTGTAGATAATAAATTATATTTGATATCTAAGTTTACTATTTTTCTCTTAAATATATAATGTTTTTTAAATCTAACTATTTTTCTATTTAAGCTGTGTTATGGATTATTTTTTATAAATAGAATTTTATTCAATATCGATACCAAGGATCGAGAATCGATTTATTTGTACCGGTAAGCGAGAATCGATTTATGGGTACCGGTAAGCGAGAATCGAAACATGTAGGTATTTATCCATCACTAGCGTAGTTGTTACCATAAGACATCACCATTGTGGGTTCTTGAGATTCGTTTTGAATATTCGATTCTTAAAAATCGGCTTTTGGGTTTATACCTCACTAAGACATAGATATAGAACTGTAACCCAATATCACTACAGCTACTATTCCTTGCACCTGCTACAGCTTAGACTTTAGCATTAGTAATAGCTCGCTAAGTAATGTGTCCCCCTGGAGCTAATGAACTTAGCAAACAATATCTCCTATTAGCATTTCCCTCGCCCGGGAAAATGTATTCCCGCCAAATGTCAGCTGGTATTAAACCCTCTATTGGTCCCCTGAGGGCTGGTTTAATAACTTTCATCGCCCGGACTAAACTTACAGTTTATTAATCTTCCTTATTTATTTATGTTAGAACTTATTTGCGTCAAGTTAATTACCAAAAGTAAGCTTTGAGTAAACTTTGTATACAGCTTATAGCTTGGACTAAATATTCTTCAATAGTTATTTAAGTTTGTGTTAATGAAAGGACTTTTTTGAAAAAACAATAATCGCCCCAAGTTAACTCTGGTGAAAAATTATTATCAGCCGAACGACGCATAGTTATAAAATAGAGAAGAAAAAATAAAAGAATTTTGCCAATTTACTGTATTTGAAAATTGGGAAACCTGAAATAAAATCAAGAAAAAAAAGAAAGAAAAAACGTTATAAAAGTATTTAAAAAAAACACCACTTGTAAAATAATTATTAAGTACTTGAATGACTATAATGATTATGTAATCGGTTGTTATGGACGTTAGAAATTTTTGATGAAATCTCAACTTCAAAATTTGAACCTCCTCGAAAGGGGTAAAAATCACAATTTTTTGTTTTTGATAAAATTTCACATATAAGGGTTTTATGGTGCGGTAAACCGAGATTTGAGGTCAGTTTTCATGAAAAAAGTTTTCCAATGATTTACAGCGGATTTCCTTGGAATTTTGTAAAAAAATTTGTAGTTTTTGAGCACCCTAAAGCCCGGTCGTGTCTTGAACATAAATAAGTATTTTATTTCAAATAGCATTCATGACAGCAATCAAACGTGAAAGAATCATTCCTCTATCTTGACTGAGAGCTGAGAAAAAAAATAAAACGTGATTTTCATATATTTCTTTTTTTCTCGGCTCCTAATGCTCATTGGCGGCTATAACTCTAGTTTTGCACTATTATAGGTCCCTACTACCCACACAAAAATCTGCATTCAAATCTGTGAGTTACAACTCAAAACGCCCCCTTGATTTAATTCGGCGGTCTGTGTGTGTCCCCCAGAAGACATAAGACAATGCATGTGCAATAATAAACAGAAATCACGGGCGGTAATTTTTTATTTTCTCTTCTTAAATGTAGGAAGGTGTAACAGAACTTAACATCAGTTTCAATTTGGATTTAATGTTCTACATACTGATAATTTCTTATTTCCACTTCCCTAGCATTATTAAGGGGAGAAGACTAGGAGATTCCTTGTCTGTGACACTTTTCAGCCTGGTAGGTCCCTACTACCCACACAAAAATCGGCATTCAAGTCTGTGAGTTACAACTCAAAACGTCCCCTCGTAATTTGGAATTTTGCGTCTTATTATTATATGCTCTTATATGTTCTTTTAAATTTACATATCAATAAACCAGATTTTCAATATAACTGGGTATCTCAAATTAAACAATTAACCATTAACGGCAATATCCCAGAACACTTTCAAGATTTTTTCAATTCACAAATAAAAATAACATAATAGAAAATGCCACTAATCATTTATTATCAACAAACATTGATCGTACTTTAAATACAAGATATAACTCATTATTTATGAAAATTTCAAATTTTAATAACCCTCAGCTTGTTATTAAAAATCTGTTATTTAAAATATAACATTAATACAACCAAAATAAGAAATGTTAGCCAACTAAGAATAGCCAAATGTGACTACTTGAAAATATTTTTTAAAAATAACAGTTTACAAATTAAAGCTAATGAAAAATGTGAAGATTGTACCTTATTCATCGTAAATAGCTGTAAACATCTGTTCTTAGAATGCCAAAGACACGATAATTTTCGAAAGAAATACCTAAAAGACTATATAGTTCAAACAGATGGAAGTCTATCTTTGGAAAATATTTTATACTACAATATTATAGAAAAGATAAATAACGTCTTCCTATTTATTTTAAATGTTTTAAATGCTAGCAAAAAGCAATTGATTTATTTCTTTTGAATTAACTAAATAAAATATTGGATTCTATTGCGATTTCTGCTACAACTTCTGTGACCCTAGACTGTAATCAATATCGATTATTATAAATTGTAAAAATGTATGTTTTTATTTTTATTTTATTTTTCTTTGTTCGTATAAATTATTATAATATGAAGAAATTCTATTTCTGTTAGTATTAATATATAATAGTATTAAAACTATTATAATATATTAATATTACATAATATTATTAGTATTAATATTATAATAATATAATATATATAGTATTATATAACATGTAAAACTCTTCCTCTATTTGTATTTATTGTTTATTTACTATTATGTAATTATTATTGTTATTGGCTAACTCAATTATCATAAAGTTTATACTTTAAAGCAATCAATAAAAAAAAAAATAAAAATATATGTTCTTTTAATCTTTGATTTACTCATCGAATTATTTCCGTCCTCAGAGTCATTCACAGGCGAATAATTGATCATTCCTAATTGTATTTATCCTTCTATACTATGATGCCTACCTCGATTGATCCTACATTTAACATTATGTAAATCATATCCATCCTTTATTTTGACATAAATATGTTTATTCGATTTGTCTACATTTTTGAAGTGTGCTTTTTTGACACGATCTTGCTCTGTTTGTGTTGTTCGGAAAAAGGGACGAAAGTTTCCTTATCAGAAACAGTTTATATAAAAGTAGTACTTGCGAAGAAATTACCTTTTTATTTTTTTTTTCACGAAACGGCCTTGGAGACCACGCGCATATCAATTTTTGGGCACCTCTGTTGTTTTTTCTTTCCTTCCATTTTTCTTTCATTATTTCTGCGTGTCTTTTTTTTCTTTCTTCTATCCACGCCACTTCCTTTTTTGAACTTCTCCTGCCCACAACAACCTTCAATTCCTTAAGTCTGTTTCTATATCTTTCTCTGTCCTGACAGTCCTGGTCCGTTATACCTAATCTTTCCTTTCTTCTTTCATCTGTTTTATATATCCTCCTGAGCTTTTATATCCACACATTTTCTGAAATATTTGTTTATTTAGTCTTTTCGGGACCATTCTTATCATATGTCCATAGAATTTCAGTCTTCTGACCCGGATTTCCGTTTCTATGTCCTTTGTATCTTTATAGATTTTCCGGTTGGGTCTAAGCCTGTATCCTTCTTGAGTCTTTTTGGGGCCATAGATCCTTCTCAGAATTCTCCGTTCAATCCTTAGTAATTCTTCCAGACTAGGAATGCAAGTTGTTTCTGTCCCGTATAAAATCACAGGTTTAACGACTGTGTTGTAGTGTCTTATTTTTGCCTTTGTGGACAGGTTTTTTTTTGTTGTAAACGTTAGAGGTTGCAAAAGATAGTTTCTGTAGTTTAGTTATTGTTTCCTTTATACTTTCTTTTTCCGAACCGTTGCTACATATAGTCTCACCTAGGTACTTAAATTCGTTTGTTACTTTTATTGTTCCGTATTTCGTTTCCACTGATTTTTTTTTTAAAGTCTGGGTCGGTAATCATTAGTTCTGTTTTTTCGTAAGAGATTAGTAGACCTGTTTTTTTCCGAAATTTCTGTCAGGATGTTTATTTGTTCGATCGCTTCTTCTTCCGTTTCCGCTAAAAGGGCAAGATCGTCTGCGTAGGCAAGGCATCTTACTTTATTAACTTTCCATCGTTCTTTCATTATTTTATCCAATACAACGTTGAACAATGTTGGGGAGAGGCCGTCTCCTTGTCTAAGTCCCGTTTTTATTTGGAAAGGTTTGCTGCTGATCCTTCTAAATCTTAACTTGGATTCGGTGTCCGTTAGCGTAAGTTCTATTAGTTTTCGAGTCTTTTGATCTACTCCGTATTCTTTTAGTATTTCCAGTAACGATTTTCTATCCACTGGGTCTAAGCCTGTATCCTTCTTGAGTCTTTTTGGGGCCATAGATCCTTCTCAGAATTCTCCGTTCATTCTTTAGTAGTTCTTCCAGACTAGGATTAAAAATTACTTTTTTATTTTATTTTATTTTTTTTTGATGGGATCACAGTTTAACATAATGCTATTAGTTATGTTTGAAAATTACGGTAGTATTACGGGACTGATTGAATTCCCGGAGGGAGGTGATGGTGCGTAGGAGCTCTTTGGGGGTAGACCTTTGTGAAGAGGCAGGGGCTGGAAATTAGACTGAGTGGGCCACTCTTGAGCAGGCCCTGGGGTGTCCGTGCTATATTTAGTCATCGTCTGTACCTTGTAAAGAGTCTTCTCTTCGTAAAGAACAGCTAGGAATCAGGAGTCGGGAATATAGTTATCTACATTAGGTTTTAACTGTGAAATAATTATAACGAGAAAAAATTTTCATTCTTTTATTTTAGAATTGATGAATTAATTGACACTTCGAATCTTAAACGTTCATCATCAGTTTTAAAACATACAATTTTTTCTTTTAGGATGTTTATCTTCTATCTACTGTAGAACCTCGATTATCCGAACTAATAATGGTTTCAGGGGTGGTTCGGATAAGCGAAAAGTTTGGATAATCGAGGTTGAAAATTGTACTTAGAGGCAGAAAAAATAATCGGTCTGTTAAATGAAATCCGGAAAAGTAGGAAAAATTCAATACATACATACATGTAAATTCTTCATCATTTATTACAATGTATTAGGCTGATGCAAAAATAATGCAGGTTTTTGGTATTCAGTAAAAACATCGATTGTTTTTCCAATTGCCTTGAGATGGCGTACGATTGTTGACTGATCCACTTCTAGTTCCTCTATTTCTCGAGTAGTTTTGGTGGGGTCAGCTTCAACTGTCGTTGTCAATAGCAGAGGGGCGGCCACCATCTTCTTTGCTTGAAAGCTCAAAATTTCCACTACGGAATTTTTGAAACCATCGCTGCACTGTAGATTCATTAATGATACCTGGCCCTCAAACTTCATAATATTTGGAGCCAGCCGTTTGCGCAGCACTTCAACCGAGTTGGAACTCATACAAGTAAATTTGCCGAAAATCGCTCCTAGACGTCATTTTGTGTGAAGGCACTGAATAGACTGAATTAAATGTTAAAAATAAAGGATTATATAGAAAAGTAAGCGAGATAAATAGGCTTTAATATGATGTGTATAACTTAGAGCATTGTGGATTAGTTTTGTTTACACAATTGGAATTAATAATGTAACGGAAATAAAGTCCTGCAACCTAATACATTAAAACTAAATATGTACGTTTTATGTTTTTCTACATACATTCATACAAAAGGCCTCATTTTTTTTATTTCGGTTGGTTTGAAACAATCTTCAATGCTCGTCTGCTTCAACGTTTTCATTTTTTTTTTGTCAGTTCCAAGTCCTTTAATTTTTTTAGTTGATGCAGCTGAACTACAGTAGCTTCCTCTTGCCTTTCAAGCCATTGAAATGTTACATCAATCCCTTTTATTACATAATCGTAGGTACCTCTGCGAGTTCGGATGATGGAGGTTTGGATAATCGAGGTTTTACTGTACTCCTAACTAGGCTTAGATGTTCAAAATAATCTCATATTCCATGCACTATACACCCCTCATTTCAGCACTCGTTGACTGGAGAATACTGCCATTGACCATCTCACAGAACCCAATAATTAGTATGCATGTGAATTTGGACAAAGCACAGGCCGGATGATCCGTTCGTTACAATAGTGTTACGGTAATGTTTCTTCCAATGTCAGGGGGATTCTTGTGGAATTGGGTTTTCCTGGGTTGTCATAGAAGGATGTGTGTATTCTGAGATTGATCCTTCAGATTTTCTAATACTTTTATTTAGTTATTATTAATTGTTATTTTATGATTTTTTTTTTTAAATAGCTTAAATAGTCAAATAAGGTCTTATTATTGCGATAAAATTATTATTTCGTAATTTATTGGATGATTTGAACATTAAATAAATTTCAGATCGGTAAACCAAACAGTTATTGACACCCTTAAGAAAATATTCATACTAAAATTATATAAAGAACAGTCCAATGAAATTTCCTTAATTAATATTATTTAAGGTAGGAAAGAAAATTCACATGAGGTGCCTAATTGCAAAACGTAGCAAGTCCAAAGAAAATCTAATTTGAGTTTTATATACCGTTCGATCCAGCTCCTTGCCCCGCAGAAGGCTGACTAGGTTTTAGGTTTAAAAACGAAGGAAAAGCAGTTCAAATTTACAATTAAAAATCCCGTACTGCTGCAAAAGGGAAAAAAACCATGCCTATCACAGTACCTAAAGGGAGTATCTCACAATATGGCTGCCATATTATGCATATTATTTGTCAATTTTAGGAGACATAGACGAGGTGGAAGAAACACAATTAGCTGTTTAGAAACGTTACCTGTTATTGTCATCCTAATTACTATTGACAAGTCCATTTTTTAATATATATTTTTCATGTTTTGTTTTTGTTTTTTTTAAACTAAGCTAATAAATGTTTTTAAACATTATAAAAAAAGTGTTTAGATAGATATCTGTTTTGAATTTTTGACCTACTTTTAAGTGCTACGTACAATAAAATTTTGTTCCTCAATATTCTAAAAAAAAAGTCAAATATTTTTTAAATAAATATTTTTTACTACTAGTCTGTCTAGAAGTAGATATAATTGTTTAGGAAAATACTTTATGTCCATGTATGTACATAAATCGTTAATTACTTTATAATCCGTTTTTATTGTTCACCAAGCTAATAAGTAACATTTTTGAACGTAAAATAATTTTTTAATCCATGATTTCAATTCTATGAATCAACACATGTATTTATTTCATTATCAAAAAGGAGTAAGTCTCAAACTGTTGCAAAACGGAGTAAGTACAGAAGAAATCCAATTTTTAAAAAAACTGGTCAACAGGGGCCCCTATTACGCATGCCCAACTAAAACCATCTATTTCCCTGCTAATTATACAAGAAAAAATACATTCATATCAATTGGGCATCATATTGCTATGGTTTTTGGCTTCTGGTGAAAAATTTAGAAATTTGGTTTTGCTACGTTTTGCAACTGGACGCCTCAGATCAAACATTATTCCTGGAATGTATTTTACA
This sequence comes from Euschistus heros, assembly GCA_003667255.2. NCBI lineage: Eukaryota > Metazoa > Arthropoda > Insecta > Hemiptera > Pentatomidae > Euschistus > Euschistus heros. Next base: position 3,229,402 of record RCWM02000063.1, read on the forward strand.
AGATAGTGACAATAAATAATGTAAAATCAGTTATTGACACCCTATGGATATCTTTTAAAATTCGGGCAGAATTGAAAGTACGTTTACACAGTTGGTTTGTAGGATTTCAAAGGAATTTTATAATTATTTATTTTGGGTAAATATTAGTTTTTCAAATTTTTAAGATAGGGTAAAAATAACTGTCAATAACTGTCTGGTTAACTTTTTTTTGTTTTCTTTCAGTATAAATCTGACTTTAGTTTTTCTGTTACAGGTAATTGAACTGAAATAACTGTTGTACACAATATCAGTAAGTAGATATTTGCTATATTTATAATATTCTCTCAATAATATTAGCATGAACTAGATTGTATAAAATAAAAAATAAATCTTTGGGGCTGAGTGTTACCTTTCCTTCAAGATTGGCCTAAATCTGTTCTGATCGCCCGCCCTAACAGAATTTATGAGCTGCCAAACAAAATAAATTGTGTCTCCTCGGAACTGTCTCGAACCCTCCGCTCTCTAACTAATCATCGCTGAAAATTCTAAAGATTTAAAAAGAAATCGGTTTAAAGAGTGTTTCTAAATAAGTCATTTGTGTGTTTAATTCAGTTGGACGACATTAAATATAAGTAGCAATGTTATTGTTAGTCAACAACTTCCGATGATTTGTTAAAATATTTATTTTTACTTAATATATTGGATAACACAACAGCTATAAGAATGATTTTAATTACTTCAATATATCAGAACGTCCCTGGGCCAGCTTCTTTTCACATGTCTAGGTATATTATCGTGTAAGGTTTAAAACTGAGCGTGTATAGTTTATTCTAAAAGGTATCTGATTCGGTACAAAGTAGTCTCAGATTGGAGATTTTGGTTATTATGGAAAAGACTATTTTGGCTTAGTAAGAAATTCAATGTTTAAACATAATTAGAAATATACTAATTTTATTTTTTATTTACTATACTAATTTTTTTTTTTAAACTACGTCCAAGTTAAAAAACTTTTTAATAGAGTGCCGACGTTCCGACTTTCTTCAAGGCTAAAACTGAAACTAGATCTGCCAAATTAGGACGTACGGAGTTGATCTGGTCTCCACTAAACCGGATTCATCTCGTATCTGATCCTTACAATCCAAAATTCTTCGAAAAATCCTCAATGCTCCTTACTTTGTCACCAATAAACTTATCCATAAAGATCTTAATATTCCATATGTTGTTGATTCAGACAAAACCAGATACCTATCCTTTCATATTACGCTCCATAACCACTCAAATCCGTTAGTTTCTCAACTTGCTTCCCACTCTATTCCTGATAATCCTCCGAGGCGTCTGAAAAGAAGATGGACTGGAGACCTTCTAGTGTAGAATTTTTAATAAAGTGCTACTGATGAGTAGTTCTTTTCAAGTTTTAACATGTTATTATAATCGTTGTTAATACATTTACTTGATGTATATATTTTGTACAGTTGTAAATTTCAATAAATTGATGTAAAAATCACTTTTTCAATGATCAGTTTCTTGTCGTTTTAGTCTTTTATGTGGATTTTCAGCAAGGTATTTGTCTAAATGGATCGTATCGGTTGAACGATTTTTAATTTCCCTTCTGATGACTATACCTACATAATCGAGTAATTTCGTGGTCTAATTATAACATTCTATAATGTTGCAATTTATTATTAAACTAGCTGAAAGTACCCCGCTCCGCTACGGTTTCATATCATTAGGATGAAGACAACTTAAATTGGTAAAAGTTAAGCTTAACGTTGATAATTATTATTACTTAAATAAACCTGAACAATTCCATTCTTAGAATAATTTCAATAAGTAAATTTGACAATTTTCAAAAGTTAATTTTATATTATTCGAGGCAGCACTACCATCTTACCCAGCTTTGATACCAGACCATCAGCTTTTCTTATGGCATACTTTAAGTGAATATAGTCTTAACTTCTCAACTTTTTTGATTTTTTCGAATAAAGTTTAGTCTTTCTGTTTCTATTTTTGCGTACATATCAAGCATAAATTGGTTGAGGAGATTACGAAATTAAAGTAAATAAGGTTCTTCACCTTCACCTTCCTCGCTCCACTAACATTTAGGCGTAAAAATCAGCTGCAGACACAGTTTTCTTAAGTGGTGTATTGGAGTTTGGGTCACGCTGAGGGATGTTAATACTGTACCTTTCTTCTCCATGGTAGAACGTGATACGATACTAAAGAGAATCATACACTTGGTAGAACTATTGATTCTTATCTGTTTTTTGTCCCTACATCGAACTGGCCTTACATGTCATCACCAGAGAACATAAGTATTTTAACCTCCTCTTTAACATAAGTCTTTTAATAGCTTCTCTTCACGAAATAACTCAAACTTGTAAGTTGTAAGTAACCTCTGCAGCTACCATGAGTTCACAGAAAGTACCAATATTATAAGGTTTCGACATCGATCGTATTTTTGTTTGTTTACAACTATAAGGAACTTAAACGGTGGTCAAAGTTTGCGGCTTAAAGATCTAACCTATTTTTTAACTAAGCTTATATCCAAATACCATATGATAATTAATCTTTTATTATTCACCCAATAAAAATTGAAATCGCATTTTTCGCAAATTAGCCGCGATCCAGGCCGATTTTTTAAAATTCCTTTCTTAGCGAGCACCTACGGCCCTAGAGGAATCTACATATCGAATTTCATTCCAATCCGTTCGGTGGTTTCTGAGATTTCGTGTTAAGTGAGTGAGTGGTATTTGACAAATATATAATAGATTACATAGTACAGTCTGAAAAAAAATTATAGTTAAACACAAAATTCCTTAACCCGACATCTAGCATTATGTAGGTTTAATTTCTTTAAGATTTTTGTTAAACGATATATAATTTTATTTCGAATAAATTTGAAAACTAAATGCAAAATATATTTTAGTATTGTGGGAATGATTTGAAGTAACTGGAACCGAGGCTGGCTCAAACCAAATATGCAAATCCTGCCTCGGAGCTCTGTAACCAGTTATTTGACGTGCCTCCTAACAAGTCCCTATTCTAAGAAATATTAGCATTTATTATATTTCATAATTAATTATATATTATCAATTATTAATTAATTATTGCTACTCTCAGGTATAATAAAGATATGAGGTCTAATAAACTGGTAATTTTTTTTTTTTTTCGCCTCACCCGACTTTGGGGTACGCTTGATCAATCACTCCCGAGATGCTTGTGCTTTCTTTCTCTTCTAATAGTTCTTCATTCTAACTCATCTCTTCCTCTCCTGATATTCCTGATATCTGAATCGGTTTTCTGATGTTGGTCTTAGCTTGGAACCTCTTAGTTTTGTCTTTGGTTATGGCCTTGGCTGTACCATTCTTCAACATAACTTCAGTAATCTGTAGCTCTTTCAGGTCCTTTTCCACTTCTTTAAACCAATTGGGTTTAGTTTTATTTCTATAAAAGAAGTCAAAGATTTGTTTATTTAACCTGTCAGGATTCATTCGTAATATATGTCCATAGAAATCAATCCTCCTTTTCCTTATTGTGTCCTATAGCCTTCCCGACTTTATGTAGAGGGCTTCGTTCCTGGAGAAAACTTGTTTGTTATTTTGGTATTCGGGACCCATGATCTTCCTCAAAATTTTCCTCTCCTTGATTTCCAATTTCTCTATTTGCCATTTCCTCCCTATGACTAGTGCCTCAGCTGCATAGAGTGCTCCTGGTTTAATTACCGTGTTATAATGCCTTATTTGGGTGTTCCAAGGAAGGGTTTTGTTATTGTATGTGTTTTTGGTTTGCTGGAAAGCTTCTTCCATTTTTCGTCCTTCTCACTTCCATTGGTTTCCCTTCATAGTTGTTCTAATCAATCCATTCCCCTAGGTCCTTAAAATGCCTGACTACCTAGATTTTTTTGAGGTCCTTCTTTAATTTTCATAGGAACGTGCCGAATATTCTTCAGAATTTTCGTTTCTTCGCTTAAGTCCTATCTTCCTTGCCTGCCCTTGTAATTCGGTTATTTGTTCTTTGACTTCCTCCATAGTTTGGTAATGTTTATTTATGCTCTCTCTCTCTCTCTCTCTCTCTCTCTCTCTCTCTCTCTCTCTCTCTCTCTCTCTCTCTCTCTCTCTCTCTCTCTCTCTCTCTCTCTCTCTCTCTCTCTCTCTCTCTCTCTCTCTCTCTCTCTCTCTCTCTCTCTCTCTCTCTCTCTCTCTCTCTCTCTCTCTCTCTCTCTCTCTCTCTCTCTCTCTCTCTCTCTCTCTCTCTCTCTCTCTCTCTCTCTCTCTCTCTCTCTCTCTCTCTCTCTCTCTCTCTCTCTCTCTCTCTCTCTCTCTCTCCTCTCTCTCTCTCTCTCTCTCTCTCTCTCTCTCTCTCTCTCTCTCTCTCTCTCTCTCTCTCTCTCTCTCTCCCTCTCTCTCTCTCTCCCTCCCTCTCTTTCTCTCAGTGTTGCCACTGCTACTCAGGAACAGTGTTGCCGCTAAATATTAATACCAAAGGCTCAAACTTTTATTCCTAGGGCATAGAAAATATATTAACTCGTTTCAATTAATAAAAAATGTTTTAAATCATGTATTTTATTTTTTATATTTTAAATACTGAATTAAATTCCGAACAACCTAATAATATACAAACAATAACAAACAACAAATACAAATAGTTTAGCTAAGCTAGCCTTTTTTTTAAATTTGAATTACTAACTATAATAATAATTGTAAAATTTTAGTAAGTGAATATTTACCCATCAATTGAAGATACTACTGTGATAAGTAGAAGATATATGTATAATAAAAAGAAGTGGCTGAAATAATTTGTTAGTCCTTGAAATAAGTTGTTGTACTCGACTCAATCGATCCACCTTCTAAGAATCAAAAGAAGAAAAAAAATATCGTTGTCAATCTCTTAAAACTACATAAAGTCATATAATAACTTCAGCATTTTTTTTTTTAATAATTAAAATATATTAATTTATCATATTTCACAGCTTGTTAGTATGATTATGTAATCAGTATAATAACATTTTAAAAAATATTTAACTGTATAATTTATTAGTTACTGTAAAAAGTTTTGTTATCTAAATACCTAATATTATCTATACTGTTGTATAAAAGGAAAGGCCATTTTTATTACTATTATTAAAGTGGAAATGGTTAACACGACAGAAGTCAGATTAGACATCAACAGAGGGAGCTATTTTGTCACTAGGGACGAGGTCCTATAATATTTTTAAGGAAAGCCATTTTTCATTTGTAAACACTAACCGCGAAAACTACATAACCTGTCTGCACCAAATTTTATCTATATCATCCTCATAGTTAAAGGAAGGCTTAGCAATATTAAAATTTACAAATTTTAAATTAAATTGTTACTAAAAAGCTTCACTGGTGCGCAGTGAAGTTTGAAAATCGACCGATAGGTAGCGAGCGCCATTTAAGAGAGGTTACGAAGATAGAGCGGAGATGGGCAAGTGAACGGTGAATCGATTCACTAGAGCCGATTCAGTAAAATAATCGAATCGATTATCGTAATATAAAATAATCGATAATCGATTCGTTCGTTCAGTTTACGATTTCTTTTTTTTCGATTCGTTCAATTCCTAGGTTATAATGATTCTTTTGTGCTTATTCTCATTCCTTCAAGGATTCACGTTCACTTGCTTGTTACCAACCATACCCAAGCTATTTTGCCGACGCTTCTTCGATTGGTTGTTGATTCATTGAATTAGTAATTTTATTAAAATACATTTATCACTGAATTCCTCAAAAGGAAGGATACGCTTTTTTTTCTATTAGCAGCTATAGTAAAATAAAAAGAGATGCTAATAATTGTGAATTAAAATTTGAACTATAAAAAAGTTAATCATACTTAAAACTCGATCACAAAATGCTTTTTTAAAATTGTAAAATACAAAACATTTCAACCAAGTTAAAAGTGAAGTAAAAATAGTGACTAAATTAATGTATTCTACTTTTCTGTTATAAAAGTAAAATGCGGGGGGAGGGGGGGGGGTGAACGAATCGATAAAAAGAATCTTTTCACTTGAGTGAATGAATCGATTCACCTTCGTTCAGTTAAATAAATCGACTTGCCCACCCCTAAGGTACAGTGTCATATACCATATATATATATATATATATATATATATATATATATATATATATATATATATATATATATATACACATACATAAAACTAGAAATCTACTATATATTTGTCAAATACCACTGACTCATTTAACACGAAATCTCAGAAACCACCGAACGGATTGGAATGAAAGTCGATAGGTAGCTTCCTCTAGGGACGTAGGTGCTCGCTAAGAAAGGAATTTTAAAAATACGGCCTGGATCGCGGCTAATTCGCGAAAAATGCGATTACAATTTTTATTTGGTGAATAATAAACGATTAATTGTCATATGGTATTTGGAGATAAGCTAAGTTAAAAAATAGGTTAGATGTTTAAGCCGCACACTTTGACCACAAATTAAGTTCCTTATAGTTGTAAAAAACAAACAAAAATACGATCGATGTCGAAACCTTATAATATTGGTACTTTCTGTGAACTGTGATGGTGGCTGCAGAGGTGGGCCCTTACAAGTTTGAGTTGTTTCGTGACGAGTAGCTATTAAAAGACTAATGTTAAAGAGGAGGTTAAATGACTTATGTTCTCTGGTGATGACATGTAAGGCCAATTCGATTTAGGGACAAAAAAATGATAAAAATCAGTGAGTTCTATCAAGTATGTTCTCTTCGGTATCGTCTCATGTTCTACCATGGAGAAGATGGCTACAGTAGTAACATCCCTCAGCGTGACCCAAACAGCAATACACCACTTGAGAAAACTGTGCCTTCGGCTGATTTTTACGCCTAAATGTTAGTGGAGCGAGGAGGTGAAGAACCTTATCTACTTTAATTTCGTAATCTCCTCAACCAATTTATGCTGGATATGTACGCAAAAATAGAAACAGAAAGACTAAACTTTATTCGAAAAGATAAAAAAAAACGAGAAGTGGAGACTATATTCACTTAAACGATGCCATAAGAAAAGCTGATGATCTGTTTCGGAACTCGGTAAGATGGCAGTGCTGCCTCGAAGCTTCACTGGAGGACTATCAAAATAATATAAAATTAACTTTTGCAAAATGTCGAATTTACTTATTGAAATTATTTTAAGAATGGAATTCTTTAGGTTTATTTAAGTAATAATAATTATCAACGTTAAGCTTAACTTTTACTAATTTAAGTTGTCCTTCATCCTAATGATATTAAACCGTAGCGGAGCAGGGTACTTTCAGCTAGTTTATGATAAAATATACCCATTTTAAACTATATTGTTATTAAAAAAACTATATATATTTGGTTCAACATGGATCCGAGTGAAGTTTTAAAATCGTCCGATATTTGGTCGATGTAAACTATTGAATCCAATTTTAACTACATCATCACAACTTTAGGAAGGTTTACAATAGAAAATTTTGCTATAATGATAACTTAAATGTGCAGTGTCGAAAGCGAGGTTTGTAACACAAGTTGAAATTTTCTTTTTGGTGGACCCACAGAACGAATCTCGACCTTTCCAGCCTACACTACAATAGATAAGGTAAACAATAGGATAGGCAGTCCTTGTTGATAGTCTAGTTGGAGTACATCAATACTTTAGGCCCAAAACAATGACGAATTGGACTCTTAGATCATAAGCATTGTAATTAAGATTATGAAGGATGTAAAAGTATTTTCCAATAAATCAGCTACAGAAATACTTATTTTTAAAACAATAGGTATCTGTTTAATCTGGCGACCATATAGAACAAAAATACATCAAGTAAATGTAAGGAACGATTATAACAATGTCTTGTAAAAGCAACAGCTATATATTAGAATGCACCTGGGCAATCTTCTTTTCAAGTATCGAATAATGATCTGTAAATAGTTATTTAAAAGTTATTAAATTGAAATATAAATTGATTTAAATCATTCACATATTTGATATTACTCACATTTTCGTTTATTATAATTATTATTTAGAGACGCTGAGAGACAAACCTACAGCTACCAACGGCAGCTTCGACTGCGGTTACGAATTCATCTCGTTATGTGTCGGTTTGCGGTTAGGATTTAGTACTGACTTGTAAAATGACTTCCTTGTGACGAATGAAATGAATCACTAATTTCAATGACTAAACTGAAAAAACTTTGATATTTACTTTGTATATTGCTGTATTTTAAAAATAATTTTTATAGAAAAAAAACAAAACCGACTTCAAGATTAAACCTACATACACAAACTTAACTAAAAAATAAAAAATAATATTTCAATTACTTCAAAACAAAAACCATAAAATGAAAATCAATGAAATTATCGATACTTATATATCTATTCACAATTTCTGACCAGCTATCTTTGGAGTCGGTGCCAATAAGGGCAGTTTAATCCTGCCTTTACAATGAACTTTCGAATGGCCGGAGACAGCGGTGTGGCGGTGATGAAACAGTGGGAGGATCTTTACGATTACAATTTCTTTTCAAATTCTGTTTGTTTTGGTTGGCACCGACTCCAAAAATAACCGATCAGAAATTGTGAATAGGTATATCGCAATCGATAATAAGTATCGATAATTTCATTGATTTTCATTTAATGGTTTTTGTTTTGAAGTAATTAAAATATTATTTTTTATTTTTTAGTTAAGTTTGTGTATGTAGGTTTAATCTTGAAGTTGTTTTTTTTTTTTTTTATAAAAATTATTTTTATTTTTCACTTTTTAGTGCTGGGTGTATTTTTGTTTATACAGTCAATTCTCGTTCTTCAAGCTACCCTGAAAAATAGTTCGAGTAACTGAACAAAGACTTATCGAGGTTATCATTCCACTTACCTTCAAGTAATTAGGAAAATTGAACACAAAATAGGAGCTGAATTCATTACGTATATTTTTCATTAATGGGTATGTGTATGTTGTTTGTACATACATATAAAATCATTGATACAGAAAATTAAATACCGGGTACCAATTTATCATATAACTTTCAACTGAATTGCGCTTTTTTTCTGAGGGTGCCTAAAAGTAGACTTACAGCCTTCCACCAGTGGCGATCTTTTCTTTATTCTTTAGGACGGTTGAAAGAGAACTCCGCGGAATTCGGAATCACTAGCAACAAATGCCCAACTTCTTTCTCCTTTCTGCACTTTGCAAATCAGTTTTAACTTTTCGTTAATTGAAAGAATTTTCAATAGCCACTGTAAAACCACTCGAGTGAATAACTAATAATAAGTAACTGGTATAACTATGAACTGAAAAGACAAACAATGACAAAAACAGGAAAACAAATTACACATGAAATTCTTTTAATTTGAGTTCGAGTTATAGAGGCGATGACTTCTAATAGTTCGTTTCATAGAGGTGGTCCTAGAAGTTCTCTCTTTTGAACCCTATCTTCAGTTCTACTTTGTCTGAACTCGTCTCTTTGAGGTGAAATTTAAGTGTAATGTACTTCCGACTGCAGATTTTGTTCGACTTATTTCAGAATTTAGCTTATCGAAGTACAACACATCGAGAGTTGACTGTAGATGTAAATTATTTTTGTTAATAATTTGGATTTAGTTACCATGAAGATTATGATTTTAGATAATCATAATCATAAATATGTTTAAAATGTAAGGTTATATAACAGTGATTTTTATTAACTGGTTTTTTGATTTTTCTTAAAAAGTGCTGCGTTGATTTCAAAATATTTTTTATTGGACCACCTCTGAAGTACGCCCTATTGATCTAAAAAAGAATCATCAAAATTGACTAAGAATTGACGGAGTGATCGCGTAACATAAAAAAAAAAAAAAATACAGACGAGTTGAGAACCTCCTCTTTTTTGAAGTCGGTTGAAAATATATAATTTTTTATACAGGTTTAATAACATTTTAAAATGCGTTGCTACCAGTGGAATAGCTCCCTTCCCAGTAGGGTTGGTTACAGTGAAAACGTTAGACTAATAATAATATTAAGAACATTAGGTTTTTCTTAAAACTATTTTTTGATATTTACAACAGTATACATCTATACAATAAGTAAATTTAAGGAAATTATTACAATTACTTATCAATAACATGCGAAGAACCACTAACTAGTAGCACTTCAATATACGTTCTGCATTAGAAGGTCCCTCTGCCATCTTCTTTTCAGACGCCTTTGAGGATCATCGGGAATTGAGTGTAAGGCAAGTTTGGATTCGAGTGAGTATGGAGTTTACTGTAGGGAGGTAGCTCAGTCCTTACCCATTTTATTTTATGTATAAGATAATAATAAATACATTTATTAATATTATAAGATTATATATAGTATAATTCCCCTTCAAAACTATCGCAACAATTTAAAATATTTGAATTTTATAAAAACGTATTTTTTCTCATAATAAAGAAAGGTTCTGGAGCCTATAATAAACATTCCTAAACTAGACATAAATAATTTTTATTAAGATAAATTACAATATTTCTTCCAACACAATTTTTTTTTTTTTTCAACTATTTATTTGTATTCACAACTGTATGCAATATACATCAAGTAAATTTGAGGAAATGATGACATGTAAATCACTTGTGAAGAACTACTCACTAGTAGCACTTCAAAAAATGTTCTACACTAGAAGGTCTCTTGGCCATCTTCTTTTCAGACGCCTCGGTGGGATATCAGGTATCGAATGTGAAGCAAGTTGGGATACTAATGGATTCTTGTGGCAGTCCAGTTTACTATGATCGGATTGGTATCTGGTTTGGGCTAAATCAGCATCATATAGAACATTGAGGTCTTTATGGATAAGTTTATTCGTGACAAAGTAAGGAGCATTAAGGATTTTTCGAAGGATTTTGAATTGTAAGGATTTTGGATTCGAGAAGAATTGGATGGTATAGTGGAGCCTCAAAGCTCAACTCTGTACGTCCAGATAGGTCTAATATACTGTCATGTATATGAGGATTTTGTAATTAATTGGGAGCTTTGATCGTTTGTCTAGTAAATTTTGAAGAAGTCTATATTTTCATATTTTAAATTTTCATTTTTTTCGATTTTAACTTTTCAATTTTTAATTTATATTTAATAAGACATATTAATAAGACATTGCCCCCTCTGGCTTGAATGACTGCTTCCACTAGTCTTGGCATACTAACTAAGTAAATAACGAAACGAATGATAAACATGGATTGAAGGAAATTTGAAAAAAATAATCTAAAATTCCATCGTTTGTTATTAACAGGGGAAAACATTGAAGTGTCTAATCCTTAATGTCTCGTGTTTAATAAATAATGTAAATATGAATATAAACCAAGTATGAATTAAGGTAAAAATCAGGAAAATCTCGAGAATTATTGGTGTTGCAATACTTTTGACGGGGAGTTTATTTTAGGAGGCGCGGTAGCTCAGTGGGTAAAGCCCATGACTACCTTGCACCAGGGCCCGAGTTCGAGTCCGGCTGAAAGCCGCAAATTTATTTTCTGTTATTTCGGTAATTGGGGAAAAATCTGACGGTTGAGCATGATTTAGGCCAAATTTCCTCCTTTCACAACCGTTGGCCTTGTAACTTAACAGTAGTAGACCTTACTTAATTACTGTACCCAAAACCATTCATGGTTGTAAGTGGTACAGGTTCATTTTTATTTTATAGAGCTTAGTATGAAAGGATAGGTATCTGGTTTGGGCCAAATCAGCAACGTATGGAACATTTAGGTCTTTATGGATAAGTTTATTGGTGAAAAAGTAAGGAGCATTGAGAATTTTTCGAAGAATTTTGGATTGTAAGGATTGGATACGAGATGAATTGAATGGCTTAGGGGAGCCCCAAAGCTCAACTCCGTACGTCCAAATAGGTCTAATCACAGTCATGTATATGAGTCTTTTGTAATCAATTGAGAGGTTTGAACGTTTGTCTAGTAAATGTTGAAGTAGTCTGTAACGACGGGCAGTTTCTTGTCGTTTTTGTCTTATAGACTTGTTTAAAAATAAAAAGTGACATATATATCAGAAAACATCCAGGGTACGTTAATAATTAAAATTAAATTAATGTTTAATATTTTAAATTAAACTGATATTCAAACAGTAAATTGAGACTATAACAAAAAAATGTACATATATCTGAAAAGTGGATCAAGAAAAATAAGGGATTTTAAAACTTTTTATTGACTTAGTTTGACAAATGTTGAAGGAGAGAGAATTCCAGGGAATTGAGTAGCTAATCAGGAAGGATTTGTAATATGCTGCAGTTCGAAGAGAAGACAAAGTAAGGGGCATTGAGGATTTTGGATTTTAGGATTGGATTCGAAAAGAGTTGGAAGGTCCAAAAATGATCTAAAAATAAAATGTTGGCATCTTATTTGTTTAATATAATGTTTAGCAGATTATCTTGTACCATAAATATTTTATTACTATAATATACTTTTGTTTCTTAAAGAAACCTTCATTTGTTTGCATTGTTTTAATATCATACGAGCAATAGCTTGTTATTCTGGATAAAACCGGTTCAGATTCTGTTCAAACAAAAGCCACTGGAAACAGAATGTGAGCACTGAGGAGCAAACACTCAACACGAGATGAGAATAGAGCGCCCCATTATCGAATATCACAAAAGATCTCCTGACCACTGCCATTCAATTCCTCCAAGATTACTAACAGAATGGTCCTGCCGGATAATGATTGAACCGGAGGATTTGAATGATTTGTTTTGTTTATTTCGTTTAACGTCACTTTTATGCTGCTTTGGCTAATCGGACGATGCTACGGTGGGAGTCCTAAATTTTGCCTATCCAGATTTGAATGAATTGATAAATTATAATTTTTAAAAAATCAAACTGGTATAAAACTAAGACATTAGTCCAGTCAATGAGTGCTGAAATGAGGGGTGTAGAGTCCATGGAATATGCGACTATTTTTGACTTCATAGCTTCGTTAGGAATAGTTAGAAGGTGGACATACTAAAAGTCCCCACCCCTGGGGGTGAGCTAATTTTGGGAGGGTGAGGGGAAAAGGTCTCATTTTGGGGTTCTTTGATTATATCTCGAAAACAGTGGAATCTATAAAAATATATTTCAAATAAAAATTTAAGCTAATTAAATTTCCTATAACATTGATCATATACATATTTGTCAAACTTCTAACCGTTTTCGAGATATACGTAATTGAAAATCGATAATTTTCGCAAAAAAAATTTTACCTCACTTTTTGTCAAAAAATTGCTTCTAGTGCCTTCTGCGATCCTTTCTCAGAAAAAAATGTCAGAATCAAAGTTTTATAGCATTCAATTTACTTTAATTTATTATATACGTTTTTGGCACTTAAAGCAAATATTTGACATAAAATGAGGTAAACATTATTTTTTGTTCGAATATTATCGAGTTTTAATAACTTATATCTCGAACACTGTTGAAATTTCGATAAATATGTATATAAACAATTTTATAGGAAATTTAATAAGCTTTAATGTTTATTTGTAATATATTGCACTACTCCTAACGAAGCCCTGAAGTCAATAATAATCGCATACTTCATCCACTCTACAATCTATTGACTGAACACATTAACACCACTGCACGCATTTTAGGAAAACAAAAAAACAAATGGAACTCTGAACTACATGAGAAACTATAGTTGAATGCAAAGAAAACAAGAATCAAAGTTGTGCTCTTTAAAAATCACTATGTGAGGGAAATAGAATTATGAATGACACGATTCGAACACGTGATTCGACACGAACTTGGGGCAACTAACAAACATAGTTTGTTGTAAGTTAGGTTACCCTCAGTTTGGCGGGGACCTTCTGCAATGTTGCCAGCCTGGAATATGATGGAATGAATCTTGGTTATGCTTTGGCGGGCTTTTTCAAAAAATGTCAGGGAAATAGATTGACCCTATAGAACACAGGCATTAGAAGTCATTCTCCTTATTGTAAGCAATTAACCCCAGTCTCAATTATAAAATTCAATATATTGCAACTTACCTGACGTACTAGAAGTTAATAACTGCAAAAATGGAATAGAATTTGACGTTTTGAATTCAAATTAAGCCATGAAAACAAATCAATAACGATGGGAAAAATGCTTTACGTTTAAGAGGTAAGTACTTTGCACCTACTCGTTACAGTTGGGTTGCAAAAAATTTCATGAAGATACCAGAATCGCTTCGGGACACAAAATCGTATGAAATGGGAGAATGACCCAAATATTTTTAGAACTGAAGATGAATATCTTACAATTTGAAACTATTCTTCTAATAAGAGAAGTGGCAAATAATTGATGGATTCTGTGTTGTGTCAATCCTTCTCTACTATCGTAGTGTACCTAACTGAATGAGGATTATTGCTCTCGAATCATCAGTGTACACTTTAAAAAAATTCTTAACTTATTTTATTTATTTTGAACTTAATAATATATTGCAAGGCTTTGCTATTATAAATTTTATTATTAATAGCTGTCAAATCATTTATTTGATTGAATCTTTTTTTAGTAAAACTTTGTAGAAGAGTATTGAATAGCCGTGCGAAGGGTTTATGTGAATAACTTCCTGGAGACCAGTAAAAAATATCGTAAAGTTTATTTCTAAAAAAGCATTAAACTTTATATCTACGCCTATAAAATATATTATAACTTGGTTTTAAAGCTGAAAAAAAATTACGTAATTTCAGAAAATTGAATTAAAATGTAGTAAAAAGTCAAGAATCGAGCAGAAATTTTTTTAAATATTTAAAAAAAATTGGATATTTTTTTAAGTTAAAATGAATGTCTGATTGAAGTTCTTTAACTAAAAAAATAAGACGACTCGAAGTATGGTTGTTCCTAGCATAACTTTACATCCGAGCAACACAAACAGATCTAGAACGTGTCAAAATGTTACATTTTTGAGAGTTAAAAATGCATTTCACCAAAAATATAAAGACCCCCAGCCAAAACACATATCTATTGGGTTGTTTCACATGAAATATCCGTTTTCAAGGTAAAGGGATTTTAGTAAAAATACAATATGAAAACAATATAATTTTATTCGAAGTATTTACCTTCTTTTTCTACACATTTTTCCCAACGTGACAACAACTTTTTTATCCCGGATTTGAAAAACTCTGAGCTTTGAAGTGAAACAAAATCTGAAAACGCACTTTTGATTTCAGCATCATTTGCAAAAATTTTTCCTCTGCAGAAGTTGTCTAAATTCCTGAAAAGGTGATAATCTGTTGGAGACAAGTCGGGGAGAATGGGTGGGTGCGGAAGAACTTCGTACCCCAGCTCTTTCAATTTATGCATGGTAAGTTTTGAAACGTGGGATCTAGTGTTGTCGTGTAGGAGTTACCAATCCAGATTGTTTTTTCGATAATTTTTCGTGCATTTGGCCAATTTCATTGCAGTAGGTTGTAGAGGTAATGGTCTCACCTCTCTAATTACAGTTGGAGGTCTTCCTCGGGGCTGGTTTTCCAAGTTGGTATCCCCAGTCGAAAACTTAGCAAACCAACGGCGAATGGTTCGTTCATTTACACTCCCTTCCCCAAACGCCTTACAGATGTTTCTAGCAGCCTCAGCTGCCGAACGACCTAGTTTAAACTCATAAAAAAATATTACACGAAAATCGCGTGTTTCCATGTTCATATTTGAAGGTATACTAAACAGTGTGTAATTGATTGGGAAGCTAATGTTTATAAAAGAAAAGTAGAGGATTAGTAACTGCTTGATTATGATATGTGAACTTTGGAAGTAAACAACAGAGACTCGCAAAATCCTCTATGTATTTCAAATATTATAAAATCGGACATTTCATGTGAAACAACCCAATATGTCAAAACGTTCGTGCATCCTCTTATCTACGATGGTTCGGGAAATATTTTTTTATTTTTAAGTGACTAACACAAATCGTGGAGGTTTTTCTTCAGAGTGGATAAGTGTTTAAGTAAGATGTTCATTTTAAAACGCACTTGTTCATGATTTTTATTCACTTAACTCATTTTGTTCAAAATACCACTTATTGATTAGGATGACAGATATGTAGATATATATAATGTATATAGGTTCAGCCAATGAATAAAAACAACTATTTTGGCGACGTTACGAGACTATATTGTTCTCATAATCATGCCCTACAGTGAAAAAACAGGTTACAATAAATATATATAAGTTATATAGGTTATTTCAAAAACATTAAGTTAGCTACAATATAAATATTGATGAGGTATATGGTAGTTGACTGCATACCCCAACAATCTAATAGTAGTTTTTATTTATTGACTGAACCTCAAGAACCTTACTAAACACACACACACACACACACACACACACACATATATATATAAAATGCTATATACAATATCTTTGTATAATATATGTAATAGGATATCCAATAAAAGATAGTTTTACTGGTTGGGGACACACCCCAAAGCAGTCCTCGTGGACTCCTCCCGCCTATCGATCTCAGCGCTCATCACTTGTTGCTCCAGCTCGTTCGTCTCGCACTTTTTCCTTCAATTTTTTTTTTTTTTCTAGATATTTTCTTCTACAACCGGTATTTTTTTTTCCTTAATGTCCTTTTCTATGAGTTTTTTTCCCCTCGTTGATATTATTAGACATTTCCCTTAAACAATTCAAAATCAATCCTAAAGCAGGTACAGAGGGGTTTAATAATTTTACCATTGCAATCTCTGGTGTAGAATGCCGCTAACCACATATCGTTCGATTATTAAACATCCTTAGGATCCACACGTCACACTAAATATTTATAGCTTTTTTTATAACAATTTATTTGAATCAAGCCAATTTTATTATCAATTTTTAGCTCTATATAACATTGTACCGTTATAACCAACGAAAAATGGTTTGTCCTTTTATATAATAGTATAGATATAGATTAATTTAGAACATATGTTTTATTGCTAATTGTTTACAAACACCTGCACTAAAGTAGTATTCATAAAAAATAAATGTTATTTTGATATTTACATACACCTAGAACCCCAACTCTGATTTAAAATTTTTTTTTCTAAAACCTTCCCGGGTATATACCTTATAATATCCCAAATTTTCACGGCGATTGGATGTACGGTTTTTGAATCTATCGAGTATATGTAGTAAGATATGTTAAAAGTGACATGTTATGTCTTCTTTTTGTGTTTCTTGATTTCCAGGTTCTGGAATTTACTTTTAATATTGGAATGTTGTGTACTTTTAAATTTTGGTTAAATCGACTGAATGGAGTCGTTATGTATTCACCAAGAGGTAGTAAGTGGTACCTAAGTGAGCGTACCATCAAAGGACTTGTCTCTTAATAGGCAACACGCACAGATTAATTGCCATTATATATCCAGAGAGCTAATGGTTCCATTAAGCCATTATCTGTTACCATCATGGATAGTTACCATCCGAAGCTGGAACTGAAACTAAAAGCCTATAAGCAGATAAGATGATTATCATATCTTTGGCCTAAGAAGAGATTGCTTGTTCTTTGTTCCTTATCTCGCTACTTGAGCCTCTGTTCATGTGGACATGGACACTGCTTTCCAGATCCGCCGTGTTTTAATTAATTATTTCAGTGGTTGTGTTGAAATTTTCGACTGTTAATTAATCGATATTGCACAGTTTAAGATCGGGCAGATAATGAGAATAAAAGAATTAAAATTGTTATTTTAACAAAAAAAAATATCAGGGGTATATATACAGGGTGAGTACCTCTTACATTAGTGTAAAACAAAAATATTAGGTTAGACTAGATCAAAAATTAAGAAAAATGCCGCAGACCTCACCTTTCTATTCCAATCCGTTGCAGCTATACGATAATTCAAAGACTTGAGGAATCCTCGTTTTTTTACCATTTAAGCTGTCATACATTCATTTTGAGAAGTAGATAGTTGGGGTATGCAAAAGATACACAGCAATTAAAAAATAAGTTTTTTAATTTATAATGCCAACGTTTTTTAATTCTTTGCCAATGAAAAGAATAAATGTATAAGAGTAAAGACAATAACATAAAGGCAATATCTAAAGGTAAAGAAGGCAATACATAGAGGCTATTGAAATAAGATTAAAATTAAAAGATATTAAAAAGAGTGATAGTTAATTAAAAAAATTAATGAGTAAAGTATACAATATGATTGCATTCAACTTGCAATGCAAGTTGAAACGTTGGCATTACAAATTAAAAAACTTATTTTTTAATTGCTTTGTATCTTTATGACTGCATACCCCAACTATCTACTTCTCCTAATACTTAACAGTCAACTATACCTCATCAATACATATATTCATTTTTTTAAATATATTAAAAAATTTGACTACATTTTCGGATTTAGCATTAAATTTCCTATAAAAGCAGAGTACATGTAACCTTGAATTTTACAAACTTGGGACATTTTTACAAACAACAGCTTGATCTTCACTTTATTCAGGGAAGATACGATGCCTTAAAGTACTTATACGCTCACAGTTTTTCGTAAATGTTGCTTACTCTGCATTTATAGCAAATTTTTCTGCGGTATTTTTCTTAATTTATTATTTCAGTTTCACTCATATATATATATATATATATATGTGTGTGTGTATATATATATATATATATATATATATATATATATATATATATATATATATATATATATATATATATATATATACAGGGTGAGTATCTCTTAGTGTAAAAAAAAAAAATTGGGTTAAACTAGATCAAAAATGTAGCTAAATGCCGCAGAGCTCACCTTTCTATTCCAACCGTTGCAGATATACGATAAATCAAAGACTTTTTTGAGGAAATCACGTTTTTCCCCATAAAAACTGTAATAACTCCATTTTGTCTAAATATTTTTCAAATTTTGGCCACATTTTCAGATTTAGCATTAAATTTCCTGTAAGAACAGAGTACCTTTAACCTTGAATTTTACAAACTTGGTATCTAAAAAACAGCTTGATCTTCACCTTATTTAGGGAAGTCACAATGTCTTATTTACTTCAACGCTCACCGTTTTTCGTAAAAACTATCCACAAAACGTCAAATCTTACAAAAACTTGCAAATTTAATCAGCTTTCGAATGATATGTTAAACGTAATGATTTTGTTTCGATTTCATTGAGATATTTACTTTTGAAACTGAAAAACATGGTGTTCTCATTTTGTATACAAATCAGTTACTTGAGTAAATAAAACATTATGACAATCCCTTAATGGAAATCTGCATTTTAAACATAATAAACTGTCCATTGGAATAAAAAGCAAAGAAAAAAATCATTGTTTAATAGAAAATAAAGGAAAACTGTCAATAAAGCGACACCAGATCAGAGGATCTTATGTTATTAAATTTATTTATTTATTATTATTTAGGATTTATTTTATTAGATTTTCAATGTATATCTCTACCCTGTATGTATATATATATATATATATATATATATATATATATATATATATATATATATATATATATATTTTTTACACTAAGAGGTACTCACCCTGTATACATGAAATGTAAAATACATTTTTTTTTTCGAATAAATATCTTATATTGACATATATAGATACTATATTCCACTATTATAAGTGGGGCACAGCTTAGTGGTAACTCACTAGAAAGTGTATTAGCCTGAGCAACTTTATAAGCAGAGAATCCTGGGTTCGAATCCGTGGCCGCGTTGCCAAAACAGAAAAGTATGTGTAAAATATCCTCATTTTCGAGAGGAAGGTATTGAGAAGGATTTTCGGGCCCATTAAGCAAGGAGACCAATGGAGAAGACGACATAACAATGAGGTCTATGAACTCTTCGGGGAAGCAAATGTGCTGCGCACTATTAAGTTGGCACGACTGAGATGGGCTGGACATGTCGCCAGAATGATGGATGACCAGGTTCCGAGGAAGCTGCTGGAGGGGAGACTGGAGCGTTCTAGGGGCAGAGGCAGACCGAGACTTAGGTGGGAAGATGCTGTTGCAAAGGATGCACTGACCCTGCTAAATACACGGAATTGGAAAGCAGTCGCAAAAGATCGAGCCACCTGGCGAAGGCTCATTGAGGAGGCCAGGGACCACATCGGTCTGTAGCGCCATGGGAAGAAGAAGATGTGTAAAATATCAAGAAATCTTAAAGTACTAATGCAATAACTATTACTACATATTCCTTATTTGCTGGAAAATTAAATAAATAATTATATAAAGACATATATCTATAAAATAGATTTGAATTTGAACAGATCCGCTACATTTGTACAAACGTCTTACTTGACATGGTTTTCAAAACAGTAAGCGGTTTTGAGGGCGCTGATATCGATATTTTATGGGACTTGATCAAAATTTATTATACAGGTTCTTATAGTAAATTTAACCAGCTTTCAGATGAAAAAAAATATATTTTGGATCGAAAGATTGCTTTCGGAGTTATAGCCAAAAGAGTACCGAAAAACATGTTTTCGCGGAAAAGCGCGACCCCAGTGAGAGAGCTGAAGAGCTGAAATGAGAGGTGTAGAGTGGATGAATTATGCGACTATTTTTGACTTCATAGCTTCGTTAGGAATAGATAGAAGGTAAACACAAACCGAGGTATTGGTATCGATAAACGAGAATCGCTTTTTTGGTACAGGTACCTAATCGAGATTCGGAAAGTATTAATAATGATATGGCAACACCGTATCTATTTAAATCTGGGCAAATAGCTCTCTCTTCAATAGCATATACTATAATAACATATACAATACAGTACAATACATAATAGCATCAAGATATCAAGCATCAATATATAATAACATGTAGGGGAAGGTGCTGTACCTGTGGACAATTTTTCTAATTTTCGGTGCTTTATTTATCTGAGTGGTTATTGTACCATTAGATAAGAAATTTAAGGGGCTATCGACCTGGTGTCTTTATTTTTTTTTACATATTTTACGCCCACATTGGAGCACTTAAATCAATACATTTGAGTATTCCACTTAGACTTCTTCTTCTTCTTCTGCACCCAGAACTTTCTCATCCTCTCCGACCTGGCTGCCCTTTGTGTGTCCGTTATAGTATATTGTTTCTGTTTAACTGTTTTTAGTTCGAGACTTATACTTTTATTCTTCAAAATCCTCTTCTCTTCTCTGTCTTTGATTTGTTGTTGAGTTATATCTAATTCTTTCAAATCATCCTGAACTACTTTGAACCAATTATTATTTATTTTATTTTTCAAAAAGTATTTAAATAGTTGTTTCAATATCCTGGTTTCCGGTAGTATTATTGGCTCACATTCACCGTAGACTATGCTGTTAGGTAACAATCTCCACTGCCCATCAACTTGGTGTTTTTTGTTAATAATTGTTCTGATAATTCTTCTATCAGTTTTCTGTACTTTGTCTGTTGTAGATTTAACATTTAATTTGAATAACGTTTCACTAGCATAAGTTGCCTCTGGTTTAACTGTGGAATTATAGTGTTTCAACTTAGCATTTAACCATGGTGTCTTTATTTTGAAAAGTAATTTTATTTTTACAGAAAATAATGTTTTGTAACTTACTGATTAGTGTCCTCAGGTGCAAAGGGGGGAGGTACAGTAGACCCCCGGTATAAAGCGGCTCGTTATACCGCGGATTCGGATATAACGCGGGTCAAGCTCCGGTCCCGATCCTGATTTAATTAAAATTAATAAAAGATAAGATTACATCGTACTATGGTTTTAAAACCAACAATAGAAAACTTGAAAACAATTCATTAGAAAATTGAGTCATAAAACCAATAGAAAAAACGAAAAGGTTTCAAAGTTTAATAAGTTCTGGGAAAAACTGAACTCTGCAAATAAAGTTACATTTGTTGGATTTTTTTTTTTTTTAACACACTTTTAATTTTACTTAACATTAAAAGGAATTTGTAAAGGAAAAACAATATAACTGGTTGTTAACGTAGGAAGTAAAACTAAATAGGACGTTTAGAATTAATTACGATTGTCTAACCAAGTTTCATTGTTTTTTTTTTAATATTAGAACTTTTTAAAGATTGATTTTTATTAGAATTTTAAAAAAACTGTAGGAAAGAGTGTGTACATCGCTTGTGTCGTCGTGGAAATAAGCCGAAGTATGTTGCTTGGACAATGTCGATCGAATATCTTCCCGGTAACCTACTTAGATGACGTACGAAGTTGTCTCTATTCCTGCCTTCTTGGTTCATAGATTCCCCCTCACTTCCTTTTTAAAAACTGTGTATTATTCCTTTAGTTGTTGCCCGAGTTAATATCAAAGTGCATTTTCATTATTTTTTGACCCCCAGTGATTCATGCTTTTGCCTTCGTTATACCGCGGGTACGTCTATAACGCGGGAGGTTTCATTTCCCTTTAACCTGCGTTATAACGAGGGTCCACTGTACCTATGTAGTGTCCATAGGTACCTCCCCACTTTGTACCAGTGGAGACTAGTGGTTGTACCAATGGACATTCATTTCTTCATAGGTTTATAGAGATAATTTAAATAATATTTAGAGAAACACATCAGCAATAATTTTTTATAACATGTACTAGACAAAATAGAATATTTAAACAAGAATAAGTCGACTTGATATTATTGAACTAAAAGGCCGATTAGCGTATGAAAGTAAATAGAAACTTGATTTATTTTTAAACCTTTTAACAACAAATAAATCTTTTATGTACCTATAATTATTATTAACGAGCGTAACAGACTTTTTTTAATGGAAAAAATCGAATCATTAGAGATCGTATCCATGAAAAGATGTAGGAAAATGTAATTGTTTGCATAATCTTCCAGTGCCAGTTATAAAAGATGGCAGTAATAATTTTCTTTTGATGATCAATTTCATAGTCAGTAGCGATGTCCGGAAGAATAATATTTGGGGTCCAATCATTTGATGAATTTTTTTTCAAGTAGTAAATGTTGAACGTGAACGAGTCTACTTTTTCTTTGATCAAAGCTATAAAATGCTTTACAACAAGAATATATGTTGTACCTGTGGACACTTTAACTATCTGTCCACAGGTTCAGCTGGCAATGGTGTCCACAGGTACAACTGAACGCCATGTTGTGCGAAAATCTCTGTTCCACAAAACCCGTAAGTGATAATTGATATGAAAACATATGAAGTTATGATATATTTATTGGACAACCCAATGAAATATTACTGCCTCGAAAATTTCTAAGTGTAGGTCTTATAAAAATTAAAATCACTGGTTGGATTAGTCAGGATTTGGAAGAAAAAAACTTAAAAATAATAATTTCTACGAAACTATTGATCTGGTAATTTTTAAAACACAAATTTCTCTCCTCCCACTCTCTCTTAATTACAAATGTCCACTGGTACAACTGTGCTTTAGGTACAACACCTTCCCCTAATAGCGAACCCCAAGTAAAGTCAATAGTTTATTCTTAATACTAGATAGTGAAGTCATGCTGTTTAATAAAGCCTTCTCTGAAACTTGTAAATTAGTTCTATAACTCATCGACAATGAAGACCTACACAATTGAAAAAGTTTCAAATAATTTTAATATAAAAAAAATAATAATTTATTCGAAAAGATTTAGAATACTTAAGGAAGAATAAAGAGGTCATCAGAAGTTTTAATCAGAAGTCTTAGATAGTGGCCAAGTTGGACCTCGGGACGCAATTTCAATTTCAATTTAATTTTAGTCCCTTCCTAACGATTAGCCATTCTTTTAAAATTTAATAGCCGCCGCTAATGTTTTCCCTTTGAGGAAGAGTTAATGATAAATTTAATAATAGATCCCACACCTCTTTAACTTTATCCCCTCAGTGTCGCTCCGGATTTACTAAGAGCCTTCCATCTCACTTTGCAAAATTTATTTTACAAAATGAGGTGTCAGCGTTGTTCAGAACGACATTTAAAATATATATATATATATTAATGTTTTTTACATGTTCCATGCCGTTACAGGCATACTACATGTATGATATGTGTTATATTATATTATTTTACTTATCAGTGATTGTACTTAACCAACAGTTTATTTGCGTGTTGTTACAATAATGTAATGAAATTTTGAAATTTTATGAACTTTGTGTGGTTGTAAAAAAAAAAAAAAATGTGTATGTAAACATATAATCGTTGGTTGGAGGAAAAAAAAAATCATAACATTAAAAAAAAAAAAAATAAATAAATAAATAATAATTTAAAGAGCAAATAAACAATTAATATTTAACAAAAAATAATATCGAAAAATAAAATAAACTTGATAAGCGTATATGTTCGTCTTCAAATCAAATCAAAATCGATATCTTTGATGAATTTGATTAAATCATTTCTGTATTTAGTAAAAAGTATATGTTCTGTCTCAGGCCACGAACCATTTTTTAAAATTAGACTTTGTATTAATTTGTACCTTTGTCTGTCAAATAATTTACAATCATAAAGAATATGCCTAAAATTTTGGATTTGACCGTCATCGTCACATGTGTCAGTTAGTATGATATTAAAGCGTTTTAGGTAGGATTTGGTGTTGCCGTGTTCTGTGAGAAATTGTGTCAATTTATAATTGTTACTATGTAGCTGTTTGTAATTATTTAGTGTTATTTTTGGAATGTATTTGTGAAGGCTTGGTGATTTGCTTGAGTTTTGCCATGAAATGTTCCATTTATTCACCAAATCTTTAATAATCAGCGCTCTGAGATGTGAGATCGGAGCCTTGCTGTAAGAAGGCGGTAGCTGACTCCTTGCTGCCTCTTTGGCTAATCGGTCAGCTCTTTCGTTGCCCTCGTCACCAGCATGCCCTTTCACCCATTTTAGCCTAACAGATTCTTTTAAGGTCATTAGTTTGAAAATATTTTTCCTGATTTCCTCCGTCAGTGGGTCATGTATGTTTATGTTACCTAAAGAGTGTAGAACGTTCATGTTATATATATATATACGAGTATATATATATACATATATACATATATATATATATATATATATATATATATATACGAGTATATATATATACATATATACATATATATATATACACTAGCATTCCCCGTCTCGGCTTCGCCCGCTCTCATGAAAGAACTTACACATAAAAGTATAATTAGACATACAATTTTTACTTTTAATTTATCAGTTGGTTATCAAAATGGACAGAGATAATTTTATGAATATATAACAATGAGGATTGATGAATCAATTGCCACTTCTACTGGAATTGTTTTATTTGAAAATTAGTTTCGAATGTTTAAACATTCATCAGTCCTAAAGCACACAATATTTTTTTTAAAATATGGGCACTTCAATTGTATTTATTTATTCAATTTAAAATAATTTAAGACAAGAAATCAAACAAAGGATGTCCTTCGGCCTCAAAAAATCGTCAGATCCTGGCAGATCTGTAAAACTTTTACAAATAAAATAAATCTCCAGCCTCCCGTAGAATGCGTTAACAACGAATGAATATCCTTTCGCCGTCTTAAAACAGTTAAATAGTGAAATATTTTTTTAAACAGTATCCTGGAGGACAACAATGGCGGAAGTTATCCTTTGGATAACTTAAAAAACCGTTTAAACAGCAATCCTTAAGGACGAAAAAGCTAATTCTAATTGTGAATGGAGAGAGTGGCCAAGGATGTCCTTCGGCCTCAAAAAATCGTCAGATCCTGGCAGATCTGTAAAACAGTGTCCTTTAAAACAGTTAAAACAGCAATCCTTAAGGACGAAAAAGCTAATTCTAATTGTGGATGGAGAGAGTGGCCAAGGATGTCCTTCGGCCTCGAAAAAACATCAGATCCTGGCAGATCTGTAAAACTATGTTCTCCATCCACAATTAGATATTAATTTTCGTCCTTAAGGATTGCTGTTTTAAGATGGCGAAATTTTATTAGTTTTTCGTCCTTAAGGAATGATGTTTTAACTGTTTTTTAAGTTAGTTAACTTCCTCCATTTTTGTCCTCCAGGATACTGTTTTAAAATATTTAACGGTTTTAAGATGGCGGACATTAAAAGGACACTTTTTTAAAAATGTTTAACGATTTAACTGTTTTAAGATGGCGGAAGGATATTTATTCGTTGTTAATTCATTCTACGGGAGGCTCGAGATAGTTTTTCAACGCTAACGACTCCTTCCCGTTTACTCTTTTTGCTAAAAAGGTACGATATAGAAAAGTGGCTATACAAACTGTAGCGTATAGTAGTCGCGACTTTGTGTTTAATCAGTGTTTACTTTATTTACAAACACCCTGCAAAAATTCAGCTTTCCCCTAATTAGTTGCTACAAAGTGTATTTTTTTACCTTCATTGACTGACTGGGCAACTAGTCTGTTCTTGATGCTCGGATATAAAGGTTCTTAATCAAAAATTTAATGGAATTTTTTTTTGTTATGTAACATTTGTAGCTAGAACCTACCCTCTAGGAGCTTTATTGGTTTGAATAAAAAAAGGTAACGTTTGAGACCGCTATTTTCTCTCAATATTGTTTATTTCGAATTATCATTGATTTTGTTTGTTTGTTTATTTCGTTTAACGTCACTTTGTGCTGCTATGGCTAATCGGACGATGCTACTGTGGGAGTCCTAAATTTTGCCTATCCAGGTATAATTAGGATAGGGATCTTTAACGAGTACCTGACATCGCACAGGCTCGGGACCCCCAATTTACGTCCCTTCCGAAGGACGGCATAGCTAAGGATTTTTTACTCCCTTTAAAAAATCCTAAGGCCATCTGCCGGGCTGCGAACCCACGATCTTGGGTTTAGTAGGTTGCTATGCTAACCACTACACCACAGGTGACCCCATATCATTGATTTTCAATTTAATTTAATTTTTAATATAAATAATTTGATTGTTTTACTTATACAATGTAAATTGGGGAAAGCAGTGGATTATAGATGGACATATCCATAATTTATGTTTTTTCCAGTCAGGGAGAAATTCAGTTTTTCTGTTTTATATCGATCCATGCAAATCCGACCAAATTACCTTTACCCTTCGCCGTAAACCTGCGACTTCCTGTCCTACAGTATCCTTCAGTAATATTCCACTGATCCTTGTAGAACAGAACAGCTACCTAGGACTCCAACTGAACAAACGTTTAACTTTGAATCCTCTCAACTAATTCTTCCTGTATCCAATCCTTAAAATCCAAAATCCTTAATGCTTCTTACTTTGTTGCAAATAAAATTATCCATAAAGATCTTTATGTCCCATATGTCGCTGATTTAGCCCAAACCGAATACCTATCCTTTTATAATAAACTTCATAACAACACAAATACACTAGTCTCTCAACTTGCTATCCACTCCATTCCCGATAATCCTCCGAGGCGTCTGAAACGAAGATGGCCTTGAGATTTTCTAGTGTAGAATTTTATTGAAGTACTATTGATGAGTAGTTCTTTTCAAGTTTTTACATGTTATTGTAATCGTTTTTTTTTTAACAAATAAAATAATGAAGAAACTATTTTGATCTATCAAACTTTAATGAAATTAATATGCAATAAAAAACATAGTAATTACACGATAAGACACGATTTTCTATAAATTTATATTTATGTACCTACATTTGAATTTTACCTAAAGATTTAAAATTGCAAAATATTCAATAGATATTACCTTAAAAAAAGGGTATTTTATAAATTTTCACATATTTTTTAAAAATATTTAATTAAAAAATGAATAAATAAAACTTAATACTCAAATATTAAATTACAAGTAGTACGATTTACGATTTAAAATTATACCTCCTATAAAAAAAAAGAAAAAAAAGATTAATTTTCCATTTTAATGGTCGCTTTAGAGGGGGCGGTATAATATTTCTTTTCAGAGCTGTGACCTTAGCCAGAGCCCTTGAAAACCCTCCTTCAAATATGTATTTTATATTTTCTATTGCTTGCCCCTATTCTATGGATCAATTCAATATTATGTTCCCTAAAGGGTTTTTTTTTTTTTTTTTTTTTTCTTCTTTTCCTTATATGGTATCCCCATATAAAGACCGTTTATTTGTATATTAACATGTTCCATGCCTTACAGGCATACTACATGTTTTACAATTTTATAAAAAGTTAACATGATTGGTTTAGCATAACGTACATAACGTAGTAATATAACAAAAATATTTAAACAAAATCACAAAAAAAAAGAAAAGAAATAAACAAAAAAAAACAAAAGCCAACAAGAAACTACCTTCGCTGCCCATCATTTGTCAGTTTGTCAAAGTCGATCTTTCCTATAAATGTGAGTAAGTCAGTCTTAAATTTAGAGAACAAATTTTGTTCTGTCTCTGGCCATGTTCCATGTTTGAGAATAATATTTTTTACTAGATTAAACCTGTGTCTTTCAAATGCTTTACATTCATAAAATACATGTCTAAAATTTTGAGTCTGTCCGTCTTCATTACATATGTCAGATCGTATTATGTTAAATCGTTTGAGATTGAGGGGTTATGTTTGCTGCACGAGCACAGTCCTGGCCCAGATGTATGCTAAAATATGCAGGTCAGCTCCAGTAGCGATTTGCTCCGACAGATTTATTCAGAATAAACATAAATATATTGATCTTTTGAGGTATTATATATTTTATTTTGTAGAAAAAACACTCAACGCACAGAACGAAAATGAAAACTGTTAAAAAAATATATCACACTATGGGAAAGTTCGAACTGCGACAATAGAAGAGAAGCTGTTATAACTACACTGTACCGGGCAAACACGACTTAATCTTATAACTAGGGCTGTGAATTGCATATAATTTATGCAATAAAAACTGAAAAATATGCACATATTTATGCAGAGATATTGGGTAAAATATGCAATTAAATACCGAAAATATGCAACTATCTGCATTAACTAATTGTGTTGAAAACGGGAACAACATTAAAAAGCTGATATTAAAAAATATTTTTAAATTTAAATATATTTAAAAAACAAATGTTAAAAGCCTTTATTAAAGATAAATAAAACACATTAAACAGGGAACTTTGAAAATTAAAAATATAATGACATTAATTTCCAGGAAACTTAAACAACAATCACAACCAAAATACTTATACTTTAAAACAGAACAATATAGATCAAAAACAATTAGCAACGACCATAAAGAAACTCTCCCGTCTTATTCATGCCACTTAATCACTGTTATGGATTTGAAATGCAGACAACCAGTTTTTCAGGGTTTGGAACAAAATAGAGCGTCTATTGGGCCTCAAATTAGGTTTGAAACGGGTAAACGACCGCTCTACATCATATAAATATATTAGGCGAAAAAAAAAGTGGGAGGAGTTCTTATAGCTATTTTTCGGTTTTTATCTATATTTTATTTTTGTTTCTGCTTGGAAACAAAAAAAAACAAATGTCAAATGTTGATATGCCGGATTATTAGATAAATATGCATGTCTAGTTCAAAATATGTAAAAATATGCATTTATGGCAAAATATGCACAAATATGCAAACTAAAAGAAGCTCAAATTTATTCCAAATTCCCCAAAAGATATATATTTTGATATTAGCTGTTTTAGTTAGTTAGGAGAAATACGCAAATGCAGCCCTACTTATAACGAAGGACAGTCCACCAAGCTGGTGACATGCAATAATATACAACTAACGATAAGTCATATTATAGAGGACTATGGGATAGTTATTTTCAGGAAGTATGAATACAAACAAACCTCCATAGTATTCTGGGTGATAATATTAAAAAAAATAATTAAATAAAAAAAACCTGTAGCACTCACAACACCTGAAGGGTCTTAGGTTCAGTTCTTAGGTAGGGATTCTAACTGGGCCAACGGTTGTGAAATGAGGAGAATTGCTCAGAATCCTCGCTTAGCCACCAGGTTTTTCCCCAATATAAGGTACCCACATTAAAGAGGCTTTGTATGTCCCCAGGTTTTTGTTTATCTAATTTTTTAAAAAATATAATTTACTTTAGCTATTTCTTAATAGTTAATTGTGAAATTTGAAATTTTATCATGCCAAAAACATATCGTGTTTATTGACTTATATACGTAACAATATATACATGTAATTATAAATACAAAGTATGTGAATTGCTAAAATTGCAACTTTCTTTTCGTGTTCCAAACTTTATGTTACTTTTCAATTAAGAATTAATATTTTTTAATTATGATAGAAAACTAAAACTGTGATTTAAAAAAAAAAATATATATATATAGTATTTTAATAAAGTACTTTTTAATAAAGTACTTTATTCAGTTTTTTTTTTTTTAGTGTTTTCCTTCCAGCAGTAACCCTGTTGGAAGGGATTTTATTTTTTTCGTACATACCATACTTGTACAAAGTATACAATTTATATGTAAATAAATATTTTGGTTTATTTATTAATTTACATATACATATAGATAGTACATGCGTTGAAAGGTTAATATAAAAAATAAACAAGAAAAATGAAATAAAATAAAGAACAAGAAGTTATATAGCATAAATAATTAAAAATTCAACAAAATCAAGCAACAAAGTTATGTCGAGAAAAATTTATAAACATGTAGTGGTTTAGAGATATTTCATATTTATATCCTCTATTTTAATAATTAATTTTTTAAGAAATATTTTAAAATTTTCAAATAAATTGTTCATGAAACATTGACCATACACAGGCCAATGTCCTTAGTTTCTGTACTGTTTTTGCCTGTAGAATAGTTCTGTAGTCAGTAAGTAGCCTGCAGTCATATATGAGGTGGTGTATATTTTGTTCTTGAGTGAAATCACAAGGTCATAGGAAAGTATCTCTTATTTTAAATCGATAGAAATAACTATTTACTGCCGCCATGTCCTCTGATTGTATTGTGTAATGTAAAAGTTAGTCCATGAGTTTGATTTAATGTAGGTCCGTAAGTCTGGAATAAAGTTATGTAGATGTCTTCCCTTGTGTGTAGTGTTCCAACGTGTCTGCCACTGGTCTACTGCTTGTGTTTTTAGCATGTGTTTTAAGTGTTCCTTAGATATCAGACAATATGATATCGGAAGGGAAGTATCCTTTGAAGCCTCTTTTGCAGCCTTGTCAGCCAATTCGTTTTCCGCTATGTCGGAATGCCCCTTTACCCATTTGAATGAAATTTGAATGTTACCGTCAGTTTGTAGATGTCTTAGAAATGATCTTATTTTTTCAATGATGGGATTGTGACAGTGTCTGTTTTTTATCATGTATAGAGTACATTTACTGTCCGTTAGCATTGCAATAGTTTTATCTTTTGTCCTCATATTTTGAAAGTATTCTAGAGATTTGAGGATGGTGAATTGTTCTGCTTGATTATTGCTACATTCTGGGCCTAATTAATACTTTATTACATCTTCTAAAATTTTGTTTTTAAAAATGAGGCTAGCACAGCCTACGTATTCGCCATCCTTACTTCCGTCAGTATATAATTCCTTTATTCAGTATTGTAAAACTTATTAAATTTATTTTTTGTTAATTGATTACAAAATAAAAAATAAAATAAAAAAAAGAATTCCAATTCCTAAATTAAATAAGAAACTCTGAAAATAAATCTAAAATAAAAATTATAAAAAAAAATTGTAACTACAGAAGCAGCCGATTAGTCAATTAGTTGGCTGATCTCTAATAATGAATTATTTTTAAGACCCAAAAAATTCTATTGCTGGGCATTGTAATAGAGTACTTGTTTCTTGTTGAGAAGTTTATTGTACGTAAAAAGAATAACTTTATCCATGTAAGGTTCTTGAAAACATATTCAACATTACTATCATGAGTTTTAATGTAGAAAGTTAATGAGTACAGCTTTTAAATTCAGATAAAATATTTACATTGAAAAAAAAAAAAAAAAAAAAAAAAAAGAAAGAAATTCTGGGAAATGTATTTTGCCGATGAAGTTTTACTAAAGCCGCTCTCAGCCCACGTAATTCCGACAAATTCCTTGGCCCTAAGCTCCGTTTAGTTTAGAATTTAAAGAAGTTTCTCCCAAGATTTCAACAATCCGTTCGCCTTCACTCCAATAATTAGGTCCTTACTGTAAAAATTAAAAAAAAAACAAAAAAAACAAACAAACAGTTAAAACGGGAAAAAATATATACATAAAATTCACTGATTTTTAAATAATACATCAACTTTTATTTTTATTTTTTTATAAAAATAAGACAAAACATTTTGAGATAGGTAATCCTTATCTGAGTTATTAATTACGAATAAATAATTCTTTAAATTTTAATTAATAATTCTTTAAGTAGATCTTTTAATTTCTTTACACTCTTAACATATTTTCCAAGGTCAATACACAAAGGGGTGTTTGTGAGGGGAATAATCACTGAAATACTTTTGTCTTAGTTTTCAAAATGACAAAAAGTCTGTGATTTTTGGGTACAATAAGAACATTCACAAAACAGTGATTTTTCTCGAACTGAAGGAAATTTGACTCAAGATCAAATTTGTGAAAATTCCGCCATCTTAAAACAGCATCCTTAAGGACGAAAACTAATTCTAATTGTGGAAGGAGAGAGTGGCCAAGGATGTCCTTTTTTTTTTTTTTTTTTTTTTTTTTTTTTTTTTTTTTTTTTTTTTTTTTTTTTTTTTTTTTTTTTTTTTTTTTTTTTTTTTTTTTTTTTTTTTTTTTTTTTTTTTTTTTTTTTTTTCCCCCTTCCTTGCCTTTTCAGGCATACGGGGTTTTGACAGCAGCGGGTTCAACATATGGGTTTTATGTATGCCGCTGCTGCCAATAAAACGCTTTATTAATAAAATTTATTTATTTATTTTATTTTTTTTATTCACATTATATGATGAGGACATATATATTTCTTGGGAACAATCCTATGGTGCGGCCCGGCAATGCTTTTTAAAACATGGGCACTTCGATTGTATTTATTTATTCATTTTAAAATAATTTAAGACAAGAAACCAAATAAAGGATGTCCTTCGGCCTCAAGAAATCGTCAGATCCTGGCAGATCTGTAAAACCTTTACAAATAAAATAAATCTTCAGCCTCCCGTAGAATGCGTTAACAACGAATGAATATCCTTCCGCCGTCTTAAAACAGTTAAATAGTGAAATATTTTTTAAAAAGTGTCCTTTTAATGTCCACCCTCTTAAAACCGTTAAATATTTTAAAATAGTATCCTGGAGGACAACAATGGCGGAAGTTATCCTTCGGATGACTTAAAAAACCGTTTAAACAGCAATCCTTAAGGACGAAAAAGCTAATTCTAATTGTGAATGGAGAGAGTGGCCAAGGATGTCCTGAGGCCTCAAAAAATCGTCAGATCGGCAGATCTGTAAAACAGCGTCCTTGTAACAGTAAAAAAACAAAAAAGTAAAAAGTTGCTGTAGTCATGGATTTATTATTGTTAACAGAATATCTTTTAAAACTAGTGTAGTCAGTAGTACGCTTCAACCGCCTGCCTGATTTCTGACATCGATAGAGGTGGCTATCGTGCCACTAGAAGCGAGATCCATATCAGTAAAGGTTAAAGGATTTAATGTGTAACAACTAGGAATGGGTTTCCATACACGATATATCGAAATATCGATATTATTTCCGATAATCTGATAATATTTGATCTATTGGAGTGTATGTCGCTACAGAGGAGAGAACTAATGCGGCAAAATCATGATGAACATTGCCTAGCAGTAGATGCAGTCAAATGAAGATCGGTGCTGTGTACGAGAGAAGAGGGAGGACATTTTAATCAATTACTGTAAATTAAGTATGTAAATTTAAATTAAACTATCTTAAAAGTTTCTTAAATTTCAAGTATTAGAATAAGATAAATAGCTAATTGTGATGAAATTACTTTTCTATTAATAAAACATAATAAAACTACTTAAAATTTCTAAGCATTCTCTCAGTATTTACCAAAATGCTGATGTTGCATCTCCCTGTTTTTTGTAATTAATAAGTGATTTTAGTATCAATTTTAGAAATTATCACTATTCATTGTGTACCATTCGAAAGGTGTTTGTGTGTGGAAGTTTTTTTCGAGTAGTGCACGTTTGTAACATATGTAATATTTTTGAGAAAAATGCAGTCAAAGTTTTGGAATTGAATCAGAAACTTGCTTTTTCATATGTTTGGATCAATAAGTTAAATACTGGACGGTGCTATATTAAAGTTTAAATAAGTTTATCTTTATAGGATATTTAATCTTCTTTCTAGTGAGCATATTGAAATTGCTCTCGATAGTTCGGGAAATATGGACAATTATATGTCAAAAATTAGAAATTTCTTGATAAAATATAAAATTAAAAATATCTATAAAACGGATGAGAATCGAGCTATACTTTTTATGAAATTTTTTGTTCCAAATGATCCCTATAATCGCCTCTCGAGGTTACTGCAGTCTTATGCTGAACACCCTTTATACTAAAATATTCAAAAATATAAGACAAGAAATCAAATATTGGTACTCACCTGAGGAGGTCTAACAGATTCTGAAATATATCCATCGTGGAAGGGGGAAGGGGACAGGTAGGTAAAAATTTTGGGTTTACCTTAGGATTTTTCATATGACTCCCTACCTGTCCCCTTCACCCCTCCACGATAGATATACTTCAGGTATCTGTTAGACCTCCTCAGGTATCAATATATCTGATTTCTTGTCTTACATTTTTGAAAACTTTAGTATGTATAATCCAAGTAACGTAGTGCTGATGTGTTGAAAATTGTTTGTATTTTTTAGAACTGTAGATGAATGTTTAGCATTCGAAACTAGTTTTCAAATAAAATAATCCCAATAGAAGTGGCAATTAAATCATCAATCCTAATAAAAGTATTTAATAATTCCCCAAGAGATCTGTAATAACATAGCATTAACAAATACGAGGGTGAATCAAATATAAACGGTAATTTTCAAAATTATATTTATTGAATAATATTGTACAGAAACTATACCTTCAACATTTTTCAATGTAGTCTCCTGCATTATCTACACACTTGTGCCACCGATTTGGAAGCTTGAATATTCCCTGTTCATAAAAAGACTGAGGGCGAGTTTTTAACCATTCGCGCACGTGCTTTTCGACGTCTTCATTATAAGGTGAAGATTTTTTGAGGCGCATCGTCACATGTGATGAGACGTGGGTCCACCATTACACCACCGAATCGAAAATGGCAAGTAAGGAGTGGCGAAGGAAGGATGAAGGCTGCCCAGTGAAAGCCAAAACTCGTCTCTCATCCGGAAAAGTTCTTGCAACAATTTTTTTTGACTCAAGGGGAGTTCTACTCATTGATTTTCTTCACGATCAACGAACAGTGAATGCGGCTTACTACTGCCAGGTGCTACAGTCAGCAAAAACCAGTTACCGGAACAAAAGACGAGGTGTGCCCATTAGAGATGTCATCCTTCTCCATGACAACGCAAGGCCTCACACCGCATTGTTGACAAGGGATAAATTGGAAGAAATGGGCTGGGAAACTCTCTAACACCCTCCTTACAGTCCAGACCTGTCCCCTTGTGACTATTTTTTGTTTGCGCCCCTGAAAGAATCACTTGGAGGAAAAGGATTTGAAAACAATGAAGACGTCGAAAAGCACGTGCGCGAATGGTTAAAAACTCGCCCTCAGTCTTTTTATGAACAGGGAATATTCAAGCTTCTAAATCGGTGGCAGAAGTGTGTAGATAATGCACGAGACTACATTGAAAAATGTTGAAGGTATAGCTTCTGTATAATATTATTCAATAAATATAATTTTGAAAATTACCGTTTATATTTGATTCACCCTCGTAAATAAAGCCTGGTATGATTCGCCAGATTCACGAACTAAGAACTATCACTTGAAGAGGCTAAGATGTAGATATTTACATTTCTGAGAGCTACATTAATATCTTGTATTTACGTTAGGAGTTGATAGTTACTCTTGAGAAGTTCTCAAGTTACACGAATTTTAACAAGAAGTTTTGAATTATTAAATGTTCGAAAGTAAAGTTTTTCAATTTGCAGGGAACCTCTGAAAGGCGAGATCTTTCCTTGTCTTGTTCAAACAGTTGGGTTTTCCTTCAGACTAACTCACTTATTGCCTGTCAAGACTTCCTTTGTTCTCTATACCTTTGTATTATTATAAAGTTCATGATGAAAATATTAAAACCTGAAACCCTGTGTGGGTAATGTATAATTTGTACAGTAGGAGTCTCGCTAATCCAGACTAAGCCGAACAATATCACTAGAAGTCCGGATTAAAGAACATTTATTTTACTTAAATTAAAATAATAACTATTTTAGCGATTTTTCCTCATAAATAAAATTCGTCCATGAGATAAATTTTAAAATTTACGTATTCGTATATTTATGATTTTGATTTACTTAGGTAGTGTTTTTCCTTGTCTTTTTTTTATCAATTTATTGAAATTTACAACTGTACAAAATATATACATCAAGTAAATGTGTTGATAACGATTACAATAACGAGTCAAAACTTGAAAAGAACTAACTACGAGCAGTTTCTTGTTATATGTGGAATGTATGAATATAAACCAATTAGGGATTAAGGTAAAAACCACGAAAATCTCGAGAATTTTCGGTGTTGCAATACTTTTGACGGAGAGTTTATATAAAAATTCTACTTTGTCGAACTTTCGAAAATATTTTTTTTACTATTCTCTCATACATAATTGGATAATAGATATTATGTAAGAGCAGTGAAAATATATATATATGATTACATACACATTTTTTTTTTTTTTTTTTTTACAACCACACAAAGTTCATAAAATTTCAAATTTCATTACATTATTGTAACAACACGCAAATAAACTGTTTCTTAAATACAATCACTGATATGTAAAATAATATAATGTAACACATATCATACATGTAGTATGCCTGTAACGGCATGGAACATGTAAAAAAACATTAATAACGGTCATTTTATGGGGTTACCATAAGAGGAAAAAAAAAAAAAAATATATATATATATATATATATATATATATATATATATATATATATATATATATATATATATATTGAAATAAGTTCAGAATGAGATAGAATAAAATAACATTTGCCTTGAAGAGGGGAACTGTTGCAGAGATAATTTGGCGCCCCCTAACGCAGTTGAGCTCGCTGTTATTGCCAATCTATAGCCCTTATCTTCCCTTCAATGGCCAATATTCAATCTCAATGCCAGGATATTGTATATTGTGTATTGTATATTATATCACAGCTACGGCCCTCTTGATATATTGATCGAGCGGCAATAAAGGGAGCATTGTAATAAATATTAAATGAAAATATTTCCTCTTACTATGGTAATAATAAATGAATATCGTTTTATATTTGTACTGAACCTATCAAATTGTTCAACGTCATACATAAAATCCTCATATAAGACTTACAGGAAAGTTATTTTCCTTTCTAACGACTTATAAACAATTATTGGACAGACGTACATAACTATTATCAAACCTATTTTGACACACGGAGTTAAACTTTGGCGCTTCTATTATACCATACCATCCAATTAATTCACTATCCGATCCTTTAATTTAATTTAATTTTTTTTTTTTGTATATCCATTTATCGAAATTTACAACTGTAGAAACTATATACATCAAGTAAATGTGTTGATAACGATTACAATAACATGTCAAGACTTGAAAAGAACTACTCATCAGTAGCACTTCAATAAAAATGCTACACTAGAAGGTCTCTGGCCATCTTCTTTTCAGACGCCTCGAAGGATTATCAGGAATAGAGTGGGAAGCGAGTTAATTAACTAGTAGATTTGAGAGCTTATGGAGCTTACTATAAAAGGATAGGTATCTGGTTTGGGCTAAATCAGTAACATATGGAACATTAAGATCTTTATGGATGAGTTTATTGGTGACTAAGTAAGGAGCGTTGAGGATTTTTCTAAGGATTTTGGGTTGAAATGATCGGATACGAGATGAATTGAATAATTTTGTGGGGCCCCAAAGCTCAACTCCATACGTCTAAATAGGTAATCACAGTCATGTAAATGAGTCTTTTGTAATTAATTGGGAGCTTTGAACGTTTGTCTAGTAAATGTTGAAGTAGTCTGTGGATTCCAAGTAAGACTTAGCAGTGATTTGCCCAAATGGAGTCCTAGGTAGCGGATCTGTTCAACAGTTTAAATTGCTCCTTATTGCAGCAAACCCTTCGATCGTGAAACAATTTATGTAACTAAATAAGTAATGATATGAGATTATAACAATTTAAAAAAAAAATTTATGTTATCTAAAAATGTTATTATTAGAAGATTTGATGCTAAACCTTCATTCTATTGTCGTAGTAATTACTGTTAAAGATAATGTGTTTTTTATTTTTTTTTTTTTAGCTAACTAGTAATATCTTCTAATATTACTGATCAGCTGTTTAAATATTGCTCCAATCAGCTGTTTTAATATTACCCAGTTTTCCATCAGTGTAGTTTCAAGTGCTAACGAGATATCTGCTATCTCTATTTAGTTCGTCTATATTATTTGGCTGAACAAGTCTTCATTATTCCAATGCCTTCCTTATTTCTTCCGGATGGTGACGATTAGGAGGTATGTCGGTTTGTTAATAATTGTAATTTATACTTGGGAATCGCCGTAAGAGAAAACTATTTTTAGCAGAATCTGACTACTGTTTATATGTAAATTTTATTATTCATATATTTTTGAAGCTGGTGGTAAATAATCTTATTTTAATGAATGATAGAAAGATTCATTCGAAATTTAATTTAAAAAACCCTGCACAATTAAAGCTGAAGAAGAACAATTAACATCATAGAAAAAAAGTTAACTTTCAGATTTATAATTAAGTAAGGTTAATCGAAGAAGTTATAAACGTTGTTTTACCGTTTAGTGTGGTTGGCATAACTGAAGCTGGAAGAATTGGAATTTTAAATACAGTTTTTTAACATTATCTCCTTATAAGAGAGCTGTAATTCTTGACTATGGATGAATGTGTATGGTTGGTTTTTGAAGGTTACCTCAAAGAAAAACGACTGGACAAACAGAAAAAAAAGATTAAAGGAACATATAGGAGTTATTGTACGCCAGAATTCCAACTTAAGCAAAAACTCGAGAGTGAAACTAATACATCAGGTAAAAAATAGTCTGAAATTGAAATTAAATATTTATGAATCATTAGAAGTAATAATACCGATCAAAACCTATCCGCATTTTTGTTTAAATGGTCGGATGTTTCCGGAACGAAAAAAATCAACCAGTCATAGGTAAAACAGAAAAAATGTAACGCATCTACCCGCTGTACCATTTCGCCTCTTTACATTTAGTCTTCTCTTGGTCCGGATATCTTTCACAAGTCCTCAGTCTCTCAACTTGCTTCCCACTCCATTCCTGATAATCCTCCGATGCGTCTGAAAAGAAGATGGCCGAGAGATCTTGTGTAGATTTTTTATTGAAGTGCTACTGATAAACAGTTCTTTTTAAGTTTTGGCATGTTATTGTTAACATTTTTAACACATTTATTTGATGTATATTCGTACAGTTTTAAATTTCAATAAATTGATAAAAATTTTTAAAAAATTAGTACAAACAATCTATATAAAATTTGCTGATATTTTGAATTTTATTTTTTTTTAAAAAGAACTGGTGATTAAAGTTAACTACCGAAACGATTATGAAGTTAAATGAGAAATCAGTTAATTAAAAATACAAGTTAATGAAAATCAGACAGATAAAATAACGATAATTATGTTAATAGATGCAAATTATATAATATGAGTTGATTATATCCTCGAGCACTTCAAAAAAAAGTGCTCGATACTGAGTATCGATAGTTAAAAAACAGGTGTTTTTTTTTTTCCGATCTGTATCGAATCAAATTGTTCGCATAATCGACCCTTTGACGGGTGAATTCAGATTCCAGAGTTCGTCACAACTCTTAAAGAAAATGGTAAAAATGGAAATTTGATGTAATGTGTAAGTAAAATAATATTAAAAAAGAAAAGATAAAAAAATATCACAACTTTAAAAACGAATAATAAATAGTAAAGTTATAAATAGTACAAGTTACTCTCAAGACATTTTGGCACATCTTTATACTATCTTCCTATAAAACCAACATTTTCGAAAAATTCATTGCTCTACAGATATACTAGGAAAAAACTAAAAGCATTGTTATTTTTGCTGTTAAGCCGACCAACCACAAGACTGCAAACGTTATTTTCGAATTCTGCATCCCAAAAAACGTATGAGACTAGTGAGAAAAAATCATGCAATTATGTTATTGGGCCTGATTATTTTTTAAGTTTTGTGTCACTTTCATTCTAAATTTTGCGATATAATCATCGGATTTATTGTATGTCAGCAGAGATTATACAGATTCGAATAATGAATAAAATTTAAAAAAATAGAAATTTTATGGTTTGATTATTCAAAATTCAATATCATATTTCAATCATATCATGTGTAAAAAAATTTTTTGTGAGAATCGAAATCGGAATTTTATTTATAACGTTTGTCTTCGGAGTGCATCTTGTTATACTAATTACGGTATGTGTTTGCTAAACAATTAAAAAACAATACACAGAGCACAATACACAAGAGTAATTACCAACAAAATATTTATTTTTACTCTCAGATAACACAATAGACATATCTCAAGGTTTTCTAATCTAAATTGCTAAAATTGACTGATACCGCTTAAACTTTGCATAAGTGTCGAGCTAAACAAAATATTTAAGATAAATGTAAAATTTCAAAACAAAAGCCTTTAACCTCGCAAATCATCGTTTTCGCTTTCGAACTG
Organism: Euschistus heros; assembly: GCA_003667255.2. Lineage (NCBI taxonomy): Eukaryota > Metazoa > Arthropoda > Insecta > Hemiptera > Pentatomidae > Euschistus > Euschistus heros. The sequence goes on from RCWM02000063.1 coordinate 3,269,928, forward strand.
AACGTTCAAAGTTACGCGAATACGGGCCTTATCTGCTGGATTATGACACAACTAAATCGAATTTAGTCCAGTCAACTAGCGCTGAAGTGAGGGGTGTAGGGTCCATGGAATATACGATAATTGTTGACTTCACAGCTTTCTTAGGAGTAGTTAGAAGGTAAACATACTAAAAGTCCCCGCCTCTGGGGGGGTGAGCTAACGGGGGGGGGGGGGGGGAGAAAGTCCCATTTTTGGGTTTTTCGATTATATCTCGAAAACGGTGGAATCTAGAAAAATATGTTTCAAATCAAAATTCTCAAATTTCCTATAAAACGGTGGACATACTTCTCGAACTTCCAATCCATATATACGTTATTAAAAATCGATAATTTTGAAATAACATTTTCCTCACTTTATATTAATCATTCGCTTGCCTCAGAAACGTATAAGAAATTAAAGGTAATTCTGCCATACGAAGTATCGTAGGTACTTCACACCATTCTCGAAAACGGAGACTCTAAAATGAATTAATGTCAGTCTGCCTCATAAAGGGTATTTACAATGTATTCATTCATACAATATTTACAAATGCACACACACAACTAATAATAATAAAAAAAATAAATATCTTCATAAAAATAAAACTAATAATTATTTTCAATAATCAAAATTAAATTAAAATTAAAAGAACTTATTATTCGTTCATACTTTATATACAATACAAACACGCTCAGCCCGGGGAACCCCGAATCGAACCTATTCCCCACTTATTGGGAGTCGATGCCAGACGCGTAGAGATCCCAGCGCTGCTCTCTCAGCTGCATCACTGGTAATATCCAGTGGAGGCTGAGTGAGAGCGCTATGGCCACAGATACTCAGGACTTGAGTAGAGAAGCTGGTCATTACCAAAACTCCAACATAACTTTATACATTACAAAAGGTCTCGGGGCCATTGCCGTTTTAACCTTCTTGGAGGGTTATAAGGATGGTTATGACTGGATAGGGATTGAGCCAGAGGAACGGTGGACTCTAGAAAAATATGCTAAAGATCAAAATTAAAGATATTTAAATTTCCTTATCCCTTGATTATGTACATATTTGTCAAAATTAAAACCGTTAGAATTTAGACGAGATACATGTTGTTAAAAATCGATAATTTTAGAAAAATAAATAATGTTTTCCCCACTTTTTGTTAATCTTTTGATTTAAATGCCAGAAACTTATAAAGGAAATTTAATGTACATTTTTTTTTCTATCATTTTTTCTCAGAAGACACTAGAAGAAAATGTTTGACAAAAAGTGAGGTAAAATTTGTTTTTTTCCCGAAAATCACCGATTTTCAATAAAGTATATCTCGAAAACCGTTAGAATTTCGACAAATTTGTATAAAGTCAATTTTATAGGAAATTTAAATAGCTTTAATTTTGATTTAAAACATATTTGTATAGGGTCCACCGTTTTCGAGATATAATCGAAAAACCCAAAAATGGGACCTTCTCCCCTCCACCACAGTTAGCTCACCAGGGGCGGGGACTTTTAGTATGTTTACATTCTATTCCTAACAAAGGTATGAAATCAAAAATTATCGGATATTTCTGTGCCATTTGGGGAAAACTAGATAAGTTGATTTTTGTCCACAATAAGATAAATATTTTGAGGAACCCATATTGGAGTCATACTCATCATGTATAAGTAGACAAGTTGTTATAGCAATGGTATCCTTTTATACAATTGACATTACAACTTGCCTACTTATACAAGATGTGCAGGACACGATTATGGGTTGCCCAAAGTATTTATCTTATTTTGGACAAAAATCAACTTATCTAGTTTCTCCAAAATGGTACAGAATTTTTGAGGAGTAGTTAGAAGATAAACATACTAAAAGGAGGGTGAGCTAGCGGTGGAGTGGGGCGAGAATGTCTCAGTTTTGTGTTTTTCGATTATATCTCGTAATCGGTGGATTCTAGAAAAATTTGCTATATATGATAAAAATTAAAGATAATTAAATTTCCTATAACAATAATTCTATACATATTAGTCGAAGAAATTTCAATGGTTTTCGAAATATACGTTATTGAAAATCGATAATTTAAGAAAGGCACTAAAGCTTCAAATGCCAGTATTGACAAATAGTGACGTAAAAAAATTTGTTTTTTCCCGAAAATCGCCGAAAATCTTTTTACCTCACAGTAATTTAAAAAAAAGTATAATATATTTTTTTTGTCAAACAATATATGGATCTGCTTCATCAAATGCCAGACAATGAATCGATATATATGACATTAAAGTAGATTTAATCGTTTCCTTATACTGGCTGAAAATTTGACTTTTCTGTCGTTTTTTTTTTTTCTCAAAATCAACGGTAACTGTTTTGTGGAAGGCACTAGAAGCAAATTGTCTTCTTCCCAAAACGATCCGGTTTGGATGGTTGTCCTGGCGTTAATAGTGACGTCCAAAATTTGAATTTTTTTCCCGAAAAAATCACCGATTTTCAATAACGAAGTCCTATGGTCGATTTTCTCGTTTTTGATCAAAACCATTGGAAGTTCGAAAAATATGTATAGAATTAATTTTATAGAAACTTTAAATAACATTAATTTTGATTTAATACATATTTTTCTAGAGACCACCGTTTTCGAGATATAATCGAAAAACCCAAAAATGGGACCTTCTCCCATCCCCCAACCTAAGCTCACCCGAGGGGCGAGGACTTTTAGTATGTTTACCTTCTAACTACTGACGAAGGTATGAAATAAAAAATTATCGCATATTTTATGCACTCTGCAATGTGTTTATTGACTGGACTAATTACTGAAAAAGCTTGTTCAGTGTGATTCAGCATGTTGGCGTGATATGCTATTTTCGTTTGGTACGCTTAGTAATAATTTAAATATCCGATCTTACTTGAATATTTAGTTGCTGATATAATGATTACAAAAATTAACCATATTTTTTTCGACAATCAGTTTCTCTTTAATGTATATTCATAATATTCTAATATATTTATATCCTACCTGTATTGAATATCGCCTCAAATATATAATATAATTAATGAGGACATCATTAAGGTTAGAGCAGAGCCTAGATTGCCGAAAGAGCAAGGCAAAGGGTGACCTCTTTGTTCATTTTATACGCAACAATTTCCATTGGTCTCAATTCATATTCTTGACAGTGCATAGTTGAATCAGTATATCTATATTGGGTGGTGCTTATTCATTTATAAAATAATAATAATTAATTAATTAATTAAAAATATTTTTTTTAATTCTAATTTAATGTACAAAAGTCGGGGCTTCTTCGAATGCAAAGATTCGACCTCTCCTCCCTAAGCTGTGAAAAATATAAAGTTGTGTTCTGTGAAAAAGAAAATATCTCAACAAAAAAAAAAATTAATGTTTCAGTTATAGTAATAAAAAAATGTCTTTATTTTTCAAAGGTCAAGTGCAATAAATAAAAGATGTCATACCGATCGGCCGTTGTTTTTTGTTTTGTTTTTTCAGTAATCTACACGGACTCCATTTTGTTTTTCTTTTCACTACAAAATAAATAAATTGAAATATTTCACAAATTTTAAATAAATTTGTGTTTTAGACTATAATTAAAAAGAGATAATTTTACATTTTATTTTATGAATATATCTTGTTAATTAATTATAGTCCAGTTAATGCGGAAATAGAAGTACAAACTTTAAGCCAGCCACTTCAAAACGTTTCCTTTTTTTTTGACTGGAGCCACCGGGTTACTATAGTTGATATGTGTTTTTGGTCGTTATTGTAATTAAAAATTCAATAGTAGCCATTTTTTTCGCCCATATTGCAATAAATTGTTTCGCGTTATATTTCTGAAGATATTAAGGATCATTCGTTCGTTTATGAACACGAAGGCTCCAACACCATACGCTGAAAATACACCCCACACCGATGCCTTCCTACCACCAAGCATAACAATTGATATTTGCTAATGAAAATTATTCCTTGTGCCTCTAGGTCATCTTATATGCTATTTCCGATCACAAGCCATTAAACAGAATTTTCGTCCAAAAAGGCCTCATTTTCCATTTATTAAAAGTCCAATGAAAAAACTGACGGAAAAATTCAATGCGGGGACTTTGATTTTTCTTGCTGATGAATGGTTTGTTCACAACGGCTCGGCTGTATAATACACACACACGGAGGTGACAAATGACAGTTACTCGGCTGACATTAGGGATTTTTAGGTGTTTAATTTATCGGAGATGTCATCGGCACATTTTTCTGAGTTTATTTTCGAAAGTCTCCTGAGGGCTTTATCCGTATTTTTTGAAGTTTTCTTTGGCCTTCCCTTCCTCAATCGATCTTCTAGACGTTTAATATAATTACTTACATAATTTTACGTAGGAAGCCGTTTACTCTTAATTCATTACTAGAAATATCTCGGGAGGATTAGCCTTCCTCGGAGAGAGAGCACTGTTGTGGGGAGACATATTGATAGCCACAGTATAGGGCATAAACTTAATTCGATCAGCTTGTATTTAATCTTCTGCAAACAGTAACAACGAAGGGTGACCGGAAACCTATGATTTTGAAGATCCTCAACTGTATACAAGAAAGTGCTTCCAGCTCAGCGAAAGTTACGTTGTTAGAAGTGTATTGGTTACTAGGATTAACGAATATAATCTCACCTTAAACGGTATTAATATAGAAATGAACACCACTGTATATATATATATATATATATATATAAGGTTATAAACAATTAAATAGTATTACTAAGCTAAGGAGGGTGATAATTCAACTTCTTTTGACCGCGCTTAGCCAACTGGTTCTTTGATACCACGCGCAGCTGCTATGGGACACCTGGGGTCGCTGTTAAGATGAATTTCCTCTAGGGTAAGCTCTCTGTCCACAGTGCCTCGCAAATCTTACTTTACAGTTATCGGCCTCTTCATTTGATTACTAATTTGCATTTAATTAATTATTATATATGATGTTATCGATTTTAATGTAGAAAAAAGTCAGTATCTTCCTGATTGGGAAAAAACAATAGAACATTAATGTGTATATCTATTGTCTTCTGATTTTATATCTATTGCTTCTAATAAGGGAACCCTCGTCAAATTTTCGATCCGAGCATTACCAACAGAACTACGACGTGTCAAAATGTTACATTTTTGAATGTGAAAAAAACGTTACAATGTGCCTTTTTTGATTCAAACGAATATAGCTCCTAAATGGTAAATCCCAGCGAAAAATTAATTATAATAAAAAATATTTTCCATTACATTTTTGACCGGAAAATAACGTCAAATATTCGATCCGAGTAATACTAAAAGAGCTAGAACGTATCAAAAAAGTCTCAACACAAAAAATATAGGCAAAACGTGACTTTTTTCATCCAAAGCAATATAGCTAGGCCAAACCTAAACGGTAGGACCTAGCAACAAATGTTAGATAAAAAAAATATTTGCATTAAAGTTTTTACTGCGAAAATATTGTCATATTTTCGATCCGAAAAGTCGCAACACTTAAAAATTTGGGCAAAACGTGATTTTTTTCATTTAAACCAATATAGCTAGGCCAAACGAAAACGGTAGGCCCTAGCAACAAATGTTATATTTAAAAAATAGGTTTTATTAAATTGTTACATTTTTAAGGGGAAAAAAAGTTTCAAAAACAACTGTAGACCCCAGCCAAAAGACATATCCATAATCTATTTTTTTTCTTTTAAGGTACAAATTTATTTTTTTTTAATACTCTTTTTCTTTTCTTATATTTTTTAAAATTCACTTTTGTCTTAACTTTTTTCTTTCTAGCCTTTATAAAAACTTACATTGTATGTATAATAAATTATTTGTGTTTCCATGACTGTACATCTCGTCTTAAACACCATTACTTCCACAGTAAAACAAAAAACAAATGAAATATTTGCAATAATAGTAATATCCGGACAAATTATGAAGTGCATTGATTGGAAGTGCATTAGATGACTTCTTTGCTGTTCTAATGAAGAACCGAAAGGCACGTTGGGGCCAGGTGAGAGTGGGTACGTTGAGGTGGGGGAATGCTGCGAGGGGAAGGTGTGTGAACCTACTTCAGTAACATATTGTCTGTCTGTCTGTGTATGTGTGTATGTGTTCGTGTTCGTGTTCGTGTTGGCTGTACTTCATCTGAGTACGTCTGTCTGTTCCAGGTATGGTTACTATGTCGACTCTATGCGAGCTCCAGGCTTGGCTCATCTACCACTGGATACCAAAGGATAACATCCACTGTGAGTAATATATTATATTAATTATAATAATTTAATATAACCATAATTATATATTATATAATTGTGCAAATGTATTGGACCCTATTCCAGTAGTACACCACTTAAATAATTAAATTATTTTAATTAATAAGGCAGTGAGGATTTGAATCAAGGTTCAAATTTACAGTAAATATCAGCTGATATCGTTTAGTGGCAGTTAATGGAAATTCAAGCATCATCAGATTACCATGGTAACCACCTGTTGGTAATGACAAATGACGACTTATTCCGTTATTGTAAAGACAATTTTAATTTTTTTTTTTTTTTTTTTTTTTTTTTTTTTTTTTGAGATTATTCAGAGTTGTAAAAAACATACTGCAGTATTTTACAAGTAATTTAATTTCATATATTTAAAAATTTTCACTATGAATTCGGTGATTAATAAAAAAGAAAGGGAAACCTATTTTGTTACACAATTCGAAATCAGATAAATTTTTATAAATGAGCATAACTTTACATATTCTGTGTCTTGTAGTTAGTAAATTCTATTCGCTGTTTATAATGCAGTTAATAATAATAATTAATTCATTTTATTAATTATTCTTTTGTTAAAACTCTTATGCAATTTGTTTGTTACAGCAGTTTATTTTTTGAAAAATGTTAACTCGAGAAATCAATTTTTTTTCCCTAATGAAAAATGGCACCAAAGTATTGATTCTATTTATCGACGGTTCAACGGACTGAAAATAGATTTTTTTTTAAAAAAGACCCTTTTTAATGTTTGCTATAAAGACAGCTCGGCATTGAAATATCTTTAAACTTGCAGTAAATGTATGTTGATATCACATTGAGACTGTATATGGAGATTCATGCTTGTTTAGGTTACCTAACCACCTATTGGTGGTACTGACAAATAACGACTTATTCCGTTATTTTGTTTTTGTTTGAGTCAATTTAAACCTAATATTAAGGTTTTAAATACAAATTTAATTTTTTTTTTTTTTTTTTTTTTTTTTTTTTTTTTTTTTTTTTTTTTTTTTTTTTTTTTTTTTTTTTTTTTTTTTTGGAGAGAATTAATCGTTATAAAAAATAAATTGAAGTATTTTACGATGGATTAAATTTCGTAGCTTTAAAAATGCTCACTATTAATTAGGTGTTTAAGAAAAAGTCAAGACAAACGATAACCTTCATTTAGTTGTTAATTATCCATAAATTCGAAGATAAATAGTAAATACTCGTAAATAGGTACATTCACTAGATACATAAATGTCATGCATAAATTGTCAACTACCTGTACATTTACCTTTATAAACATATACTAACACATACATACATATCGAACCCCCAAGGAATAACAATACACATCTTAAAAAAGTGTGAATTGCCAGCGCGTTAGCTAAAGTCAAAATAATTACGCTTTAAATTTATAAACCTATAAATTGTATTTCATGGACTAACATCATCATTTTGTAAAGAAGGGTAAACGATACAGTTATTGACACCATTAGGAAATATTCATACTGTAATTATAGAAAGAATAGTCCAATAAAGTTGAAATTTGCAGTTATTTTTCCTTAATTACTATACCTTAACCTAAACAAGAAAGAAAATTCGTACTAAACATTATTCCTGGAATGTATTTTACAAGATAGTGACTATAAATAATGCAAAATCAGTTACTGACTCATTATAGATATCTTTTAAAATACGAAGAGAATTGAAATTATTTTTACAAAGTTGAGTTTTAGGATTTAAAAGGAATTTTCTGATTATTTTTTAATGATTTTTTTTTTTTAAATTTCTCGGCTGTAAGTGTTTCCCTTTTTTAGGTGTTTAGGTCCTCATATACTTTAACCAAGATATTAATTACATAAATTACAGCAGTATTAAAAAAATTACTAAGCAAATTTAAATTTACGAAATTTTAAATTAATAAGGTTTTATATCCTCCCCTAGAGTACATTACGAATAAATTCTTGAGAAAAATGCCGCATTTAATGAAAAACTATTAAATCGTATTTAATTTTTCAATTTTGAAAGATAGCTCCTCAACTATATTTAAATACAGCTTGCTTTTATTTAACTAAACCATCCAATTCATCCCGTAGTTCTAGTTTGGGCTAAATCAGCAACATATGGAACATTAAACTTGAAAAGAACTACTCATCAGTAGCACTTCAATAAACATACTACAATAGAAGGTCTCTAGGCCATCTTCTTTTTCAAACGCCTCGGAGGATTATCGGGAATGGAGTAGGAAGCAAGTTGTGAAACTAGTGGGTTTAAGTGGTTATGGAGCGTACTATGAAAGGATAGGTATCTGGTTAGGGCCAAATCAGCAACATATGGAACATTAAGGTCTTTATGGTGACAAAGTAAGAAGCATTGAGGATTTTTCGAAGGATTTTGGATTGTAAGGATTGGATACGAGATGAATGGGATGGTTTAGTGGAGCCCCAAAGCTCATCTTCGTACGTCCAAATAGGTCTTATCACTGTGTTAAATCACCAAGTAGGTCATCAGCATTAGTGGTGAGGACAGTGGTAGGATGAGTTGGATTGCTCGTTTTAAAAATGGGTTACTCAGATCTGGGTGCTAAATGCCCATGGTATAATGGTAACCAAATTGAAGCTGTACATAGTTGGAATTCAAATTTATTTTGAAAAATAACTGCTCGTCGTTACAGACTACTTCAACATTTACTAGACAAACGATCAAACCTCCCAATTAATTACAAAAGACTTATTTACATGACTGTGATTAGACCTATTTGGACATATGGAGTTGAGCTTTGGGGCTCTACTAAACCATCGAATTCATCTCGTATCCAATCCTTACAATCCAAAATTCTTCCAAAAATCCTAAATGTTCCATACTTTGTCACCAATAAACTTATCCATAAAGATCTTAATGTACCATTTGTTACTCATGTTAATGTACCCTATGTTGCTCAAACCAGATACCTATCCTTTCATAGTAAGGTCCATAACTACTCAAATCCACTAGTTTCCCAACTTGCTTCCCACTCCATTCCCGATAATCCTCCGAAGCGTCTGAAAAGAAGATGACCTAGAGATCTTTTAGTGTAGAATTTTGTAGAAGTACTACTGATTAGTTGTTCTTTTCAAGTTTTGAAATGTTATCGTAATCGATATCAACACATTCAGTTGATGTATATATTTTCTATATTTGAAAAATTCAATTAATGGTTATAAAAAAAAATGAATACTGCTCATACTTTCGATATGCCAAGGTTACAGTATATCGGGGCTAAACACATAAAAACCTAAGAAAAATTTCGCCCAGAAAATTAAAAATTCAATTGTGTGGACTTTTTTGCTTATCAATGTATAATTCTATATTGTTTCCCAATTTATATATTAATATATCTTGTATTATTTTATTCTTAATTTATCACTCACTGATATATTTTTGGCCTTGTTATAAATTTATTTACTGGTAATTAAAGTATGAATAATCATTCAGTATAATATCATTTGAACAAGTGTGAATTCTTTCTCCCAGTCAAACGCAGTATATTGTTCATATTGCAAAGCAATTTTAATTATTTCTATTCGATAAATTTTGAAATTTTGATAACATTTTATGCTGAAGATTTAATAAATTATTTAAGCCTTTTTTGGCATAACTCCTATTATATTTCAATATATGTTGCTACATGTTTCGGAACATTGTCCCATCTTCAGGCTTCTAATTTTTTTTTCAAAATACATTAATCTACATAATTATATTAATAGTTTTACAATTATATAGAATATGTTATTTACCTATTTATCTGTGATTATTTTCAAATTGTCTCTTGCTTCATCTATGTCCATATCACCGGCCATTTTATTTAATAATCTTACAAGGGTAGGACACACTCAGTCTCTCACGGATCTTGTTGGCAATTTTTTTTTGAGGTTTCTGGTCAAAAAATATTAGACACGTATTTTGCCTTTGCCCAATGGGCCCTAGGAGCCGAGGAAAAAAATAAAATAGCATTAAATTAATTTATTTTATATCTCTAGTTTAAGGAATGATATCGACATGATTCTTGCACCAAGATTTTGATTGCGGATTTAAGAAAATATTCAGCCGCTCCATAGACTTTGAGTTTAGTTAATTAAATTCTAAAAAATATTAGATTTTCAAGCAAACTACCTCTATAGATTTTTTAACACAAAAATTGACGTCAGATTTTGATTCAGCACTCTCAAAAACATTGAAAAACGTTTATTCAATAAAAACAAAAAATATCATTTTTCACCCTCTTCGAGGGGAAGAAATTTTTTTTTTTTTTTTTTTTTTCATTTATTGATATTTACAACTGTACAAAATAATATACATCAAGTAAATGTGTTGACAGTGAATACAGTGACATGTAAATAACTTGTGAAGAACTACTCACTAGTAGCACTTCAATAAAATCTACACTAAAAGGTCTCTAGGCCATCTTCTTTTCAGACGCCTCGAGGATTATCAGGGATGCAGGAGGAAGCAAGTTGGGATACTAGTCGATTGGAGTGGTTATGGAGCTTACTATGGAAGGATAGGTATCTGGTTGGGCTAAATCAGAAACATATGGAACATTAAGATCTTTATGGATAAGTTTAATGGTGACATAGTAAGGGCATTGAGGATTTTACGAAGGATTTTGGATTGTAAGGATTGGATACGAGATGAATTGGATGGTTTAGTCGAGCCCCAAAGCTCAACTCCGTACGTCCAGATAGGTCTAATCACAGTCATGTAAATGAGTCTTTTGTAATTAATTGGGAGCTTTGAACGTTTGTCTAGTAAATGTTGAAGTAGTCTGTAACGACGGGCAGTTTCTTGTCGTTTTAGTCTTGTATGTGGATTCCAAGTAAGACGTTTGTCCAAGTGGAGTCCTAGGTAGCGGATCTGTTCAACAGGGTTTTGTGGAATAGAAGAAATTTTTAAAACGATTATTGGTTACTTTCCTTTAAATCGCCATTACTTTGTCACACAATTCACTGGTTGGTATCGCTGGAAAGAGGAGAGCCTCAGCTTTTTTTTTGGTGCATATAAATGTGAAATTCGATGAACATAAACCTATTAAAAAAATTGGCAAATCCGAAAAACATATTTATTTTTAACTTGATTTTGAAACCAGATAGGAAAATGAAACCAAAGACATTTCAAGAGTATTACTACCCTGTATTTTAAAAAAAAATATGAAATTGATACTTTAAACCGTCTAAGCTTAATTCATGTTTTTGTCAATTTAAACGAAAATTGCCTACTATTTGGTCAGGCACATTTTGAAGCTTAGAAATTTTTATTTTTATTTTTTGATGAAATTTTGTATTTAAGGGATCTTTTTAATGCTGAATTCGAATCCGATGTCGGTTCCTGTGAAAAAAGTATATTGAACGTAGTACAATGAAAAAATGATATTTTTTGTTTTTTATTGAATAAACGTATTTCAATGTTTTTGAGGGTGCTGAATTAGAATCTGACGTCAATTTTTATGTTAAAAAATTTATAGAGGTAGTTTGCTTGAAAATCTAATCGTTTTTTTAGAATTGAATTAATCTAACCCAAAATCTATGGAGCAGCTGTATTTTTCCTTAGATCAAATATAAAAATCTTGGTGCAAGAATCATGTTGATATAATTTTTAATTTAATGCTGTTTTATTTTATTTTTCTTGGCTTCTAGGGCCTATTGGTCGGAACGGCAAAACACGTGTCTAATATTTTTTGACCAGGAACCTCCAAAAAAATTGCCAACAAGATCCGTGAGAGACAGTGTGTCCTCCCCTTGTAAGTAAATAAGAATAGACGATCGAATAAACAAGTAATGAACATTATTCAGTAAAATGGCTGGTAACATGATCCTAGATAAAGAGAAAAATATTAAAATAAGATCAGATAAATAGGTAAATAACAGATTGTATATAATTCTAAAACTATTAGTATAATTATGTAGATTAATGTATTTTAAAAAAAAAAATTAGAAGCCTGAAGATGGGACAATGTTCCGAAACATATGGTATAGCAACATATATTGAAATTTTAATATCATTCTTTAAAATATATTATTTAAAGCTAAGCAGTTTGACGACCGAAGGATATGCTACTTGCCGACTAACTAATAGCGAATTCCCCAGAGTTCGGTACAGTGGCCTTCTCTGTCGGACAAGGCCCGGACAACCCTTCCGATCCGACCAATTAGGGCTGGAGTACCGCAGGGATCGATTCTTGTACCGTTCCTATACATTATTTACGCACACAACAAACCAACTTACCCTAACACAATAATGGAAACATGCGCTATTCTGGCTAGACATTTAGGTATATAATATATATTTAACGGTATGTACTTTTTGAATATATTATATTAACAAAGTATAGTAGTTACAATTACTTTTCCACAAAATTCCCGCGTTTCACAATTAAGGTATTTCATGTACCTTGTACCATGTACATAGCATAAAATAACATATAAACTGGGCGACAATTGTCGCCCAGTTCCATGACTTTGTCGCCCAGTGAACGTAGCCGGTGCCGGCAAATTTTTACGGGAGCAAAAATTTAAATTTAAATAGTTTTTCAAAATAATAAAAAAAAAATAGTAAAAAGTTCAACTCCACAGCTACAATTAAAAAAAAACCTTGAAACCAACCAATAAGAGCTCAAACGTCAAGGTTTTTTTGGAATTGTAGCTGTAGAGTTGTACTTCTATCTTTATGAAATAGGCCCCAACCAAATTAATTGTCAAAGGGCCTGGGATCATTAATTAAAGTAGGGAGTTCCCGGTATTCAAAACCTCACGGACCATGTTAATTAAGAGTTAAAACGGCCTAAAAATGCGTCATTTGACACTTAATTTTGAAAAATTTTCCGGGATTCCCCGCCCTACCCCCGGTACTTTTGCCGTCCCGTATGTCGCCCAGTCAAAATTCCTTAAAATATGCACTGACCATGTAAATTATTTTACTATTATATAAAAAAATAAAAGAAAAACATATTAAAGAGGAATACTTTTGTAGATTATCTTGCCTATAAGTAGCGCTGAAGGAAGATATCTACAGAGATGACTATATAATATACTCGTAGCTGTATCTAGGAATTATTTTTTTAATTATGAGGCTTGAAGTGGGGATAGCGTTTGACAATTAACTTTCTCATCGTTTCGTTTTTTCCTTCTTTTTTTTTTCCAGGATGCTTTCATTATCTCGCTATTATTCTTATATTCGTGGCAGCGTTTTTTTTTTGTTTTGTTTTTTAAGAAACTATCTGTTTGAAAAATAATTTAATTAAAAAAATTCTTCCCAAATCACGTTCAAAATACAATTATATTTATATATTTCAATATTTCGGGACAATTCCCATAAAAAAAAAATGTTCACTACATAAAACATGTAAATTGATTTTTTTTTTCACATATTGTTTCTCTAAGGTGTGTGAAGTAAGTCTGTAAAGTGAACATACATAATCTGCAATATTTCTAGATATATTAAATAATTAATTAACTATTAAAATCTAGGAAGTGAGTTTGGATCTAGGGGGTGAACAAACCACGACTAGGAAATGAGTTTATTATCTAGGGGATGGGGATAATATCATATTTATTACATTTAAAAAAAGAAATTAACAAGATATGTATATTATAAACTTGGGGTGTATACATGTATTAAATTTTCAGCCTTTTAGGTACGTACTATCATATCTACTTTAAAACCTTCAAACTAAACTTTAAAAATACTAAAACCACATTTCATGGTGTGAAAGGGAGAAATTAAGAAATTTATTTTTATCAAAGCAGATAAACGCTAAAGCAATTCGTGTTCAAATATAACACGATATCCTCACTCCCCAGTATTCACATTTTACATTTAAATGCCTAGGGAGTCAGTTCTAACCAAAACAACGTTGGTTTCAGGTTATATACGTGGCCTATTTGAAAAGTAAAACATGGCATCTATTGGTTTTTCAGTAGAGCTTTGAATTTATCTTGAATTTGATGAAAAAAAATATCATGTTTCAATGGGTTGATACACCTTAGGGAGTGAGGATGAATTAAAATACGGCACTTACCGAGCGGAGTCAATGCATCTACCAACAAACTCAGCTTCTTGAAACAGATGGCAGTAGACAGCTCTACCAGAAATAGTGTTGCCCAATACAAAACACCCCTCAAATTTTCCTTTTAGAGAGCGTTGGAGGGATTTTCAAAAATAATCTAAGGAGTGAACTAGAGGCTTGTGACACTTCTTTATGTATATAGTGCTAAGAAGGCTAACTATCAATCACAAAATTATTTTCGGATAAAAAAAAAAAAAAAAAATACCCCTTCATATTTTCAAACTAGAAAAAAAACGTAAGATAAGGCCTTAAATATTTTCGAAATGGAAGCATTTTTAAGTTGTGACAACCTAGGGAGTGAGTAAATGCTATACATAAACGTCAATTACTCCGGTTATATATGTAGATATATCATTATTGTTGGGAGTCCATAATGGTTCAATGGGTACTGGACCATATAAACTAAAATCAAAATTCTATGTTCAGTACAATTTTCAAAATTCTTTTGTAACTTAAATTGTACCGAAATTTTGAAATCACCCATATACTTCTTTGGAACAACTACTTTTTTTTCTGTGACAAAAGTTTTATTTATTATTTACAACACATATTTGCGCATTAAACATTAGCTGTTGATAAAAGGGATTCATTAACCTCTAAAAAAAAATATTTTGTGAGCTCCTTAGTGTGTATAAACTCTCCGTCAAAAGTATTGTTAACATCCATAATTCTCTAGATTTTCCTGTTTTTTACCTTAATCCATACTTAGTTTATATTCATATTAATATTATGTATTAAACGTGAGACACTAAGGATTAGACACTTCAATGTTTTTCCCTTTTAATAACAAACAATGGAATTTTAGATTATTTTTTTCTAATTTCCTTCAGTCCGTTTTTATCATTCGTTCCGTTATTTACAAGTATGCCGAGACTAGTGGAAGCAGTCATTCAAACCAGAGGGGGCAATATGTCTTATTGAATATAAATTAAAAAGTTAAAAGTTAAAATTGCAAAAAAAGAAAATTTTAAAAAATAAGTTTTTTAACTTTTTTCTTTATTGGAAGAAATATTGTATTTTATTTTAGTAAAAAATGTTTATGTCTTGTTTAGGAATGTTTATTTCTATTATTAATATTAATGTAAATAAATGAAATAGAATGGCTATTGTATGAAAGTGAGGTAAATTATGTATCAATTTTTAAGTTTCCCAGTCATTATGTATGAATACAAAGATTAAATTTTATTATATTCAGCATCGTTTACGTAAAAATTATTATTTTAATTATCTATTTTTTTATTTTAATTACACATGTTTATTATTTTTCTTTTCTTTTATTTTTTGTTATTGATTTGCCTTATTTTATTTATTTATTTTTATTCTTTTTACCTTATTTTAATTTATTTATTATTTATTTTTTTTTTTTTTTTTTTTTTTTGTTCGTTGGATCTTTAGATTAGCTGAATTATACATCCAGTTATTACTTTAAAAAGTTTTGGAAACACTTCAAATGACCGGAGGTAAGCCTTTTTTATTTTTTTATTTTATTTTTTTATTTTTTATTTTTATTTTTTCTAATTACTTGTGTTACAATTTTAGTGTTATTTTTGTTTTTATATACTTTATTTTATTTTCATTTTTTATGTTATTTTATTTTTTTTATTATGACTTGTCTATTATACCTATGTGTAGATAATTTTATAATGAAGAGAATTACAGAGGAAACAACTCAATTTTTCCCTGATTTGGAAAAAAATTAGATCATTTCTATTTCTATTTAAAATCTACTGCTTTTCCCAATTTATATTTTAGATCTAAAAGGATCAAATTACTTAAATTAACAATCAATGATGATTCCAAATAAACAAAGTTGATAGAAAATAGGAATTTCAAACGTGACTTTTTTCATTCAAACCAATACGGCTCCTAAACGGTAGATCCTAGCGACAAATGTTATAGAACAAAAAATGTTCTCCATTAAATCTCTAACCAGAAAACTTTCTATAAATTTACGATCCGAGCAGGACCAACAGAGCTTGTTAAAATTTAAAATTTTTGACTGTGAAAAAAATTACTCCAGCAAAAATACATATCCATTTCAAATTAATTACAGATATAAAATATATTTTAAAGAACTGTGAAGTTTGCTCAATAAGATAGTTAAGTAATTTTTATGTTATTTTAAATTAGAAATATTTTTTTTATTATCCTTGAAGTATTTATAGCTCAATAACTATATAAATAAAATAAATTGAGTAAAACCGTTTACTTTTAATTAATTATTAATTATATATCGGTTGTTGTCGTGAAGTGGATGTCAAATTACGTTGAAAATTAATTAACTATTTATCTTCAAATCAAGATTTTTAATATCTGTGTTATGAAAAATTTATTAAATTTTGTTTCTTAATAGGGCCTTAAAGTAGCTAATTGTCGCAAATGGTATTTTTATAAATTATCCTTCTGAAAAGTACGTAATTTTGACTTATACACTTCATCATGGAAGCCGGGGATTTTTCCAATAGCTAAAGATTAATAAAGATTCAGTTAAATGTAATTTTGGAGAGAGTAAAATTATTCGTAACATATGAAGGAGCGTAAGCCTTCAAGAATGGTGTAAAAAATGAAGAATCAATATAAATCCAAAAAAATCACCTCAAATAACGTTTACCCAACGTCGTAAACCTACGACTTCCTGCCCTACAGTAACCTTCAATGATTTTCCACTGATCCCTGTTGAACAGATCCGCTACCTTGGACTCCACTTGGACAAACATCTTACTTGGAATCCACATACAAGACTAAAAAGTCAAGAAACTGCCTGTCGTTACAGACTACTTAAACATTTATTAGACAAAAGTTCAAAGCTCCCAATTAATTACAAAAGACTAATATACATGACTGTGATTAGACCTATTTGGACGTACGGAGTTGAGCTTTGGGGCTTCACTAAACCATCTAATTCATCTCCTATCCAATCCTTACAAACAAAAATCTTTCGAAAAATCCTAAATGCCCCTTACTATGTGACCAATAAACGTATCCATAAAGATCTTAATATTCCATATGTTGCTGATTTAGCCTAAACCAGATACTTTTGATACTTTATACAGATACTTTTGGCTACCAATTGGCTAGCAGATGGGTAATGGCGGTAGATAACAATGGACTATACTTTGAGTATTTATTGTATTTTATATCAAAGAAATAATAATACAAATATTTGTTTAAAAAACGGTCATTTTTTTTATACACCCTATTTATTATATAAAATATATGAGCATCAAAAAAACCTTAAAACATATTCCATGTAAATTTTTTTTCTTGTATATTTCATTAGTTATAATTTTTGTAGTTTTTTTTATTATTTTTATAACTTTTATTACAAATTATTAACATTAAAGAATATAATTAAATTCTATTAAACTATAATTATGATAGTATAGTATTATTAGTATAATATTATATTCCAAACTGGGTTAGTGTTTGTTTAAGGTTATAGGCTGAGGTTAGATTTCCATTCGACCCTTGTGAATGCTACGCTCTAATTCTATCGGCTATCAATAGACCTACCTTAGCTCTCCTAAACTTTTGTTATATATATATATATATATATATATATATATATATATATATATATATATATATATATATATATGGATAAATTTCTTGACTGTTACTATTAAATGTTTAGTAAGGTTCTTGAGGTTCAGCCAGTAAATAAAAAAAACACCTATTTTGGCGACGTTTCGAGGCTATATTGTTCTCATAATCAAGCTAATGTTACTGGTGGATATGAATAGTTGTGTCCTAGAATTGTTAGTCTATTCATATCCACCAGTAACATTAGCATGATTATGAGAACAATATAGTCTCGAAACTTCGCCAAAATAGGTGTTTTTTATTTACTGGCTGAACCTCAATAACCTTACTAAATGTATATATATATATATATATATATATATATATATATATATATATATATATATATATATATATATAAATTATTTATATATATACCAAATATGGAGATATATTATTCATGACCATCTTTCCATATTAAGCAAATTTAAAATTGTCTACAAATTACAAATTATAGTAGGTATATTGTATTACTGAATATTTTTCTTAGACTAAAACGACAGGAAACTGCTCGTCCT
Source organism: Euschistus heros (assembly GCA_003667255.2). Taxonomy (NCBI): domain Eukaryota; kingdom Metazoa; phylum Arthropoda; class Insecta; order Hemiptera; family Pentatomidae; genus Euschistus; species Euschistus heros. The sequence goes on from RCWM02000063.1 coordinate 3,288,348, forward strand.
TTTCGATTTCTTCAATATTTACTGGACAGACGTTCAAACCATCCGATTTACTACATAACACTGATTTACTTGACAGTTATCGAAAACGTTCAAAGATCCAATTAATTTCGAATCCAAAAAGTCCATCCAATATATGACTGTGACTATTTGAGTTGAGGAGTTGTCTATAAGGATCTTTGAGGTTTGATGGCACTCCATTCCAGTAAACTAAACCATCCAATTCATCTCGTATCCAATCCTTACAATCCAAAATCCTTCGAATAATCCTCAATGCTCCTTAATTTGTCACCAATAAATTTATCCGTAAAGATCCTAATATTCTATATGTATCTGATTTAGCCCAAACCAGATGTCTATACTTTCATAGTAAGTTCCACTCAAAGCCCCTAATTTCTCAACTTGCTTCCCATACCATTCCCGATAATTCTCTGAGGCGTCTGAAAAGAAGATGGCCCAGAGACCTTCTAGTGTAAAAGTTTTAATAAACTGCTACAGATGAGTAGTTATTTTCTAGTTTTAACATGTTATTATAATCGTTGTCAATACATTTACTTGATGTATATATTCTGTACAGTTGTAAATTTCAATAAATTGTTATAATAAAAAAAAAATATATATATATATATATATATATATTTTATAAAAAAAATCAAACTATGCCTGAAATTATTTTTTTTTTCTAGCTTTTTTGACTTATGATTTATATTATTTTATTTTCTTAATTCGTTTATTCATACCCCATTTTAATAAAGTCAAAATTTTCAATAGCCCTGGAGAAGGCCTTCAAAGGCCTGTTCGAAACGTTGGCACATGATTTTTGTGCCTTTCCTTAATCGTATCTTCTACTTGAGATGTTTTATTTAACAATGTATACATTGTTAAGAATGAGTCAGCTGTGATATAAATAAATTTTGATAACAATTCCCAAGGAGCTAGGAATGGAAGCTTAGATTGTTCGAACAAATAAATCTGTTGGCCGTCAGAGGAAATAATGGGGATGGACTGTATATATTGTTCGCGCCTCCTAAATTATTTAACTCACTGATTTATTTCCTTTCCTCCTTAGAATATATTATCTCGGAGGCCGTGGCTTCTAGAGCTACCAGAAGGTTATTTCAACTATTTCAGATATTTTATTGTCATAATAAATATAACGTTGATCTTCGAACATCAAATTATTATTATTTTTAGTGTTGCTGTACTTATCTTTGCTTTTTAGAGGTTTATATACATATAAATGTCTTAATTAATAAAATTGTCTGTGAAAAAAGTTCAAAATTATATAAACAATTTTGAATATTTACTAAAGCTTAGTAGAACTTATAGGCCAGAAATAAATTTTCATTGTGAAAATATAAAAAGCAAAACAAAAAAACAGTACCATTGCAATAGGGTTGCCATAACAGTCCAGTTACTGACCGGAAAACAATTTAAAACTCAACAAAATTAGTAGGTACAAAGTGTTCCACGGAGTCTGATGTGAACTTTACAACGAATACTGACAAACTGAAGGGAGTTAGGAGCATAGAGTAATAGTCCAGAAAAATATGTAAGGGTTTGCCGAAGAAAAGACTGCGGAACTTTTATTCTCAACGGATCTTTATGTTTTTGGTGTGCTGAATCCGAATCTGAAGTTTACTACCACGGCAACTATCGGTTTCATATTCAAAATCGCAAAAAGCCGCTAAAAAAAAAAAAACCCTCGTTATTTTTGTTTTTTTATCTATAACACGATAACGAAGCTTTTTTCGAAAAAATAAAAATATTAATTGTAGCTGGAACTAGTACATACATAATGAAAAAAAGAAATCCGAAATCGGACCATTTTTCGCGAAGTTTCGTTATTGGGAAAAAATGGAGAAATTGGCCATTTTGCCATTTTCGGAAAAGAATGCCAATTTGGCCAGAAATACGTCAAAGATCACTCCAGGAATTATGAACGCACAACAACTACACCAAAGATGTAATATTACGCCGCTGAAGGGGTTAACCAAATATACCGTAATTACTCTATGCATATACTCGGACTGGGACATATGATGGATCAACCGGAGCGGCCGGGTCGGAATTTCTATACCGGTGACATGTCCCTACATTGCAACCCAAAAATGGATCTTTGGTTCACTACTTTGATAGGGATCTTGTAAAAGGAGGTGATTTGGGTGGAATCTCGATCAATAACCAGGTTTTCCCCCACTTCAGGGTACCCTCTTTAAAGAGGCTGAGTGTACCCCAAGAGGATCTTTTGACCATAGGATCGATAATCTACCTTAGCCTTTACTCAACCTTAGCCAAATTCAACCCTGGTCGAAGCTTTGAATCCAGTGCCCGCTGAGGTACCGCACCTCTTTACAAAACATGTTTTTCAAAAAAGTTGATATTGTTTATAAAAGATAAATAAAAATAAATTTATAGAGCAGATTAAATTACAGAGTATGAAATATTATTCAACATCGTTTTTGTACTAATACAGTTAAATATTCAAGAACTATCGGAATAAAGTAGACTTGTAGCCATACGATATTCTTAATTCTAACAATCTCTTCAATTAAAGACTTATTTACATGACTGTGATTAGACCTATTTGGACGTACGGAGTTGAGCTTTGAGGCTCGACTAAACCATCCAATTCATCTCGTATCCAATCCTTGCAATCCAAAATCCTTCGAAATCCTAAATGTTCCTAGCTTTGTCACCAATAAACTTATCCATAAAGACCTCAATGTTCCATATGTTGCTGATTTAGCCCAAACCTGATACCTATCCTTCCATAGTAAATTCTATAACCATTCCAATCCACTAGTCTCTCAACTTACTTCCCACTCCATTCCCGATAATCCTTCGAGGCGTCTGAAAAGAACATTGCTTGAAAACCTTTCAGTGTAGAAGTTTTATAGAAGTGCTACTGATGAATTCTGACATTTTATTGTAATCGTTATTTACAAATTTACTTGATGTATATATTTATACAGTTGTAAATTTCAATAAATTGATTTTTTTTTTTGAAAAAAAATTATTTAAATGGTTAAATAAAAATTAATTATTATTATATGGTTAAGTTAGATTGCAAGTTTGCAAACATCAGTTATCAACTTTGCGTAATTAACAAAATATCGTATGTTTTAAAAAAGTTGTTTTTATTTATTACTAGTAAATATAAAAGGGCGACTTTATGATAGAAGTTTTATCTTCAAAGGCAAAATAATTAGTTATTTATTACTGAAAATTAATTATTTATATACCATTAGTGTTTTGTTTTTATCTTTGTAATATTTCATTTAATACCTAATTTCTTCAAATGAATGCAAATATTCGGGATCATTATTCCTGGAGACTTCAATCAATTTTGCGAGTGCCCCTACGAGCTATTTTGAGTTGATCTATAATTAATTGTAAAGTAAATACTGGCATAATCGAAGTAATCGATTAATCGAGGTATCGAATTCATAGATGACGAGTTCAGAAAATTGTAACTGTTCATTATAGTGAAACGATTTTTGCAGTAATATGCCCAATTTTGATACTTAAGTTTCTTTCAAGAAATAGATCAAATGGATTAATTTATTGTGGTATTTCGATACACGCGATCCTCAAATATCGCTGCCATTAAAATAATTGCTATTTATCTGTTGTAACCTTTAAGGCAAAAATATCATAAATGGACGACCATTGGAAGAAATAGGTCGTACCGTAAAATGCTTCAACTTGATGCAACTTTTTTAAATTTTATTTTTTTTATAATAAGGAACATTAAACGTTTTTAAGTTAGATTTAAATTAAATGGTTTTATTTGAGCGATACATACATATATTTTGATAAAGTTATACCTTGTTTTTGAAGTTCCAAAAACTGTAGAAAGATTGGTCCGAAACGTCGGGCCAAAATATAGTATTGTTAATACATCATAAAAGAAAAACAACTACAGTAAAAATGATCTAGGACATTCATTTAAATAAAAAATAATACCGACACACTTTAATTGAACCGTTTATAATTTTGGAAATAGTATATACCTAATTATAAGTAACCAGCTTAGAAAAAACAGTAAATGATTATAAAACATAGTTTTATTTATTTTTTTAAATTTAAATATAAAAATATATTTTACGATTATTATTGTTTATAATCTATTTTAACAGAGTGATACCTTGTTTTATAGTCCCGATAAAGGCAGAAAGATTAGACTGAAGAAATGTATAATTGTTTATTTATCATAAAAAAACAACAAAACATTATCTAGAACACTCATTTAAAAAATACTAATAATATTGTAACACTTTAATGGCTCAAACAAAGATCTTTTAACAAAAATAAAGTATTTATACACACATAAAACAACAGAACAATATAAACAGAAAAAGAAAACTATTAGCTAACATTAAAACTATTGAAAATGGCACCATTACTTTTACATCACCACTACAAAGCTTCAAACTGTAGTAACTGCCATTTTATTAGATACCAGTTGCTTAGCAACGAGATTAAAACATCTGGGCTGGCCTACGTCACCTAGCAACGGATATCTCCTCCCTAATTTTGTTATAATATGTAAAAATAGAAAAAAAAAAATGAATGAATAATCACATTTATTCATGTACAAGGGATTTTTTTATTATGAAGTTTTTATTTTCACAAAAACCACGATCAGGAACAAGTAATTGTGCTCTAAAGTGTACACGGGTGAACCTTAGTTACAAGGAAATTATAATTGTAAATAGTATAGAATAAAAGACATTTTTATATAATTGAGGAAGAAAAAAAAATTAGGATTGATGAATTATTGGAAATTATTTTATTCAAACACTAATTTCGAATGTTAAACATTCATCAACAGTTCTAAAACATACAAGATTTTTCAAAACATCAGCGCTATGTTACATAGATTATATATATATTAAAGTTTAAAAAAATTTAAGATAAGAAATCAAATATATTGGTACTCACCTGAAGAGGCAACACGGACTTCTGAAAGATACCAAGAATGGAAGGGGAGGTGGAAAGGGCTAGGTAGGTTAAATCCTTGGGTTTTTCCTGTGACTGGTTGCTTTTTTCCGTTCCTATTAAAAACAAATTAAAAATATATATCTGGTCTTGTTTTGAAAGATTTTATTATTTCTAATGAATCATAAATATTTAATTTTAGGCTACTTTATAATTGATGTGAAAATACCACGCCAGCCTACTGAACGTGTAAAATCTTCATATTTTGCCAAAACATATCCTAATTGTATTTATTGATACTTACAACTGTATACATTATAGATATATACAACGAGTAAATTTGAGGAAAATTATCGAAAATATCGATAATTCGATAAAATGTAAAGAACTACTCTCTAGCGGCACTTTAATATTAGTTCTACATTGGAAGGTCTCTTGGCCATCTTCTTTTCAGATGCATCGGAGGATAATCGGGAATTGTGTGTGTGAGGCAATTTGGGAGACTAGTGGATTCGAGTGGGTATGAAGTTACTATGAAAGGATAAGATCTTTATGGATAAGTTTATTCCTAGGATAATAAGGAGCATTGAGGGTTTTTAGAAGGATTTTGGATTGTAAGGATTGGATACGGGATGAATTGGATGGTTTAGTGGAGCCCCAAAGCTCAACTCCGTACGTCCAAATAGGTCTAATCACAGTCATGTAAATGAGTCTTTTGTAATTAATTGGGAGCTTTGAACGTTTGTCTAGTAAATGTTGAAGTAGTCTGTAACGACGGGCAGTTTCTTCTCTTTAATGTCTGGTACTGTTTTATATATAATTTTATGTTTATCGAAATATTTATCTATAACAAAAAACTTCTCCATCCCCTCTCCTTTTCGCTGAACTATCTGCTAAGTTTAGTGTTTCCTGGGGTTATCTCAGGGTTCGATAAGATTACATTTGTGTGCGGAACTATTTATAACTCGCACCTTTCTGCAGATGGTCCCATCTAAGAAGTGAAGTTGTTTAGAACTCGAGTTTAGAAGTGTCAAAGTGTCTAGTGCTATGTTCTCTGCGGGATCTCTGTAAACGTTCTTCGCAAAGCAGTTCAACTATTTTAAGTTTATTTATAAATGTTTTATTTTCCGTAGCATATAAAAAAAAGTGTTAATATCACTAGAAGAGTTTTTATTTATTTATCGCTTTATTATTGAGTGAACATTGAATAACTCAATTTTATTCTGTTGGTGTTACATCCACTTTTGAGGTCGGTTTTATTTATTTATTTTTTCATTACATATGATTAATATTTTTCAAAACTTTTTTATATTCTTAATTTTCCTACCAATTACACAACTCGTTGGATAATATATTTTGTTATATAACATTTGTCGCTTTGAATGAAAAAAAAATCACATTTGAAACTCCTACTTTCTCAAAACTTCGTTTATTTCAAATAATAATTAATTTTTAATTTAATTATTAATTGAAGAAATTTTATCTTTTTAATTCTAAAATATAAATTTATACTAAAGATAGACATATCCCCATGACTTATTGTTTTCCCCAATCAGGGAGAAATTTTGTCTCTGTATCTTTTTAATTTTGTACGGTTTAAATCTGTGTCTATAAATTTTTATTTATTTAATTTGATCAATTTGAACAACTCTATTATTTGAGTTTTCGTTTCAAAAATCGTTGATAAAATGACAATGTTGCTAAAATGAGTACAGAATATTTTGGCGGAATCCGAAAATATAAACTATTTGTTAAATATTGTTAATGGGAACTGAGATCTAAATCCATAATATATCTATTATATATTTGTCAAATAGCACTCTCTCATTTAACACGAAATCTCAGAAACCATCAAACGGATTGGAATGAAAGTCGATAGGTAGCTTCCTCTAGGGCCGTAGGTGCTCGCTAAGAAAGGAATTTTAAAAATTCGGCCTGGATCGCGTCCAATTCCGAAAAACGCGATTTCTCACTCATAGGAAATTCTTTGAAATAACATTACGGATTATAATGAAACTTAGTACGTTGCTTCTTATTAGACGTTCGATGAACAATAACAATTATTTTCTTAGTAGTTTGCCCTGTATCGGTACTACAAAGGGGTAAAATAAAAGTACTCATTTGATTTTATTGGGCAAATAATAATAGATTTATTGTCATATGGTATATGGTGATAAGCTAAATTAAAAAATGGGTTAGATTCCTAAACCGCAATCTTTCACCACAAATTAATTTCCTTATAGTAGTAAACAAACAAAAATACGTACTGGCATTTGGAAACCTTATTATATGGTACTTTCTGAAACTCATGGTGGCTGCAGAGTGTACCCTTACAAGTTTGAGTTTTTTCGGAAAGAGAAGCTATTGAACGCAAAAATAGAAAAATAATGACTGAACGTTATTCGAAAAAACTAAAAAATGTTGAGAAGTGGAGAATCTATATCCACTTGAAGTATATCATAAGAAAAGCTGATGGTCTGGTATCGGAGCTAAAAAATTAACTTTTGCAAATGGGCAAATTTAATTATTAAAATTATTCTAAGAATGGAATTCTTAAGGTTTATTTAAGTAATAATAATTATCAATGTTAAGCTTAATCTTTACTAATTTAATTTTTCCTTTATCTTAATGATATCAAACCGTAGCGGAGCATGGGTACTTTCAGCTAGTATAATATAATAGTCCGTGTAAAAAAAAGCCCTACACTTGAGCGGTGGTTCAGAAATACTGGACCTGTTATTTTGTAACAGGTATGGGCTAACTGAACGGCGCACCTGTTACCGATGTTCAGAAGTAACAGGTACCAGATACTTGCGTACTCACTTCAGTACTAATAACAACATTCATACCTGTTACCTTCGTACTGCGTACTGCCCTTGGCTAGTATTTCTTACTTGTCATCTCTACCTTTTGCCAGGTACTCGTTTACCTAAACCAGTATTTTTACTTCCACTCTCCTACGAGTATTTTCTGGTATTTCAGCCGGTCTTCATTGAATTAGCCACTCTTATATTCGTTTTTGTTTTATTATTTTTAATTTTAGCAATAATAAAAATACTCTCAAATATGAAATCTATACGTAAGCAATTATATTATTTTTTCTAGTCATAAATCAAATAAAAAATATGTATGCTGTTATGAAACATCTAACATCATAAATAATAATTTGCCAATTATTTATTATCTTGTTGATAATTCATTAATATTTTTAATGAAAGTTTTATTAACTGTAATCAGCCAAAAAAAAAAATTTGATCTTCATTTAACTACCAGTATTTTGTAAATAAAATGGTTGAGGATAATATAAAACGTTTTATCGAAAAATTGTATTTTATAGAAATAATAAAATGAAAAGATTTAAGAAAATAATAACCATGAACCATATATTTATATTTATTATATATTTGGCTGTATACATATTATTAAAAAGGTAGTTGAAAATATAAACTTATTGATTAGAGCCGATATTGCATAGGTAACAGATATGCGAGTAATAGGTATCCTAAAACATGAATGTAACTTGGTAAACGATTACGAGTATGGAGAGACGCTGACCTTGAGGCAAGTAACAGGTATTTGTAACAGGTATTTTTTTGAACCTGTATCGGTCGTACCTGTTACTAAAAAATATTGGTTTAGACCATCCATACAACACTTAAAAAATGTTGGCAAAACGTTACTTTTTTCATGCTGAACAATTATAGCTTCCTAAGCGTTTTTTTTTTTTTTTTTTTTTTTTTTGGTTTTTTAAACTTGGATGTGTAGTTTATAAACATTTTTGATTATGAAAAAAAATTTTACCCAAGAAAACTATAGACCCCCAACCAAAAGACATATCTGTGTAAAAAAGAAAAGAAGATATATTTGCCGTCCAGTTGTGAAATATATAACGAATACTATAATACTCCTTTAATGAAATTACTCAAAGCCATTTTCTTTTCTTTTTTTTCTTATTGTTTATAATTATATTAGCATATCGGCTTCGCCCGCTCTCATAAATAAATAATTAAGATTATTTTAACTAATAATTGAAGCTTTATATGTCCATCGATAAAAATCTTGTATTGAAGTATGGAATTTAGCATTTTTTCTTCAATATTTTCACGCATGGCAATAATTTTTAACCTGGTTATAATTGCATTGATTAGGTTTTTAAATAGTACGTAAAAGAATAATTAGATATCCAATTTGACAGAAATAATGTTAGCGATCCATCTAGTTGGATTTTAATATCTAACCACACAAGTATATGGACAGTTTGGTAAACCTCGTTTTTTGCACTCGAGACTATACATTTTATTTATTATTATATTAAAATTAAAATTTATTATTATAAACCTTCCTAGAACTATGAAGATGTAGTTAACATTTGGTACAGTTGGGTTTAATTGTTTTAGTATTGCAAAATCCGTTGCATGATATGGTATAATGGTCACATATCGGTCGATTTTTAAACAGCACTATCCACATGCCTCTCCATATATTTATAGCTTTTATAATAACAATTGAATTGAAAATAAGTAAATTTTATTGTAAATGTCTAGCTCTATATAACACCGTACCTTTGTAACCTCTCCCCTAAGTTGCTCGCCACCTATCAGTCGATTATCAAACTTCATAGCACACCACATATTTATCGCTTTTTTATGGAAATACAATTGAAAATCTTTAAATTTCATTATTGCTAAACCTTCTTTGAACTTTGAAGATGATGTGGTTAAAATTTGGTAGATATTGGTTCTGTAGTTTTTAAGGTTAGTGATTACAAACGTAAAATAGCTTGTCCTTTTATATAATAGTATATATGTGTGTGTGTGTGTGTGTGTGTGTGTGTGTGTGTGTGTGTGTGTATATATATATATATTTAAATATGGTTATATAATTGAAAGCTGCCTTGACATGAATATTGCTATCTCTTCACCTTGCATAGAAAGGATGCGGTGAATGTACAAGGTTTCTCAGTCCATAACTGTAGCAGCTTCAGCTCTTAGTCCAACTGTGTATAATTAATTATATTGTCCTCGTTAACAATATTTTAATTAATTAATTAAATATTTTAATTTATATATTTCAATATCATAACAATACTAATACTAGTTATTTCTCTTATTATTTTATTTCGCAAAATTTTATTTATTTCGGTATATTTAATCAATGACAGATAAAAATAAATCAATTACATTAAAATTACTATTATGCATTTATTTATTTAAATTCGTCTTGTTTATCAATAAATAAATTAAGCATTTCTAAGTATTACTGTTCACATAAATTATTTTATATATAGTTTGTATTATTGATATTTCTATGCTTTGTTATATACTGTTATAAAATATCAGCATTTTTTACGTGATTTTAAAAATTATAAAAAAAAAAAAAAAAAAAAGCTGTAATAGAATAAGTAGATATAAGAACTGTTAAGGATCCAGTACAGCAGATAGTGATGCCAAATTTCTTTAAGGGTAAGTTTTTTTCACTTTAATTATTAATAAATCAAGCTATATTTGTTAATATAAAGAAAAAAAAAATTAATTTATATTGCAGTAAAGTACCGCATTTCCAGACCCTGATTGAACGGACGTCCGGTTGATCCGGATCGGGTTGTAAAACTAATTGATTCGTATTTAATTTTAGTAAATATAAGTATATATTTATAATCTAGTCTGAATTTTAAACTTCGGAAGCCAGTCGTAAAACCACTCTTGTCATATTTTAAAGAAATATAACGTTACGTTCTGAACATGTTTTGACATGGATTTATCTTTTGGCTGGGGTCTATAGTGTTTTGTTTTTTTTTATAATGTAAAGCGTCGCCTAGGCAACCTAGATTTTAACATTACTTAGCCCTCTCACTAATTTGTTTTATAATTTATTACATTTCTATGAAGAAATAATAATAATAATTATTTCTTTAGAAAATATGTATTGACCTGGATATGTTTTTTGGCTTGGGGCGATACTTTTTTGCTATAACGTTTTTTCCATCCTCAAAAATGTAACATTTTGAAACGATCTAGCTCTGTTAATGTTGCTCTGATCGAACATTTGATAGGAGTTTTCTCGTCATAAATTTAAGGGAGAATACTTTTTGTTATTTAACATCTGTCGCTAAGACCTATAGTCCATCTAATAAACATATAGAAGACTGCATGAAATATGGTATAATTTTTGACTTCACAGCTTCGTTAGGAGTAGTTAGAAGGTAAACATACTAAAAGTACCCGCCTCTGGGGGGTCAGCTAAAGGTGGGGGGAGGGGAGAAGGTACCATTTTTGGGTTCTTCGATTATATCTCGAAAACGGTGGAATCTAGAAAAATATGTTTCAAACCAAAATTAAAGCTAACAAAATTTCCTATAAAATTGTCTTTATACATATGTGTCGTAATTTCAAGGGTGTTTGAGATGTGCGTTATTAAAAATCGATAATTTTCGAGAAAAAAAATGTTTACCTCACTTTTTGTCGAACATTTGCTTCAAGTGCTACAAACTTATTATGAAATTAACTTAAATTTAATGCTCTACAACTTTTATTCTGACGTTTTTCCTGAGAAACGATTGTGGAAAGAACTTGAAGCAAATTTTTTACAAAAAGTGAGGTAAAAATTAATTTGGTGCGAAAGTTATCGATTTTCAATAACGTATATCTCGGAAACCGTTGAAATTTCGACTAATATATATAGAATTATTGTTATAGGAAATTTAATGAGCTTTAATTTTGATCAGTAGCATATTTTTCTAGAGTTTACCATTTTCGAGATATAATCGAAGAACCCAAAAATGGTACCTTCTCCCCCCCCCCCCCCCCAGGGGCGGGGACTTTTAGTATGTTTACCTTCTAACTATTCCTAACGAAGCTGTGTAGTCAAAAATTATTTCATATTTCATGCACTCTGCACCCCTCATTTCATGAAAAAACAAATTTGACCTCACTTTTTCAAACATTCAACATTCAAACATTTGCTTCTAGTGCCTTCCACAGTCATTTCTGAGAAAAAATTACAAAATCAAAATTGTATAACATTAAATTTACTTTTTTTTTTTTTTTTTTTTTTTTTTTTCGGATTTGACGACCTTAGGTCATATACCGAGACCCAATACATTGGACCGCCAGTATTCGCGGTCTTCCCAATCTCCTTCCCGTAATCCTCTCGCCGCCATTACCTCCTCAACTACTTGAATCCATGTTTTCCTTGGGCTGCCTCTTTTTCGTCTTTCTTCCGGGAGGTAGTTAAATATCCTTTTTGGCCATTTTTCTTGGCCCATTCTTCTTAAATGGCCATACCACAGCAGCTGTTTGGTGTGAATGGTGTGAACTATAGTGTTTTCCGCCTTGACGATACTTCGTATGGCAGAATTAGTAAATTTACTTTAATTTCATATATACGTTTCTGGCATTTGAAGCGAATGATTAATATAAAGTGAGGAAAATGTTATTTCTTTTTCTAAAATTATCGATTTTTAATAACGTATATCTGGAAAACCGTTGGAAGTTCGAAAAGTATGTATAGAATCAATTTTATAGGAAATTTGATTAGGCTTAATTTTTATTCAAAACATATTTTTATAGAGGCCACCGTTTTCGGGATATAATCCAAAAAACAAAAAATGGGACCTTCTCCCCTCCCCCACCGTTAGCTCACCCCCCAGGGGCGGGTACTTTTAGTATGTTTACCTTCTAACTATTCCTAACGAAGCTATAAAGTATAAAGTTATCGCATATTCCATGCACTCTACGCCCCTCATTTCAGCACTCATTGGCTGGAATACTACCGTTTAGGTGCTATATTGCTTTGAATTAAAACAGACGTTTTGCCCACAAATTTTAAGTTTTGGGACTTTTCTTTTGACAGGCTCTAGCTCTGTTAATGTTGCTCTGATCTAAAATTTACCGACAGTTCCTTGTCAGAAATATAATCAAGAAAACTTTTTGTCATATAACATTTATCACTATAACCTACTGTTTAGGAGCTATATTAATTAGGATTAAAAAAGTCGCTTTGTAACGTTATTTTCACCATCCAACATGTAACGTTATTTTCACCATCCAACATGTAACGTTATTTTCACCATCCAACACGTAACGTTATTTTCACCATCCAACATGTAACGTTATTTTCACCATCCAACATGTAACGTTATTTTCACCATCCAACACGTAACGTTATTTTCACCATCCAACACGTAACGTTATTTTCACCACAACATGTAACGTTATTTTCACCATCCAACACGTAACGTTATTTTCACCATCCAACATGTAACGTTATTTTCACCATCCAACACGTAACGTTATTTTCACCATCCAACATGTAACGTTATTTTCACCATCCAACATGTAACGTTATTTTCACCATCCAACACGTAACGTTATTTTCACCATCCAACACGTAACGTTATTTTCACCATCCAACATGTAACGTTATTTTCACCATCCAACACGTAACGTTATTTTCACCATCCAACATGTAACGTTATTTTCACCATCCAACACGTAACGTTATTTTCACCATCCAACATGTAACGTTATTTTCACCATCCAACATGTAACGTTATTATCACACGCTCTGGCTCTGTTAGTGTTACTCGGATCGAAAAATAAACTACAGTTTCCTGATCAGAAATTAAATTGAGAACACTTTTTGTTCTATAACATTTGTCACTAGGATCTACCGTTTAGGAGAAATATTGCTTTGAATGAAATCGTCTCATTTGAAACTGTTGTCTTCTCTCGACATTATTTATGTCGAATAACTTTGATTGTTAATTTAATTTAATTATTAATTAAAAATTCCATTTAGGATTGATGAATTAATTACTACTTCTATTGGGATTATTTTATTAGAATACTAGTTTCGAATGATAAACATTCATCTTCAGTTCTAGAACATGCAAAATTTTCAACAAATCAGCACTATGTTACATGATGGTTAACACTATGGATCCATGTAACATAGTACTGATGTGTTGAAAAAATTTTGTATGTTTTAGAACTGAAGATTAATTCATCAATCCTAATTGTATTGATCCTTCTACACCATCATGTGTACCTCAAGTGATTAAAATTCTAATTTTAAAATGTAAATTGGGAAAATCAGTAGATTGTAGATTGGCAAATAGATAGGCATATCAGTGATCTATTGTTTTGAAGGAGAAATTGAGTTTTTTTTTCCCTTCTTTTTGCAAAAACTTAATAGACAAAAAAATTAAATTAATTTTTAAAAATACAGGAATGATACATTGGTCTGATAGTTTCATGAAATCATCTTTAACAAATTATTCGAAGATTATTTATTTTACAATTCCCTTCAAAAATTAAGGTTTATTTAGGTTTTACAATTATTGATTTGTGCTTTATATTATTAATGTAATGGTGTATAAATAAATAATAAATAAATTTTGAGTTCTGGTATTGGTATTGGTGGGATTTTAGACTTTAAAATGGGTCTTTTGTCTCTTTTTTCCAACCCCTGACGTCTTTTGTCATCGTTACCGTTTTGTCATTAATAGGTTGGTAATTAAAATTTATTGAGCAAAATAAATTTTAATTGACCATTCAAGGAATCGAACCCACAACCTGCTGATCCGGCCGCGCTGGGACCCACGGCCATCATGATCTTCAATTTTGAATATTATAATCATAAAAATGTTTTATGGTAATATTATTGTGATTAAGTTTGTATTTCGATGATTTATACAATTTTTATTTTGAAATTTTATTTTATTTTTAATAATAAATTTATATTAGTAGTATTGAAAATAAACTCTGTTTAATTAAATAAATTCTGTATTTATGAGAATATAAAATCTCTCTATTCATTTTGTATAAATCTGTTTAATTCAGTCTTTTGATGAAACATCACTCACACAGCTTTGATCATCATCATCATATTAAATACTTTGTCCCTTCTCGACTTAATATAATATATTAATATATTCATAAATAAATTATATTCTTGTGATATTTATTTTCAGGTTTAATAGGAGCTTCTATATTAACATTACCTCTCATTATTTAATATATATATATTTGTTTATGCCTTTAATTTGTCAATTTGTTTACATTGTAAGTCTCTAAATTCCACATTTCATTAATTATTTTATTGAATTTTATATATTCTGTGTACACTTTGCAAAATACAAATCCATTATTGTTTAAAAAATTATAAATATTATTATTAGTGGAAAAGATAGCCTTCGGTGTTGTCAATAGAAACACTTTATCATATTATACGTTTTGTTGTGCAAAGTTTTGGCTTACTCCATAAGCCTTCATCATACCTAAAAAAAAAAAAAATATATAACTGAAAATACAGGGAATTTAAATTAAATAAAAAAAAAAAAGGAACAAAGTGTGTAGGTAAAACATACAAGGTACAATATCTGAACTTTGTGTATTGCATGAGGCACGGGTTTGAATAAAAACAAAGGGTTACAACACAAGATATTAATACTAACAATATCTAATAAATTAATATTAATCAAAACCACGAAGTTTTATTATCATTTTAGTTTAAGTGATGACAATAATAATAATAAAAATTATAAATTTTTATTATTATCATCATTTAATCTTATTTATTATTCTAATCTGTATTTTTTATGATACTTACTCACTTTGTTTCTTTTTTTAATAGTTGTTAAATTCTCTTTATTATTAGTCATTGTTTAATTTTAAGGAAATTTTTTAAATCTCTTTATTTTTAGTTGTATGTTTTTTTTATTTTTAGCCCAGATGAAGGCTTAAAAAATAACCCAAAATGCTGGCAAAATAAAAGTATAATACCTAAAATGTTTTATTGGTACGACTATCTTCTCTACTGTCAACTACGCTACACCAATAATTTTTTTTTTTAATAAGAATCTTTAATTTACTAATTGTTATTTAAAATTGTTTCAGTCATGTCAGAGAACTTCAAGTCCCGAGATGTTGGGCTCAGAGCTCAGAAGAAAATCTTGAGCAGAATGGCGAATAAAAATGTGGCCAAAATGTTCATCGATGACACCACAGCTAGCCTGTTAGACAACCTTTATAAATTGGCGAAAACCTATGTAAGATTTTATTTAATTTTTTATTATTGCTAAGTTATATCTTAACCAAATATTAAAGCCTGTTACACATTGGATACTCGACTCCTAAACTCTGATAACTATTTATTCTTTTAAATCAGCCAAGGATCAACCCTGAGGTTGGAAGACCCTCTTGGGACACACCCAGCTTTTATAAAGTGGGTACTGTCCTTTGGGAAAAATCTGGTGATCGAAGGTGATGGCGAAAACTTCTTACAAGTTTTCGTACAACCTTACTAAAGTACTGGACCAAAATACACTTAATGTGTTGTATTGTTACGGATCTTTTACAGTTTCTTTTTTTTTCTTTACTACATTTTCAATAGCCTACAATTCATGTCCAATTTTTATTCAAGATAAAGGAGGATAAAATGCATAATTTCAACTTCACTATCCATTTAAATGAAAATAACAATAAATTTAACAAAGACTCAGCAGTGAAACTAGAACCAATTGTATAAAATAGTCAAAAATTGAATATTTATGAATCATTAGAAACAAAATTGTTTAAAACATAAAAAGTTTTACATGGTACATGTTTTTACGAGGACTAACTCGGTTTCAAGAGTGTAACCGCCCTGCCGCTAACTCTCATAACTATTATTTTATTGTGACCCATTAATAAAAAAAAGTAATATTATTTATTAATATTAACATTTCTAATATTATATTCCCGCTTCAAGGTCACACTGAAGTCTAGTGTGAATTAATATTAATATTAATATTATTATTATTTAATGATTATACATACTAATGTAAATATATAGCTATTGGAAAACATGTAGCATCTATCCTTGCTTTTATCCTTGATCTAAACTGAAATAATCCGGAGGTCTGGGGGTGTCCGCCAGAAATCATAAGACAATACATGTATCATGATAAATACAAATCGCAGGGCGCCATTTTTTTTTTTTTTTTTTTTTTTTTTTTTTTTTTTTTTTTTTTTTTTTTTTTTTTTTTTTTTTTTTTTTTTTTTTTTTTATACCTGTACTACAACTTCAATATCCTTTAATTCATGTCCAATTTTTATTCAAGATAAAGGAGGATAAGATGCAGAATTTAAACTTCACTATCCATTTAAATGAAAATAACAATCAATTTAACAAAGAGTCAGCAGTGAAACTAGTACCACACGCAGAAAATAGTCAAAAGTTGAATATTAAGAATCGTTAGAAATAAAATCATTTTAAACCGATCAATCAATTTTTGTTTATATTACCAGATAAATATTTCCAATAGTACCATTTTAAATTTGTTTCCAATAGCAACAGAAAAATCGATTAACCCTATGAAAAACCAAATGAATTGTCTATTTACCAAATTATTTAGCTAAATTCTCACACCCTTTCCTTTTTATTACTCTTCAATTTACTCTAGAAACTGATAGCTTCTAGAAGCCTTTGTTTTCATAAATCAGTATCAGCATGTTTGATGCCTTGCCTTACATTTTTTAAATTAGTATATATCTAATTGCTGATGTTTAGAGCTAAAGATGAATGTTTGTTGTTGTTTGGATTTAAGGGCAAAAAACTGCTAATGGTTATTATCGCCCTCATATTTGAACTTAATTATACCACCTGCTTTGTGAAAATAACAAGAATGTTAACATTTTCATATAATCTTTTAAATCTGTAGCAATAAGAAATTTAAATTTCATCGTTCTATCAAAATTATTTCAGTATCAACCAAATAAAAAAGAGATAAATAAATAAAAAAATATTTAATTATTTAAAAAAAGTTAATATAATCCAATTTTCTTAATGACTTTTATGGTACAACAAATTTACTGTTCATTTTATCGTCCAAGGCCTTACAGAGCTGACGAGGAACACCATATTTATCCATATCTCTCCTTTACTGAGGACGCAGATGAATGTTTAACATACGAAACTAGTTTTTAAATAAATTAAGTATCATAGAAGCAGAAAATGAGACGTCGACTTTCAAAATGGGATAAGAGCGAATAGTAAAACTTTTCCGGAGATAATAAAAAAAACAAAAACAGTATAACTAGATTGCTTTCAACAGTTAAAAAATACTTTTCAGACCATAATACAAATAATTTCCTTTTCATTTATGAGTTTCCATGAATTCAGCCATTGAGCTTCCAAAAAAAACAATTTTACTAAGCAATAGAGGAGAAAAAACTTTAAAAATTAAGAAAAAAAATCTTATCTTGATAACTAGTTGATTTATCCTATTTTGAAAGTTAACGTTTCAAACCATCGATCATGTGTATGTCAACTGCTGATGTTCTAAATTTCTGAATAAATAACAACAACAATGGCACTATGGTCCATGCAGAACTTTGGCCTCTTCCACGATTCCCCTCCATTTGTTCATGTTACCAGCTGTTCTCCTCCAATACCTCACATCAAGGGTCTTTAGGTCTGCCTCATTGTCTTCCCTCCAGCGCAATCTAGGCCTTCCTCTCTCTCTCTTCCCTCCTTCTGTACGCCCATTAAACATGATTTTTGGCATTCTGTTGGAGCTCATTCTATGCACATGGCCCAGCCATCTTAATCTCCTTTGCTTTATTGTAGCAATCAAATCTGGAGCTTTGTACAGTTCTCTTAGTTCCTGGTTGCTTTTTATTCTCCATACATCTCCATCTCTAGTAGGGCCATATATCCTCCTCAGAATTTTTCTCTCCCATCTATTTATAATACCTTCATTCTTCGCAGTGAGCATCCAGGTTTCACTCCCATACAATATGACTGGTTTAAGAATGGTTTGGTAAACCCTTATTTTCAGATTTTTAGGGAGACTTTTTTTTGCCTATTATTTTGCTGAGGGCCCAATAACACCTATTACCAGCCTTTATTCTTTCCTTCTGAATAAATATGTATTGTAATTTTAATTAATCAATGTTTTTTTTTTTCAGACTGATAACAAGAAGGAGTCTGAGAAGCTCATCAAGAACATCATAAAGATAGTTATCAAAATAGGAGTCCTCTACAGAAATGGACAGTTCAACCAGGAGGAACTGCGGTTCGCTGACAAATTTAAAAATAAGTTCCACGCTGCCGCGATGGCTGTCATGAGCTTCAACGAGGTGGACTTCTCCTACGATCGCCACTACCTGAAGACAGCCCTCCAAGAATCCCACCAAGCCATTAGGCAGCTCGTAGAGAGGCACCTGACTGAAAAATCTCTAGTCAGGATTGATTCAGTATTCAATTTCTTCTCAGACCCCGAATTCCTTGACGCTGTTTTCAAGCCGAATTCAGAATATAAAGATATTCTTGACAGGCTCGTTTCTGATATGAACAAAGCGATGGACGAGGGTGAGATGTAGAGAGAAATAGAGTTCTTAATTTGACCAAACATTTTTGCACAAGCAGTCATTCGACATTTTCATACCAAAGAAAGGAAAATACTGCTTTTTACAGTATAAATGAGTCATTTTTATGCTTATTGTTGTTAGAATATTGTTGTTAGATTGAAGAGTGATAACTTAATATATATGTTTATGTACCATGTAATCGCTAGTTGTGTCTGTGCTGTTGAATATTATTCCATGTTAACACCCATGTTATATTGTATATTATTTTGCGAATTTGGTTTTTGTTTTGTTTTTTCCAATTTTATATGCATTGGAAAATAGTATAGTTGAAATTTATATCACGTTTGTTGAATTTAATGTTTGCAGTGTTTTTACACAATACTATTTATTAATCTTACATTGATTGGGATAATTAACACTTTAGAAATTAATTTCTTTGTTAGCAATAATTTTCGTAATATATACAGAGATGAGTAATATTTTGAGGCAGTCTTTGGTTTTCCTCATTGTTGGCGGGTGGTGAGGTATTCACTTATATGAGGAGGTGATAATGTTTTTCTGAAGTGGTTAAAGTATAGATTTCGCACGTTTTTAGAATTTCTCGTTGCTAAGAACAAATCAAGGATCCATAATAAGATATTTTAATATTTTGTTTTGATTTTTAATGTTCGATTATAATTCTTATTATGAATCATTAAACTTCTTATTTATTGCATATACAAAATCATTTGTTAATATAAAATTCAGACATTTCTAATTCAGAAATTGTAATTTTTGAGAATTCTAATGACCTGTCAGGGTACTCTATTGGACTATTGTATAAAGTTATTTACAATATTTAACTTTATAAAATGATATAATTGTCTTGATTTTGGTGGAAAACCAAGGTTTAGCCATTTGGGATATAAGCCATTGTGTAAACCACAACTTTTGACTCGCCTGAATTTTTGACAAAACCCATCAATTTTAATTTTTCTAGCCGCATGTTTTTATATCGTAATATTTGATATATAATATATGTAACATATTGGTCCACTTTTCCCCACCACACCTCTACTATATAAAGATATGACATATCGAATTGACAATATATCTTTAATAGAAATTTATTCATAATTGCTTTGTAACTTCATAGTCTATTTCCTATTTCAAGCCGATCCTTAATATTTTGGGAGCTGGAGATATTTCAAGTCGATTCATTGGCTGTACACGAACTCAGAACCCGACGTCAGTAGTCATGGATTGAAAATGCTCTCAATTTGTAATTTTTTGTACAAATACAAGTAGGAACTTCTAATCAATAGGTAATTTAGTGAGAAAATTTATTTATAATAAAGAAAAAAAAAAGGTGAGCTAAATAATTACTTACTAACCAAATTACTAAAGCCAAAAACTGCCTGTTATAATAAAGATTTGTATTCTTTTACTTATTAATAATATTTATACCTTTCCATCCAAATAACTGTAAAGGACCCATTTAAATAATAAAAAAAAAGTCTGGAAAGTTAGTCATTTTTTCCAGTCAGATATCATTAAAAACATTTTTGGGAGCAATCGCCTATTATCAAATTTTTGTATTGTTCTAACTCATTTTATTTGTAAATATTGAATAAAAAAATATTTATTATTATTAAAATTATTGGTTGTTTCAAATATAAAAGGGAGCTCATTTTTATGTCAAACCTCTCTACCACGGTTTGTATAAAATTTGTGAACCAATATTTAGTGTAATAGACAAGACCAAACTTGTAGCTCATTTTTTTAGTCAAAATGTATTTATTTATAATTATATGTTATGTATTAATAATTATTAAAATTGTCAATGTATCGAACCAGAATGGAGGATGATGGGTACGGCATTTAATAAAAAAAAAAAAAAAAAAAAAAAAAAAAAAAAGGTACTTAGTATACTTAGTTATTAAAAAAATATTTTACAAAAGTTAATATTTGTTAGATTTGTGTTTATTAAATAATATATAAGGGCAATTCTATAAGACAAGTGCCTTGCAATAACTTTAACACATGTCAGTCATATCAAAAAAAATAATGTTATCATCGCTATCACAATTTGTCTTTTTAAATATTGGAAATAAAAAATGTTGTATTAACTGTAATTTATTATTTATCAATATTACCTTTTCCTATATTTTACTTATTAAAGTAATTATTACAGGTAAAATAAGGTTATTGTTGTACTCTCAGAATGAAATGGATTGAAAACCAAGAAAAGTGTTCCTTATTTTCCTTGGTGAATCAATCAGCATCCTTTCGTGTAAAAATAAATGTGGAGGTAGACCCTAATATTGTTAAGTATCAAAAGTTTTAAATTTACTACAAGAAGAAAGCTGGAAAGGAGCTAACCAAGAGATCTCCTTAGACAAACCAGTAAATATCAGTCACGAGTAGGTACCGATGGGTTCTGAATTTCCTCATGCCTGACATGGCTATTATTTTCTATTTAGTATCAAATTAGCTTATTTTTTCCCCCCTAATTCATTCATAGCTTAACATTCCAGGGATGCTTTTGAAACAAACAATACATTTAAGTTGACTATGATTGTGAATTCAATCATATTTTCTGCATTTCACTATCACACTCCAAACTGTTACAAACAGATAAGGAAGATTTTTTTAAAAGTTAATTTACTTATTTAAATTTTAATTTTAATAGTAACAAACAGTAAATTAAGTTAAAGTAAGTAATTAAGAATACTATACTAGTATATAAACATATTAAGTAAAAATAAAAATATCATATTGAAAATTGAGGCATTTTTGACTGAATAAAAAACTAAAATAAATAAATTTTTTATAGTTATATAACACTGTTTAAACCGAGGTCAAGAAAATTATAAAAATTTTATTTTGAAAAATAACCCAGAATTTAAATAACAAATGGAAGAATTTAGAAGATATGAGAACGTTATCAAACAAAATAATTTAAATTAATAGTTTCAATAACTATTAAAAGAGAGCAGCACTATTCAAAGGAAGGTGATGCCGTAGTTTTAATAACTAATGACAGACAGCACCACTATTCAAAGAAAGATTATACTGTAGTTTTAGTAACTAATAACAGAGAGGAGCACTATTCAAAGAAAGATGATATCGTAGTTTTAGTAACTAATGACAGAAAGCAGCACTATTCAAAGAAAGATGATACCGTAGTTTTAGTAACTAATTGCAGAGAGCAGCACTATTCAAATAAAGTGATATCAGTTTTAGAAACTAATAATAGAGTGCAGCACCATCCAGAATTACCTCAAATCCTATTTGAATTAGTCAGATGGTGCTGCTACCTTTTTACTTACTAGAACTACTCTATAATTACTCGGACTAACAGTGCTGCTCCCTATAAATGGTTATTGTAAATAAGAATTAATATATTTTTGGTTATCAAACATAATATAAATGCAGGCCAGCAATTCCTTTACTAGCCTTTAAAATGGCTCTGAGTTTTAATGAAACAGTGCATATATGTTTTTATTTCTCTATTACATTAAAAAAAAAAAACAACAACGAATTATTATGAAAAAATATATTGCAATAATAAATGATTTATCTTAACATGGTAATGAATAAATAATTGAAAAACATATTAAAGTTAAAATAGGATTAAGTTACCAAAACCAGATCAAACAATGGTCCACAAATATTTTTTCATTATTTAAAAAATTATAGTTATACATTTTATTTTTTATTCAATTAAACAAATTAATTGATACCTAACAATTTAGCAGTTTAATTATCTTCAACAATTAAGCAACAAAATATTTTAAATGACATCTGGTTATATATTTGTTGTAAATATTTATTGAAAAGTTTTGAATTTAATGAAAGTATTGTAAATTACTCAATTATGAATTCTATTGAAGATGAAGTCATACAAATGGATGTATTTTCACAGATGTAAGTACAAATTCCATTATTTTTTGTCGACTCAGGCTATATGAGACAGTGAGAACCAAAATAGATTGTTAACAATTTTAAAAAATTGTCTTTGAAATGTCGCAGTATCATATGCCCTGATAACCATCTCTCATTGAACATAAAATGGTAAAAATCTTTGTAAAAGATTTTATGATGATGATTGTATTGTTGACTGTGAGTTTTTACTAAGGAGATGAATTTGAATAAACACAGCCAGTTTTTAAATGAAATATAAGTTTTTCATTTAAAAACTGGCTGTGTTTATTCAACCTTGACTGCACCCCTGACAAATACATCTCCTTAGTAAAAGATTTTACTTTTTTTGATAAAAAAAAAAAGCCATGTTGCTTAAGTTTGTACAGTTCTTCAACACCTTATCTGAACTCGACTTAGCTTAATACAGCGGTTTTTAAGATTTATAAATAAATCAAATCCTACATATTGATTAATTGAATATTAAATGTTTGATTTATTTCTTGAATTATTATTAAATTTTCAATTATCAATTTTTTTTTTTTTTATCTAAGGAATACATTAGCCGTTCATATTTGTCAATATTATTAATTGACCTTTCGCTACTAATCCTTAATACTTTTTATACTCAATTCTAGGCTTAATTCACCAAACATTAGAACAATTGGCAATTTTTAAACCATTGTGCTTCTAGTAGAGTTTATAGATATTGATAAGTACACAAACATATAAAAATATTTTTTTCTTTGGTTCATGGACATTTGTAGAATTTGAACTAACTATTAACTGAACATTGTCAATGTTTCTGTTGATTCATGAACATATTTATATGGTTGTAACTTGAGTTTATGGTATGTCAAAATCTAAATATTAATTAATTTTAATGTTTGTTAAAAAGATTGAAGAGTGAAAATTCATAAAGGTCTGAGTACCAAAAATTTATTTTTTGCTTTATATTGAAACATTGTTGAACAGACCTGTGTCCTCCTATCGTTCTAAGTACCTTAATCGATCTTAGAGTGTTTTGAATATATGGTAAAAGTTGAAATATACTAAATTCTTAGTTTCCACAATGTTTCATTTTGGTACTTAGACCATTGTGAATTTCCACTCTTCAATTATAAGAATGTCTATTTTAATCCTGATTAATTATAATTTACCTTTCTCATTGAGAAAATGAGATTCAACAATTGAAAGCACAGTAGACTTACCTTTAAATTAAAGATAAAGTGAATATTTAGAAGTATAAGAACATCCTGAAGTTGAAAAAGAG
Organism: Euschistus heros; assembly: GCA_003667255.2. Lineage (NCBI taxonomy): Eukaryota > Metazoa > Arthropoda > Insecta > Hemiptera > Pentatomidae > Euschistus > Euschistus heros. Next base: position 3,312,819 of record RCWM02000063.1, read on the forward strand.
ATTTCTATTCATCTTTCATTTCTTTCTTGTCTCTTTAATCAAAATTCTATTGTTAAAAATAACTTTTAAATAAAAACTTTGTCAGGCTTCATTACTTTATTGGAAGCTTTTGACCTTGTAGAGTTTATTAGAATAACAGTGCTAATCAAACTTAATCAAAACATTGCAGACAAAACAGAATCAATGAGTTGGATGACTCGGACAGCCTCATTGATCCAAAAAATAGGCGCCCATTCATGAGTACTTTCCTGACGTGTAGGGATGAATTAGCAGCTGCAAAGAAGGAAAATATTATGGTACAAAACTTTTCTTTTTTTTAATATTAAGCAGAGCATCCTTAAGCTATGTTGTTTGTTCGGGCTTAGTGTCCTCATGTAAAAAATTAGGGTAGGATAGATGTTGCCTTGCATTTTACCAACCTATTTTAGCTATTATAGGAAAGTTGACACAAATTCTAACTATTCTTAGTTAACAAATTCTTAGTATTCACCATGAGAATTTAAGTAAACATGTCCAGGCGAGATTTGAACCACCATCACAACGGTTTTGAGTTTTTAAAACTCAGTAGTATTTGGCAATTGCTCTCCCTCACTTGAGGTACACATGATTGTATAGAAGGATCAACACATTAAGGATAGACAAATTAATTGCCGATTCTATGGGAATTATTTTATTTGAAAACTCGTTTCGAATGTTAAACATTCATCAGTTCTAAAACATATAAAAATTTTCAAAACATCAGCACTTCAGTAGCAGCAAAGCCTACAATAATAAAACTCAGAATTCTAACTTCCCCATCCTTTTAAGTGAAAATAATCATAAATTCACCAAAGCCTCGGGAGTGAAACTAATACATCAAGTAGAACATAGCCTAAAATTGAATATTCATGAATCATTAGAAATAATAAAATTGTTAAAAAACAATCCATATTTTTGTTAAAATGACCAAATAAACATTTCCAATGGTCCCATTTTGAATTTGTTTCCAATAGGAACAGAAAAAACCAAGCAGTCATAGATAAAACTGAAAGGACCCACTTTACCTGACCATACCACCTTTACACCTTGAACCAACTATTGGTCCTGATATCTTCTAGAAGTCCATTCGCTACCTTAGGTGAGTACCAATGATTTCTTGTCTTACGTTTTTAAAAATATTAATATAATCTATTTAACAAAGTGCTAATGTTTTGAATATTTTTGTTGGTTTTAGAACTAGTTTTCAAATAAAATAATTCCAATAGAGAAGGCAATTAATTCATCAATCATAATTGAATTGGTCTCCATGTTTAAATTTTTTTTTAAGTTTTATTTCTTGTTCCGCCTTTGCAGGCTAACACTGTATAGCCAACATGAGCTGTTAATTACAACTTGAAATGTAGGCCAGTATCTGTGAGAGTGAGTCGCCTATTGTAGAGTTATGGGTTTGACAAATCCAGGAAGGAGTGCTTGGTCAATACTTTTCATCTTTGTCAAAGACAAAATTTAACCAAACTTTAGTATACAAATTGCACTAGCTAACTCTGAAACCGCCACTTTCATTAATAGTTTTTATTTTACAAATATCAATAAATTTGTTACATAGTGTAAAGAAATCAGTTTATTTCACGACCAGAACATTTAAGTTTAAGCATGAAATCTGATTAATCAGATTTTATATAGACTGTATGATGCTTTAACTTGGTACCAGTGAAAACATCAAATGATGTCACTACAGAATTCCTGATGTAACTGCTCCCATAGTCTGAGCACAGGCAGAGGATGGCAGTGAATGGCACCTGACTGGCGAGAGGAGGCGGAGCGATGTCTTTGCTGAGATCTTTCTCTTAATTAAATTTATGTTTGTTTGGTTTTATTTATTTATTTTTTTGAAAATATGTTTTGATAATTTTAACTACAGCTTTGCCATTTTAAGGATCGTAGTTAGCATTATTTTATCTTTTGTTCATCTAATAACTAAATTTTAAATATTTTTCTTATCTCATTTTTTTTTATATGAGATTTCACAATCAAAAATATGCTGACAGTTTCATTATCAGAAATTTAATGGAGAATATTTTTGAGTATTCTAGGAATTGAGTATTCTTTTTTCAACATAGTTTTCATTGGAAGTGACTTTCATATGTAAAAGCACCTCATAAGTTTGTATAATTTTTTGTCGTATACAAGGAGTAAACACATTAAACTCAACAGGTGAGAAGAGCAGCAGTGAAAATGCTAATAGAAAATGACTACAGAACTCTAGAAGAAGCACTCATCCGTGTTGGCTTGGGATTTATAGCAACGCATCCTTAATTTAAAACAAAAAAAATAAGGAACGAAAGGAATAGAATACAAAAATTGAATAAAAAAACAATAAATACAGAACATCATTTATTCATACGTATATTATATAAGTTTAGATTACTTATTGTTAACAAGTCATTTTGTTATCATAATAAACAAGTACAAAAATTTTGAGCAGCATACAAGTAACAAATATACAAAACATAAATACATCGCTAATAATAATGATAGTATATAAAATATAACATTTAACAATATCTTTAATAAATAAATAGTTCATATAAATATAAAAAAATGAAAAATATCTCGTTTTGAAATGTATTTTAATGTTTGACTAGATAAAAAAAAAAAAAAAAAATATATTGTAAAATAAATATTGAGTACAATAAGAGAACGTCGCGGTGAGCGACGCTATAAAAAGGATAGCCAACTTATAGGTTCTGAAGATTTCATTTATTGACAAATAGTAAAATTAAAAAAAAAAAAAAAAAATTAAATTCATATTATTTGCTTGGTTTTAAATTATTAGATATTTCATAATTGACCTTGTTCTCATCACCGTATCAGTCCATAACACTTTATAAAATTATAAATAAAGTGAAATTATTAATCTTTATGTATAAATAAATAAATTGAATATTGACAAGTACAGAATAGAGGAACACTAAATCAGGCCACAGAATATTTATTTCAAGAAAAAAAAAAAAAAAAAAAAAATGGCATAGGTTATAAATCTCGCAATTTTGATGGCTTTCATGAGAAAGATTAAATAAAAAACGTAAACATTCTTTAAAATTAATTCTTAAGCCAAATAAAAAATAAAATTTTTTGGCTAAACTCAATATCAAGGCAAGTCAAAAATTTAATTAAGAAATAGGTTTTAGATAGAAGCAATATTAGACACGGCAAAAATCCTAATGTATTTTCTACTATAATTTAAAACAGGCTGCTTGTGAAATCATCTGAACCGCCTGTAATTTGAAAGCAGGCTTATTGTAAATTTCATCAGAAATCATAAATCAGAAAGTTATATAATTTGCTTTCAACGCACTCTTTTTTACTTGATACCATTTTGTTTCAAATTAAACGTACAGTAAGCTATAGTGTACAAACTGGCCTTTAGGCTAATATCTAATGATAATTGCTACAGCAATATGGGAACTAAAACAAGTTCCGACAATGAAAATTCTGCATTATGTACTTTAGAATTATTCAGCACATGTAAAAAATAAGAATACTAGTAGATGGGGTGTATTATAATAAATTGGTATTATATAAATTGTTACATCCCGAAGCTGAGACAGTCTTAGATGAAGCAGCTGACTAGCAGCTACTAAGTGAGCTCGGTGGAACTCTGCAACTCTTTTAAAGGATTCTAACAATAAATGTATTATAATTATCTTTACCGCTCGTTACTAGTTTTTAGATAAAATTATACATTTCAGAATTGAATGAAATTGTTTTCTTATACTTATCTTTCTTTAATTGATAGAAATATGATAACTTCAGAACGGAACAAGTTGACCATCCTCGCTACAATACATTAAGAGGAACATTTAATTAAAAATGAGCACAGGCGAACATTTATGCGGAAATTGTTTTTTAAGAGGGAATATGAAATTTATGCTAAATTAACAATATAATTAACATTAAATAGAGAAACAATTAACAAATAATTGACTAGTCGAGTGAAAACAGCTTTGGCCTTAAAAAATATAAATATAGATGAAAAAAAAAAATCAATTAAAAATATATATATTTCATATTACGTTTGGGTGCTTCTGTTTTTATTTTTGAATTTTATTGTTTTGAAAATATAAATATATAAATATACAAGATTAAAAGATATGTTTATAAACCAAATAGCCTAAGATATACTTAATTGAAAAATACAAAAAATAATGTCTCCCTAGTGCTCATTTTTGTTCATGAAACCCGAAATAAAAATTACCAAAATGCAATAAGTTTAGAAATCTTAACCTATTCGCTGCCATATTAAATATAATTAAATTTCATTAATATTGATATAGCATTTTTTTTTTTTTTTTAATTTACAAACAGTATATCGTCGGTGAGATTGCCAATTCCGTTACGTGCACTTTTTTCGATTTAGGTTTTTTTTTTGCAAGTTTTGTTTTAAAATTAGATCCCGCATCTAATGTAAAAACACGAATATGCAAATTCAGCTTGGTTCAGATTTTGACAAAACACTTTTGTGATTTTAGCCCAGAAGATAGTTGCTTATGTGCATCAAAGCACATAGCAGAATTGGCAATCTCACCGACGATATTCTATTTTAAATGGTATTCCATGAGTAAGCAATATTATCTATAGTGCTTGTTAAAAAATAAAATCAATATAAATTATTTTCAAAAATATTTTTCATTTTCTTTTTAAGATATATTTTATTATCATATTATGATTTATTATTATTTTTTTAATAATAATAAATAAGAAATAAAACAAAGAGCAGTATCAAGATTATTTTAAATCCTTTTCTTTCATCATAAAATTTATTGGTAATAAAATATCTTTAACTTATTACCAACTCATCGCTGAATTAAGTAAGTATATATATTGATCAGAGAAAAAAGTTTTTATCTTTTCTTGATACCAAATAGTTTCAATCCAAAGTTGAGAGCGGACTAAACTATGCTGACCACAAAAAGATATTTTAAGACAAATAAACAGATGACAATTTACCAGATTTTATGAATCAAGTGTTGTTATGATTGAAGGTTATACAAATATAGTGATTCATTCATAACCTTCTTAATTCAATGCTACTTCAAATATAGGCCATAATAAATGTAACAGGAGAAAACACTCTAATTACAATATTTATTTTTTCCTAACAACTATTGTTATTTACTCTAAAACTTTGTAAAGATACCAATAGGTAGTTCAATGTAAAACGTAACAAATAAGAAAAGATTGGTACTCTTCTCATTTCTCAAAGTATATTGTTTGTGAAAGACAGTTGTTCGGTAATATAAAGTTTAACAGCAATTCACACATTATTAATATAGTATAGCTAACATTAAAAACTACATTATTCATTATAACAGATGAAAAGAAGATTAGGTATTTAGATATAGGAACCTGGCAACGCTGAGTGCTTTAAAAATACTATTATAACCATCCAATTAGTTATTCATATTGTCACATATTTTGTATTAGTGTTGGTAATTTAATGTCTTAAAATATTTACCAAAAATAGTTAAGTGTGGTAGACAGTTTTATTTCTAACAATTACCAACCAACCTATAAATCTTATACATAAAATGAGAAATTTTTAAAAAAATATTTTTTAACCCATAAGTCCATTCAAGAAATTGTGAGTACATTGGTAGGCAGCGATTAGGTTAATCAACTTATTGCAATATTTAAAATTGAAAATCTTGTAACAAATACATATCATTAATAAAAAATAATCTTCCTTCGTTAATAATATAAAATAAAAAGATTGTCTTTTTAATGAAATATAAAACTAAAAAAATCTTCTTTTTTAGATCGCTTAAGTGAAAAAGAATTCCAGTTACCATTAAATGGCAGATCACAAGAATATCAATAAAATTCATTAATAATTCAATTATTATTTATATAATTGATTTTTATTGTTTTATTTTTTCCAAATTTTTTAATTATACTTATAAATTTATGCCTTAATAATTAATTAAATGAAACTCTTCTTTTTAATAAATTAAATTTCTAATCAAATCGAAAGGCACTAATAAAAATTCTATTACTCACACTCACTAGAAGCAAGTAATCTCTTAGCCAAAATTCATCAAAATATCACGAAAAGCTCGCACGATCATAGAAATCTCGACAATTCAAGCATATAAAAACACGTGTTTAACAGAGAACACTAACAATGACCCACAAGTAATCATTAATTTTATATTACATTTTATATAATAAACCAACAGTGTCATGGATTATAAGTAACAATAAAGAATTTTAAAAAGTAATCTCCAATTCCATTAATATAAAAATAAATGAAATATTAAAAAAAAATGACAAAATTTAATCGGGAAAACTAATTCGGCACAATATATCTGAGAGATCTGGAAGTCGGAATTTGGAAAAATTTTGTTATATCAAGAATTGACTTATTTTTTAACCAATTTACAGCCAACGTTGCAAAAACGCAACACTAACTAGAATTTTTTTAAATGTATATTATTATTTTCTCGATAATTACAATATGTTTTGAGTTAGTTTTGATCCCAAGGATTGTAAATTTTTAAAAATCTCATTTTTCATGATTTTTTTTTTAATGTTTTTCAAAATACCATACAAAATAGACATAGATAGATAAATTGTATGCTTCCATTTGGTTATGCTAATAAAAATAAAAAACTTTATAATAAATAAGCATTGGCATTTTATTTTACCCTTAATACTATATAAAAAAAAATATTTTCGTAAATGTGTTCGGCCGACATTGCATTTTCACAATAGGCAAAATTTTGCACTAATTGAAATTCAAAATTTTTTTAATGCCTTTTATGGCCTATTCATATCATATAACAAAAATTTGTAAAAATAAATTTATAAAATTTTACATTATTTCTACCCTTGGCCATTAATGGATTAATTAAAAATGTTAGTGATGAAATCTTTGGTACAATGGAAATAATAAACCTACAGTAGTTCGCACTTTTAAATTAATACTTCAAGAAATAAAAAAAATAGGTTGTTTTTATAGTTTTTAAATGTTTTAAAAGATTTCCTAAGTTTCAGTAGTTTAAAAAAAACTTAATTTAAACAATCTAAAATCCCTGTGGGGTAGTAGTTCAAAGTTCTAGCTGAGAGAAGTCAAAATGGAGTTTAAAAAATTATATAAATAAATGTGATAAGATCTCAAAGACTATCATAACCTAACAGAAGATTTTTAAAAAATTGTGTTTCATTTTCAATACCACTGATCTTAGAAAAAAATTAATATTTATAATAAGTCAACTCTTGAAATTTATTTGATTAAAATTGGTTTAATTTTGGAAAAGAAATTGGCTTTTCTTCTCTGACAAAATAGTAAAACAGTAAATAGAAATCTGCTGAGATATTTCTGTCATGATATATTTTTGAACCAAATATGAAAATAAAAAAAAATTTAAATAAAGCTTTAAGACTGATTTTAATTTCTCAAGTTAAATTAAACCCCATTAAAGATAAATTTTTTTAATGTTCATCGGAGCATTACTCTTTGAAAAAAATAAATATTAACAGGCAACAATAAACACAGTTTGACAAGAAAGTCTTATCATAATATTAAAAAGACTGACGTTCATATTTCACTCAACTAATTAGTAAGTTTTTATATAATTATTGTTATTATTTTATTTTTGAATTAAAAATTGAATTGTTTTCAAATAAATAAGTTTTTTTTTAAACATGTACACCTAAAATTATATTAACCTCTCAATAGTGAGTTGAAACAAACTTATTGATAACGTTATAAAACTAACCATCAAGCGTTTTGTAATCAACTATTTCTAAAACACTATTAATTGATAAGATATAAACATCTTTAATACCAGATCTATTTCAATATCAGCAAATATGATTGAAACAATAATAAATGATATGTATTCAAATAAGACCAAAACAAAAGACAAGCTAATTATTTGCAATATTTACCATATTACGATAAATAAATTTTTATATAACAAAATGTTCAATCAATGAACCGTTTTAATTCGAATGTCTAACTTTTCAGATTCATTATCAGACTCAAAAACTTTCATTATTTTTTAAAGCTTCATTTTCGATAAACTTAACAATAGAAATAAGTATATTCCATAACTTTTAACAAGAGATAAAATATATAATTAAAAAAAAAATAGAGAATTAAATATGATTCCATACAATTAACAGCCTCATAATATAAATTAAAAAAATATGTAATAAATAAATAAATAAATATAAAAGCAAAATGGTCCCAATATTTTATAAACATGACTGAAAATACGGCATAATGATTTCAAATCAGTTATTATCGACAGGTTATTTTTTAAAAATATTTATTATTTTAATGTAGAATTGTATTATTTTTTTAATTTTAAATAATTGTACTTTACACTTATATATTATCATTAGTACATAAGTTATACATATATATAATTAAAATGTCATGATCCCTTCTTGTACAGTTCATTTTTATCTTCTTAAAATATATCTCCATCCGATAAATAAAAATATAACTATATTCACATATACCTAACGCATGGCATTTAAAGACGACTGATTTGTCGTCGTTGTATTCGCTAGACCTCACCTAGATATATTCCGAGAAGTGTCGCTCGGAGTTTCCTGTTCAGGCAGCGGTTCTGAATTCAATTTATACAATGGTGCACACTTCAGCATCATTTTTGCTGCATCTTCTCTACCCAATTCGAACAGTTTTTTAATCAAAACACCTGAAAAGCAAATAAGTCAAAAATCTTATCAATGTGAAACGTATGAAAAAAAAAATATCATAAGTAAAATCACTTAAAAGAATAGACAGTGGAGCTTCGATTATCCGAAAGTCAATTATCGGAACGTTCAATTAATGGAACCTTTTTTTTTGGAATGTAATTTTAATTAAATTGAACATCTAATAACTTATTTGTAATGTTGAAATTATTTTTATTTAAAAATTAAATTAAATGAAAAACAAAATGATTTTTTCCATGAATGTCTACAAGGGTGTGTAGCTCTATTTATTTCTCAGGAACTTCTATACATACCTATATTTTTGTTTACTGAGAACTTTATACCTAATTAGACCATTTTGTTTGTTTCTCTCAATATCTTCCTAATCATTTGGTTGGTACTATATCTCACCTTAAGTTTTAAGTCGTGTTTGTGATCAGTTTTTGTTTTAAAATTACAAGTCATCATCCATGCTAACAAAAAGGAAACAAGAGCTTTTTTTATTTTAAGATAAAATGGAAATCATTACATGGCTAAAAAAAAGTTAATCGGGTCAGACATATCAACATCCAGAGTTGGTAAATCAACAATAACGGGAATCAAAAATAATTATAATTCAATCATCAGGTACCTCATAATCTTTACAGTGAGATGGGCAGTTTGAGCCATAAAATTTTGAAAAAAGTGATAAGTTAACTGCTGGAAGATGCTGTTTACACATAAAATTTTTTTACAAACCAATTTTAATTATGCAAACAACCCTTGACGTTATTTTGGATAATCGATGCTCTACTGTATTAAAAATGGAAATTAATAAAATAAGGTTGAATAGCGGAGGAAAGGTGCTAAGGTATAACATAATCTCGAATTACCTATCGTATTTCCAGGAACTTTGGAATATTCCGAGAGCAGAGACGCTGTCCTGGAGTGTGATGCGGCCTCTATCGCTGAGATTCTGTGGGTAAGGCCAAGGCCGACGGCGAGAAGACACCAATCCCGACCTTGAGGGTCCGTAGGGTCCAACAGTTTGCATAGCCTTTGTCTGGTCAGGCTGCTAAGGGAACCGACGTCAACTTTCTCAAGCAATCTTTTTACATCCTTCCGTAAACACACAAAACAAATAATTATAAATCTATATAAATTAGATTTCGTTATTTTTCAATTTTTATATATAAAGGAAATCCTGTCTCTTGTTTATTACTTAAAATGAGCTCAGACAATTGGGGGGCCATGTACTTTTTTTTTTTTTAATCGCTACTAAGTAGCTAATTTCTGGCACTAGAGGGATAATCAGCCATTAATCATACCTGTTGTTTTGGTTTAGTTTTGTTCATTTTAAGTGTTTCACTGCTGTGTCTTTAATATTATGTATATTACCAAATCTGTAACACTGTTATTGGGAAACGAGAATTGGATAAAAAGGTAAAACAACACATTTTCAATACAATTTACCTTCCCACCCTATTATATGGAAGTGAAAGTTTAGCCCTTCTCAACAAACAACTAAGCAGAATCACTGCCGCAGAAATGAAGTACCTTAGAAGAGTGGTGGGCAGAACTTGGAGGGATCTCATCAGGAATGAAAAAACAAGAAATGATCTTGGAGTTAGGCCAATAGGTGAGATCCTAGAGAAGAGGCAGTTAAAGTGGAGTGGTTTGGCCATGTTTGCTGAATGAGTGAAAACTGAGAACCACGCAAGTTTCTTGAAGCTAGGCCTACAGGCCAAAGACCTAGAGGCAGACCACGGAAGACATGGATGGACCGAATGGACCAGCTGGGAGAGAAGAGGGGAAGACGACTGGAAACCATGAAGGTGTTGGCGAGGGACCGTGATGCTTGGTTGATTTGGGTTGAGGCACCTCCACGCTGAGAGGCACAATGGAGGTAGTAAAAGAAGAAGATTTTGTGATTGGAAGTTTTAATTACAAAAATATTTTGTCACCTTGATAAACAGCAATACTCAACTACCCATTTATTAAATTAATTACATCATAAATTATTTTATTATATTAAAAAAAAAAAACTTATTTATTACAAAAAAAATTAAGCTATTGCTGAGATGTAATAGGCACAAAATGGATTCTTTTTTGGTTTAAGCATTGGTCTGATCGAGTCCAGGAAATTTAATCTGTGTTTCTTCGGCCATGGATCGACTTCGGGATCTGGAGAGCCTCCTGGAGCACACCCAGCCTCTATAGAGTACCCTTCATTGGGGGAAAATCTGGTGGTTGAGCATAATTGCTGACCACATCACCTCTTTATACATCCATTGGTCATGAAACAATACTTCTTTACCAAGAAATGAATCAAAGACCCTTCTTCGGTTGTAGTGGTACAGGTTTTATTATTTTTTATTTTAATCTTCAAGGTAAAATAGGATTTGAAAATAAATATGTAAGGCATAATAAAGTACAATCCAATTTCAGCATTTAGAATTAATAGATAAGTATAAACAAATTTATATTTGCTTCTTAAGAATTTTTATATATTTCTTAATTTGTAGTAATAATATACAAAGTTCATCAACATTTCAGGTAACAATAAAATTATTCTAACTGGATATTATAACAGATCATTAAAATAAATAAATGAAAAAACATTTTAATACCTCTTCAGCACCAAAAGATACCAACTGCAGAACAGATTCAGAAACGTTGGCCAAAGGATTGCTAAGTTTTGTGTCCATGCCAGTGTCGCTGATCGCAGCTAGCATTACAACGTCCGGAGGATAACAGTGCATAGGGGATGCGTGTGTCCTAAGATCATAAGCGCTTAAGAAGTGCTTTTCAATAAGTAGGCCGGGAACCATATCCATCATAACCTAGGTTATACAACCAGTACATTAATGTCTGAGTTACTATTTTATAATAACTAACATTTAAAAAATAATCTTACCATATCTACAATACCCAGAAGGTCTTCAAGAAAAAGAAAACAGTTTCTACCGGATCCAGGTGGACCTCGGACTTTGACTTCGATAGCCTCGACCTCATCTTCTACCTCCAAGCTCAGCATACTTTCCATAGCCCCGAGGCATAGTTTCGAACCACACATCCACTGGTAAAGATCACTTTGCCAGTCGTAATAGCCGACTACTGTTCTCCGAAGTTCCACCTGTTATTTTTAATAAATATTAACTCCTATTATCATTTAGACTAAAAATGTTTCTAATCGCAAAAGAAATATTGACTGTGGAACTAATGAAGATGTAGGTAGTTGGTGTGTGCTGTCATGGGAACAATATTAAAATATAAGTTATAATTTAAGGTGCCGATGTTTCAGCCTACAGTGCAAGCTTTCATCAGGGCTAGAAGGAAAACAGACAAAATGATATGACAAATAAAGGAGTGAATTTTAAAACATAAGAAAAGGAAAACGGTATGAAAATAAAAAAATTATAAGTTAAAAAAAAAAAATTGAGATAAATAAATTAAATCATTTGTTTTTTATATAGTTAATACTATTTATATCTCAATCTTAATCATTAACTTTAAAGCAATGTACTATTTAGGGTAAACCAGATGGTTATTGATACCATTAATGACACCCTATCTTAAAAATTAGAAAAAAAAAACATAAAATTCCTTTCAAATCTTAAAACTCAACTCTGTGAATGTACTTTTCATTCTGTCCGTATTTTAAAAGATATTCATAGGGTGTCAATAAATGATTTAACCTTATTTTTTGCCACTATCTTGTAAAATACATTCCAGGAATAATGTTAGGTGGAAACTTTCTTGCTAAGCTTAAAGTATAGTAACTAAGGAAAAATGACAGCAAATTTCAATTTTATTGAATTATTCTTTCTATAACTGAAGTATGAATATTTCCGAAAATTTCTTTAAAGGTGTAAACAACTGTCTGGTTTACCCTAATTATTATACTTTATGTACTTTGTTCATCTGCCTACTATTGTACTTTATTTATGTATTTACTCATCAACTATATCCACTTACCTTTTATCGTAATATCTTTTTATCTTTATAAAAACAAACTATTTAATTTATTTATTTCAATTGAATGGGTCTACCGAAAAACGTTCTAAGCGACAAACATAAAATATTGAGTAATCAGTGAAAGAAAATAAAAATCTAAAGTTGTTGTTAGTTTTGTTGGTTAGATTTTATGTTTAAATATTAATTTGTTATATTTACGTGTATAATGACATAATTTAGTACTATATAATGCAATGACATACTATTATACATTTTAAAACCTTTGAAATCGCTACTTCGGAAATTTTGTAGCTTAGAACGTTTTTCAGCAGACCCATTCAATTATTGTTTTTTTAACTTTTTTTTTTTTTTAATTTTCATACTTTTATTATAATTTTAGAATTTACTCCTTTTTTTCTGTCAAATCTTTATGTTTTTCTTCTAGCCCTGATGAAGGCATACATAGTAAGACAAAACGATGGCACAATAAATTAAAATTGGTATTTTAATTGTGTTTCGATGTCAGTGAACCCCAACTACCTACATCTTTATAACAGAACGAAACTATGATAAACATAGCATCTTGTCATAGCTTATAGATAAACATAGCATCTTGTCATAGCTTATAGATAAACATAGCATCTTGTCATAGCTTATAGATAAACATAGCATCTTGTCATAGCTTATAGATAAACATAGCATCTAGACTTCCCAAATACCCTTGGACTATATTTTAAATTATATCCCTTTCGCTGTCGCGAAGAAGTGAATAAGTCAAAATTGTGGTATTTTCAGTAGGACATCTTTGATCACTTTTCCTAAATCCTGTAATAGCTCTCAAAAATATCATTTGTGCCAAAATATATACTTCAAGGCCTTACTAAGGAGCACAACTTAACCAATTATTCATAACAGAGATATTAAAAATCCTGCTTTGAAGGAAAATAGTTAACTCATTTTCAAGTTTATTTGACGTATTCACTTCTTCAAGACAACCAACTATATTTTTAACCTCTAAATTGTGCAAAAAATTAGAGCAAGAATTGAAATACTTCTTACAAGTTCAACTGAAATTCCATATATGTTCACATAGTTTCTTAATTGTTTTGTTTTGATAACTATAAAGAAATTTCTTCAATTTATTTTTATTTAAAGTTCAAATAAAAATACCTGAAGCCTTGGAAACACAGCGTGAAGAAGGTGAGTGGTCCCTTCCTCGGTCTTCAACCTGACACCGCCATAGGCACCGTCAATATATCTTGGATCGGACATGTCCCAAAGACCATCTAACTTTTCTACCAAGTTGTAACATGGAAATTCATACTCGACTTCACCATCGTTATCACACTAAAAATGACACATACAATTAGAAACAAAAACAGTTTACTGTTTTGTTTTTTTTATAAAAAATAAAAGAATAATCTAATATAATTCACTAGAGATAAGAATTTTCTTTTTGTTATAGTTAAGTTTTTGTATTGTTTTTTTACTGTATACAAGAGATATTGACACCAATGAGAAAAAAAGGGTGAATTACCTGTATACACAATTGAAGAGCTTCTAGTACTTCCAGCATGGCCATTGAATCCGCTTCTGGAAAAGCGAACTGGAAGTCTTCAACAGTATAACATCCTGTAATGCGGGCGTGGGTGATAAAGCTAATAGATAGAAGCTGGCCGAGAACTTGGCTGCAAAGCCAGCTAGGGCTCAGCACTATCAGATCTCCGACGAGAATAATCTTGACAAAGAAAAAAAAATGAATAAAACAAATTATATTAAAGTTGTTTTGAAATTATAATCATCATCATAATATATCATCATAAAAAATAATTCAGGTAGACTTTTGATATTTCATACAAGAATGTAAGAATTTATTTTTAATATGATTTTAAACATTTTTTTAATGCTGGTTTTTGAGTTGTGTCACTTTAGAAATACATGTGCGATATATTGAAATAATTAAATAGGGTTTCGTTAGATACACAATATGAAGCATCTACAATTGTTCAAAGCCCTTAGGATTGGAAGGATTGAATACGTTTGATATTCGATTGTTTTTTCTGTCTCCACAATTCAAGTCCAAAGGTACGAACATTGTGGGTTACAAGTATTGTCTTGTAAATGAAAAATTTGTAATCAATCAATAGTGAGAGGTCCTATCTGGCCATAGACGGTCTGGTCCTATCCAGTCTGGCCAGAGACGGCAAGCAGTGAGAAGCTTTGTTATTCATCGTCTATTTAGCACTTTTCTTTTGTTAATTTTCTCAGTTTTTTTTTTTTTTGTTCATTTCCGTTTTAATTTATTTAAACAGTATAATCAGTTCAGTGAAACAGTGAAAGATTCATTGATAACTTTAAATCAATTGTGAAAAATTTCAAGGTCACACAGCCTATCAGAAGTGTAATCCTCAGGGCATTAACTCCTGTTTACTACCTACGTAAGTAAATAAACATTTCCTACCGGCATTTACGAGTATTTTAACAATATACAAAATGGTTCAGTGCCTAAAATTTAATCAAAATATTTCCAGAGATGATAAGAATAATATTTCATGTTATAAATGTAAAATATTATTTCACGCCCGGTGTTTAGATCTTCAGGAGAAGGAATTAGAGGCAATAAAGAAAGCTAACAAACCATGGATATGTCACAACTGTGATATATCCAAAAAGAACAGTCAAAGCCATGAAAAATCTCCTGAGCCATCGGGAACTGAAATTCTCGCGGCTGTTAACCGACTGGGAGAGGAAATAAAGATAATAAAAAATTCACTAGACAAATACGGGGACCTCAACTTCGAGCTAAGTGAAAGACTTACTAAAATTGAGAACCACCTTGAGGGTCAAAATAAATTCATAGAAGACCTAATCAATGAAAATAAAACTTTAAAAGCTAAAGTAGGCCAGATGGAGGTAAGATTAAATAAAGCAGAACAGGGTCTATTAAATAGATCATTGGAAATTCGCGTCATCCCTGTACGCTCGGGGGAGACCCCCGCAGCCCTGGTGACATGTGTGGGTGCCGGTCTCGGCGTTAAGCTCAGTGTCGAAGACTTTGACCTGGTAGAACGCCGAAGGGCCAGAAAAGATGACCTGCGACCTCCGCCCGTGATAGCGCGCTTCGTTCGGCAAACTATAAGGGACGAATAAGTACAGAAGAGAAAAGTCAAGAGGGACTTCTCTACGCGCGATATAGGCTGGCAGGAGAATGACTCTCACCGGATATATCTTAGCGAGGAGATGACCCCGACAACAGGCATCTGTACTGGCTCGCCCGACAGAAGAGATCAGCCGGCAAACTGAAGTACGTGTGGTTTGCGGGAGGAAGAGTTCGCTGCCGGAAGGATGATGGCCAGCCCATGATCTACATAGACCAGCCTCTGGACCTGGATGTCTTCGGCTGACCTCTCGGTACTCATCACCTACTCGTGCCTCCACAGTCTTTTTTGCTTTTTGTCATTGAATTCAAAGTGTTTTTTGTTTCTTTTATGTCATGTCTCATTTTGAAGAAAGCTTTCATTTTTTTTGCCCAGCAGTATAACTATTCTTTCATTCTCAATTGTTTAATGTTTATTAATCTTATTTGTTTACTTTCATTTATCACTCATTTACATATCTATAATTTCCTAATTTTTTATTGTAATTATTCATCTGCTAATCACCACTCATATTTTAATTTTATATTATATGCATTTAGGTATTTATACATCTTTTCTACATAATCATATTTAGTTAACCTCCTATTATTAATATGCTATTCTTTCTCATGGCATCTACAACCTAATCTCATTCATCATAGCGTCATCCTTTTATTTACTGTCCTATACTTCCCAATATGACTAACATCCTAACTGCCTGTCACATAAACTCACAATCCCTACAAGCCCATTAAGATGAGTTCCTAGAATTTTTCACCCAAAATTTTTACCACATCACTGCAGTCTCTGAAACCTGGCTTAAACCCCACATTCCTTCTTCCTCGGTTTCTCTCCCTAACTACTCCATCATTCGTCATGACCGGGCTAACCGGACCGGCGATGGAGTAGCGCTTTATGTCCATGATTGCCTGAAGTCTCATATCCTTTTTCATTTACCTCCTTCAAATCTCCCAAACATTGAGTCCTTATTTGTAGAAATATCCATTAATGCCCATCCTCTCCTGTATGTAGTGGTTTACCGTCCCCCACATGTTCCCTTTGACCAATCATTCGAATCTAACCTTTACCATTATGTTCCTTTCTACTCCAATATAATCATCTACGGTGACCTGAATGCCAATCTCCTATCTGACTCCTATGACAAAATCTACCTTAAAAACCTTTTTTTTCCCTTCACCTTTTTATTGTACCATTCAATCCCACCCACCACTCCGACGCATGGTTGGACCTGCATGTCATAGATTCTCCAAAAAACCTTCTTTCCTCAAGTCAACGCCCTGTTTCTTTCCTATCCTCTCATGACCTGATACAAATATCAAATGATATCCCAACACCTCGGTTCCTTCCTAAAACAATCTCCTTCCGTAACATAGACTCTCTCACCCGAGATAAGATTTTATCCGATCTCGAAACCATAGATTGGAATCCAATCTACTCCTGCTCCTCAATTGATACCATGGTTGAATTACTCACCACTAATCTCCTATCCATCCTAGATACCCATGCTCCTCTTAAAACCTCAACATTTCGCCGGCGTCGCCCTGCTCCTTGGATGAACCAAGATATTAAAGATTTACAAAGACGCGAGGCTGCCCGAAGACGCTTCAGACGCACCAGGGTCGAAGATGACTATCAAGCATTTAAATTTCTTAGAAATTTAACACAATCCACGATCCGGCGAACTAAATCCAATTTCTTCCACGAAGCCCTCTTATCTGCACCCGATCCTAAATCCAAATGGCTGCTCCTCCGCAAACTTTCCTTGTGTGATCCTCCTAGTTCCTCTCCCTCGGGAGTCTTTCCTGTCACTCCGGATGAGTTAAACTCCTATTTCGTTTCTTTCACTTCATCTGCTCCTTCTCGACCCTCCCAGCCCTTACCTCCACCAGCATTTAACGACAATAATTTTTACTTTTCTTATATCACTCCCTCTGATCTAATTACCTCTATTATGAAGTCTCAATCCAACTCATCTGGTTTAGACGGCATTCCTGTTAAATTATTGAAATTATGCCTTCCTGAAATTCTTCCGGTTCTCCTCTTCATATATAATTTTTCTCTCCAAAACTCTGTATTTCCCACTTCCTGGAAAAAGGCCTTAATTCATCCCATCAACAAGAACCCAAACCCTATATCCCCAAAGGACTTCCGCCCTATATCCATACTTTCCAACCTTTCTAAGCCCCTAGAAAGATTGTGCAATCCCAAATTTCCAATTTCCTAGAAGATTCCAAGTTACTTGATCCTTTCCCATCTGGTTTCCGTCCCGGCTTCTCAACACAATCTGCCCTGATTAAAATTATCACTGACATCCAAACAGCGATGGACAAAAAAGAACTGACAATCCTTATCCTCCTTGATTTCTCTAAAGCATTCGATTCCTTAGACCATAATATCCTTTATTCCAAATTGAAATCATTGAACTTTTCCTACAGCTCCCTCCTTTGGTTTCAATCTTTCCTTTCCGACCGCACCCAAGCAGTTGCCACTCCTAACCAGGGCCTATCCTCTTTCCTCAGTCTACAGTCAGGAGTAGCTCCAGGTTCGAGCATTTCCCCTCTACTGTTTAATTCCTACATCAATGATTTTCCCCATTCAATTCACCATTGTTCCCACCATCTTTATGCCGATGACTTTCAAATTTACTTCTCCTTTCCTCCATCCGAAATGTTAGCTGCGTTTGGCAAAATTCAGGAAGACCTAGACGAAATCTGTGCCTGGGCAAATCTGAACAAATTAACGTTAAACACAGCTAAAACTCAAGCAATTGCCATAGGATCACATTTCCTTCTCCATTCAAATGCCAACTTTCCCACATTATTCCTCAATGGTCATCCAATAACTTTCCATTCCTCTGTTAAAAATTTAGGCCTAACTATTGATCAAACCCTCTCCTGGAAATCCCATATTGCACAAATCTCCCGAAGGTCAATCGGTATCCTAAAACTATTTCACCGCTCCCGTCACCTCCTTCCCCTACCCACACGCAAACTTCTAGTATCCTCCCTTATCTTCCCCCAATTTGACTATGGTTGCATGATATATGGCGGGCTCTCAATGGTTCTTGAAGACAGATTAAAACGCATCATGAATTGCTTCATTAGGTTTGTCTTCGGAACTTCGAGACGTTCCCATGTTTCGCATCACTACACTGAGTTAAATTGGCTTTTCCCCTCCTTCCACAGAAAATACTTCCTAGGCACCTACCTATTCCAAGTTATCAACACTGAAATTCAAGTCTGCTATCAAATCACTGCATACAAGATCTCGTCTTTCCGATCTCTATACTCCATCCCACAGAAGTACTGCATTCCAACGTTCCTTCCTAGTCCGATCCTCTACTCTTTGGAATTCCCTCCCCCCAAGTATCCGCAATGCTTCTTCCCTTGGAACATTCAAAACACTACTCTTTCACCATCTTCTTTCCCTCCAACCTGACGCTCTCCAATTATAAGGATGAATGTACTATTTATGTAATCGTCTAATTTAATTACAAAGACCTTCAGACATGAACCATTAGCAAAAATTATAGTTTGACTATGATAATGTTTTGATTTATTGTAATGATAATTTTTGATTTTCTATCTTTTATTTTTCTTTAAGTTTCTGTTTGTTTGTTTTCTCTTCTTCAATTTTGTTTACAATATCAACCTCTATTTTGTATATATATTTTTTCACTCTCTTTTTATTAATAGTTTTTTATTTTTCTAGTTTTTCTCTGTATTTTTTTTTTTTCATACATATTTGTATTTAAATTTACCTATGTTATTTTATTTTTAACAGCCTCTCGGCCAGTTATGATCTTACTTTGTATTATTTAATGTTATTCTTAAGGGACTTTGTCCCAGAATAAAGTTTTCTTTCTATTCTATTCTATTCTATTCTATTCTATCTAGGACATAAAACTGCCTGAAGCCAGTTTCGTATTACGGGTATGAGGTTTCCAGGTATTAAGGTAGACTTTTATGCTTCAACTTTGGTCTCTGTCCTCTTTCCTGTTGAGCAAACCTTTATATGAAGTCTGAAACAATCATTCTTCTACTTCTACGGTTCCTGATTTTCTGAGTTGTAGCCTGACCCATATAAAGTAAGTGTGATAAGAAACTTTGAGTAGGCAACCAACCCCTTTTCCTGACTATCAGACAGGTTTCAAATAACCCACTTCTTAAAACACTTCGTGTAATAAGAAAATAAATTAACTTTAAAATAACTAACCTCTCCCATTTGTTGCAGCTGGTTGAGCAAAAGGTTGAAATGATCGTAGCCAGCTAAGGGATTCACCTGTGCCCTGGCTTCATCTATAAACGATTCCCACGTCATGACGGGCACTGATTCGGCCGCCTTGCGCAATGAAGGCAGCCACGAGAGAACAGCTTCACAAAATCCTGTCATTTCTCTCACCCCCTGTAAAATGAATATAAAATATAAATACTACTCCAATAATACATAAAATTACGTTTAGTTAGTAAAATAAAAATTATTAAGAAAAAAAAAGGATGAAGTATAAATAAAAACAAATAATGAAAAAAAAAAAAAGAAAAAAGGAATGAACTCATATAATAAAGAAAAATACTAACTGAAACAAAGAAAATTAAAATTTAATAAGGAAATAGCTAAACTTATGCCTTAAATATTTACGATGTGTAGCATAATGAATTCTGTACACAACCGTCACAATATTAGTCATACGGATTTACTATAACAAAAGGTTTTGAAAAAATATACTTTTTAACATTAACTAAGAGAAGCAGGTTAATATTTTTAATAAGACGAAACATGAACAGAATAGGAATAAATAAAATAATAAAGAATATGTCTCCGGTGAAGAACGAAACATTAAAAGTCAAAGGAAACGTAAAGGGACACCAAGAGAATCAAACTAAATCACAATAAAGAAGGCTATTGAATAGTTAATTTTACAAACAAAAATATTTTTCTAGAAGTCAAATTAAAAACATTTCAATGTAAATAACAAAAAAATCTACTAATACAAGAAGTCTTTACTGTTTCAAAACAATTTTGGAAAAAAATATTTTAATATAAAGGCAGGTGTTAAAATGAAAATATGAAAACACTGATAATAATCCAAAACTCTAATTGAATACTAAGTATCCAATCTTAGAGTGTTGCTGTTTATCATCCCTTATTCAATTGTTTTACCATTTTTTTTTTTAACTCGCCAACTAAAAATTCAGAGCTTCAGGAAACTAGAATATATACTTCGCAAATTAACTTTATATTATTATAAACTATTATAATTTTATAACTATAGTTATCATACACTAGAGAAATTTAAAACAATATTGAATAAAAGTTATAACAAAACTGAATATATTTTCAACAAACTCCAAACATCAACAACACTCATTCATCGATCTCAAATGAGCAGATTCACAATCATAAAAAGGACTTATGAATGCAACTATCCAGTTCAATATGTACATTCTTAACAGTAAAACTATAAGTTATATACAGGATCTAGTCTACGTTTAATAAAATTATACACAACTTATAATATAGTACAATCTGAAACTTTATTATTATACAATCCACACAATACAATAAGTAATCTCTCAAGTATGCTATTTAAAACAAAAAACAAAAATGAAATAAAAACATTTTTTAAAAGATACATCATTTAGGATGCAAACACAAAAAAATAAATAAATAAATAAACCAGAGTGAAAAGGTGCTCACTTTATGTGAAAGGAGAAAAAAATAAAATAAAAAAACATAAAATGACACACTATGTGCGGGTATAGCAGGAACTGATTGTTACGTGTTATGAGTAAATTTGTGTTTTGTGTAAAATCCTAATATAATTTAAAAGATAACCAATATAATAATTATAAAAAAATATATATATTTTTAACTGAATACCATACCGATGGTGAGCACATGAATAAGCGGTCTCATGGAGTAATAAAATTAAAAATAAGCAGCTCTGGAGAACTTACATGCACAGCCAAAATGATCAAAATTGGGAAGAATAGAAATACTTCAAAAATTGAGCGATTGGCGCCCAAACATAAGAAAAACTTTAGTTCTTACCCAAAAAAATATTAAATGGTGTTTTCAAAAATATTTAATCGAAAAGTACAAATAAATATCATCCCTAGAGTTAAACACCAACAAAAAAACTTTCAATAAAGACCCATGAAATATTTGAAGCAAGATTAATGTTGTAATATTAATTACTTTTATGATGATATGTTATTGGAGTGTTTATTTTAAAAATTTTTATCAATTATTAATATTATTTACAATCAAAGAAACAATAGGAAATTTTACAATTTACATTAATAATGGAATCTAATTTGGTTATTAAAAAACAATTAAATTGACAAAATAAATTTAGATATTTGAAAATTTCCTATGTCAGCAAAGATTATCTATGAAGAGTGAAAAGCATACACATCCCTCTTCCCACTGAAAGGAATCGAATAGTTTACGACATTGAATGTTATATCAAAATTATGAAATGGACAAGCTACTATTGCTTTTAACTATACTAAAGTTTACCTATATTTATTTTGAAAAATGTGTCTTTTTGTAGGGTGAGTGAATTTTAATATACCATAAAAACAAAATCCGCCCCGCATATAGTGTGTTAAAAAGGTGTTTAACATTTGTGGCAAAAATCATGGCAAAAAAAAAGAAAAGAAAATGCCGCAGTTTGTGTGATGTCGAGCAACAAGTGTTTTAAAAGTGTTCTAAGCTTGCTTGCTTGGATGGGGCACAACACATTATTTTTTTTTGTTTTTTTTTTCGCACACTTAACTGTCCAGCCTCTGCCTGCGGGCTCTCTGTAAGGAGTTTGTAGCCCCTGCGGCCAAACAGGCTCGACGCTGCGTTGATGTTGTTAACTCCTTCCTTTATTGATATCCCCTAACATAGCTACATTTAATATCTAGGCTCCATCGCCAAAAAGACATTTAGCAGAAAGAGACATAATAACTATAAAAGTGATTGATTAAGTGATACATAACAGAAATGTTTCAAGTGTAATAGAATAACATTTAAAACATTGAAAGAGAAAGATTTATAAAAAAAAACAAACAAATAGTTAGAATGTGACGACAAAGAAGGAAAAGCCAAGACTAAAGGTTAAATTGAAAGTAAATCTTTGTGAAAGGAAGATAAAAGAACAAAGATAGTCTTGAGCGTCTTCAATATACAGATTACTTTTAAAAAAATATAGAAATCATTTTGAATTATGTAAACTTTTATTAATCTTTAGTTGGAAACATTTTTTAAACTTGTGATTTATTGCCAGGTTATAACACATAAAATGTCAGTTTTCAGAATAACATTTAAAAATAATAATAATAACAATTAATAATGAATACAATCATAAATTGTTTTATAATCTTCTTATTAAAATCAAGCTAAAAAATTTTAAGTCATTTAACACGATGAGTGCGGGCGCAAAATCAGAAGCCCCTTCCCAGTGACAGAATTTTATTTTCAGAAAAATATTAGCTGAATTTAAAGGTACAAAAAATGTTTTCCCAAGTTTTTACTGCTCCGTCTGAAAAATATATCGGATATATAGGACTATCGTGTCCTCAATTGAAATATTTTTGCTCACTATGGCAAATGTATACTCCTATGAGTAGTATCCTAATACCCTACCCATGTAACTGAAAGCCGAGGGAGGGGAGGAGTAAATAGAAATAAAATTTTTTAGATCCAATCCAAATAAAAGAACATCACAAATTAATAGCAATCCGCTAATTTTTATTAAACTTATACGACATAATTAGACAATCGCCAAAGGTAACTGTTCAACAAAAATAATTTGACATATAGAGTGTGATCAATACTACACTCATTATGAAAATCTTAATGTAAATTTAAGCTATTTAAAATTAAGTTAAACCCTTTGCCTGACAAAACAAGAGTAGCAGTGTGGTTATTGCGACCAATATCTTTTTATTCACTTAATTGCTTTCATAAAGAAGATTAACAACCCAATTTGAAAAGTTTCAACATCTTTTCTTAAATGGACAATAAATGAGGAAACTAAAAAAGGGAAATATATTAAAAACTGACATTTTATATGAATAATATATTTAAACAAATAACTTTATTTAAATTGTTATTGATATAAAAATCAGCTTCATCTAAAAGCAATTTATCATACCTGATAAAGTGACATTTTCAGTTGAGCTATAGTGGCTTTGAGAACTTTCACACCATAAGAATTGGGCTGATGTCCGTCGATAACGACAGGAGACGGGTGTATGTCGAAATATGGCCAAAATTCAGCTCTTAACTTTTTTACCAGAGACGACGCTTGAGGAGAGTTCAAATCACCACTAGGCAGCCTGGGTGCACGCACTACATCTGCATGCGTCGCAACAAGAATCACTCTTCCTGTATTACGTGTCTCCCCACAATTATCTAAAACATATTTAAAATAACAATTGAATATGAAATATTAATGATTACTTTTTGTGACTAGTCAGGATATTCTAAATTTTGAAATGTTTTAATAGTTTTTAAATTTATGAAGTTTTTTTAATCAACACTGAGATAAAAAAAAAAAGTAAACCTTTTTTATTATTTATTCTAATTTGCGAATAACTAATAATACATAAACAGTATTCTATAATGGCTAAGATCATATTAGAGTTGGAAACGAAAAATTAAAGATTATATAAATAAGTAATATATTTTTTTCTGTTAAAATATGTAGAACCAGAGAAAAGGACAATCAGTCATGTTCTAAAATATCATAATTTTAGGAAGGGCACTTCGTCAATGAATATTCTCAACTGAAAACTAGTTTAGCTTTTAGTATAGCTAAAAGTAGTATTTACTACTTTATAAAATTGCAATTACGGTCTTTCTTGTCTGAATGAAATCATAGAGACACGGTCAGTGATACGCTATTAGAAATCTAAATTAGACATAAACGGACTAAAATCATTCTTCCCTACAATCCTTCATAAATATTTTAACAGGACTTTATATTCCTTATAAGTTTATTATGACTAAAAACAGTCTTAAAATGGAGATATTACAGATTTTGAATAAACTGATAAACAGATATTTTTAAATACCTTCAATGCAATAACTCTTAATTTTCAAAGCAATCAGAGTGAATTCGTTTGTTTTTATTTATCTTGAATACCTAATAATTGAACTGAAAGCAGAAAAGTTTCAATTTTTAATTTATTTACTTTTTTATCATTTCATATAAATATTTTTTTACTTTTTTCAGAGCTGTTCGGACGTCATTTAATTGCTTGATGAGTATATGTAGTCATATCCAAAGAATTAAATCATGGAAATTATATCATCAAATCTACCAATCAAAATAAAAATAAAAACTTTAATACCAAAAGATTTTGTTTATGAATGTTGATACTGATATCAAGAAGATAAACTAAAAATAAAATTGATACATTTTTCTAAACTGTTTAAACATTTATATTAATATTAAAGGGAAGTGCAGTAGCCCAGAGGATAAAGCACAAAACTTCCAGCTCCCAGTCAAGAGATAAGGCAGAAAAGTTATTTTCTGTTATTTCAGCCATATATAGACTTTGGGGGTGAGAAACCCTCTTGGGGCACACTCAGCCTTTATAATATGGGTAGCCTTCAAATCTGTTGGTTGAGCATGATTTCGGCCAAATCTCATTTCATAACTATGGACTAAAAACAGTACATCCTTACTAATGAGCTGAAGCCACAAAATGGGTTTAAAAATAAATTATTCTAAAAAAAAAATTAAATAAAACAGTTGTACCTATTGGTTCCGCTGGAGGGAGCCTAGCTTGAAGGAATGTCAACCAGAAACAGCACTGTTTATATTGAATCGTCGGAGAGTCGTTGAGACTGTAAACCAATAAATATATAGCATGGGTGGTGATCATATGGTGGTAGAAACAAAAGTAAGTGTCCTGTCCAGAAAAATCCCAGAGGGTAACGTAACCGACATCAGAAATCCAAACCTGAACAAAAATATATATATATTTGTAAAAAATTAAATGATAAAAAAAAAAAAAAAAAAATGATTAAGCTAAATTATATGATTAGATGAAATAAAGTGGAAAAAAACCTGTTGAACATCGATGCCTTGAGTACTTTGCTGATTGTAAAGATCAAAATTTAATGAATTTTGTCTCGAAGTGGAGTCTAATTCTATATGAGTCCGACTCGGAGAACTAGGTTGTGCTGTAGAAATATATTTTACTACAATTATAAACAGTAATAAATAATATTTTTAAAAATAATAATAAGTATAAAGATGCTTACAAAGAGTGCTGAGTAATGGTGGATAACCGCCAAAGTGGTTACTTTTGCTCCTCTTGAATAACCCACTGATATAACCAGTTTTAAGAGTATCAACTAATGTTGATTTTCCGACACCGGTATGACCAAAGATTTGAATGTTGAATCGAACTAATGGTTGCCCATTAGGGAGAAGTTGTCTAATATAAATCTTCCTTGTGTAATTCTAAATATATAAATTTATTTATTTTAGTAGAACTTGACGATGTATAGAAATAATTTTTAAGGAAAGAAATTAATAAACTTACAGATCTAACTTTGTTTAATAAATCACTGATATCGTGAAAACCGTATTTAAGAGCAGTTATTTCAGCTTTGATTCCATCACTGTTCCTCATGTCTGTATTACATCCAGCTAAACACAAGCATCTGAAAAAGGAAAAACATAAAACAAATTAATAGCTTCAATACAAATAGAAGCAAATAGCAATAGAATGTAAATAGAAGCTTCGATCCAATGTTTCACGTAATCCAAATTTAAACCATATTTGTCTATCTAGTCGTCAAGAAAAATGGTCAACTTTTTGTGAATCCAGTCATTATCAGGATAGTATGAGGTCATTCGATAAGTAACGAGACAAATTACTACTGCTCAAAAACAGCTGAATTGATCCAAATGAAACTTTCAGGACATAAAGCTGGCAACCTTGCGATTACATCTGATCAGCTGTTTAATCATATTTAGTAAACATAACCTCAAATTTACTCAGTTAACAATGGGAAATCCACTCGAGAATAGCACCGTTTCTTTAGTCGTGGAAGGTGAGAAAGGTGTTAAAATCCACGAAAGAATGTGAAAAGTGTACAGAGACAATTGTTTTAGTTGTTCAAACATTTACAAATGGGTAGAACAGTTTCAAAATGGCCGTACAAAAGTTTCTGACGAGCAATGCAGTTGACAACTGGTCAGAGTTGGGACTTCCTCTTTTGAATCTCGAATTGATGCATTAATTCGGGACGATAGGCATATCATTGTTCAACTGATAAGTGAAAAATAATTGTGAGTGTTGGAACTGTCCATAACATTATTCACAACAAGCTGCAGTACAAGAAAACCTGTGCGAGATGGGTGCCCAGACAACTCAGATGCTCATAAAGAAACCCGGCTTCAAATCAGTCAACTGTTGAAAAATCGACATTCGACTGAAGTAGAAGGTTTTTTCAAAAGAATTGTAATGTGTGATGAAACATTATTCCACAAATATGAGCCAGAGTCAAAACGACAGAGCCTTGAGTGGAAGCATACGACCTTCCAGTCGGAACAAATTCAAGAACCAGCCATCTATCTACCTGTGAAGTCATGCTTACAGTATTATGGGATTTTCAGGGGGCAATTTATTGTGATTTTCTTGAAGGCCAAAGAACAATCAACAGCCAGTACTACCGTGACATGTTGGAAAACAAGATAAGACCAGCAATTCGAACGAAACGCCGAGGGCTCTTGGCTGAAGGTGTGATTTTGCTTCATGACAATGTCCGTCCACATACGGAACAGCTGACAAAAGAAAAACTTCAGAATGTGGGACAGGAGATCCTTCCACATCCCCTAACAGCCCTGGCCTCGCCCCATCAAACTTCCATCTGTTTGGACCCCTCAAAGAGGGTCTTCCAGGGAAACATTTTCAATCCAACGAAGAGGTCAAAAATAGGGTACAAAAGTGGCTTTGAGATCAACCCAAAGAATTTTATGCCAAGGGCATTTACAAGTAGAAAGATGTGACAAGTGTATGTGTTGTTGGGGACTAAGTTGAAAAGTAACCAAAGTTTTGTACTGATTGAATAAACTGGTTTTGAGCAGTAGAAATTTGTCTTGTGACTTATTGAATGACCCTCATACATATAAATTAAATCATATAAATACTAACAATAATAACAATGAATGAACATTCAATTGATTTTTTTTTTTTTATTCATACATACTGTCAAAAAAACAAATTGACAATCAGCGGAATGTATGAATTAGGAAAAATATGTAAAGTGACATATCAAGAGGAAGAACAATAACTAGGAGTAACTCTTTATTCATTTATTTATTTAAAGATACAACAAAAGTATTCTCCCCTTTTGTGTTTCCTGGTATAAAGGTAGAGACCATTGTTTCTAATACTGGGTAACTGGGCCCTTGTAAATTTTGGTGGATACGTTTGTAGTGAGTCGATATGTATTCAATAACAGTTGGTAGACATAAGTCAGTAAACAAAGTTCTATTGGCAACATACAAAGGAGCTTACCTGAGAAGTCTAAGAGTTTTAATAGAAAAATCTACAGTCTTTGTATGGTAAATAAAATGGAAAATGGTCTTAGTTATGCTTGTTCTTCAGGACCTTTAGGAAATTTTTAATGTCATTCAAACACAAAGGTTTTTAACAAGGCATTGTTAAACATTCCAACTAATGTTTCAATTCTTAAGAGAGTTGATATTATAGTCGAGAACAATAATAGATACCTATCAGAAGATATCACACACAAACACCAAACATATAAGAGGTTCAAACAATGAAAAATTACAATGAATAGGAACAATACTATACTAAACAAATCTCATGACATTATAATGATAAGACAAAAACAAAACAAGAAAATAGCCACCCCTTAGTAGTTAATCTGTGATAAAATATTTCCAGAAATAATATTTCTCAGTGTAAATAATGATTTAGGGAGGGAAAAAAAATGTCAGTCAGATAACAATATTTTGAGTGGATCATAAATGTATTTTATCTATTTACAGCTCTTTTGTGATCTCAATCATTAAACTCCATTTCCAAATATCTTGGGCTTTTGTTTATGATTTTTAAAGCATCCCTAAGGTTTCTTTGTTTAACGGCACCCTGCCGTTAAATTTTACAAAATGAGGAAGAAAAATAAAACAGTTATGGCAGATAAGGGTGCTGGGAAAGTGACGAATCCCCAGAGAGCCAACAAGAAAGACAGGAGCCGTCGGCAGGAGCAATATCATTATGAATTGGCACAATATCACTATTATAATAGGAGGAAAAAAGTAGTCCAAACTATTATGAATGCCGACGCTCCTAAGCAATGCCCTTTGAAGGTGGCCGAAGTTGAGCGTCACTTCAGAGACCTCTTTGAAAATGCGAATTCCCGCAAACGTGTGGTTTATGAAAAGTGTGCCCCGAGGCCAAATTTGATGTCCATCGATATACAAGCAATAAGAAGAGCAATTAAATCTACATCTTTGGATACATCGCCGGGGCCTGATGGAGTATTAGTCCGCACGTTGAAATATTTCGATGTTTCTCACATCATCAAGACCATTGCGGAAATAATGCTGAGGGTGGCCTATGTACCAGAACCGCTTCGTCAGGGGCGTACAATTCTGATTTACAAAGGTAAGGGTGAAGTTAAGGCTATTTCATCCTGGAGGCCTATCACCATCTACTCAATTGTACGCCGCATAATAGAAAAGGCTTTGGACTGCGAGCTTAGGAAACAGGTCACCTTTAGCAAAAATCAGAGAGGTTTCATTAAAGGCCTCCCGGGAACTCACGTCAACGCCAGGATTGTCGATGCAATCATAAAGGATGCCACTGCCAAAAAAAGGGATTGTGCGGTGGCCTTTCTTGACGTGATTGGGGCCTTTGACAATGTTGGGCATGACCATATAGTTAGCTCAATGGAGGCTAGGGGTGTCACCGGATCTTAGGGACGTAATTGCTGCTCTCCTAGGCACCAACAAGATTAGCATAAATGTTGGTGCTCATAGGACAAGCCAGATCAGGGTGCTAAGGGGAGTAC
Organism: Euschistus heros; assembly: GCA_003667255.2. Taxonomy (NCBI): domain Eukaryota; kingdom Metazoa; phylum Arthropoda; class Insecta; order Hemiptera; family Pentatomidae; genus Euschistus; species Euschistus heros. The sequence goes on from RCWM02000063.1 coordinate 3,342,677, forward strand.
CCCAAGGCAGCCCCTTGTCATCATCTCTCTTTAACTTGGCCATCGACCATATGTACCGTGAACTTTGTGACCATGAATTTTCTATGGAATACGGGTACAACCTGAAGAGTGACCAAGAGAGTGTGGTCCTCACGGGCTTTGCTGATGACCAGGTTGTGTCGGCGTGAGACAAGGGAGCCGCAGAGTGATCAACAGCATCCAAAAAGTACTTGATGAAATAGGTCTGGCAATTAACCCACAGAAAAGCGTGGGAATAATATTAAACAAAGGAGAGCTGCAATCAGCAATGCTCTCCCTTGAGAATGGAAGTGCAATCCGGACAATAAACCAAGAAGAAACAGTGAAGTATCTTGGATGCACATTCTCGGGGGAGCTAATATTTAACGAGGATTCGGTGACAAAGATTAATAGTAATTTGGACAAATTAATAACGTCTAGTTTGCTCAAGCCCGAACAAAAGCTTAATATTGTTAATCAATATTTGTTCCCGGGTCTCACATACCCTCTTCAAACAGCACCCCTGACGAAGCTGCATCCTTCTCTACTTGATGGAATCGATACAATGATTCGGAGAAGTGTCAAGTCCATTGTTGGTCTTCCAGCGAATACATCGACGGCGATGCTGTATGCACCAAGGAGGTTTAGAGGATTGGGACTGATGCGTTGTCAATGGGAGGCCCCTCTTCAGCATTGGTCTATCGCCCAGCGACTGTCCAACGTGCTGGATGCTCTGTTCCAATCTATCTTTGATTATACAGCGGAAATCTCCGAGTGCGCTGATAGATTGGGTGTTGATCAGGGGTACCGGAGTGTGAGAGCTCTACGGCAGTCGCTGAGAGAAAATGCCTTTGAGGAGTGGGCCAGTTGCAGGTGGCAGGGCGTTGGTGTTCGACACTTTAAAGAAACCCCAAAAGCTAATAGTTACATATACGACAAGAAGGTGCTATCCGGGTCTGAATGGGCCAACGCCCTTAAGCTTAATATTAACTACGCACCCCTGCGTGGAGTCCCAGGCGTCAGCGAACAGAAGAGAGAAGTTGGGTCCCTTTGTCGCAAATGCGGCAGAGAGTCTAAAACACCAGCACATGTGCTGGGAATTTGCCCCAACAACTCCCTCCTTATAACACGCCGTCATCACAGAGTAAAAAAGGAAATAGTGAGGCTCCTTGAAGAGAAAGATTTTGCCTGCTTCGATGAGGTGTATTGCATCGATACCGATGGATCTACACGATACGCTGATATCGTTGCTTTTTCACGAAAAGGAAATTCAGCGGTGATTCTGGATCCCACGGTTAGATTCGAAAGCAACGATCCGGATCAAGCAGGTAAAGTGGAAAGGGAAAATAAGGGAATATATGACAAATGCATCCCTTTCCTTAAAGAAAAGTTTCGCGAGACTTTCGGCGAGAGAGAATTCCACGTGAGAGGCCTATGGTTCGGAGCTCGCGGAACTATACCTAATAGAACAAGGAGCTCCATGGAAGACCTGGGAATTGACATGAGGGATGTGGCTGTGTTAGCGGAAAATATTATATTGGACTCCCTGGGAATAATCCACCACCACATATATGGTTGATTATCCTAGTTTTTATATAGTTATTATTATTGTTATTAGTTATTGATATTAGTTATATAGTTATTGTTATTGTTATTAGTTATAAAGTTATTGTTATTTGTGTGAATAGTTTTATATTTATTTTATATATTATATTTTATATTGTTATCAATAAGGTTTATATTATCTTGTTAATATTTTAAATTTTGTTTTAATTTTATTTTATATTCCGCATGGATTGATCATTTTAATATGTAGATTCTTATATTTTAAAAATAATGACTATTACGGGTTTTTTTTTTTTTTGGTATGTCATTTTTGGATTGATTAAGTATGCTGTGTTTTTTTGCAACCCATTTAAAATGGGCAGCACCACTTAATAAAGTGTTTCTCTCTCTCCCATGCAACTGATAACAGTTTTTCTACAGAATTTGTTACCGACAACTGTTGCACCCTAGATTGTAAGAATTCCGTATAACAGCATCTCATTACATGTCTTGGTCGGGTCACCTCTGGTGTAGTGGTTAGCATAGCAACCTACTAAACCAAAGATCGTGGGTTCGCAGCCCGGCAGATGACTTTAGGATTTCTTAAAGGGAGTAAAAAATCCTTAGCTATGCCGTCCTTCGGAAGGGATGTAAAATGGGGGTCCCGAGCCTGTTTGATGTCAGGTACTTGTTAAAGATCCCTATCCTAATTATACCTGGATAGACAAAATTTAGGACTCCCACCGTAGCATTGTCCGATTAGCCATAGCAGCATAAAGTGACGTTAAATGAAATAAACAACAAATAAACATGTCTTGGTCTTTTTCTCTTCTTTTTTTAATGATATATAAATTATACTGTAACAGCCTGTTTAAGCTGTTATGTTGTTCAATAACCCCTCCTTTATAAGAAATATATTTAGTTGCCAGAGCTGGAGAGGCGGCTACTAAAAAATTAGCCATTATTGTACCACGTCATGTAAAAGGAACATCTTTTAGAAGTATTATAAGGTTTTGTTTTTTGGTTCAAGGTAGTCCAGCATTGATGTTTAACCTAAAAATCCTATGTCAGTACACTGCATACAGTACAAGTTGTAAATACAGTGGAGCATCGATTATCCAAATGTCAGTTACCGGAACATTCAATTAACGGAAATTTTTTGTCATGTTATTTTAATTAAATTGATCATCTAATTACTTATTTGTATTGTTAAAATTATTTTTTTCCATGAATGTCTGTAAGGGAAGCTCAATTTATTTCAAAGAAACTGCAAAAAATGAACTTCTATACATACCTATCATTTTGTTTACTGAGAACTGTATACTTAATAAGACAATTTCATTTGTTTTTCTCAGTATCTTCCTAATCATTTGGTTGGTGATCGATCTCACTTTAAGTCTTAAATCGTTCTTTGTGAGGTATACTTCGCCTTTGTGATCACTTTTTGTTTTAAAAACTACATTTCATCGACCATGCTAACAAAAAGGAAACGAGAGCTGTTTTCATTTAAAGACAAAATGGAAATCATTAGGTGGCTAAAAAAAAAAGTGAATCGGGTCAGACATTAGCTATCGATTTCGAGGTTGGTAAATCAACAATAACGGGAATCAAAAATAATTCTAAATCTATACAGCGAGACGGGCAGTTTGAGTCGTAAAACTTTGAAAAAAGTGAACTGTTGGAAGATGCTGTTTACACATAATTTTTTTTTAATGAATTTCAATAATTCGAATTTTTTATTATCCGAACCACCCCTGATAACATTAGTTTGGATAATCGACGCTCTACTGTATGTAAAATAAAAGTTGAGAAATAGTAGAAATATTTCATCACTTTGAGAGAATGAAAAATTATCCATGGTATAATAAACTATAATATTATAGTGGCCCAATGGCTTTAAGTTGTTAAATTGGTTCAAGGCTTTAAAATAGTGAAATATTACAACTTTAACTAATAGTAAAATAAAATAAAATGTATCTTAATTTACCTGACAATATCCGTGTGGCCTTGCCGCGCAGCTATGTGAATCGGACATAACCCTTGATTATTAGGTGTATCGACGTTGCATCCTAAAGTACACAGTGCTTGGACAACACTCAGCATGCCTTCTCTAACAGCTAAATGAATCGGAGCATTACCGTCCTGAAAAATATACATATAAAATAAACAAAAAAAAAAAAGGGGGTTTCTGTAAAATAAAATAAATTCAAACAAAACTTACCGAATCATGTAAATCATAATCTGTCCCGCAGTTCAGTAAATACATAGCAACATTAGAATGCCTCCGATGTATGGCAACGTGGAGCGGTAACTGTCCGATATGATTTGGAATGTGGAGAAGAGCTCCATTCTCGACGAGGACTTTCACTATTTCCAGTTCCCCCCAAGCAGCAGCGACGTGGAGTGCTGTATCGCCTTCCTGCAAGTAATTAATTACATATAATTATCATTGGCACCCGAGTAGAGCAGTCATTTACTGATTTTTGGAGAGACCTAACCTATATATACTTAACCAATCTAATAAACATAGAAACAAGTATCAAAGACAAAGGCAAAAATTTACTAAAACGTGTAATATAATACATGCAAAAGTATTACACAATCTTGATAGTCTTACTTGATACTTTTTTAAACCTTTCATATTCAATAATCCAACAACAAGCTCATGCAACTATATGCACTAAGAAAAATTTGTGTTCGTTGTTATTATTAGTTATCCAAAAAGCGACATTTCAAACGTTTCAAGAGTTTGATATAAATATGCTGTGATAAACATTGCTTATGTTTGGTATCAAGTAAGAACCTATATCGCTAAGTTGTGGTAAAATGTTCCGTCTGGACATTCCTTTACTAGAACAGTTGCCATTACAGACTTGAAGTGTGGAATAGTTTTCAGAATCTCTTATCTACGGTATGTATGTACCAAACTAGTGTTTAATTTGTATAGATGTTTATCAACCAGGATTTACTAATTTATAAACTTAGAAAATATTTAAGATGTATGACATAAATTAATATCATAACTGTTCCGTTCAGTTGCCTGGTTTTTGGTAGGGTTCCTTAAACAAAATTTTTCAAAATTCTGTTAATGCTTAGTAGTGAAAATGGTAATTACAACTATAAAAGTGTTTTTCAATTTATGCTGTATAATATTAAAACTAATATAACTAGAAGACAAAATATAAAATTTAAAAAATAAATAAAATCTCTCGTACTTATGGCATACATTTACTCCTGAGAAATGGGCTTATTTTTTAAAGGAGGCATTCAGTTTTTCAAGATTCTATATGCAATAACAAGAGGAAGACCTAAATGCTGATGTTCCTTCATATAAATAATAATAGAAGAAGTGGCAGCAGCTCAAACTGAGCCAGAATAAACGGACAACAGTATTGGAATCAAGATGGCTTTAATAAAATTTACTGTCAGCTGTTTTTGCTAGTTCGACACTGCTACCATGATCAAAATAATTTAACAGCAATCCAGCATAAGAAGCTACAAGAAGAAACGACTGCAAAATATTTTTGTTAAAACATTATCTTTTTCTTGGTGAATTTATTTTGTATTATAACGAATCTATATTAAAGATTGTTTTTTAAGTTATACATTTTACATCTTTGGCTGTCGTGAAGAAGTTAATAAGTCAAAATCGTGCACTTTCCAGTAACGCATTTTTGATAGTTTTCCATAATCCTTCAATTGCTCTAAAAATACTGTTTGTATTGAAATGTGGTACTTATTAAAAGAGGCCTTTTTAAAAAGCAAAACAAAAATATTTCACAACACAGATATTAAAAATCCTGCTTTGAGGATTTTTTACTTGTTTTAAAAGTAATTTGACTTATCCACTTCTTCATGACAATCACCTAAATATTTCTTGTCGAAAAATTGTAAGTAATTACTTTTTATTACATATTTTCTAAACAAAGAAGTTGCAAAAAAAACATAATGAGGAGGTAACTTTCAAAACATGTTTTGTGGCAGTAATCCCACTTTTCAGCAATAACAAAAAACGTATTTTATGAGATGTAATTACCCTTCAGAAACAAAAAATTCCAAATTAAACTTATAGCATCTAAAAAAACACGTTACAAGGGTCAGAAGTATTCTTTACTCCTAAAATTAACATTTTTAATTTTAAATATGGACAAAACACGTTTTGAAGGAACACAGTGAACAAAACACTGTTTGATGAAATAACAAAGAGACAAAACACTGTTTGATGTGGCTATGTTTTATTTTACTGAAGTCACTGTTTGCTCAAAAGTACTCAAAATAAAAATTATAATTACATAATAGATGATATATGTTAATGACACTCATAATTTTCGGGGAATATTTTCATTTTCTTAACAGTCACTAGTTTTTAAACATGCAGTTCACATCTTTATTTTCTAAACAGTCACAAGTCATCCTCTTCCACAACATTTTCAACACTTGGAGAGTCAAAAAGTACAACCTTCTACCAGTGTAAGCGATTATTGTCAATGTTGCCATTATTGTCAATAATGCAGCATTCCAATTGGCTTAGTAGACAAAGCATGGTTTGAACTATAAACAGGCTATGGACAAAACACTCTATGCTTAAAACCTCTTTTTTTTATTTATTATTTTTTTTTAAGGCTAATACTCGTCACCTACTGTAGGGTTCTGACCCAAAAAACCAAAAAAAAATTTTTTGTGACAAAACATGTTTTGAAAGTTACCTCCTCAATTAGCTTTGCATTATTTTGAACTTAATTGCTTACTTTGCAATTTTTAAATGTAATCCTCTGAAGTCTGGGATATACAATAATCTAACAACTTATTAGTCTGACAGATTATCAAGATTGTATCTTATTTTATTTTTAACATAAAATAGTATACAAATTATAAGATCATGATTTTTATTTTTTTTTAAATTAAATAAAAAAGGTAATATGAAAATGTTTACTTGATTTTGAGATGAAATAGATGCTCCCGATTTCATGAGCATTGTGAGGATGTTGAGGCTAGAATGCCTTGCTGCATGTATGAGCGGCGTGTCGCCTTGAATATCAGCGATCCCAGTGTTAGCTCCGCACATCAATAAAAGACGAGCCATTTCAGTCTGTCCACCAGCGGCGGCCAAGTGCAATCCAGTCTCACCATTCTAAAATCAAAATTCAATATTTACCAAAGGAAAACAGCAATATTAGAAAAGCCTAAAATCAATAAAATTTATAATACTACACAAGTACATAAGATTCTGTAGTTAAATCTTCTTTCTTGAAATTATTAAAGAACTAGTACAATTAGAATAATTTAATGATTTTAAAGTAGTCAAAATAATTTACTTATCATCATCACAATCTGATCATTATTTTCCATATCATCAATACAAATGAAATGTACCCAATGTGAAAAAACGTGTTATTTATTTCAATCTTTAGCGATTTTGGAAATCATCATATGGTTTTCATAATTGACCCTTTGACGGGGTTATTCCGACACTTTACGGAGTGAATTCAGATTCGAAAATTCGCTACAAAGTCTAATTTTAAGCCAAATAAAGAGCATTTGCGGCATGTCATGATTTTCTTAAAAAGGCATCTGAATGTCATCGAATTCTTGTTGAGACTTATGGCGATGTTGCTCCAACCGTCAGGACATGTGAACGTTGGTTTCAAAGTTTCAAACGTGGTGATTTTGATGTTACTGATCAAAAACGAGAAAATCGACAAAAAAATTGTGTTTTTTTCACATACCCAAACCCAACAAATGATGGCAGAACAGTTGAATGTCACTAGGCAAGCCATTTCCGATCGCCTGAAGCTATATTCAAAAGGTTGGAAAATGGGTTCCACATGAATTTTGGTACGCCACGAAAGAAAGGGTTTTTTGCATCGAGTTGTAACTGGCGATGAAAAATGGATTTATTTTCAGAATCCCAAACGAAAAAAATCATGGGTAGAGGGTGGGAAGAAGACAATGCTGTGTGTGTGGTGGGACAGAAATAACTAATTAACGGCGAAACAGTCAAACCGATAAAAATCAATTTGATCACGCATTGATGAAAATAAGTCATCACGCTTTCCCAGAACTAAGGAAAATTTCTTCGCTTGGTTGGGAAAACCCCGCCGTATTCACTGACCTGGCCCTTCTGATTATCACCTCTTCTCATTTTCAAAAACTTTTTACGAAAATGGCTCGATGAATGGATTTCAAATAAAGATGAAGCATTCTTTTGGAATGGTATCCATATATTGCCCGAGAGATGGACAAAATGTGTAGAAAGTGAGGGTCAGTACTTTGAATAAAATATATTATACTTTTTTTTAAATTACTGTGTATATATTTTAAGAAATAAACGACATTTTAAACTTGCATACCTGGTAAATCAGCTTTCCCAAGAAATAAAAAACACACCCAATTTAAAAAATTTTAATGGAGTGACGAAGTTTCAACCTCAACAGACTAGGTAATTGTTCGTCTCCTCTCCTGACTGGTTTTGTCACCCTATAGAAGACCAACGAGGCAGGTCGAAACTTCACAATCCTCTTCATATAAAGCCTTTTTTAAATTAATATCTTGTAAATATTTAGTTATTAAATCTTCTTCTCAATTTTGGCCGCCTAGGACCGTGTGAAGTAACCATGTGCGATTATTTCCATACTTCTTTCCTTGATTTCTAATAGTTCTTCATCCGTTCACTTTGCTGTCTCCTTCTCTCTTCTGTCCAGATGCTAATTCTTTCTCTCTTTTCCTTCTTCTGGAAATACTTATAGTTTAGTATCATTGTTTTATCAAATATACAGGGTGAAGGAATGAATCGAATAAATTTAAAACTATATTATAAATTAATCCTGAGAAGAATCTAAGGTCCTAAGAAAACGGAGGAAGGATACAGGCTAAGGCCAAACAAGGAAATTTACAGGGAGATAAAGGATATGGAAACGGAGATAAGAACTAGGAGATTGAGGTTCTATGGTTACATGGTGAGGATGCCGAAAGAAAGATTGAATAAGAATATAATGGAAAAACTCTGGGGATACCGGAGTGCACGGGGCTACATCAAACAACTGAAGGAGGAAACAGCAAGGTTGGGAATCAGGGACGTGGATTGCTTGGATAGAGACGAATTCAGGAAAAAGTTACAGGGGGCTTGCAGTTCTTGAGGGGCCAAGGAGGACCAGTGGAGGAGTGGCTTGGACGGAGGAGAGGAGAAGGAAGCACTCGAACTTGATGAAGGAAAAGTGGGTGGAAAGAAAGAAAAAAAAGAAGAGAATACAATCATAATATTCGCGTGGTCTACAAGGCCGTTTCGCGCCCAAAAAAAAAAAAAATAATAATAAAGATCAGCAAATGCTTTTTTAGTCACTGATAAATTTTTACTATTAAATACAGCATTGTATAAAAACAGAGAGGTTCACATGAAACCTGTTATCGATTTACAAAATAATTATTTATAAAATAATCGATTTTACATCGAAAATACACAACCATCATTCTTAAAGCTGTTTTGTCGTTATATATTATACCAATCTATGCAATGTCTTTCTTAATTCCCTGAAACCATTGGTTACCATTTTTACTCTTATGAACATGATTGAAAATTTGTTTTGTAACCCTGTTGTTATTCATCCTCATCAAAAGAATTTGATTATCCTTTTCCTGATTGAATCTGACATCCTTTTATTCATGTTCTCTTTGTACAGGTCCTTGTTTTTCCTGTTTCTAAATTCTCCCTTGTCTGTTTTCAATGGCTCCCAAATTTTCCATCTCTCTATCCCTTCTATTTCTCCAATTTTCATGGTGAACATACATTCTGTAGCAAAAAGACTCTCTGGTTTGATTACTGAATTGTAATGCTTAATTTTAGTTTTCATAAGTAATTTTACCTTCATATGTTATAGTCCATTTACCTGAATTATTTCACCTAGATATTTAAATTTAGTAACTTTGTTGATTTAACCCATTCAACACAGAGAGCATTATATAATGCTATGTGAGTTATGGCGCCGGTCGGAGAGCATTATTTAATGCTCCCGTCTGTCAACATGCAAACTGATGTGGTGGAGGCTTCGATCGTCGTATTTGCTTCAAACGTTTTCTCCGTTTCTGGTTATTGTACTTTTAAGAGCTTCGGTTGATCAAAATTTCTAAAGGTAAGTTTACCCTTCAAATATTTAAATGTACATTCAATATGCACTTGAAATGTAAATAATTTCATCATTCAATGTGTTAAATATTGGAATCTCAATTTAAATAAATAAAAACAATCGTGTAATACGTTTTTATATGTTTTAAAATTATTTTTGTTAATTTTTTTTATTGTAAATATATTATTTTTAGTTAGTAAGTTATAGTAAGTAGTAATTTATAGGTTTTTATTGTAAAATAAGTTGTAAATATTGTGGAAATAGTAAATTACAAAAAAATAGTTTTAGTTTTGAAATTGTATTAGTTTTATATAGTATTTTTATTTAATAAATTAATTTTTTTTAATGGCTCAAATAAGTGTTTTAATATTCCCTTTTTTATAATTAGTTGAATGCAAAACATTTTTTTTTTTTTTTTGCTTCTAAAAACGAAAATGATAATTTTGACATAAATATTTTATGTATACAATATAACCATATTATAAAATACATAATTTTACAGTTTTTAATTAGATTTTACATTTTTAAGACAAATGTTTATCCATCTTTAGCACACAAAAATGAGTGCTATGCGGGGTTAGTATAGGCAAACTTTCGTGCCGGTCGGAGAGCATTACATAACGCACCGAAAAAAATTCAATGTCACGCATATATTTCAGTTTAAATTTAAAATTAACGCAACAGCAATAAAAAGTAGAATAAATAAAAGTGAAATTTAAAAAAAAAAAGTGAAATTCAAAAAAAAAAAAAAAACCCGAAGGAGACAAAAAAAACCATTTGCATTTCCACATTGAATAGGCTAATTATTAAATCATTATTTTTTTTTAATTACCAAAAATACTTCCAATATTCCTTTTTAGAATTTAATTCCAGTAGGAACAGAAAAAAACCGATCAATCTTAGGGAAATACTGAGGGACAAGCCATTTACCTGACTAATAAATGTAGTGATCAAAATGTATTTATCGAACTACCTAGCTTTGCCATTCGTCCCTTTACACTCAGTTTGCTCTAGGTCTTGATATCTTTCAGAAGCCATTTTCATTTTACCCCCTTAGCTGAGTATCAACATGTTTGATTTCTTGTATTATATTTTCAAAATTTAATATATAAAATCTTTGTAATGGAGTGCTGATAAAAAATCCAATAAAAGTGGAAAATAATTCATCAAACCTAATATTTAATTTCTTATCTTATAATTCACAAATGCTCAATAAATATTAAATTTGTTTCCAGTAGGAAAAGAACAACCAAACAGTCGCAGGGAAAAGGTTTCACAATTTACCTGTAGGTAACCCAACCCCCTTTCCTAATCTTAGGGGTCACCTGTGGTGTAGTGGTTAGCATAGCAACCTACTAAACCCATGATCGCGGGTTCGCAGCCCGGCAGATGACCTCAGGATTTTTTAAAGGGAGTAAAAAATCCTTAGCTATGACGTCCTTCGGAAGGGACGTAAAATGGGGGTCCCGAGCCTGTGCGATGTCAGGTACTCGTTAAAAATCCCTATCCTAATTATACCTGGAAAGGCAAAATTTAGGACTCCCACCGTAGCATCGTCCGATTAGCCATAGCAGCATAAAGTGACGTTAAATGGAATAAATAAATAAACTTTCCTTATCTTTTAATCACATAATTTTTCATTCCTTATCCGAAGCAGTAAAAGTAATATCACTGGTCTCTTTCTTCAAGAAACCTCAGTGAGAGCCTTTCGGTTTAGTACTTGCCAAATATTGGTTTTGTTAAATATGTAAGGGTCTACAATTTTTTAGGACATTTTTGTCCATGTTAACATGGAATTTAAATAAATGTAAGTAAAAATTAACTTACGGTTCAAATAAATGTTTCAATTTTACTTGACTTTCTTTAAATTTCTTTTTTTTAAAACTCTTTATTTATTTACAGTTTTGAAATAATGGGGTGTAAATGACCGTTTCTTAAACTAATATTCGTATTATTATTTCTTTGATATAAAATACAATTAATATTTAAAGTACAGTCCATTGTTATCTACTGTCATTACTCATCTGCTAGCCAATTGCTTCATGCCACGCTGAACCATTCCTTGAGATGGCTGTCAAAGAAATCCTGGACAGCATTTTCAACTTCCACAAAATTATCAAATTTTTTCCCTTGAAGAAAATGGGCCATGGATCGAAACAAATAGTAATCCGAAGGTGCGAGGTCTGGACTATATGGTGGATGAGGCAGGAGTTCAAACCGATGAAGTTCTGTAAACTTTTCTGCTGATTGTTGAGGAGTAAGTACGTGAGGGACCAGTCTACAAGTCTTTTTCACCTTCCCCATGAAGAGAAGATGGCGACTAACAGTATCTTTCGACACACCACACTCCCTGGCAAGTTCGCGAGTACTTGTGGAACTATTACTATACTACTACTACTATTTGACTCAACAGCTTCTTTCAGTACCTCATCAATATCCATTAATGGCCGCCCGGAGCCCTTCTTACTTTCCAACGTCGTATCTCTACTTCTAAATTTTTAAACCAACGCCGCGCAGTGCGCTCTTCAAGGACACCTTCCCCTTCATATTTAATAATTTCACGAGTTGCTTCAGTGGCTGTGAAATTTTTTTCCAGTAATGTTTCTTCTTTGAAATAAATAACTGAACTGAGGCTTTTTTTGAAGAAGTCCAGTGTTAGTAAACAAGCTTAGAGAATGCTCTAAAGGGATTATTAAGTATTGGTAAATAATAAATAGCATTAAAATATTTACAGACTTCTGAACTCTGGAATTTGATAAAATGGTCATTTTTTTTTTTTTAGTATGCCCTATTACATATGCATATAATCTTACATTCTTTTAACATCATCCAACAATAACTCATTGGCACCCGGGGACTAAATAAAAATAAGTTTAACATTTTTAGTGTTTCCAACATTCAACAATTTTTTTTTAGTTTAATTAACATACCTTATTTATGTAAGATTTTTTCAGAAGTGGTTTACTAATTTGCCATGACCCCCCCCCCCCACCCCATACAAAAAAAAATAAAAAACCTTACAAATATAATCTGTATTTCAAATTCAAAGTTTTGAACGTTTGCATATTATCGAAACTGTAAATGAATGCCTAAACATCTGAAACAAGCCTTCTAATAAATTAAATATTATTAAAGAGGCAAATAATTCATCAATTCCTAATTTTGAGTCCCTGTTTCACATGTTTAAGAACTGCGTAGAATATTTGGCCCAAAAAAGGATGAAGAAACAGGATAATTTAGAAGGCTTCACAATGCGGAACCGCGCGAATTATATTCAGTAAATATAGTTCAGGTGATATTGAACAGTATATTGAATAGTGAATACCTATTTTTCTAAATTTTGAATAAAGAAAATTTTTATCATAAAAAAATTAATGAGTGATTTTTAATCCACAGGAAATCTGAAAAATTAAAGACTGTGTATTCACCCACCTGTCCAACAATACCTCTTCATTTATTTCATTTTTTCCTATTTAAAAATTAAAAAGACTTAAAAAGTCCCTGACTATGCTAAATGGTGTATATATCCACTGTTTCCGAGGCCTTCCGCGTCTTCTTTTTTTGTCTCAAATAAATGCAATCTTCTTTCACTGTGTTATTGAGAATGTTGATTTTAGCTCCGACCCGATTTCTTATAATTTCATTTGGGACCTTTTTTAATGTCACCGCCCATGATTCTGAAAAAAAAAATTATAACACACGTATAATAAAAACCAATACCATAATCTATCAAACTAAGGAAAACTCGGTTTTTTCAGTTCTCCTCATCATAAATTCCATATCATATTCATCTGCTGATAAGACAACCTGATCATCCGCAAACAGTAGCGTAAACAGTTTATCACTTCCTACCTCAATTCCCATCCCTCGGCATCTCTGTTTCCAGGATTTTAGTACCTGTTCAACATATATATTGAAAAGTGTCGGGGACAAGCAGCATCCTTGTTTTAATCCTTTTGTAATTTTGAAGGATTCTGACACCTTACCTCCTATCTTTACCTTTGATTCCGCTGCTATATATATAAACTTTTTATGGCTTTTTTTAGGCCTCCACTTATCTTTATTTGATCCAAGGTTTCCCACAGTTTCTTTAGAGGAACACTGTCATACGCTTTCTGTATGTCAACAAACGTCAGGTGGGTTTCGAGGTTGTATGCCATCCTTTTTTGTACGACTTGGGTTAGGGTGAAAATGTGGTCAGTGCAAGATCTTCCCTTTCTGAAGCCAGCTTGCTCTTCAACCATCTGGTCGGAGACTTCCTCCCTCTATCCTTTCCTTCAGGATTCGACTATATAGTCTGCCAACACTGCTTGTCACCGTGATTCCTCTATAGTTCGTACACATGTTCTTTTTTTCCTTTTTTATGGATAGGGATGGTGTCTCCCACCAGCCAATCCCTTGGTACCTTACCCGTACTCAAACAGTTTGTAAAAATCATAGCCAGCGCTTTTTTGAGTTCAACTGGTCCTGCTTTGATAAGCTCTATCGGCAGATCCCCTGGACCTGGTGACTTTCCGTTTCTCATCCTCCTTAATGCTCTCTCCAATTCTTCCAAGGATATATCATTAATATCATAGTTAGTCTGGTCATTTTCCTGGTCCTCCATCCTGTATTCTGATCTATCTTCCCGCAGTAAGTCAGAAAAATACTTTTCCCATTCTTTTATTTCTATCAGTCTAGAGCTATTTTTTTGCCGGGCTTGGGTCTTTATCGTTTTTAGCCTTTTCCATGCCTCTTTTACTTTTTGTCCTTGGATGCAGCGGTCGATCATCTCACAGTTTTGATCCCAGAACAACTCTACAGCCTCTCTCTTCTTCTTCTTAACGACGGTTTTTGCTTTCCTGTACTCATTCAATGTAGTAGAGTCATTTGCTGATAACCATTTCTTATATGCCTCCTTCTTCTCATCTACAGCTTTAGCGACCTCATCATTCCACCAGTACTTATTTGTTAATTTCCTTTCTTTCTTTCTATCCCTAAAGCTTCTCGCGCCGCTTCGTGACACATCTACTTTAACACCTCATAGGTCATCTCTTCTTTTATGGACCTATCTCTTATTTTGTCTTGCAGCCTTTTATTGTAAAGTCCCTCTATCGATTCCTGACTGAGGCCTTCAATATTATATTCTACTTTTTCTTCCCTGTTTTGCTTCATATGTTCTTTTGTTGCTGCTTTTGAGGTGAATTTAAACCAGAATTTGGCCTTAATCAAGAAATGGTCCGATCCGCATTCCGCTCCTCTCATTACACGATCGTCCAGCGGAATCACATTAACTGCTTGTTCTTCTTCCTGAATTACAATTTTTTCAAATATAAATTCTGTGAGAAAAAAAAGTGAGGTGTGGATAATTGTTTGAAGATGTGTAAAAATATGATTAAACTCATTTTTATATTTAGGAAATGAAGATATTTTTAAATTCATTTGTAAACGAAATTAGCTCCATTAGGGCACCATTAATTAATCTTCTTTTTCTTAATAACATCTTACTACATTATAAAATATGTATTTATAATAATAGCAGTAGACATAATAATAAACTTTAATTCAAGATATTATACTAGGACTACAAGATAATTATCTATGTTTTGTCACTAAAACCACCCCCAAACTGAACATTATAAAAACTACAAAAAAAAAAAAGGCCAATCATAATCATGCTAATATTATTAGTACTCATAACATCACTTATAATTATCATATACCAGTTATAAAAAAGATTCATTAATTTACTTCTCAATAAACTTTTGAATCGAATTGAATTTTCAATTCTAGCAGTTATAACATTAATATTCCACCACGATCAGTAAAAAATGGACGTGGACGGCAGTAGCGGGTCTTTTTAGACCCTATTTTATAATTAGCTGAAAACAATAACAAACTTCATTTTTTCTTTTGTAACATTTATTGATTTAGTACGTGGATAGGTGAGGTTTAAGAAATTATATTTTCATTTCAATGCTTAAATTTTGTTTACATTTTATAAATTCATCATTTTACAAATATTCTGAAAATTCTATTTTCATTTTATTTTACATTTTCCAAAGTGATTTAGGTAGATCTTTTCTGTTTTTATGGAGGGTTCCTACCAATGTGATACGTTTTTTTAGTAAATATTTTGCAACTTAATAGACCCAATCTTGTTCTTGTCCACAAATTGCATAATTACAATTAGGCATTTATTTAAATTTCTAGAAGAAATATAAGTTTACTTTAAAGAAAGACCAAATTGAGGAATACTTAAAAGGATACACCCCAAAATAAATTTTTGACAACAGGAGAATCAAAAAGTCATTCTTTGGGTCTAAAAAGACCTGCAACCGCCATGCGAGTGTTAAAAGTTTCAAACAACGTGGACAGTACCTCATTGGCAAAGGTTGGGATAGGCTGCTAAAAGTGGAATGGCTTTGTTGTAAATGGCTTATCAGGTTTAATTAAAAAAATATATATCGAAATTTCTTTATAGACTACTTTATTCTTCCAGTCCCTAGTCAGCGCTTCCATGGCATTCAGTGATGTTCTTTTTGCTGTCCCAGCCTGGAGATGTGGTCTATCCATGTCAGTCTAGGTCTACATAATGGACATATTCCTATCAGCCTCGCTTCCATGAGTCACAGACCTTGCCCACATGGCAAAGGTGACCAAATCATTTCAGCTGCCTCTTTTCAACCATTTTTCTTACTTCCGTGCTGAAAGGCACAAGGAGGAAGGAGAAGAAAACTACTTTAAGTAAGGTAAGAAGATCTTACTTTAGTTTATATGTTTGAGGAATCTCTTAAATCCTATAAAAGGATTAAAAAAAAGAAAAAGAAAGAAGAAACATATTTTGTCTCACTTCTACTTCACATATTAGCCCAATCATTCCTCTTCATTAATTGATTAAACTGTTGATGAAACTTTTTTATGCTCTGTAGTCTTAAAATAAAAAGTTTCAAGAACAATGTCATTGAGTGGATATACAGTTACAACACTATTGTCGTACACGTAACTTATTATACAGTTAAAATGTAATCTGGACGAAATAGAAAAACTGGACGGTCGGTAAATCAAAGAGTAAAATAACATATAAGAGCACACACTAATAAGACCCAAAACTCCAGTTTCTCTATCCATCTAAATGAAAATAACCACAAATATAATAAAGACTCGTGAGTAAAAATACTACATCAAGTAGAAAACAGCCTAAAGTTAAATATTTTTGAATCACTAGAAATAATGAAATCGTTTAAAACCGATCCAGATTTTTGTTTAAATGATCAGATAAACATATCCAATAGCCCCATTTTAAATTTGTTTCTCATAGGAACGGAAAAATCCAATGAGTCATAAGGGAAACCCCATACTAAATCACAAAAATGTAACCTACCTGCCTCCTTCTACTTCTCACGAATTCAGTGAAAAGTCCATTTCTGTTTTAGTTACCTCTTAGACCGCCTAAGGTGAGTGATTTCTTGTCTTACCTTTTTAAAAACTTTAGTGTACATAATCTATGTAACATAGTACTGATGTGTTGAAAAATTTTTGTATGTTTTAGAACTGAAGATGAATGTTTAGCATTCGAAACTAATTTTCTAATAAAACAATCTCAATAAGAGAGGCAATTAATTTATCAATCCTAATTAAAATGTAATTAATTATCTTAACCATAAATGAAAACAAATTATAAGAGGCAGCACCATTTTGTAAAGGAAAACTAATATTTTACAAGCTAATCCGAGAGGTCCCCGTATACAGACACATTGCCATCACTATTAAAGTGGGAAGGCTTCAGTGCGTGAAAGATCTTGCAAGAATGTCTGAAAACGAGATCCCTAAGAAAAAAAGGTAACACGCAAACCATTCCGTTGGAGATGCTCTGATCGAAAATTTGACGACAGTTTCCTAATCAGAAATATTTTATGTTATATATCATTTGTCGCTAGGATCTACCGTTCAGGATCTATATTGGTTTGAATGAAAAATGTCGTGTTATGCCAAAAATTTTTAAGTGTTGGGGTTTTATGACATGCTCCAGCTTCTTTGGTAATGCTGGGATAAAAAATTTTGCTGTTTTCTCTCAACTTTATTTATTCTGAATAATTATTAATTGTTAATTTAATTTAATTATTAATTTAAGTAATTTAATCCTTTTAATTCTAAAATGTAAATTGGGAAAAGTAGTAAATTATAGATAGGCCTATTTATGATCTATTGTTTTTCCCAGTCAGGGGAATTGAGTTTTTTTAAAATAATTATATTACAAAATAATAGTATATTTCAAAAGTAAATAACATTTGTTATTACTACATTTAAACGAAAAATACTAATTAACAGACATGCAAAAACACAAAACTAAGGACCAAACCTTCAACATGTACAAGGAACATGTACATTTTCTAAATTCAAAATTTAAGTTAGTATTTTTCTCCAAAACCGTCCAAAAAAATACGAGTCAGCAAATACAACAAGCATTATCACGGCAGCAAAATAAATACAAAAAACAACTCACAAATAATAAATCTGGTGGTATGTAAATGAGAGAATATACATACACATACTTCCTCATCTTGAAAAATCTGTAAAATTCCATTAAATATAATTTTTCTTTTGTTATAAGAACTAGCCACAAAATACCGAAAAGTTTATAACTTTTAGTTTTAAATTACAAGTTGAAATATGAGAGGTGAAATTTCCTATGGAATATTTTTTTAATAATCAGTCAACATTAGATAATTATTAATATTAAAATATAATTTTATAATATATTATATATAATTATTTATATATTATATTTAAAATTATTAATTGAATATGTTTGGTTTATTTACATTACCACAATATTTTTAGCATCTTGTTAATCTTAAACATGGAGATTTCTAATTTAAATAATTGATTAGGTCTGGAACCGAGTTCATTCAACCTCATGAGACAATTGAATAAGAAATGAAATAAAATTTTGGGATTATGGTTTCAAAAATTAAAATCAAGTTAGTAAGGAATCATATGTTGTTGACCACTATAGCAAAGATATCAACGAATGAAGCGATATTAACCACGCATTAAAATATTTTGTTCCTTCAATAAATATTTTTTAATAGTTTAAGTCTGTACTTACTTTTTATTTTATTTTTTTTTACAAACAAGAACAGTGTTTAAAAATATATTTTTTATATACAAAGTATTATTATTATATTTATACTAAGAATATCATACAATAATAATAAGAACATAATATTCATACAAATTACTTATTATTTTATAATATAATTGAAAATGATATCAAAGAAAAATACAAAAGTTATTATTATAATTACTTTAAATTAAAATCTCTTTTAATATTTCAATTAATTACCAGAATTAAAAATATGTTTATGTGACTTTAATAATTTTCCAATAAATAGATTAATTATAGCTTAATCTTGAACCAAATTTCTTAAAAAAAAAAAGAGGTAACCGAGAAAGCATAGTGATGGTTTCTAGGCTACGCAAATCTAGTTAAGGTATTTAGTTTCTTTGAAGACTAGTTTTGAATGTTAAAACATTCATTTCCAGTTCTAAAAATATACAAAAATTTAAACATTAGTCTTTTGATAAACATACAGTAGAGCGTCGATTATCTTAACTAATGTTGTCAAGGGTGGTTCGGATAATCGAAATTTATTTTAAAAAATGTATTATGTGTAAACAGCATCTCCCAAAAGTTCACTTTTCACTTTTTCAAAGTTTTATGATTCAAACTGCCCATACCTCACTGTAAAGATTTTGGGGCCCCTGATGACTGATTTAGAATTATTTTTTATTCCCGTTATTGCTGATTTACCAACCTTGAAATCGATAGCTAATGTTTGACCTGATTCGGTTATTTTTAGCCACGTAATGATTTCCATTCCATCTTTAAATGAAAAGAGCTCTCGTTTCCTTTTTGTTAGCATGGATGATGAAATTTAGTTTTTAAAACAAAATGTGATCACAAAGGTGATGTATACCTCACAAAGAAAGATTTAAGGCTAAAAGTGATATCTATTACCAAACAAATGATTAGGAGATATTGAGAGAAACAAAT
Organism: Euschistus heros; assembly: GCA_003667255.2. Taxonomy (NCBI): domain Eukaryota; kingdom Metazoa; phylum Arthropoda; class Insecta; order Hemiptera; family Pentatomidae; genus Euschistus; species Euschistus heros. Next base: position 3,362,378 of record RCWM02000063.1, read on the forward strand.
GAAATGGTCTAATAAAGTATACAATTCTCAGTAAACAAGATTGTAGGTATGTATAGAAGTTCATTTTTTGCAGTTTCTTAGAAATCAATTGAGCTTCCCATATAGACATTCATGGAAAAAATTATTGTTTTTCATTTAATTTAAGTTTTAGGCCTTTAACAGGTGATGCATCCTGGAGGATTCACATATTTAATGCCTTTTTCTCGATAAATTACCTAGTGTCTGACACATTACCCTACTCATTATCGTCTGATATCCTTTATTCAACCTTGAATTTCCTGATACATGTGTAGGGATTAGAGTGGCCATTCAAAGGCAAAAAAAAGAAGAAATGGATTCAAAAATTTTCGGCCTGCCCATTAAAGGGTTAAATAAAAATAATTTTAACAATACAAGTAATTATATGATCAATTTAAATAAAATTACATTACAAAAAAAAAGGTTCCATTAATTGAACGTTCCGATAATTGACTTTTGGATAAATGACCCTCCACTGTAATATATTTATATATATTATTTTAAATATTTAAGACAAGAAATCGAACACAGATACCTAAGGAAGCGAAGCTGAAGGCACTTTACTTTCTCAAACCAAATGATCCATAAATTGATGAGGTGACAAACAGAAAGAGAGAGGATAGTTAAATAGACATTTCAAATTTTTCCTATGACTGGCTGGTTTTTTTGTTCCTGCTAGAAACAACTTTATAATAGAGCTATTACAAAAAACTATCCAGTCATTTAAATAATTAAATATCTCTCATAGGAAATAGTCTAAAATTAAATATTTACAAATCACTAGAAATAATAGCATTGTTTAAAACCAAACCAGATTTTTTTTTTTTTTTAAACGAACTGATAAATGTTTCCACTTGTCATATTTTAAATTTTTTTCTGGAAGAAACAGAAAAACCAATTAGTCATAGGGAAAACCTAAGAGAATGTCTATTTACCTGATTAATTAGCTGACTATATCATCCCCTTTCTTTTTATCACCCCTCAGTTAACTCTATGAATTAGCAACATTAAGACTTTCAGTTTCGCACCCTAAGGCATCATCATGTTTAATTTCTTGTATCAAATTTTTAAAATTAATATATAACATATGTTCATCAAATTGGTGATTTTTAAAAAAAATTTTGTATGTTTTCAGAACTGATAAAGAATGTTTAACATTTGAAACTAGTCTTTGAACATAAATTAACAAAATAAGTGGCAAATAGTTCATCTATTCCAAATAATAAAAATATTGTTTCCATTCTGTTTCCTTTCGGCAGTGCCTCGACTTCCTTTTCTTGAATTAACACACCATTAACTTGTTTAACATAATAAGATATAAGCACTGATACTTACATTTTCATTAAACTAAATTTCATAAAGTGCATATGATTGTATGAGTATATGTTTTATGTAAGTATCTCTGTAATTTTGTTGAAATAAAAAAAAAATTCATATCATAAATCAAAATTTCATAGATAAAATTAACATCAAATATTGGAAAATAATCTTTTGTTTTTTAATATAATTTAAACTGAAATAATTATACTTTTCAAAGTACAACTTTTTAAAATTAATTATATAACTGTATGACGTAGGAAATAAAATTATAAGCAATTCATTATGAATTTTCAATTCTTAAACATTTATGAAAACTAAATCTGAACCTGGTTTCGAGATTATGTTAATAGTTAAATTCGTTAATTTTTAATAATATTTATTCTCTCTCTTTTTTTTTTTAAATGCCAACCCAATAACATTTAAATAAATTTAAAACTCTAAATTCAAAAACATTTTATTATAACAAAAGTTTCAAACAAACCTTGTTGGTTTGATCAACATCGACGTGACCCGAGTTGAGCATGTCTTCAAAAGTGTTCATGTCACCTTCTTTTATGGCACTAAGCAAAGTCACTGGTGGAGTCACTATTTCCGTTACCTGAAATAATAAAACACTGTTTTGTTTTTTTCAAGCTAATTAAATTAAATCACAATTAAAAAAAAAAAAAAAGAAAGAAAGGAGAAAAAACGAATCTATAGAAAAAGCACCCAATTCTTATGAGTTTCGGGAAGTTTATACTGTAGTTTCATCAAGTATCTTTCTAAATGGTATAAGTCTTTATACATCATGTTTCAAAGACAAAGAGCAACTGACAAAGATAAGAATTCCAGGCCATAAGTAAACGAAAAAAGATTGCCTGTATCTTCCATTGAGTTCAACAGCATCAAAGATAAGAAAAAAATTACTTTCAATGAAGATGAACAAATAAACCAGAAATCAAACAATACTTGTAACAAAATTCATAACCTAAACACATCAAACAAGCAGAACTAATAAAAAAAAAACATATATTCATGTGTTTATTTAAAATAACAATGTATGTTTATAAAACAGATGAATGAAATAAAATACTTACAATCATATCCAAAGAAACTGGATTTTGTTCCATTTTTATTTTATTTTTTTAAGTTAAATCAAGTAAAAATTAAATATTAATAAATATCACAATAAATTTAAGGCCTCATTATATTTTATTAAAAACTAATACATTATCAAACTATAGACAAATGAAACATATTTTTTTCATAATTAAATTGATAAAAGCATAATGGATTAAAAAAATCCATTTAAGTATGTTAAGTAAGTTAAAAATAGAATTAATGAGTGAGCCAGTAAGTAAAGTTTTGATAGGGAGAGCTTTAGCTGGAGGTTTCAACTGGATCAATAAATGGAATTCCAATGTCTCCAAGTCATGCAATACTACAATATACTCAACATAATATTTTATAACAATATTGATTAAGAATATATTCTTATTTCATTATAAAAAAAATATTTATTTTTTAAAAAAATAGGAAAAAAAATCAAGAAATTTAGAGATCATTACTTTTTGATGTAACCACGGATGCCTCAAGCTTTCAAAGACAGAATCCCTTTTCCTAAAAAAGCAAAACAAAAACAAAATAAAATAATGATAATAAAATAAATATAAAATTATTTTTAAAAAGTTTATTCTAAACAAATAATAATTTTTTTTTTTTATTATAGTCATTTTAATTTTATCGAGAAAAATAATACTGGTAATACAGATAACAGTAAACGTACAAGTCGAGTACAACAAAAAATCAAAGTCAACAAGAATTACAAATTTTAATTATATTTCACAATAATATATTTCTTCCATAATGTTTTTTCACCTTATTTATTTATTAATTTTTTTATATTTCTATTTATTGTAACATACATTTAACTGTATAACAAAGATGCAAGTAAATGAGAAGGGTTGAGGTAGGCTCAAGTGGGGAGAAATGTAACAAAAAATCTATTTTTATTTGTAGACAATAAAAAACTTCTTTTTTTTTTTTTTTACACGAAACGTCCTTAAAGACCACGCGAATATCATGACTATGGATTCTTCTTTCTGTTCTTTCTTTCTATCCATTTCTCCTTCATTATTTTTTATTTCCTTTGTTTCCTTTCCTCCGTCCAGGCAATCCCCCGCATAGGCTTCCTCCTGTCCACAAGAACTGTGACCTCACGCAACCTCTTTCTGTATTCTTCTTTGTCCAAACAATGTTGGTCGTTTATCCCCATTTTTCTTGTTTTCTCTTTCAACTGCTTGATGTATCCTTGCAAGCCCCAGAGTTTCTGCAATATAGCTTTATTCAGCCTTTCCGGTGGCATCCTAACCATGTGCCCGTATAATTTTTGTCTCCTGATCCTTACTGTTTCCATATCTTTGATTTCCTTGTTTGCTCTTAACCTGTAACCTTCTTATGTCTTCCTAGGACCATAGATCCTTCTTAAAATCTTTCTTTCGGCTTTCAGCAGCTTTTCTATGCTGGGAAAGTTCATGGTTTCTGTCCCATACAGTATCACCGGTTTTACCACAGTGTTGTAATGCCTAATTTTTGCTTTATTATAATGCCTAAAAAACTGTTTATTATAGCGTTTTCTAATTATTTACCATAAAATCAACTTTCTTTAACCTTCATATTAGGTTTAAAATAATATCAAAATTATACTTAGAAGCTACTTATTTTTTTATTTATCTGAAGTGACAAATGCCCCGAGGGGAGGGATACGGTGTAACAGCCATGGAGGTACACTACAACAGCAGACTAAACAAAATAAAATAAAAAGTGTTTTAACTCATTTATATTGGTAATCAAAATTAAACATAACCAAATTTATAGTATTAGAATATTATCTTTTTTTTTTTAATGTCATTAGGATTGTGTAGACCAATGTCTGTCTTCTTTTTCTATTCTAAACTATTTTTGATGTGACAGACGTAGTACATATTGCAGAGCATAACATGTCACATTACACTGTGCCCCACACATTACTGTTTAAAACAAAAATGCATTAAAATTATATTGGTTAGATATTGCAGTAGACTTTGTTTGCTATTCTAATACCAACTAATTGAAGATTAAAGGGAACATGTTCGCGTTTGTCCAGGTGCTGATTCTTCCCTTTGTGCAGAACTTTTGATCGCATTTGTTTCTCTTGGAATTGGGTTCAATAAAATCTATTTACCAATATTAATAATTATTCATCTCTTATAATTACTATTAATTAAAGTGGAAATGGTTAACACGACAGAAGTCAGATTAGACATCAACAGAGGGAGCTATTTTGTCACTAGGGACGAGGTCTATCTTTAATATTATATATAAAAGGACAAGCCATTTTTCATTTGTGATCACTAACCACGAAAACTACTAAACCAATCTCTACCAAATTCTAACCACATCATCTTTATAGATCCTGGAAGGTTTAGTAATAATAAAATCTACTGATATTCTATTAATTTGTTATTAAAAAAGCGATAATATGTGGTTAACAGTGAAGTTTAATAATATACCGATAGGTGGCGAGCACCATTCTACATAACAGGTTCCAAAGATTAGGTGTTATATAGAGCTTAAAACTGATAATAAAATTTACCACTATTTCATTAAATAATTAAAAAAGATATAAATATACAGTGTGAAATTGATAAATATGTGGTAAGCTCCTTTCCGCAACAGAGTTTACAATGGTATAACTACAGTACCAAATTTTAACCACATCATTTTCAACATTCTAAGAAGGTTTAACAACAATAAAAAAAATTGGACAATGATAAGTGACAGAAACGAGGTTACCATACTGTCATACACTTTTATGGTTATAAATTAAAATCCAACCAGATGAAATCAATAGAATTATTTCTGTCGAATATATATCATTACCAATTTAAAATGTTGATTCTTTGCTTTTATATATTGTGTATAAAAATAAGATTAATGGGCTTTAGTTGTAAGCACTGATAATGCAGTCCGCAAAAGTTTCATAATTGTCTCGGTCCATCTGGATTACCAGCTCAAAAATTAAAATTACAAATAAGATGTCTAATTATGCTTATACGTAATCTTCAACCGCCTAATCAGTACAATTTTAACCAGGTTAACTGCTATGCATGAAAATAAGATTGAGGAAATTATTAATTTATTAATAAAAATTATTAATGTCATGCTACAATACAAGATTTTTAAAGATAAACAAATAACTTCAATTATTAGTTGAAATTATCCAAGTTTTTTACTTATTAAAGTGGGCAAAGCTGCGACGGAGGATGCTAGTTATTGATAAAGGTATAAGTATTTAATAAACCCCAAGCTTTATGTAACAACTCAGCAAACTTTAAAAAAATAATAGTAATTTTTCAATAAAACAAAAAGTACACTTACTTTGGGTCTTTTTGAAGAAGTCTAGAAATAAAATCTTTGGCTAGATCTGAAATATTTTCAAAATACGAACTATCAAATTTATAACTAGCGCTAGATACATTAGAATAAGTTTCTTGAACAGTGTCGCCTAAGAACGGAGATGCACCGCTCAACCTAAAGAAAAAATAAATTATTAACAAAACAAAAAATAAATATAATATACCTAAATTATTTCAAAATAATAATCAACTTACAGGATAAAAGTTATAACGCCTATTGCCCACATGTCAGTGGCGAGAGTGAGCTTTTCAAAATTTACAACTTCCGGGGCAACAAATTCGGGAGTACCAAACATAGCCTTCACTTCTGCTACCGTATCCAATCGATGCGATAGGCCAAAATCTATCACTTTCACAGTAGGCATTTCTGTCTTTTCGACCAACAGTACATTTTCAGGCTGAAAAAAAAAAAAAAAAAAAAAAAAAATGGCATTAAACATTATCCAGTTAAAAGTCAAAAATTAATTGAATTCAGTATTCAATTTTAATAGTAACATAAGGAGGGAGAAAAGCCAGTATAACTCACTTTTGGTCAATTGTAAACAGATTCTGCCATATGATAGGGTAAACCAGACAGTTATTGACATCCTATCTTAAAAAGTAGAAGAAAAAAAAATTATTTTAAATCCTATAGCTTAACTATGTAAAAATTCTTTCAATTTTGTCTGTATTTTAAAACATATCCTTAGGGTGTCAATAACTGATTTTACATTATTTATTGTCACTATCTTGTAAAATACAGTCGAGGAATAATGTTTGGTGTGAACTTTCTTGCTTAGCTTAAAGTATTGTAACGGAATAAGGACAACTGCCCCCTTCCTAAGTGACCTAGACTCGCCAAAGAGCATTTACTCGTTGCTAGGAGACAGCCAAGAACAAGATGGAATGTAATTAGCGTGGTTATGTCATTGTGTAGTGTTTATTGGTGTAGTAAATATTAGTTAAATGCCCGTTATTATTATGCTAATGCTAACAAATATTGTTCTATGTGTGTCTGTATTAAATATATTATTTGTTCATAAACCGTGAGTTAAAAACCCCTATTGTGTTGTTACACTATATAGTAATTAAGGAAAAATGACTGCAAATTTCAACTTTATTGGACTATTCTTTCCATAATTTTAGTATGGATATTTCCAAATATTTCCGAATGTTCAGGTTGTCAATAACTGTCTGGTTTACCCTACTATTTGAAGTGTGCTTTTTTGTGTTTAGAATGAAATCAAAGTAAACAAATGACAGACTGAATAAAAATGAATAACTTACAAACAAAGCAGGGGTGAAAACAAGGTTTAAAAAAAAATTCAGGGAAAAACACATGTAAGGTTTGGAACGTTAGGAATTTCTTGAACTTCTTAGAGGCTCTTATGACCAAGGAGGGTTCCAAGACCTCAGGTATAATAGAACAAATAACTATTTGCCTCAGTCAAGTTCAAACCTGGACCAGGGAGTTAGGAGTCCAGGCAATCCACTACCAACTGAACACACCTCGTTTTCTTATCATTCTAAAATTTTAATATCAATAAATAGTAGAGAATACAGTGCAAATCCAATTATCCGGATTAATTGGGGTCGAAACTGACCCGATACCCAAAAATCAGAATAATCAAATTTACAATTGATTTAGAGTATTGAAATAAAAAATATAGACATATGTCATGTTTTAACTATTTATTTGATTGAATCATTAAAAATGTGGCTGTTTATCAAATTATATTCATGTAATAACAAAGTTTAGTTAGAATGTCGGAAATCATGGATGTTCTGACACAGAACTCATCCGCCAATTTTTTTCCCAGATTCGCACTTCCTAAGACTTTCTACAATGGATAGTTTTTTGGACATAGTTAATACAATACATTTTCTTTTAGGTGCCATAAATCTTAAAGTTTATTAATATACAATTCGCAACAGTGGTCCAGGCTAGGCAAAACTGGTGTAGGATGGATGGATGTGCTACGCTTCTAGAAATTCAGTAAGTACGTTTACTTAGAACTTGACTGTTGTGGGGTGTGTGGGCTTCATCCCTAATTCTGAGACGCAGTTCCAGTAAGCTGCTGCTTGGTTTATTAAGTTGTATGTCTTTTATTGTGTCATGAAAACGAATAAGAAGGGAACTATCGTATGTTACGTGAAATCCGAACCATAGTCTACCATGTCAGTTAATAAACTATTAAGAAAAAAAATTGTATTTAATAAAAGATATATATATATATATATATATATATATATATATATATATATATATATATACATTTTTTTTTTCAAACCAATCCGAATAATTGGAGTTTCACTGTACATTAAATTAAATTTATACAAATTCATTGGTCAAAAGCAAATAAGTACTGGACCGATATGGTTTTCCCGCCAACCAGTTTGGTGATGTTTTGTTATCTTGGGTACATTAAGAATAACATTTTGATTTTGTAATTTAATACAATGGTGAAAAATTAAATGGTTAAGAATAATGTTTTTTGCTAACCTAATTTTTACTTTTGGAAAATGCATAAAGACTTCTGTAAACATTAAATTTCATTTTCCCCATAATGGACCAGCAGATTGGATCACTATGGTTTTTCCACTTAGCTATACCACGAGAAATCCCATTTCAACAACAGTCATGGTACATACCAATAACTGGAGAAATTTTAAAAGAAAAAGACTACACTCAATCTATATAAAATTACTGAAATTTGCTGCTTTGCTAAGAATTTATGAAGACCCTATCTTTCCGCCGGACTCCCTCAGGGCGGGGTTTTATCTCCAACGCTCTATAGTATTTACATAATCGACATTCCTAACTCATTCAAAGTTCAAAGATCTCTGTTTGCCGATGATACGGCTTTTTATACTTCAAGTTATAGACCAGACACAATTACCAATAGACTGACTACGGCACTAAAAAAAAATAGAACGATTTTACAATAAATGGAAAATCAAAATAAACCAGGAAAAAACACAAGCCATAATATTTACAAAGAGACGGCCAAACAATATTCCCCAACTGACTATAAACAGAACGCCTGTACCTTGGTCCACTCAGATCAAGTATTTAGGACTTAACATGGATAAAGGACTGACGTTTAAAGCACACACTGATTATGTATGTAATAAAGCAAACAGGGCTCTGTGTACTATATACCCATACTTTAATAGGAATTCTAGAATAAGCAGAGAAAATAAAACTATTACTATATAAAGCTTGCTTAAGACCTATAATTACGTATGCAAGCCCTATATTCAGCTTTATGTCAAAAACTAACTACAGAAAATTACAAATATTCCAAAATAAATGTTTAAGAATTATTGGCAAGTATGAATACTTTACTAAAATTAAAACTATGCATAAAGAATTATGTATACCTTATATTAACGAAATCATTGAGAAAATATGTAAACAATTTTTCATTAAGTGTAAAAACAATAAAAACCCACTTATAAAAAATATTGGTAACTATGATAAAATAGTACAAAACGATATATACATAAAAAAAACTAAACATTTATTAATGTAGTATACCAATCTATTATATTTATTGTTATTTTAAATATACTTGTTTATGCATGTTATGTATATATGTTTGCATATGTATATATTAGGTGTGAGTGTATGTATTTTGATGTGTGTGTATGTAAGTATGTATGAGTATGTATGTGTGTATGTATACAAAAATGTATAGATATTTAATGTATTTAAGAATGTATAGTTACAATTTTGTTTATTTTATTACTAGGATGTTATTTTTCTTTATATTCTTTGAAAGTTTTTTTTGTATATTTTTCTTTCTTTATAAATTATGATTATATCAGTATATACTTAAGTTGTTTAATAGTATTTTATTTAATTTTGAGACTGGTTTATTTTTGGTACAGCATTTAAAATTGTGAATTGTAAAATATATAAAAAAAAAGAAAAAATAAAAAAAAAAAAAAAAAAAAAAAAAAAAAAAAAAAAAAAAATGAAGACCCTATAACGGACTTAGCTCAACATGATTTTCAAAACAGGATGACCAAAAACTTAGACAAATATAAAAACTTTCTAATTGATAATGAAATTGTCTCCAAGCAAACAAGAGACCTATCAGACGATACTCTAGAAATCTCTACAACCTTGATGGAAAAACACAGAAAAGCAGTCACATTGCTGGAATAAGTTATGCCTCATTATCTACCCAAAGTACTTCACTTCAATGTTCTCCCTTTCCAATTTAATAGTCTTTAATCACACCAAATGGGAATAACAATTATTATAAAATGTCTCAAGCAATGATGTATTCTAAAGACAAATATTGGGGACTCAGCACACTCGGTGTTGTGGGTTCAAATCCCACCTGGGCGGATAAAAATTTATTTTGTTGCAAACCCACAAAATGAATCTTGATCTTCACACCCTGGCTGGAATAGATCGGTTATCTAGAGCAGGGGGCTCCAAACTTTTCAGCCATACTGATTACATCCAAGGGAAAACACCTTTTTAATTTTCCTACCACTCTCTATGATTTCTGGAAGTATGCACCCTGAGCGAGCATACGCTAGCTAAATTTGCTAGTTCAATCACTATTGTGTTGTACTGTATTGCTACAACCACGACACTTGACTGTATCGAGTGGTTACATGTGGAAATAGGTAAAGGTCTAGTAATAGAAGGGTTTGGCAAAGAAAAAACTGCCAAAATTTTATTCTCGAATCATTATGTTTTACACACATCTGAACAAAATAAGGGCGAACGCCTCCTCGTTCGCTCACTTTAGCTGTCATGGGCCAGGTAGATGTCACTAGCAGGCCGTAGTTTGGAGACCCCTGATCTAGGATAACTCATCCTTCCTGCTCTAGTTTAAGTACATAAGGACATTAATCCCAAATGTTGCTCCAACCGTTGTGAACGTTGGTTTCAAAAAATAAATAAAATAAATACCCAAACCCAACAAAGTTGAATGTCACTAGGCAAGCCATTTCCGATCGCCTGAGAGCTATGGGAAAGATTCAAAAGGTTTTTTGGACGAACGACAGATGGAAAAACGAAAAACTGTGTGAGCTTTTTTTTTTTCCTCTACGAAATAAACTAAAACCTAGTGCAAGACCGGATCGTTTGGGAAGAAGACAATGCTGTGTGAGTGGTGGGATCAGAAGGGAGTAGTCTACTACGAGCTTCTCAAACCCGGCGAAACAGTTAATACCGAGCGCTACCGACAACAAATGATCAATTTGAGTCACGCATTGATCGAAAAACGCCCAGAATGGGCTCACAGGCACGCCAAAGTCATTTCAGCATGATAACGCTCCTGCATATTCAGCCAGATTGACTAGGGAAACGATTTCTTCGCTTGGTTGGGAACTCCTACCCCACCCGCCGCTGGTACACTAAAACCTATGAAGGGTCTTGGGTTCAGTATTCGGTAAGGAAGAATTGTTTTGAGACCAAAGGTTGAAAGAGGTGATGATGTGGTCAGTAATCACACTTAACCATCAGATTCTCCCCCCCCCCAATTAAAGTCTACCCATTTTATAGAGCTCGAGTGTACCCAGGAGGGTTTCCCAACCCTAAAGTTGATCCACAACTGATTAAATTTTAAATTATATTTAAATTTCCTACTTTCAGTCTGAACCTTACCACCAGCTCTCCCCTATGATGGATTAGTAAATATATTTTAAAGTTTTATTCTCTATTTAAAGAAGAGTGTAAATATTTTAAATAATGAGCATTGTTAGCATTTCAGATTAATTTTTCCTATCGTGTGCAGCAGGAAAATCATTCTGCTACCTGATTAAATTCTATAAGAAGATACTAGAGTGATTAAAATAAATTTATTTATGTCTTTAAAAAAGGAACAAATATAAAGGTAGAATTTAATATTTTTTCAAGCTTCCAGTTTTTATAATTTAAAAATGTACCATTTTTAGGTAGCACTAAGGGTAGCATCTCTGAAACTGAAGTTAAATTATAAAATTGTTGAAAGCCATTTTCAAGTCTAATTAAGACATACAATGGAGATTTTGACATATATTATTAATGAAAAATAAATCTACCAACAAGGAAAATACCACTTGAAATTTCACTTCCTTAATGATGAATTAACATTACCTTTAAATCTAAATGAGCAATATTCTGTGAATGCATATGCGAAACAGCTTCTAATATTTGTCGGATAATATGTACACTAAGAGTTTCCGAAAGGAATTTTCGTTGTGAAACAAATTCGTATAATTCTCCACCTGTTACCCTGAAAAATAGAAAAATACAAAATAAGTAGGTGATGAGGCTTTCACTAATAAATTATTAGTAAATCAACTATAAAAATTATCAAGTCAAAGTAAAAAAATCCATATAACTTAAACACAAAAATAATTATAATAATTAAACAAAAAACAAAAAAAATAATGATTCAAATCTTCATTCTAATACAAATTACTCCTTCAAAAAATGTAATCTAGGGAATTCAAACTTAGCATCATTCACAAATGTTTACACTTTTTACAGTTAAAAAAGATTAATAGACCACTTGATTTATGACATAATTCTGAAAGATTTGAATATAATACTATTAAATCCAAACAATAATGAACAGCTTTAAGAATTGTAATTAAGATAACAGAAGTTCATTTAAAATTTAACATTAATAGACAACAGGATGAAAAAAAGGAGTAACTAATGAACTGTTTCCTTTATTGACAACAGGATGTTTGTTTGCCACTCCAAAACAATTTAATCTATAACTGAGGGGATCAAATATTATATTAGTCAAATGTTTACACCAAATGAATGATTATTAATATTCATATTTTGTATATTTTTGTTAACGTCATCAGAAAAATAAAATATGCAAACATGAATACAAATCACAAATCAGGGCTAGTAATTGAAATAAATTAAATAATGAAAATTCAAGAGAAAAAAAAAATAAACATAACCCACTTACAATTCTAATAGCAGGACAACATTCTGTCCTGTATCGTAAACATCATGAAATTTTATGATCCCAGGATGTTCCATGCGAGAAAGTGTTTCTATTTCCCTTTGTATGTCCTCTATAGGAACTCCACGACAGACCCGCTTTTTCCTTATGAATTTCCCAGCATAGGAAATTCCAGTCTGTTTGTTTACGCATCTTTTTACAACAGCGAAATGGCCTCTAAAACCACAAAAAATTCATACTTTAAATATATGAAAATGAGAAGAATTGTTTGTTTACTTCAGGGGTTTCCTATATAATAGCATGTACACAGGACTACAGAATAGAGTTGTTAGTAATATATGCTTTGTTTTTGACAGGTATTTTAAAGTTTACTTATTGTTGTTGCTTTGTTTTTTTGTTTTTTTCATAGATGATACACTTCAAGTAAGTAAAAGTAAGTTATAGAACTTTTAACTCAAAAGTAAAAAAATAAATTTAAATCAAACTCATTCAAGGTAATAAAAATCGATTTAATCACAAAAACAGTATTTAAAAATTGTGTCAAGGGACGTTCGATATTAATAATTAATTATATATCACTCACTTTCCAATTTCTTCAAATACATCATAAGATGAATCAAAAGGTTCTGGGTTGGCATTCATTTTTAAATTAATCACCTTTTCATATGTTTATTACCTACATCGGTAGTTTTTTTATTTACGACACTTGCCACTAATAATTCCTGTTATGGGAATGAGTTACTGTTATTAAATAACGGTAGGTAGAAGTCACCCAACAGAGATCGTTTATTTGACCACAAGGCTTCCACTCTACCCACAAGATGTCGTTAACAGCAAACCCTGTTTCTGGCGCTATCAGTTCAAACGATTTTAGGTGGGCGATCATTATTTATTAACAAAGGTAATTGTTAAAAATGAACACCCTTGTTATTGTTTGGACAGCTGATAAAAGATAAAAAATCTATACATAATACATAATTGAAAATTTCGACTAAATTGAACTGCATCTCGTTTCCAAACTTGAAGAAATCATGTCTATCCTACATCTTCTTACATTACCGTTCTTATTTTAAACAATATACTTTTGGAAAAAATTAATCCGTAGCATAAATATTGAATTCAATAATACTCAAAAGATCGCTAAGCGTCATTCTTCTATTGACTTGTACGTATCATAAATTGATTTCTAATCAATCAAATTGATAAGAAAACTGATAAAAGAATTGCGTCTAAAAATTACTTCTGATCTCTATCGTGACGATACGGCGAATTGTAAATTAATTTTTAATAGGATTGAAAATTTCTAAATTACACTTCCAATAAAAACAGTTATTGACACCCTTAAGCCAATATTCCTCTAATAAATTCAAGACAAAATAGTAATCTCCAAATCAAGTTGAAATGAACAGAAGCTTTTCCTGGATTACTCTACTTTAAGCTGAATAAAAATTTTGTGACAAAAATATTCATTAGTAAGATAATGAGAAAAAATAACACGAAATCAATTATTTACGCTCTACAAATATCGTTTAACAAAAAATAAATAAATTGAAAATATTTCAACAATATTTTGACACAGCTGATTTTTATTATTTCAAAGATGTTTTCCTCAGTTATATTTTTAGCAATAAAGGCTTATTTCATTGTATTTTAACATAACCGCCTAACTTAGCTTACATATCTGTGCAACCAAATTCAGAATAGAACTATTATAGTTAGTGTAGTGAGATAAACTGAAAGATCTGTGGAAATATATATACCATGGTTTTCAAAATATTTTTATCGATCAGAATTTCAACAATCGAAGTACCCAAAATAAATATCGCAACCGGCAAAACAGTTACACATTAAATTTGTAGTATATGTAAAAAATCAAAACGATGGAACTTTAAATATGTATACCAGGTCCTCCTCAATTCTTTGGGATAAATACTACGAAATAAAATTATGTACATAGTGACATACCTTTATAGCGAGTACAGTGTTCTTTAACATTAGTTTCTAAAATAAATAAGAATGGCATGGTATCTTGAGTTGGGCATTTTTTCAAGTTAATAATATATTTTGCAGTTTTTGTATTTGCGTTCAAACTAGAAAAATGATATATCTTGAGGAACCGAATTTCATCCATTTCACTACAGTACCAAATACAATTCGCTTTTATTTTTTAAGTTGGCATTATTTTCGCTAAAATACAATATATGTAACGTATCTGAAAAATCGTTTGATCTGAGGTGATTAAAATCAAATGAGAAACTTAATAGATGCTTGTTAATAAATTAAGCTATATATAATATACAACTATATAATTTTTTTTAAAAGGATAAAAACATAACCACGATCCATTCTAAATATATTTTTTATAATTGTTTATATATTACAAATTGTTTATTCTCCCCCCCCCCACTGTGATTGAAAAAAAAGAAACTAATTCATTAGAATTAATTTCGATTAAATTGTTCTTCAAGTTGAACTATCTAAAGTGTCTTTGTAAGAATTATTTCAAAGTGAAAAAATACACATTTCATAATTTTTTTTTTTCCAGAAGCTCTGATTTTCATTTAACATTAAAAATAATGGAGAAAGAAAAAGTAGTTCCCTAATGAGAAATGATTTTTTAATCTAAACACAGGTATTATTATTATTTTCATAGATATGACAATACACAAAATTTATGTAGTTTTATTATTAATTGAAATTAGTTCTTTTGTCTCTTGTACAATTTATTTGATGTTCAAGTTTTTAATTTTCTTTTCGACACTTCATCTATCAAAATATAGTCTTTGAAAAAATCTTCTATCAAGGCCACTTAGGAACTATCAAAGTTTTAAAAGTTAAAAGTTTAGGATTAAGTAGTATATGTTGACAACAGATCGAATCTAAGATATGGTGGGTAGAGATATGATCAAACTATAAAAACATAGTTAATATACCTACTGTATTAGTGTAGCACAACTTCAGAATTATCTCAAATTAATAAGTTATTACATCAATTCTGATTTTGTTTGTATTATAAATCCATTTCAATAACATTCCTATTTTAATTCAATAATTATGTTTAAGACTTCAGGATTATCTTCGATCTATCCAGAAAAAAAAATCATATTTTTAAAGATACATTATATCCTTAAATACTTCAAATGATTTCATAAAAACTAGCTTCAAAAACAGACAGGTGCATATCTCTTGCCTTACTTACACTCACTTTTAAAATTCAGCAAACTTTCTGTTGGGCTTGAAATTATATTAAAGGGAACAATGAATTGTTTTATATGATTCACTTTAACATTCAAATTTCGAAGCTATTAGACCCTATCCTCTGACACCAATATTTCTGTATTTAGCTGGGATTCTAGTGTTTTGTATGTTTTATTTTGAATTTTTGACATATGTCCAGGAAAGGTATACATATAAACAATTGATTTAGTAATTTCTTAAATTTTAAAATAAATGTGTTTGCAGTGCCTTAACATTATATAAAAAATAAATAAAAATATCCCAACCCTCTGCACCAAGTTTGTTTTTATTTGTTGAAAAAACAAAACAAAAAAACAATTTTATTTAAATAATATTATGTTTAAGGCATATATATATTTTTTTTAAATTAGACAATTATCACAATTAAACAAAAATCCTTCTTATCTGTTATTGGATTTTGAAATAAATCCTTGTTCCTGGAAAACAATTTTACTAATGCACTCTAAGTGTCTGATTTATTCACTATGAGATAAGACTAATAACTACATTCATCATGAAGGAATGAGAAAACCCAGTAAACAGAAGTGGAACTACAGTTCATGGCCAGCTTAATGATTTTTTTTTTCGTAAGAGAATTCAAGCCAGGATTTGAAGCAGATTCGTTCAACACATAAAATCAACGCTGTTAAACTACACTACTTCAAAACATACAAATATTTTCTTTTACAATTACTTCAGTAATTCATAAATATATTCTATTTACCACCTTCACCAACTGTCCAAAAAATATTCTATTTGATGATAAAAATAATAATTAAAAAATTACAGGTACTGATTTAAATTGGTCCAATATTGAATTCTAATATTTGCCAGAAAAGAACTTCCTTTTTATGACATCAGAAAATAGGTAGCTATAGACATTACTTTTCATAATAAAGAAATAAAATAAAAGAAATCCTATTTTCCTCTTAATGACATCTGGCAGGCATCATCAAGACAATGTCTAGTGAAAATAAATAGCTTGTATTTCTTGCATCCATTTACTTTCAAGAAGTATGGTAAACTTATGGCAGTAAATAATATTCCCTAACATATAAAGCTGATAACATCACAACTATAGCAATAGGGTAGCTCAAAATAAAAATCTGTTCCTAATAAAATAATCATTTTTAATAAAATGCATAAAATAATTAACAGTCAGTAATAACAAAGGAAAGAATAATTCTAACAAAAGTTACAGAATTGATAAAATATCTTATCTTCTAAACTTTATATTAAAAAAATAAAAAATATAATGCCATGATTATTATATTTAAGTTCACTGTCTAGTATCAACAAATTGCCTTAAAACAAACAACTTTCAGCAGCTCATGCCTTATCCATACATTAATGATTTTAGTCAGATATCCTATTGATTACATGAATAGGAGTGGTTTTTACTTTTTCTCTTAAAAAGAAATAGTAATCTATCATTACCAAAAGTGTAACAAAAATAAATCATCATCGTTTTCTACAATGGTTTTAGTTTTATATTGATTAATCCATAAGCAGTCTTGAAAATCCAGAGTATGGAGCTTTGTTGCAGTCGATAGCTCCCAAATACCAAGTTGCATCCAACCTCCAACTAAAATTAACTCAGATCGGATAAAAAGTAGATTGGTAACTCTATAATCAGTAACAAACTCACAAGTAGTTTTGAGTTTCTTTGTATCGAAAACCATCACATTCCCAGTACAATCACTGTTACCAGCAAATATAACGAATGACAAAACAAATTGGAGCGAAGTAGGTTGAATGTCAAAGTTACAACAAAGTTTGTGAACGAATTGTCCATCTTCATTTTTCCAGAGCCAAATATTTCTGCCAGAGACATCAGTGTTTAACAGAAATCTTTCTCCAAATAAAACAATTGGTACTACATAATCAAACTTAATATGTAAGTTGGTATATTTAAAAGTATCTAATGAAAAACAATATATCGTTGTTCTCTCTCTGATGCTATCCCTCATTTTCATCAATATGTGTAAATTAGAAGAATGCAATGAAAAATGTACATCGGTAACAAGATCATCAACTTGAGGAATCATCTGTTCTCCAGCTTTGTGCCCAGAATTAATGTCCCAAATATGAAAAATTACTTTGTTCATGTTGCCTTCTTGAACTAGACCAACAAAATAATCCCCATTATGATCACAAACTGTATTTAAATCACTTGGATATAACCCAATATTGTTGTTGTACCAATCAGATACATCAGCAGTTGAAGGAATATTTAATGATTCTTCTTCTGATTTATTAAACAAAAATCTATGAGTAAGATCAAATACATTTCTGTTGTTCTTATTTTTAATAAACACTTGTAATAGGGTGCATTGAACAACAACTAATTTATCACCACTTAGTTTGAAAAAATCAGATATTACATGCCACAAAGAAAACGGAGTTGTTTGAACTTCAATGGGAAATGATTCAATGGTCCAGGTAGTAAACTCCCTTTTTTCCATACTAGAAATAACAACAACATCTTCGTCACATTCAAGACACAGAGGATTGATGGTTTTTGTAATAACATGAGACATACATCTTCCGAACCTCCAATTTCGCATAACATGAGCTTCTTGCATAAACCTAAGTCTCCAGGGGCATGTTTCACTCAAAGAATAGCAGTTTTGTCTTGGTGGAGTAAATGGTGGTTCCACAAGACAAGGTGATTTGATCATTTCCAAATTGTGCATATTCACAGAAAAACGTTTTGCACATAAATTGAACCATATTCGATTCTTGTTCATGGCATTTCTCCATCGGGAATTCACAAGGCAACATGATAAAACGTCTGGTAATTCTAAATAAAGAGCTATTTCCTCAAACAATTCTTCTGGCAATAAACTAATATCCATTCCAATGAAGATATTACAACTACCGTCGGTTGCAATTAGAACTACATCTCGAGTCCTGTTTTGTAGAAGGCAACTTTTTCATTAACTAAACAAAACCAAAATTCAAATTTGGATAATAAAACCTCGCTAAGGTTAACATTGGAAACAGCTGATTGGAAGGTTAAAAGAATAGGTTATAATACTCGGATATTTTTTCTTTAAGTTATTTTGTGCCCCAACTTTTACTATTTAATTAAATAAAAAAATGGCATCGTTTGCAAGAAAACAAGATATGCCACCTCCTGGAGGATTTCAGCCGCTTAATTACGCCAGAGTTCCAGCCAAGTCCTACTTTAATGGTAATTTATAAATATAACTGACTTTGTTTTGGATTTAAGTTATTTTTTCTTATAGTTTTGTCTGATTCTCAATTTATACAGATTTTCAAACTTCTGAAGCATTTTAGAAAAGTAATAATTTGATGTTTATTTTAATAATGTTAAAAAAAAGAAGTGATTTTGAAGTATGTAGATGCCCCAATCTCTTCTCTTATATTTATTGAAGCCACAACTTATATACTCGTTTTTACACTTACTACAACAAGGATATATGTTTGTGATAATAAATGGTGGTTAAAAGAGTTAAAAATAATCTGATAACTTATAAAAGCACAAAATCTTTTTCACATTACCAAAGCAAAGCCAGTATTTTCTATTTTATTAAAATTCTATGTTATCATTTTAATGACTGGACTCCATTTGGAGTTATATAATGGTTATATTATTCATTAATTGATGATAGGATACATTTCAAAGTATGTCCATCTTCTACGAGTACAGATATCCCCTTCTCAGTGTCCTTGCAATCATTTAATTTTCTGTGCTGCTTCAAAACATTTTGTGAATTGTTATTGTGACTAAGGAACTTTCAAGCCTGATGGTCATGTAAAAGTAAATTATCCTTCAATACCAGGTATGCAAGTTTAAAATGTCGTTTATTTCTTAAAATATATACACAGTAATTTAAAAAAAAGTATAATATATTTTATTCAAAATACTGACCCTCGCCTTCTACACATTTTGCCCATCTCTCGGGCAATATATGGATACCATTCCAAAAGAATGCTTCATCTTTATTTGAAATCCATTCATCGAGCCATTTTCGTACGTTTTCGAAATTGTTCAAGTGTTGCTCCGCCAATGAGTGTCCCATCGATGAGAAGAGGTGATAATCAGAAGGCGCCAGGTCAGGTGAATACGGCGGGTGGGGTAGGAGTTCCCAACCAAGCGAAGAAATCGTTTCCTTAGTCAATCTGGCTGAATGTGCAGGAGCGTTATCATGCTGAAGAATGACTTTGGCGTGCCTGTGAGCCCATTCTGGGCGTTTTTTCGATCAATGCGTGACTCAAATTGATCATTTGTTGTCGGTAGCGCTCGGTATTGACTGTTTCGCCGGGTTTGAGAAGCTCGTAGTAGACTACTCCCTTCTGATCCCACCACACACACAGCATTGTCTTCTTCCCAAAACGATCCGGTCTTGCACTCGATGTGGATGGTTGTCCTGGCGTTACCCATGATTTTTTTCGTTTGGGATTCTGAAAATAAATCCATTTTTCATCGCCAGTTACAACTCGATGCCAAAAAAACCCTTTCTTTCGTGGCGTAAAAGCAGTATTTCGCACACAGTTTTTCGTTTTTCCATCTGTCGTTCGTCCAATTCATGTGGAACCCATTTTCCAACCTTTTGAATCTTTCCCATAGCTCTCAGGCGATCGGAAATGGCTTGCCTAGTGACATTCAACTGTTCTGCCATCATTTGTTGGGTTTGGGTATTGTTTTCGTCTAATAAAGATTGCAATTCGAAGTCCTCAAACTTTTTTGGTCGATTTTCTCGTTTTTGATCAGTAACATCAAAATCACCACGTTTGAAACTTTGAAACCAACGTTCACATGTCCTGACGGTTGGAGCAACATCGCCATAAGTCTCAACAAGAATTCGATGACATTCAGATGCCTTTTTCTTTTGATTAAATAAGAAAATCATGACATGCCGCAAATGCTCTTTATTTGACTTAAAATTAGACATTTTTAACACCAAAGAAAGGTATGATACGTCCACGTAAACGACTTAAAAACAACTGACTTTTGTAAACAAATGACTAACAAACAAAATAGCGTTTAGAGATAAGCAAATCCTTCAATAGGCTAAGAGCGCATTCTATTGGAATTAAAACGACATTTTAAACTTGCATACCTGGTAGATCCCTGGGCATTGTGGACTTGCTGGGAAGAAGAAGGCAGACCACCTGTCCAAGGATGTGGAGCTTAGGAACTGTGCTCTCAGCCTTGGAGATGTAAAAACTCTTAATAAAACCATCTTAAACTAAAGATTGATTAGGAAGCATATATATCTAGACCCAAAAGATGCTGTTTATAAACTAATGCTATGAGATCAGGTTTTATGAACAGGACAGAATAGGCTCTAAGCCCACCTGTCCAGGAAGCTTCATATTGGCTGCTGTTCACTTATCGAGTGCAAGGAAGGAGAGCAGGATGCCGTAACATACTTCAAACATGAAGACTCTTTTTCGAGCAAAGAGCAAAGATCTTACCCTGGAGGACCACTCAATTCCTCGTTTCAAATCCTGACTTGTTCATCTGAGAGAAGAAGATGCTTAAGGGACGGTACACGCAATGGATGAATATTGAAATATACTGAAAGATAATAATAGATTCATGTGAAATATTTATAATAGGTCAACACTATACTATCTTGCAAGTTAGAATATATTTTATGATTTAAGCTATGGTGTTTTATCTTTGATAATTTATTGTTGTCTTGGCAAATTTCTAAAATATTAATTTATATTGTTTTGATTCCAGCTCCTGCTTTGTTCGGTATCAATTTAGCAATATCAGCTGGAGCAATGTACCTTTATTTCCTTAATCATAGGAAACACGAAAGGAACTTGATCGAAATGAGAAGTTCTATTTTAGCAATTACTCCTATGCTTCTCGCCGAAAGGGACCGAGAGTGAGTAAATATTTTTTTTGTTTAGACTATAAGCATCAACTAAAATAGTTACGATTGTATCATTTATTTAACTTTATTTGTTCAATAATTAAAAAAAAAAAAAATCATTGCTGTTTTAAAGCTCAAGTCAAGACCTTTCATATTGATCTGATTTTGAATGAAATTAGATAAGTAAGATTTTTTTTTATCTGGACATGTCTTTTGGCTAAGGGTCTTTACTTTTCTTGCATACACTCCTAAATATAATATTTTGACAAGCTCAAACTCTGTTGGTGTTGCCCAGATCGAAAATTTGCCAACGCTTATCTTATCAGAAATTTAATGGAAAATGTTTTTTTTTTTTTGTTTTTTTTTTTACATCATTTATCTCTACGACTTCCTGTTTAGGAGCTATATTGGTTTGAATGAAGCATTTTGAGCAATTGAGCAAAACCCGTTTAGGATGGATGTTCTATGCTTCTAGAAGTTTAGTTTTATGTCTTTTATTGAGTCATGAAAACTAATAAGACAGGACCTATTGTATTTTACGTGAACTAGGAACCACGGCCTACTATTACTGTTAATAAACTATGAAAAATTGTATGTAAAAAAATATATATATATATTTTTTCTTCAAATCAATCCGGAGTATCGGATATCCGGATAATTGGAGCTTTACTGTAATTTGATCCTTTTAATTCTAAAATGTAAATTAGGAAAGCAGTAGATTATTTATAGACATCTATTGTTTTTCCCAATTAGGGAGGAATTGAGCTTTTTTTTTCCAATCTGCTAGTGCAAAATATTATCCCCATGTTTTTCGAGCGAAGTTACCCCTTATTATGAATTTTTTTATTAATTAACAAATAATTATTAAGAAAAAAATTTAAAAACTACAAAAATAATGGCAAGCATGAAAACCACTGATATGTAGATTTGTGAACTTAAAACATTCTTTTGTGTCAATAAAATGATAAAATGAATTCTTATCATTTTGTTGTAAAATAACACTTTTTCTGTATATTTAAAGTTTGCATTGTGTATCTTGTTCGTTGGGTGAGTACTTTCCTGTGAGGATTTATAATTAGACCTTATCTTCTTTTGCATCGAATTTTCAAATTAAAATCAGTTTTTCAATAAGCAATCAAAATTCTTCATTATTTAAACATTCTACCTTTTTTTTTTAAACTGTTCATTTATACTCCTCTTATTCTTTAGGTCAATAATCTTTTTATCGTTGACAATGTGTTTTATTTTATTTACTAGCGTCCCCAGTCGCGGCTTAGCCCGCTTTTATAAGCAAAGAACATTGATAATTTTAACTAATAATTGAAGTTTTATTTGCTTATCGATAAAAATCTTGTATTGAAGTATACAATAGAGCATTATTTCTTCAGTGATATTTTCACGAATAGCAGTTATTTTTAACAGGGTTTTTGTACTCATTAGATGTTTGAAGATTACATTAAAGCATAATTAGACATCCAGTTTTTTATTTTAACGCATGAGTTGGTATTCCAGATGGACAGATCCTATTAAATTAAGAAACTCTTGGGGATAATGGACTGCATTATTAGTGCTTACAATTATCAACATTTTGGTTTAGTATTAGTTACTATTTGGCAGAAATCATTTTATTGATTTCATCTTGTTGGATTTTAATTTCTAACCATAAAAGTACAAAATAGTGTGACAAACCTCATTCCTGCCACTCAACATTGTACATTTAAATTTGTATTATTGTAAATTTTATTGTTGCTAAATCTTCCTAGAACTATGAAAATGATACAGTTAAAATTTAACATATAGGTTCAGTAGTTTTACCATTGTAAACTTTATTGCGGAATGGTGGTAATCACAAGTAACCACGATTGATTTTCAAACTTCTCCAGCATCCACATGTCACATCACATATTTATAGCTTTTTTGTTAACAATTAAATTGAGAATAAGTAAACTTTATTATCAATTTTTAACTCTATATGACACTGTACCTTTGTAACCTCTCTTGAATAGCGCTTGCCACCTATTAGTGAATTTTCAAACTTCTCTGCGCACCCCATATTTATCGCTTTTTAATAACAATTTAAATGAAAATCAGTAGATTTTATTATTGCTAAACCTTCCTGGAAATATAAAGATGATGTGGTTAAAATTTGGTACAGATTGGTTCTGTAGTTTTTTGTGGTTAGTGATCACTAGGGCCCGGATTTATATGTATTTACATATTTTCTCCTAGGATTAGTTTCAGCCTAAAATCATCTTTAAAAGACGTTTCATATCATTTTTAAGCAATTGAACCCATTTTTATTTTACATATTTTTCCATATTTTGAGTAAATTACATATTTTTCCATATTTTGAGTAAATTACATATTTTTCCATATTTTGCTTGTTTTTACATATAAAAGTCCATATTTCAAGAAATATTTTGCTAAAATAGGAAAATAGGAACAAAAAGTTTCTAACAATCCTATTTACAGATTGACAAATTCTGTGAATCCCTGGGCAAGAGTCGGATTCTATGAAACAAACATAAAAGTGTTGCGTTCCTTCTCTCCACATATTCCTAGAATATGCTGGCCCTCTGTTTACTCCAAATTTCTCAAAATCTCCTTCCAATGCTTCCTACTACCGTTCTTGATTTTCTTTTCTGTTCTCTCAGTTTGCCTCGAAATATTAAAGCACAAACATGCCTAAAGTTAAATCAACATCAAAAGATCTCGTGTCTAGGTATTTACGCGAGTTTCCCAATGAACATTTTCGGGGTGATTCCAGTTTTCTGTACTGCACTTGTTGTGATCGGCCTGTATCGACGTCTCAACGATTTCAAATTGTACAACATATTGCAACAGCAAAGCACCAAGAGAATAAACAAAAAAAGAAGACTTTAAAACAAGTTTTGTTGACTGGATCTCCATCAACTGCATCATCTTCAACTGGTAACGAATTATTTAAAGATTTATGCCGAGCCTTTATTCAGGCCGATATTCCATTCCATAAATTAAATAATGTCGGTTTAAGAAATTTTTTAGAAAAATATATTGGTAAAAAAATCCCAGATGAAAGTACTATAAGAAAAAACTATCTTTCCACCATTTATAATGAAACCATATCTAAAATACGCGAAATCATTAATGAAGGGCCAATATGGGTTTCAATAGATGAGACAACAGATGTTGATGGACGGTACATAGCAAATATCATTGTGGGGAAACTATCGCAGTACGAGAGTAAACAATATCTTCTAAACATAGCCATGTTAGAACATTGTAACCATGAAGAAATTGCCAGATTTTTTAACAACTCGATGGAAATACTTTGGTGGTATTTTACACAACAATGTCTATTTGTTTTTGTCAGATGCAGCACCCTACATGATTAAGGCGGGAAAATCAATTAAGGTTTTTTACCCAAAAATAATTCATGTAACCTTATAGCCCATGGATTTCACCAATTTGCGGAATTTATAAGATCGGAATTCCCTTCTGTTGATCTCCTCATTTCCACCGTAAAAAAGATCTTTTTAAAAGCACCAAGTCGTGTCAAGATTTTGAAAGAAAGCTACCCCGATTTGTGTTTGCCACCACAACCAATCATCACTAGATGGGGGACATGGCTGGATGCAGCCGAGTATTACAGCCAGAATTTTGAAAAAAATCAGGGACGTGTTATCAAAATTAGACAGTGACACGGCAGTGTCCATAAATAAGGCTAAAACTTTAATGGAGGATACAAGACTTGAAAATAATTTGGCATTTATATCTGCAAATTTCATTTTTATTGTCCACTTAATTAAAAAACTTAAGGCGCAAAACATGAGTTTGTCCGAAAGCTTCGCAATAGTACATGAGGGAACCGAAAATTTAAAAAAAATTGCAGGTGCCTCCGGGAAAAAAATCATAGATAAATTCGAAAATGTTCTCAGAAAAAACAAAGGGCTTGATCAACTACGAGATATTTCAGCTATCTTAGAAGGGAAAACATCCGGCAGCATCACATCTTTTTTGCCACAAGAATTAGCAGCCTTCAAGTACGCTCCAATAACATCAGTGGACGTCGAAAGGTCGTTCAGTCGATACAAAAATATTTTGCGACTAGATCGCAGAAGTTTTAGTTTCGAACATTTAAAAATGTATGCGGTGTCAAATAATTTCAATGATTAGATGCTTTGCAAATCTAAATTTTGGCATTTTTATCCTCAATTTTTTCCTAAAGTATTTTTGTATTTATTTCCTAAATTTCTTTATTTTTGTATTTTTTCGTCTAATTATATTATATTACACAATGTATTATCTATATTTGTTAATGAATAATAAAATAATAAATTATAAACATTACTTTTTAGTACATATTTTCAAATTTTTATTACATATTTCCCCCAAAATAATTACATATATATGAACATATTTAGAGTTTTATATTACATACTAATCTGGGCCCTAGTGACCACAAATGAAAAATGGCTTGTCATTTTATATAATAGTATAGATGTATTTAAAAATTTGTTTTCTATTAAATATCTATTTTAGATTAATGACTGATACTTTTGTATTTATTTATTCATTTTTTTTTTTTTTTTTTTTTTTTTTTTTTTTTTTTTTATTAGATATTTAAAACAGTTAAGAAGAAATAGAGATGCTGAAGAAAAGTTGATGGCTAATGTAGAAGGTTGGGAAGTCGGCAAGTGGAAGGGTGAACCCGTTTACAAAACAGTACCTGAAGATGCTCTTGTCAAACCAAATCTCGCAGAATACTTCGTTCATGCTAAGCCTAAATACTATACCAAATTTTTGAATTTTATTTTTTGGAATTGATTTCGTTCTTTTATTAATCTTTAATAGCTATACAGTGTTATAAATATTATTAGCTCAATATAATTGTTGTACTTGTTTTATTCTTTTTCTACCCTTCTTTTTTAAAAATAAAATGAAATATTTAAAAATCAATAATTCTTATTTAATTGAATTGAAATACTTTTAAATACTTTGTTAAGTAAAACAGCATTTATTTAAGGTTGATGGAATTATTACGAAGGTATAGTAAATAATAAGCTAAACTTGTCTAACGAAATTCCTGGAGTATGGAGAAAGAAAAACTTCTATTAAACTCCCTAGATTTTGTCGTAAATTACACTATACTAAAATACAACTTCTAATACAGACCAAAAATTATAATTATTACCGTAAAATGGGATCACATTAGTACGGTGGAGTGAAATTGGTACACAATTGTTTCTGCGGTGATTTCCTTCTGGCAGGTTGTTGTGTCGACTTTTACCAAATGAGAGCCCATGAAACGACTCATTCATGCGCTCTCATTTGTTAAAAGTCGACACAACCTGCCAGAAGGAAATCACCACAGAAATAATTGTGTACCAATGTCACCCCACCATACTAATGTGACCCCATTTTACGGTAGTATTTTTGAAGATTCAATGAAATTTCAAAAGGCACAAATTGAACTTAGTTAAGAATTTAAAAAATTTGCTTCTTCCATGTCCAAAACTAAAAACTTCGAAGACTGAACAATTAGTTTATCAATTGTTTCACACTATTTAAGAGGTAATTTAAATTTTTAAAGTTGGATAAAAATGTGTTTTGAGGAATTTAAATGTTTAATATAAAATTTGCTCTAGATATTTATAATCATTAACATTGAATGTTTTAGTTATTAGTTGTGTATGAATATATTATAACTAGAAATAATATTCCGTCTGCAACTGAAATAAGACATCATCTCAGAATAAGAGTAAAACATTTGTATTTGCCAAAAACTTTATTCCATAGCTGGATCCTTAACCCGGGAAAGGTAACCTGAGTCATATAGACTCATCTATGAGGGTAGTGCAGATGTTAATCGGAGCGGAGGCCGCCAACCCTTACCAGACATAAGATCCTCTCTAAGCAGTCAATCTACCAGCAGCAACTGCAGTGGGGACGTCTCTGGTTACTCCTCAAACAAAGTAATGTTTTTTCTTCTAATATTCAGTGAGTCAAATTGACACATGGTTGCCGATAAGGATCTTACACTGTGTGAGTCATTTCATTCATAGTTGCTGATAATAGCATAAGATCTTTCTCAGCTATTATTGTAATTGCAATGTATAAAGGATGATTTAATTATTTAATTTTCTTTCTTTTTTTTTTATAATTCAAGATGGATACATATTATACATATACATAGTATTAGGAACGAAAGGATCAGAGAATGGTGAGAGGTGTCTTCATTAAAGGAAATCATCAAAAACAGACAACTTCAATGGTTTGGACATATCTGTCGGATGGAAAAAGTGGGAGAACCCAGAAAGCCCATGGAAGCAAGACCTACAAGTAAAAGGCCACGAGTTTGACCAAGGATCTCCTATCAGGAATACATCCAGAGGATTAGGGGCAAAAGGAACAAAACCCTCACTGAAATGAAGTTGCTGTGCAGGGACCGAAAGGATTGGCGGCACTGGATCAAGGCCCCTCTATGCCAGTAATGGCTCCAAGAGGAAGAAAAAGAAGAAGGATACAAAAAGAATTTTGACAGATGAAGAAATCCATGAAATTCTTTTTACATAGGAATCTGATGAGGATTCTGATTCGGATTATGGACCATTTGCAGATCTTGTGGATGAGATAATTGCCAATATACATCGAGATAAGAAAAGTTCCCACCAAGAAGTCTAAAGTAGGAGGTTCATGGTCAAAACCGATGTCGTCTACTTATAAGGAAATCCCTGCTTCCGAATTGGTGATGGAAAATCAGGATTCAGTCACTTTAGTTGGAAAAAATGGCTATGTTTGGTCGACACAAACCATCAATTGTTCAAAAGGGCAAGCTAGGTCAAAAAATATTATTCATGTTGCGCCTGGATCACTAAACAATGCTCGGTCCATTGAATCACCAATCAAATGTTTCAAAATTTCTTTCACAGATGATGTATTAAATATTATTCTTGAACATTCAAACAAGGTAATTGAAACTTTAAGATAAAAATACAAGATACCAAGCAAAAGCACGATTGCAGCTATTACGAAAGAACTTCTGGCGTTATTTGGATCTCTTTATTATGCAGCAGCGATGAAAAATAATCACCTTCTTACAACCATTCTACACAACCCTACCTTTTGTGGAGACAAGCATCGTGCTATAATGTCCTTGTTGAGATTCAAGTTCTTGCTGAGGTTTCTCATTATCGCTTTGATGACCGAGATAAATTACATAAAGCCAAACTAGGCTAGCAAAAACATAGCTACATGTTTGGATACACACCCATCTCACGTGAAACAATAAGTAATAATAATAGAGGAATCTATAAACAAATAAATAATGCAAATGAGATAAAACACTAGGAAAACTTTTAAAAAACCTACACAGCAAAATTAACAATTACTAGTTAAATTAACAATTTATGAATAATAATAAATAATAGTCAAATTATAATCCAAGCCTGGAGTGTTAAGGATAAAAATTTAAAACTTATACAATTACAAAATACACAAATAAACAAAAGATAATAAAACTCCTTTTGTGAAATAATACAAAAATCAATCTTTTTCTTAATAACTTTATGGTGTAAATATATATTTACGCTACTCTAATTTATGTATATTTTGTAATTTATAGAAATTAGTTTTTTAGTCTTCAAGTAATATGTTTTGTCCGTTTGTGTTTTTATATTTTTAGAGTTTTCTTGTAATTACCTATTTCAGATATAGCAGTTGATGTGAAAAATGAGTTTGTCCGCGAATGAATGTGTTGTTTGATTGTGGGTAGATTGAGATCAGTGAGCATAATGGATATTCTTGTGTATCTTGGGTAATTGTTTGTTATTCTCATGCAGATGTTTTGTATAACTAAGCTTTTAATTAGCTTTAAACATCGGTACCATTATATAAAGGCAATTTTTGGAAATTCAGCTTCTTTAGGTTACTGTGGAAACCACCTATTGACGACTATAAATGACTTCTAGCATAATGTTTGTTCTTGTAGAACGTTAAACTTCATTAAGGAGGTAGGAACAGATTTTAATCTTTTTTATGTATCAGACAGGGTTGTGAAAAAAATGTTGAAATAATTTAAACAAAGTGAATTTTTATAGATTTCCTAATGTCCACAATGAGAGCAAATTTGTTTATGAGAAAAGAATTGAAATGTAAAACATTAAACTAACCATGAATTCTAAAATAAATAGTTGTTACTTTCACTAACTACAGTAGACCCTCGATATAACGCGGCTCGTTATACCGCAGATTCG
Source organism: Euschistus heros (assembly GCA_003667255.2). Taxonomy (NCBI): domain Eukaryota; kingdom Metazoa; phylum Arthropoda; class Insecta; order Hemiptera; family Pentatomidae; genus Euschistus; species Euschistus heros. The sequence continues at coordinate 3,392,395 of RCWM02000063.1, forward strand.
GATATAACGCTGGTCAAGCTCCGGTCCCGATCCTGATTCAATTAAAATTAATAAAAAATAAGGTTACATCGTATTATGGTTTTAAAACCAACAATAGAAAACTTGAAAACAATTCATTAGAAAATTGAGTCATAGAAACTAGAGAAGAAAACGAAAAGGTTCCAAAGTTCGATAAGTTCTGGGAAAAAGGGAACTCCGAAAATTAAGTTACATTTGTTAATTTTTTTTTTTTTTTATAACACATTCCTAATTTTACTGAACATTAAAAGGAATTTGTAAAGGAAAAAAATTATAACTGGTAGTTAACGTAGGAAGTAAAACTAAATAGGCCGTTTAGAATGAATTACGATTGTCTAACCAGGTTTCATTGTTTTTGTTTCAATATTAGAACTTTTTAAAGTTTGATTTTTATTAGAATTTTAAAAAAATTTTAGGAAACAGTGGGTACATCGCTTGTATCGTCGTGGAAATAAGCCGAAATGTGTTGCTTAGACAATGTCGATTGAATATCTTCCCGGTAACCTACCAAGATGACGTATGTTGTCTCTATTGCTGCCTTCTTGGTTCACAGAATCCCCTTCACTTCCTTTTTAAAAACTGTGTATTATTCCTTTAGTTGTTACCCGAGTTTATGTCAGAGTGCATTTTCATTATTTTTTGACCCCCAATAATTCATACTTCTGCCCTCGTTATAACGCGGGAGGTTTCATTTCCCCCTAACCCGCGTTATAACGAGGGTCCACTGTACTTGATAAATCTTTTTTTCTTTCTTTTTTTTTTGCCCGTTCTTGATAAATCTTGTAAGTGCCTGGAAGAATCCTTTGCTCAGAAAAAAAAACAAAAACAAATTTCCTTAAATGCTTATTTGGAGTGCATCTACCTTAATTCATTAAAAGATTATATACAGTAAAATTTATATTTATTCTCTAGTATTTCACATAAATACAATATTTATTTTATATGTATATTGTTTCATATCAGGAGGTCATTGATTAATTTCAGTTGGCATGGCAACCTAACAGTTGAATTTTGTTTATTAGGTTCTGAGTAGTAAATTTTTATGGCAAAAGTTAAAGGAAATGAAGACTGGGACAATTGGGTCCCAGAATATGGCAATGCTAGCAGGAATGGTCTTCTTTCTGATGGGTCTGATGAAAGTTCCATGGCAAATAACTTACTTACTACAAATAAAGAAGATTATAAATGGCCAAAGTTCGAAATGGGGCCCCATGGTATTTATAGTATCATTTATTTAGTTTCTAAATAATGTTATGATTATAATTAGGGAAAATATTAGTAAAAACATGAATAAAAAAATATATTAAATCACTATATCCATGGAAACTGAGGAGAAGTTGGTAAGTCAAAAAATGGCCAAAATGAGTGAACTGTAAAACATCTTTCTGGGAACAACTATTAAAAAACACTTAATTTTTCTTATTTTATTTCCTTCAGATCTACGTTTAAATGATCTTTGCAAAATAAGCAATATAAAGAAAATGCTACCTACTAAAACATGATAAAAACCATAATGTAGTAATATGGTAAAAGGGAACAAAGTTAGCCAAGTCCAGCGAATAAATTGGCAAGTTCTGGTGAATAATCAGTTAACTTAAGGAAAATCCTTGAATGACTTGAGTAAATTAAATTTCCTTTAAACTAATTAATCACTGCGGTATTTTGGTGTCATTGATGTCAATAAAAATTGATTTTTTTTAAAAACTGGATGTACAGTAAAAGTTCAAAATTTGCGTTTTTAGACTCATTTCCTGTGAACACCGATATTTACCTAATCAGGACTTATGTTGTTCTCTTTTGTTGATAACAGTTTTTAAATTTATTGTGATGGCTTACTCTCTAATGCCATAATGGCATTTATATCTATTCATAATATAAAAAAATAAATTTATTTTTATTAGTTTTTTTTTTAGCCCTAAAACATTGGTCCATTTTAGGTAACAATGTTTTTATTTATAATTTTGAACATTTAATATCTAATATTTTGTAGCCACAATTTTTTTTTTTTTAGAATATAATACACTCCACAAAAATTTATGGAATGAAGTGGACTTTAAATGGGGTAGGGGGGAGAAAACAGTAAAATACGATTTTTCAGAAAAATAAAGTATCCTTGAAATTTGTTAGGTACTTAACAATGTTTCAAACATTTTTTAGATTTTTTTTTTTTTAGAAAAATTCATTTCATAAAAATAGGTAGAATCGAGTTCATACTTTTAAAAGGGGGAGGGAGCAACCAACAAAATATGATTTAAAAAAAACAAACAAATTTTTTATAAAGATCTGTGTATGTTTTTGTTTTTTAAGACAAATCATAACCTTGTCCAAATAATTTTAAAAATTTCTTACCTTGTGTCTCACCCTCAGAAATAATTTTTCCTTCAAGTGCTAAGAAAGTATTTAAGAAGGCACACAAAAATATAAAATTAAAAACGGATTAATTATTGATATCCAATTGAAGTATCAACAAAAACATTTTTATATACCAACATAACGAAGATTTTTTGTTAAAACATTTTGATCTTCAAGACTAAAAAGCAATGTTTAGTAAAACCAAATAAATTTAGAAATTTTATTGTACATAAAGGATGCCAGAATAAATGTATTAAATGATAAATCTAAAATTTAGATTCCCTCCCCACCTATTTTTTTTCTTGCATCAACTTTAATAATAATTACTTAGTGTATCAGTAAACAAACAAATCCTTAAGTGATTTACTTGTTTAAGCTCGAAAGAAAAGGCTACTAAGGCAGTTTCTCTTCCAAGAAGTCGCTCAGCGATATCTCACTGGTCCAGGAGAAAATGAAGATATGTTTAAGATGGAGAATGAGAGTCTGTACAAATCTGAGTTTCAAGGAGGTGGTTTTAAAGTTGTCGACATCGTTGACAGTGCTGATCCAGATGTATTGTTACAAATGATTATTTTAATTTTAAGATTAATATAATAAAAAAAAAAAAATATTAATAATTTAGATAAGTAAATCCATAATCTTAAATATAAATACAGTTTAAATGCATTAATTAAATAAAAATACAACCTCACTTGAGGCAGCTTGATGGTATAGAAGGATTAATACAATTATATGAAATACGCTTATATTATTGTTGGCTCCTTAATTGAAGAATTGACAATTATATGAATTTTTTTAATTTTTAATTATTTTAATTTTAATTTTAATACAATTATATATGAATTATTTACATCTATTGAATTTTTCTTTTTAATTCAAAACTAGTTTCGAATGTTAAACATCATCATTAGTTCTAAAAAAAAAAGTAAAAATTAAAAACATCTGCACTTTGCTACATAGATTATATATCTTAATTTTTTTAATAATGTAAGACAAGAAATCAAACATGTTTATACTCACATAAGAAAGCGTAATGAAAAAGCCTTCTAAAAGAAATCAGGACCCAGACAGTATAAAGAGACGAAAGGGTCAAGTTGATATGGGCTGTCCTTTAGGTTTTTCTTATGAATGGTTAGTTTTTTCCATCTCTACAGGGTACAAATTTAAAATGGGATTATTGGAAATATTTATGTCATTGTAACACAAATCTTTATTGGTTTTGAACGATTTTATTATACCTAATGGTTTATAAATATCTAATTTTAAACTAGGAGATGGATTAATCTCACTCCTGAATCTTTTTTGAATTTTTGGCCATTTTCATTTAATTGGATAGTGAAGGTTTGGGAGAAATTAGTCAATGTTATAAATCAAAAAAAATTAATATGTTTTTGCCCTAATGGTGGTATCAATGTTATGGCCAAAACATAGCCATCTAAATATTGTTGGTGTGCAAAGGATTATCGAATATGAATTGATTTACATATTAATAGGAGTGGTGATGATTTTTGTATAGATTTAAAACAATTGATTTATTGATTTGTGAGAAATTATTCAATATTATAAATTTAAAAAAAAAATTAATATGTTTTTGTCCTAATGGTGGTATCAATGTTATGGCCAAAACATAGCCATCTAAATATTAGTTTTTTATTAACTTTTATTTTAATATAATAGGGTGTTGAGTGTTAATATAGTAGGGTGTTGAGAGTGTTGTTTGATATTAACAAACCATATTTTAATATATTGATATATGACAAATATAAATTAATTCGGCAATATATTAAAATTTGTTAATATTTTAATATTGAATATTAAATATAGTTAATATCAAAGAATAACTAAATTTATTTGATCGATCTCTCTCAACATCCTGCTCTAAATAATATTCATCCTATCGAAATTATTTCATTATTCATGGCATTCACTCCTCTTTATTATTAATAAATCATGTTACATGTTTCGGGAACAACAATGTCCCATCCTCAGACTTTAAAAATTTTTTCTTGGTGTTTTTTTTTTTTTTTGGAACTGACACGGTGTGTTAACACCAAGAAAAATTTTTTAAAGTCTGAGGATGGGACATTGTTGTTCCCGAAACATGTAACATGATTTATTAATAATAAAGAGGAGTGAATGCCATGAATAATGAAATAATTTCAATATATGTAACTCCTTCATTGAAGAATTGATTGATTGATGCTCTTCGATTGTTTTAATATAGACCGACCTCTCTCAAATTAACAAATCCATCAATTGTTTATTTCGTTTAACGTCACTTTATGCTGCTATGGCTAATCGGACGATGCTACGGTGGGAGTCCTAAACTTTGCCTATCCAGGTATAATTAGGATATGGATTTTTAACGAGTACCTGACATCGCGCAGGCTCGGGAACCCCATTTTATGTCCCTTCAGAAGGACGGCATAACTAAGGATTTTTTACTCCCTTTAAAAAATCCTAAGGTCATCTGCCGGGCTGTGAACCCGCGATCTTAGGTTTAGTAGGTTGCTATGCTAACCACTACACCACAGGTGATCCCCAGATCCATCAATTAATAGCTTGATTTAAAAATAAAATAAAACAGATGGTAAATTCGAATGCTTTGTTGATTAATATTTTTTTTTCTTCTAAAATTCAACTATAATTTTGCAGTACAGTGGAGCATCAATTATCCGAATGTCAATTATTGGAACATTGAATTACAGCCAAGTTCTCTCTCTCTTCACCTTCACT